>JAIUSX010000014.1:5000000-5625000 GCA_026573805.1 Hesperophylax magnus
TTGATGATTCATTTTAATGCTTAAACGCTTTTAGGCTTGCAGTGTAAATAAAATATTGTAAACTAGACAAAGCATACTCATATGTAAAGCATTTAAGCATTAAAATGAATCTTCAACATAAAAAAGTTATTTTTCATCTTTGAGGATTTTTTTAAAAAAAATCACAAGTTTCGCCACAATACGAAGTATGTCAAAAAAATTTATGAAAGGCGATTTTCAGCCCACTGTGCACAGTGTTTTGGCTTGCAGTGTAAATAAAATATTGTAAACTAGACAAAGCATACTCATATGTAAAGCATTTAAGCATTAAAATGAATCATCATCAAAAAAAGATTTTTTTTTCACTTTAGGATTTTTAAAAAAAAAATCGCATCTTGCGCCACAATATGAAGTATGTCAAAAAAATACAAATAAATAATAGTATTATTTGTGTGTAAGGAAATAATGGTCAACCTTATGATTCCAGAGATAGCCTCATTTTTAATGTCAGTTCCATACAAATTTTTCTTAAAAAAATTATGACTCCTTCATTTGTACACGCAATTGCTTCATACAAAATTTTATAGCATATTAATGATCAGCAGAATCCATTTCTAGCCAAAAAAATACACTTGAAAATTCAAGTCTATGAAAGGCGATTTTCAGCCCACTGTGCACAGTGTTTTGGCTTGCAGTGTAAATAAAATATTGTAAACTAGACAAAGCATACTCATATGTAAAGCATTTAAGCATTAAAATGAATCATCATCAAAAAAAAGATTTTTTTTTCACTTTAGGATTTAAAAAAAAAAAATCGCACCTTGCGCCACAATATGAAGTATGTCAAAAAAATACAAATAAATAATAGTATTATCTGTGTGTAAGGATAGAACGGCCAACCTTATGATTCCAGAGATAGCCTCATTTTTAATGTCAGCGCCATACAAATTTTTCTTAAAAAAATTATAACTCCTTCATTTGTACGCGCAATTGCTTCGTACGACATTTTATAGCATAGTAATGATCAGCAGAATCCATTTCTAGCCAAAAAAAATACCCTTGAAAATTCAAGTTTCTATGTCTATGAAAGGCGATTTTCAGCCCACTGTGCGGCGGCCTGAAGTGTATCACATGTTATGTGACATGTATAATAATAAAAACTTCTAAGTTATGCAATAAACAACATATTATTATAAAGCACTATACGAATATGTATCTTTAGAATTCCATTTCATATAATAATAACAACAAATACGTACATATATTTGACAAACCCAAATAAACGTTTGGCCTATACACCTCTCTCATCTAAACCGACCATCTCTCATGTAATAGAAAGAGATGCACCATAGGTGATCCGTTGTACGTACAAGTCACGACACATGTGACGTCAGAATTCTTTCGACCAATCGTGGAGCGTATACAGTCTATTGCTATTGAATGCTTTTTCAAGAACGTTTAACTAATTCTAAGAATTTTTTATTTTTTATTTTTTTTTTTTTTATTTTTTTTTTTTTTATTTTTTTTTTTATTCAGGAGAAAGCAATAATAAGGAGAAAAGAATAATAATATAGAAATATATTTATATATTTAGAATCGATATTTTTTGATCTACATGAACATATTTTTTATAAGTCAAAATATTTTTCACTCAACTTCCTTATTGTCGGATCTGGGGCTCGGAAAACCCAAGAGTTATTGTTGAAAAGCCTCTCTATCCTCAACGTGTGACTGTTTGGTGCGGTTTATGGTCCGGCGGAGTCATTGGTCTTACTTTTTCGAAAATGAGGCTGGAGCAACAGTTACGGTGAATGGATTGCGCTATCGAGAGATGATTAATGATTTTTTATGGCCGGAATTGTATGGTATTGATCTGGACAACGTTTACTTTCAACAAGACGGCGCTACGTGCCACACAAGCAACGAAATCATTGATCTTTTACGATTGAATATCAAAATAACACCTCTTGTTGGAAAACCCTGTATAAGGTTCGGGTACTTGAGACGTTTGTTTAAATGGTGTGTTTGTGTGTATAAGTCCATTTTGGATTTTGTAGATTAGGAGGCATATGTTGTATTCGTACAATTTTCTTATTTTCAAGAGTTTCATTTCTTGATATAGATTTTTTGTGGGAGTGTCCGGGTTATAATTGAAGAGTTTTTTTAATAACTTTGTTCTATATTGTTTGTAAATCATTTAGTTATGTAATGTATGTGTTTCCCCATATTTCTATTAAATAATTTAGATGGGACTGGATTAAACTAAAGTATAAGCCCCTCTTTACCTCTGTTGGTAGGAGATGGGCAATTCTACCAAATACACCAATTAGTGGGAAGATTTTTGCTTTTAATTTTTTTACGTGTTGTTTAAATGTCAGATGTTTATCAATATGTAAGTCAAGGTATATTTCGCTATCTAGAATAAGCAGGTCCCTTTCTTCTATTTGTAAAGGCTTATGCGACGGTATTATTATTTTAGGTGAGCTTAGGATTATGAAGCCGGTTTTATTAATATTTATTGTTAATATATTTTTTTATTAGCCAACTGTTTAGTATATTAAGATCCTTTTGAGATTGTTCTAATAGAGTTTTTAAGTTTTTTCCGAAGTAAAATATTGCAGTGTCATCTGCGTATAGAATTATTTCACCATGTAGTTTCAACTGGCAGATGTCATTTATATATATTTGGAATAGAAGGGGCCCCTGTATAGATCCTTGCGGAACTCCATAGTTTATACTCTTTAGCTGACTGTTATTATCTCCTATGCTAACATATTGTTTTCTAGTTGATATATATGATTTAATTAATTTGATAGCTGGACCGGTTACGCCTGTTTTTTTCTATTTTTTTAATCAGTATTTGATGACTTCCGGTGTCAAAGGCTTTTTGAAGGTCTACGAGAATTGCTATGACAAAGTTTCTATTATCTATGCTAGTTCTAAGTTTATTTATAAGATCATTAGTTGCGAAAAGAGTGTTTTTTTCTGAAACCGTATTGTTTGGCATATAGAAATGATTTTTTTTTCAGAAAGTTGTTTAGCCTATCGTATACCTATTACTCGTTCGTATATTTTTGATAGAATTGGTAGGACAGAAATGGGCCTGTAGTTTGATGTTTGAGTTTTCAATCTCACTTTATATATTGGGATAACCCTTGCGATTTTACAACTGTTCGGAAATTGACTTTCTTTTAGGCTCAGGTTAATCAGTTTAGTTAGTATAGGTGTTAATAGCGGGGCAAGTTGTTGTACTGTTACACATTTTAATTGGTCCAGCACTCGCGTTTGATTTTAGGGATTTTATAATAGCTAGTATTTCGGGTTCAGTTGCGGGTTGTAGGTATATTGACTCCGTACTTTCATAAATGTGTAGCACCGTCGAGTCCTAACGACTCGCCGTCACCGCGTGTATGGCACGCGGTGCGCGGTGGCGTTTCCAGGGTAACTTTATAAGCCCAAAGATAGAATGCATTGTCATCGACAATGAGTCTCAGCTCGATCTAATGTCGCTAAGTGGGTTGATTTCCACTTCCAAGATGTGCATTCTTCACTACCGAAAACAAAAGTGAAATTGAAACAGATGTTTTATATTTATTTAAAAACATTATCTGTCATGTTTTGAAACTATCGCACTTAATTTCACTTTACGCCATTTTAGTTATATATTTTTTTACTGGGATGTCAGGTGTATATTATGTAAGTAGATATTTTTTGAAAGACACTCCCTCAACACATGCATTGAAAAGCTCCATCATAATAGGCAATAATATTAAACACGGGTTCATCAATTATATTGTGCCCCACGGTCTTGCAGCGTGTAGTTACGCCATTGGTCATGTTCCTACATCTACTATTCAATCCTACCGAACCAACAACCACTGGACACAAGATCAAGTCAATTCACAGGACGTTTACGGCGAGTTAAATTTTTATAGCACATTTCGCGTTTCACGGACAATTTGAAGGAAATAAAAGGACTAGCCAAACCAGTTCAATGGGAGGTGAGAGTTATCACTTGAAACGAATTTTTATGGCGTTGAATGAGAATTTGAATTTTATTACGTGCAAGGCTTCTCCAAGTCCTTGCACATTTGCAAGTAAAAACAGTTTAAAAACAAACTCGCGGAATAATGATATGGGTAAAATAATAAAAAAAATATTTAATACTTAACAGTTATGAGGCTAAGTTTTAGAACGCCATTTTTTGAAACGACGAATTTTCATTCTGAAAATCTCAACTAATAAAAAAATAAGCTACGAGGGCTGGGGGATGAAGACGTGGACGCCCAACACTTCGATGACGATGAAGATCTTCAAAATGCTGTGACAAGTTGGATACTTCCCAAGTGCCAAGTTGTATGCAGAGCGAATTTGGAAATTGGTGAAATGCTATTCAACAAGCATTTGAATTTAAATAGCGAAAAGCCGTAGTTTCAAGAGCAACGTAATAAAATATTTATATCAAGCGTTTTTTTTTTTGTTATAGCCAAAAGTTGCGGAACTTCCCGAACAGCCCTCCAACAAACTTTAATTAAGTTACCTTCAACTACTTGGCCTGGAAGTCCTAGAATCGAGCACCTAGAATAAAGAGCTTTACCGCATTATTAATTATGTCAGACCTGGTTGTGTTACACAGAGTAATTAACAACATAATTGGCAGTCCTGCCATCGTTGCCACTATTAATTTCCATGTGCCGACTAGGAATAATAGACAAAATATAACATTCTTCTGCAATACATACACAACCAAATATCAGACACACTCACTGACCAATAGGATGCATGGTCTAGGCAACCAGTATGGGGGTACATTGATATATTTATTGACTCCATTTATAGAATTGAGCGTAATCTATACCAGCACTTTGTTGAATGGTACGAATTAGAGTAGCGTTGGTAATGTAGTGTTAGTGATTTGCCTTATATTTAGTCTTAGTGATTTGTCTTATGTGTAGTATTGTTCTAGTTGTAGTAATGTTTTATTGATATTATATTATATTCGTTAAATTAAATTATTTTTTGTATGATTTTATATAGCTTACTAGATATATTCAGTTTTAAAATCAATTTAAAAGCCAGGCTGGGCGTAAAATAAAAAAAAATAATTACAACATTTTTCTTTTTTCAGGGCAATTTTCAGCCACCAGGCTGCAGCCGGGAACAAATCCACGTCACATAGGTTACAAAGCTATAAAGAGCAGTATCATTATGATTAAGTATCATATTATTAAGTGTCAGGGAATAAATCATCAGAAAATAAGGTTTGATTTAATTGCTAAGAACTGATTCTTAAGAAAAACCTGACATTTAAAAATAGAAACATTAAATATGACTATTTTGCATAAACTGTGGGCTAATTTTATCAGCAGAACATCGCATTAAATCACCATCAAACCCTTTTCTACACAATCGGTTTTTGTCAGGCATTGTAATAATTATTATAATGTTTCTCTGGTAAATAATTACATCTGGAAGAGCGCCTATTCAAGAAGCTTAGTGATAAATAATATCAGGCGAATAAAAAGCCGACATGAATATAAACAGAAATTCGCCGAAATAATAATCTCTGTATTTGTTGCATGAAAACATCTTTTCATAAGACACAAAGAGGTGGACCATGAAAGGGAAGATCCCCATGCTAAAGACAGAGTACACAGTAATATGGGGAAATTTTGATCATCGCGAATGTCTGCATAATTCTCGCTTCCACTCACAAATTTTCGCATATTTTTAATGATTTTATTTTTCATGCAACGTGGATACAATGGCGCCTCGAAAATAAGGCTAATATTAGTAGTTGATCACTAGTTGTATTCAAACATAGTGTCAGTTGAATTGTCATGTGGTCAACGAATGCCCGCTCCATTCATTCCCCGGCGGGATTGATGAGGTCCACATGGCGACGCCTTAGGCCCTAGACTGGCTCGCAGACCTAGATGTCCCCCTCTGACCCCCCCAAGAAAAAGAAGTTGAATTGTGAAGCTGTTTTTATAGATATTCTCAGATGGAGAAAACAATTGACCCGTATTAATAGATATGTTTAATAATACTTTTTTGTTTAACTGAGGATCGGATGTCGGGAAGTGGGATAATTTCCACTTTCAAGATTCGAATTTACTCACCAAAACAAAAGTAAAATAAAACAAGTAAATATATTTTATGATCAGCGATTACAATAGTTTCGTGTCACTTATATTGTAAAGTATATTATAAGCCATACATTTTTGGGTCTGGCGGTTATCATCGTAATAACCTTATAAAAGTGCCACACACGGAAAGGTGACTTTGATCACCATTTTTTTAACTCCCCAAACACATAAACAGCAAACTTTTTAAATTATATGTATGTCGATAATTTAAGCATGTGAAATAAAAAAATATTTAGTTTTAAAGTTGAGAATTAATCAAAGTCACTCTATTTTACTATACTTACTAAGTTGGGTACTGGGGGAGACGAATCAACCGATGCACTGCAAATTGAGTTTGGGTAATAAATAAATAAATTCAACTAGTTTCGATCATATTCTTCATTTCATAAAAATATTACTATCCATAACAAGAAAAGAAATTATTTTTCGCACGTTGAATAAATAACATGCCATTTTATAATTTTTTCTTAATTTTCCAAAAAGTGTAGTTGATTTTTTTGTGAGACCCGGAGAAAATGAATCTGTATGTGAAATCCCCAATGTGGGATATGCTAGGCTAAATGGAGGGGATGGAAAGAGAAAAGGGAAATGGAAGGTTATGAAGTATGTAGGTACTTTAGATCTAGTCAATAAACACCGATTTAGTAATTTCAGGTAACATTCCGAATCTGAAAGTTTGGGTTGGGTCTCAACCAGTCTCACTGAGATTGTCTACCACGAGCTGAGAATTTTTGGTGACATTTATTGAAATGTATTCTAATCGATTATTTAAATAACTAAATAATATTATAATTCTCTTCTTTAAAATTTCAACATCGTTATCTGGAATATCTACCTAAATATTGCATATTCACTAACTAGGCTTAAGATAATAATACACACAGGAACATTCAAATGTAAATATTTTCTCTTGAATTGCCAAAAAATGTAGGATCAACAAAATGTGAAGAGATCCATTTGCATTGAAAAGGTTAAAAACGTGTTAAGGGGCTAAGATGGCCAATCTAGGTCCCAAAACCAGTGGTACCACTTGACAGCCAATTGTGAGAATGACGGATTATTATTAGGATGTTTTATTTCACTTATAAATACAGTTTATTTCATCCACGTGTCTTTGTCTGCTAACTGACCAGGCGTTGCGAAACGAGTTGATACTAAGCTATTAACTATAATGTACTTTTTTAATATGCCGAAGATTTAGAAATAGGAAAAGGAAAGAAGTGCGAAGAACTATTGTAATGACAATGTTTTGGTATCAACAGGAAATAAAACGCATTATTCAGTGAAAAAATTTCAAATATTCTACTTTGATAAGGTTCGCACTATTTTCTGTAATGTTATCGATTTGTTCTGCGTGTGGGGTTTTGGACTCATATAGCGCGCGGGGAATGGAGTGTCAGGAGAATATGTACATGACGTGTAAGTGGACGTAAGAAGAAGTCGGGGGTGCATCGGGAATGTGCCGGTAGATCTAGTGAATAGCCGAGGCATTTCAAGAGTCAGCATAACAGAAGAGAATGTATAAATGTGAATGAAGCAAGAAGTGTGTGATGTATCCTCTCTGTCAACTCTGGTAAGTTTGAACTTTCTATGTAATAGAAATAACGAACAATTAATTATTTTCTCACACGGAGAAAAATGGCTTATATTGAATATTGCTAATTTATTAAGGATCTATTCAAATTATTCGTAATCCCGTTAAAAACGGTCTCTTAACGAATCAATTAATATATTCCTAATAAACTTTAATAAAATACGAATGTATTATCAGGATGTCGGAACACGTGTTTATAAGAATCCTAATAATTCCGCATTTCGTCATTATATATTATCAAGGTAAATGCAGGTGCATAAACACGTACTCCGATATATTAGGAAATTGCTAAAAGTGTATCAGGAAACGGCCTGCAATCCCGTTTTTAACGGGATTTCCAACAATTTGAAGAGATTCTTAATAAAATGGAAATACTCATTTTTCTCCGTGTACCCTAATATCAAGTTCTCCGTTCCGTTTACGTTATCCACACATTTTAAGAAAGTGTTTAATTTTTAAGAGTTCTTATATTTATAACGAAATGATATTGGTGGTCAACGGGTCATTGGAAATATTTAAACACGTTTGAACCCCATGCGATTAACGTCCCAGGCACAAGGGAGATCCTTGTTTGTGTCCTGTAGTCCAATTTCATGCTAATATAACGATGAATGATACTCTCTGACATAATAAAATTATCCATCCGATTTACAAGTCTCGCGAATTATGGCCATTCATATTGTAATCGGCGCTCGCTTATACCTAGTGGAACTAGGCTGGAAGATTCTGGAGAAGTTGTTGTTGATAATGGTCCAAATTTGCATTTACTCTCGAGAGGCTTGTTAGCGGAATACATGGATTAAATAGATCAAAGGTCGTCGAGGTGAACTGCTGTAAAAAAGGGATGTTGATACATATAACATACAGTTTAAAATGGTTAAATATGGTAAAGAAAAGATGAAACAAACAAAATGCGATGACTCGAACGTGGGAACTAAATAATTGACTGAGCGTTTCTGATGTCTGTACGTTCCGTTTCCATTTTAAGATGGTGTCCGTATTTATAATTCAGTAAAGATTATTTTTTAAATGTGAAATCGTTGTGTTTATTCGCATTCTTTCAATATTATGGTGCCTGCTTGAAGAAAGATTGATAAAATAATTGTTTTTGAGATTAACGTTCCTATCGACAAGTTGTACAATTCCATTATTGAAATTTTAAAAAAATGTCAGATAAAATATGTATGGTTCAGTAGGTGGGTACTATTTATAAGACTTATGATTTCTTAAATACGATAAAAGTAGAAACATACTTTTTTAGACGCGAGGTCTAATATTTACAGAACCACTAGTTTTAAATCCAGTAGACACAATAAACTCTAGAAAACTAATTAAATATCGTAATCGTTCTTCGTTATGATTAAAAAATTATATTAGAAGATCCAATCTCAGATTAAGGTAAACCAATATCAGATTTTTTTATTATATTTAACTAAAACTCAATTTTGCTGATTTAGCTAATGAAAGCTGAATGCGGGGCAGCTTATCTGATTGAATAAATTAAATTACTGCCAAGTTAATTACTAAATAATAATTTTAATTAATTGCTGACAGTGACTAACATACCATTATAATTTTTTTGGTAAACTAATGTTTAAGACAAGATTTTTTATGCATAGCACAAAGGGTAACAATTATTTTACAAGCAATAATTATTAGCCTGAAACACTCATCCACATTGAAAAATCTCCTGATAAAAGATACATGACGCCAACGGGACTTGAACCCGTGTCCTTTCGATTTCCGGTCGACAGCTCTGACCACTGAGCTATGGCGGCTTATCTCTTATCCGCGAAATAATTCAATATATACTAGTGTTTCATTCAACAATTACTGCTTGTTACATTTTGGTTGGCGTATATCTAGTTTTTTTTACATTATCTCCACACAGGAGGCCCTGAGACAAATAATTTCCCTCAGGGCCTATTTCATCTTTTGGGATGCTGTGTTTAGGGTCTTTTTTATGGAAAAAGGAGAAGAAGTTCTGCGAAGGTAAACGGTGTATGGGGGTTGGGTAGGAATTCAGTTTATCAGTGTGTCCAACAGTGACGGATATATGAATTATTCCTCGCACTGCGGCGCAAGGCGATGGGTCTCCCCAAACCAGCCTCTCTCGATCTGGCACGCCACGCAGCTGGTGGACAGGCGCGTGCTGAACACACCTCACACGATGAACCCGGGCACCCCTGCTTATTCAGCAAACATAGCGAACAACTTGGGATGACCTATGGCAGAGGTGTTGGTCATGAATATATGGTCTGTATCAGTCATTCTATGCTTTTTAAGTATTACCTTTAAGGCGAAGCTTAGTGCTAAATCACTATTTTGATTAATCTTTATAACGAATTGGTATACATTATGAATACAAAAAATAGGCTTTAGATAAATTGAAGGTTTTCCTATCGTTTCGCTTGAGGAAAACACAAACAAAATAATAAATTACTCAATAAAAAATATAAATGTAAACTACTAAAAAAATATATTTCAATAGAAATGTATGAACGCATAAAGGAAAGAACTTTAAAAAAATACAGTATTATAGCTAAGATTATCAGTGACATTTTCACTTGATTAACATATTTCTTTTTTATAAAATAATTTACAAAATAAATAAAAACCAGTTTTGTGCTTGAAATCGAACGATTGTTAAACGATTTTAATGCCATATTTGTAATAAGCATTTACTTTGTGGCTCGTCATAATTTATATTTATATATTTTTTTTATTGTAGATTTTAATGCCTATTACCTACAATATAAGGTTTACCAAGAATATACACATTTTTGGCTTGTAGCTTTCTCTTAAGATTGTTTTATGTGCGATTTCCATATGGGAAGAGTATGTTACTCCTCCCTAAACAATGATCGAAGCTGGAGGTTGAATTGTTGAATATCAAGAGGAATGGGCTACGAATTGAAATTCTGTTTAACTGAGCTAATTGCTGACAGAAATTATAGGAAAACTAGCGACCTAAAAATTGAAAGCGGGCCGTGAGAAGTACAAGATGTTTTACAAACGCGGTCCATTGAAGAACATAATTAAACATGTTCAATCGGCAATTGCATCTGTAAAAGCGTGTCTCGACGCGATGACCGTGTTAGAAGAAGACAATGCAGTCATTAAACACCGCTATTCAGTTGGCTAAAGGAATGTTAACGACTGAAGCTACTTACAAATAGGCCGAAATGTGAACAAATGCCTTGCTGTCATTTTGCATGATTTTAATGCTTTATGAATCGAACAAATGATTCGGTACTGTTTAGATTGTCACAACCAACCAAGAAAGCATATTGATAGCTATTAAACAGAGCCAAATATCGCGTGTGTATGCGTGATTGCCACCAAAAGTTGATAGAATGCATTGTCATCGAAAACCAGTCTGTCTGCCGAGTTTCAGCTCGATGGAGGTCGGAAAGTGGATTTATTATCACGCATTTGATATTGATTTGACGTTATTACGTATGATAATTTTGAGGTGACCTTGATTATAACTGAACGGAAATATTAAACATAAAAAATTCGAACTGATTATACCTTAATGAAATATAAGCGCCTGGATAAAACCATGAATGGATCGTCAAATGTTTACCTGAAAACAAAAGAAAAATAAAATTGTTAGTTCATTTCGACACAAAAAATCAACCTATTATAAATGTCATTAAAACCTTACAAAATAAATCGTTTGACTGAGGATTGAACCTTTCTAAAAAAACTGGTGTCGACAAAACTGCCAACCTCGCCAAATGCCGATCGGGTAGGACCGATATTTATTTTGTATAATAACTCCTGTAATGTCATCAAATTTCAGAAAGAAATGCGTATTATGCGGGTAGGGTCGATATTTATTTTGTATAATAATTCCTGTAATGTCATCAAATTTCAGAAAGAAATGCGTATTATGCGAATAGGACCGATATTTATTTTGTATAATAATTCCTGTAATGTCATCAAATTTCAGAAAGAAATGCGTATTATGCGAATAGGACCGATATTTATTTTGTATAATAATTCCTGTAATGTCATCAAATTTCAGAAAGAAATGCGTATTATGCGAATAGGACCGATATTTATTTTGTATAATAATTCCTGTAATGTCATCAAATTTCAGAAAGAAATGCGTATTATGCGAATAGGACCAATATTTATTTTGTATAATAATTCCTGTAATGTCATCAAATTTCAGAAAGAAATGCCTATTATGTGGGTAGGACCGATATTTAATTGTATAATAATTCCTGTAATGTCATAAAATTTCAGAAAGAAATGCCTATTATGCGGGTAGGACCGATATTTAATTGTATAATAATTCCTGTAATGTCATCAAATTTCAGAAAAATGCGTATAGTATATCCGCGTGTGTGTACGTTAATGCCATAAAAATGCATTGTCATCGACAACGAGTCGATCTGCCGAATTTCAGTTCGAACGGATGTCAGGAAGTGGGTTCATTCGTGCTTCCTAGATTTGCATTCATTTTTCCATACGTTCCCGAAAACAAAGGAGAAATTCAAACAGATTAGTATTCAAAAATATGGATTCCATTCTTCTTTAATATAAAAAAAAACAATTGAGCGTCTGTTCTTACATATAATAAATATTCTGAGTACTCGTTCATCTCCCTCTGAGCAAACCTAACTAGACAATGAGAAACAGTCAAATTTTCTGCGATTTTATGGGCTGAGCTGGCAATTATTTTACGATTCAGTTGATATAATATCAACTGAATTGTAATTATTAATATAGTTGATATAATTTTGGATAAAATATTGGAGTTGATTTTAATTAGAGGCCGTACTCGTGAATACTTGGTACCTGTGATCTTCAACAAACTAAATAAAATCTTACAAATTGTGAATAATGAGAGACCCTGCCCTAAAATCATAAAGCTGTTGTTAATAAATGATCAATCCATGTACCTTTGAACACCTTAATGTAAATTCCCATACTCTTTGTTTTTAGTGAGGTGCATTAGATATATTATGTATTTACAATTACTCGTTAGAATTATATTTTGCGAATGTCTGCAATAAAATAAAATCTGTGAAATGTACCTACTTAGAAATAAGACTTACTCATGTACACATAATCATACAAATAATCATACTGGCATGTGACAGCTTTGTTGGTCTACCTATTTTGTAAAAATAAAAAATAAATTAACTTTTCGCCTCGGTCTTTTGACATATTAGTATTATATCTATACCTTGGTAAAAAAATAATTTTCTTTAATTATTTAGTAAAATTTAATCCCAAGGGCGCTTTGCCCCAATATCAAAACTTATTGGGATATTTGGGATTTATAACTAATGAATTAAACAGTTATGTGTTATCTTTGTTAGAGGTCAACTTGACTAGAATTCTCCAGTCTGAAATCCACATTACATACTTTTTAAGTTTTCAAATGGGTAGTTCAGCAATTTTGTTGAACAACGCTCTGTTAACCCTTAAATGCAAGACTTCTTAGATTTAAATTTTTTTAATATATAATAAACGATAGCAAAACAAATATATGTATATATTTTTTAGAGCTTTTGACTGTCAAACTAGGAAGGTTTCCCGTTTTAGTGCAGTCAAATTAACAGGTTTTAAATTATCATACATGTACACAATTACATAACAAAATATATAATAGTAACACAATTACATAATAGTAACACAATTACATAACAGTAACACATTTACATAATAGTAACACTATCTCGTTGAATAATATGATAAGCAAATTGAGTAGGTAATACACTAATGGCGAATATAAGAAAAATAAAAAAATGGGTAAAATTTAAAATTTTTGAATAAATAAGTATGTAAAAGCGAAGATACAACTAGGCGTTCCTGATAAATAATGATCTGTTTACATTTTTTAGTAATATTTCAGAATCAGTCCTGCCTACATCTAATAACCATTTTGTTATTTTTGGACCGAAGGATGACAATTCACACAGTTTCAGCTGTGAACGGATTTTGTTATATATTTTAGGACAGGGATATGAGAATACTTTTTGATAAGCCGCTCTGTTGCTTGTTGGAACGGAAAGGTCATTTCGTTCCTTGCTTCTGGTTTAATGTTTGTGTTCGACTGTTTTTATTTTTATGAACATCGATTACTATTTGTATTGTTTGTTTTGATAAATGGAAAGATTTGAACGTTCGCTGGCACACAAAAAACAACAGATTCGTGATGCGTGACATTCGGAAAATTACAAAAAATAATCATTAAGTAACTAGCTTTACCACGCCACGTGTTGCTGGGCTCAGTCTGTCTGTGCTGATAGAAAAAAACAATAGCGCTTGTTACTTTAACGTCCAACAGATGGCGCTGTTTATTTTTCAAAAAAACATGTTTGTCCAACAGATTAGGCTGTTTATAAAAAAACATGTTTTTACCTGTCAAAGGTGACATCTATATAATATGTGTATATAAAAGCATACACGTATTCGAATGTAACGTTGTATCAAAAATTCAAAGCAATCGGGGAAGAATTTTCGGAGATTTAAGATTTTGAACAAACGAACATTTACAATTTTATTTATATAGATACAATATGAAGGGAGGTGATATTTTGAATCGAGAAAAAAATGTAGAGTATATATAATGGTATATTGTATTTCTACATTAAATTTAGTTAAATGATTTTATTAATGAATTGACATGGTATTTCTATATAAAATTCTAAATGACGCATTTGACAGTCTAGAATTGCTGGCATCGATAAGCTTTCGGCTTCCATTACGTAAGTTGGGACTTAATTCACTGCGGAAATTCTGGGAGTAACTACCAAATTATGTACTCCTCAAAGCCAAGAAAAATTATGTCGAGTCAGTGGACATCTTCAATTTGTCACTAAATAGACAAAAAAAATGTTGCTGGGGCGGTTCAATTATGAAAGAAAAAAGTTGTATAATTTTTACTGTTCCTAAATAAAAGACCTTAAAAGGGCGTTAATAAATAAATAATATATTTACAAAAAATACCAAAAACCTCTCCTGAACTCCTGACAAATCCAATAATACTTATTATTTAATTTTCAATGTACTTTTCTTTGCGTAACGTAAGATATTGCAATATTGTATTATTTACAGGATCTCATTGTTTGCTTTGTTATTAAAATGTTCTTAACTTCTCTGTCATTTTCTTTGCTGTTTTACAGGATCTCATTGTTTGCTTTATTTATTGTACAATTTGTATAGCGCCGCTTTTGTGAGATATCACCTCAGGGGCGCTTTACAGTTGAAGCAGGTATTACAAAAAATATAAATGTTACACAAAAAAAGTTAAATAAAATGAAGTACAGGAACAGGTGACCCGAAGATTGCTTTTTTAATAAAATGTTCTTAACTTCTCCGTTCTTTTTTTTGTTGTTTAACATGCTCATTAGAGTTATTTTTTAAATGATAAACTAATGTTTATAAGACAAGGTTTTTTTATGCATAGCACGAAGGATAGCAGAAAGGAAAGGTTTTTTTATGCATAGCAAATATTTTAAATTTCTATTGATATTTCAAGCTACTAATTATTGCTTATAATAATTTGCTACTCATTAGAGTTGTCTATTACTTACGCAATTCTCATTTAGAAATCATATCTACTTGAAATATACTTTACTCATTACATACCTACCCTTATGCATTTACTGTGTACCTCGTCTCCATCTAAAGTTACTTACATATATTTTTAAATGTAAGTAATAAGTATAAATATTTCTTTGGCATTCCAATATAGTATTACTTAAACAGGATCTCATTGTTGCTTTGTTATGTACACATGTTCTTAATTTCTATTTACTACCCTTTGCTGTTTTACACGCACATAAGGTCTATTCTACCATAGTCTCTACCATAAGTTATATTATGTAAAAGCCGAAAGGCGTTAATGATACAAATACATAGAGAAAGAAAAAGAAAACTGCAAACTACTAAGTAAACATTCTCATTTGAGCCGGAACACTGAAATTGGAGCGATCACACGACTCGCCGTACATTCGTGGAATTACAGAATGCAAAGTGTACATAATGTATGAATGTATGTACTGGTCGTATCCACTACAAACAGTTGTATCTACTCCACAGTTATGTGTGTATGAAAGTGGCCGGTGGCAGATGTTTCCGTCAAGTTTCGCATGGATAAAGGTAAAAAAGGTAGCGAATATTACAATTGCACGAAGCAGAAAGAACAGGAGAGAGAAGTGGATGAAAAAAACTGGATCGCTATGAATAAATTTCTAAGCGACAGAATTCAGCCCGAGGGTTTTTTGAAGAACAGGTTAAAAAGTGGGTACAAAATGGCGATATTGGCAAGTATTTTTAAGGGTCGCTAAATGGTTTAGGGTATACGCTCTCACCTACCAAAAATACTAAAATGCAACGCGGTCTCCAATTAGCACGTGTTTAAAATCTATCATGCTAAGCATAAAGAGTACAAGTCAAAAACAACAACTTTTCAGGAGAGAGATTTCAAATTTAAAGTACTTTTAGTGGGTGATTAAGTAACAAATGCCTATTTTTTTATTGAAATATATTTTGTAGTTTTATTTTTATTTTGGTACCACGTGAAGATATTGTCACAGGGATTGAAAAAAAATGTTTCTTTTGGCTAATACTCTTTATGATTATGAACTCGGTACAAAGTTCATATTTTCATCTCATGATTTCATGAAATAATTAGATTTTTTAGTTTCAATGGTTATTAATAAATTCATAATAATAGGAACATATTTTAAAATGTATTTATTATAACACCGTTAATTAACTAATCATAAAAATCATTTACTACGATATTTTTTAATTAATTTTATTTATTCATTGATAAAATCACATTGGGATATTTTCACAAACCATCAATACCATTAAAAATGAATGAAATATTTTTAATTTTATTTTTCATTAAAGCTTATTTTTCTGTTTCTCATCGTTGTACTAAAAATTGCTAACTTTAATATAGTAATTCATAAATATTTATTTGAAAACCGCACATTCTAAAACGGTTTCAACTGGCTACAACGTCATTATGACATAGAAAACGCCACTGGCTGGTAAGACGGCTATCACCAACGTTGTCCGGCGTTGACGCCGCCGAATTCACTAATAAAAACGAACATGTCGTTTTGGCAGCCATCGAAAATCACACATTTTAATTGGTTGTCGAAAATGCATTCATCAACATAAAAATACCGTTACTATCGTGATTTTTTTTGAGAGTAAAAAAAACAAATTTTCGCAGATTGTTGTTTGGACTTTGAGAGTGTAAATAAATAAAATATCACAGATTGTGCAATGGAATTAATTAATGAAAACTTGTGGGTGGATCATATCATAATAATATTTAGAAATTAATATCAAAGATAATTTTGGGAATATGACGCAAAAAAATTAATAACAAAACATCGATTTTGATAAAAGTGTGGGTTAAATTACTTTTGCACACCACCTTCCAAATAATGCAACCAAAGTTATTACATAAAGCAAACCAAATTGTTATATTATTTCGAGTGTTATGACATGGCTCGCCATATTAAGTGGTATAATTCTGTTCAACGCAGAAGCTGAATAAACATTTGGCAAGCAGATTCCGGCGAAACAATTGTGAGGAAAAAACAAATTGAAACATCCTACCACAAGCAAAAAAGATCACTATGCATTGATAGAGCAGGTGATAATATTCTGTGAAATTTTTGTATCGCGGAATGGCAATTTTTATAAATTTGCAGACGTAACAGATGTCATTCGTGGCCTAGACATTCTGGTCATAATTAATCAAAAATATAAATATATTCTCATGATTCGAAATTGGGAGACATTTTTTTGTGATCTTGAGTTATTTGTTGTTCATGGAAGAACATGAAATGGTTCCCACACATAACAAAAGTCACCATAGCGTAGTAGCTCAGAAGCGTAGGCAGATTAAATATATGGTATCATCAGTCTAAATTTAAAAATCCTATTTTTGTGATGGCCAATTGTCCAGAACCAGTGGAACTATATTACTATATTAAGGAAATTTGTAAGACAGGATGATTTCGAGTAGGGGAATGAGAGGGGAGGAGAGAAAGTACCTATCAAGTCAGATTTGGTAATTAGGTAAATATTGCTAAAGCTACTTCATGCAAAATTTCGATTCTGCAACTAATACCATTTTCCATTCCGAAAATGGTAAATAATTTCCATTTCTTTTTGGCCCCGCATTTCGAATTTTTACCGATATATAACATATTTATCAAACACTTTAAGTTTTTAAGTTCCAAAAAATATATATTGTTTTTGAAGATAATATCCATATATTTGTAGAGCCGAAACGGTAATTGGGAATATGTAATTCCCTCGATAGAAAAAAATCGCAAAGTATGCCCCTAAAATTATTAAAAACATTTTGGTCTGTTATTTTACATGTTAATTAATAGGTATGAAAAATTATAGTGTATCTTTAAATGCAACTTAGGCATTTGTCGAGAGATTTGTGATCTAGTTTAAACGAGTTGTGGGAGTAACGGAGTCTTAATGAGAGTAACGAGTGAACATGGGTCTTGAAGAAACCCATCTTGTAGGAGTGAGAAAACTCAAAGACCAGGAAATCCAAGTGCATAAATTTTAAGCGCACGATTGGCGTGTTTGCCGAGTATTCGATGCCGAAAGGATCAATGGCGCAAGTTCCTCGGGAGTTTCTTCCATTAAATTATCGGTAGAACAAGAACAACATAGCTACTTGACGCCTACGCTCTAAAGATTGCAAAACGTCTGTTAAGGTCGGGGAATCTATAACGGACTGTTAAATATTAAATTCAGGTATTTTGGAGCACCAGACCAGAGGTGGCTGCTAACTTTAACTGTGCGGCGTACTTAACTATCTACTTACCTCTAATTCTATAATACATCTTATCTATTAAGAAAGTGTAAAATGTGCATAAAATATATGTATGTAATAAATTTACAAAATTGTGTATTGGGGGAGCTTTAAAATATCGTTCCAACATGGCTTCCGTTTCGAAGAGAAACTTCACTGAAACTTTGACGTAGATACCTAGTACCTACCTCCACTTTTAGGGCTTCGCTCCTGTTGGTACTCCGGCGCGAATATGTTTTTAATTATTGCCATTTACAATGAAATTCAAGAAAAGTTTGCGGGCAGATTGTCAGTTATTACAGCCCGCATGAAATAAATTACCGCGAAATGTAAGTACGGAATCAATGATATAAAATTAAACAGTTAAACCCTCCGTTTAGTGACAATCAAACGAAATTGAGCCCATTGCATTACATTGGATTTTTCTTAATGCCAAACTCAAAAACTTGAAATCATGGAAAAATGTGAGGTGATCTACGATGATTTATTTTATCAATTAACATTGAAATATAGAAACAAAATTTTGTTAATTTTTTAATTTAAAATGTTCGGTCACACAGGAAAATTGGCATGGTATAAAATTGACTTTTTAATTCGCCGAATTAAAAAGTCAATATATATATTATCAGTTCGATTTCCGCAAAGCGCGGCGTTTATGCATAATTAAACATGGATTTTAAAAGCTTTTCGTTATAAATTTTTAAAAAAAATAGCAATTGGTAACAAATTGCTTACTATACATTATCAACAATTATTATAATTGTAAAGTTTAGAAAGAAAAGTTATATTCGGGTTGAAATTCCTAAAGTCTCTTTTACAGCAGCAGAAGAGTAGTAATTGCTTAAGATGAAAACGATAGAAAAAAAATCTAAAAATTAACTTAACTCAATTTAATTTAACTTAAAAGTTAACTCAATGACCCTGTTAAGAAATAACAATTTATTATTACTCAATGAACAGGCAGCATTCTGCTGATGCGCATATATCTGATTCCACAAAAAAATTGAAAATAATTAAGTTTTATTTAAATTTAAAATACGTTAATCCTTTCTTCTCTCCAAATAAGAATCCAATCGAGCTTTAAATTGGTTTATATTAGTGGAACGGATGACATGTTGTGGAAGTTTGTTCCATGCACCCACTATTCTATTTGCAAGGAAGTTTTTCCTAAGATTGAATGCAAAAGGTGTTTTATTATTTTTTTAAAATGAATTTTAATTAATATTTGTTAGCGGTGAAGATTTCTTGGATGCCGGGCAACTATAATGTGCAGATAAAAATTTGAAAGTCTCAATCAAGTCAACCCTTTCTCTTCTTTCTTTTAACATTGGTAATAAGCGAGATGTCAAATACTACAGATAAAACAGTAGATTTGTACAATATTAGCAACAGAATAAATAGGTCATTTGATTTGTTATAAATTGTGTTTGCGGTAATTCATTATATTATTGGTTGGCAGTAATAGGCCAACTAGTGTCCTCCATATCAATGGCATAGAACGCCGTAATTGCTGTTGGCACCCCAACTCACATAAAAATACCATAATAATATTATGTACCTACATCTGCGAAATATTCATACCGGACAAATAGAAATACCTACCGACAGATGGGAATTTTTATGTGTTTATGTTACAGTTCGTGGTTAAACAAACACGTATTTTGGAAAATAACGAAATTACGAATACCCGTAAAAGTGTCGAAAATAGGGGTAGGTAATTTTATCATGATCTATGATTTTTTTTAAATTAATTTATTTACTATTCCAGGTATTATTGTGTTAAGAATTTTTATTTTATCCCTGATAACACAAAAAGTTTTCCAAAGGGTAGTTTTAACGTTTTTGCTTGATATTTTGTAATTGATTCCAAACGCAGATCAACAAGAATCAATTTTAGAAAAAAAAAATTTTTCCTGGATTTTGCAAAAAGCGTTATGCTTTTAGAGAAAAATATGTTTATTAAAAAAGTGATAGCACGCCAATTTCCAGTAAAAATATTAGTCATTTAAAATATATCGAAAACACGTGTTCTTTTCCTAATAAATAACATAACAGTATTTGTATGAACACATGTTACGCCATCCTTATAAAACATTCGCTTTCAACTGCTGCTTTATTAGGAACATGTCAATATATTCGTTAAAGGGCTGCAGTCCCATTGTTCAATAATATTACATATTTTTAAATAAATAGATACATTTTAACAATATTAAATCACATAAGGATAAATAAATACAATAAATAGAAACATTTAAAAAAAAAAAAATCACATATGGATAAATAAATACAATAAATAGAAACATTTTAACAATATTAAATCACATATGGATAAATAAATACAATAAATAGAAACATTTTAACAATATTAAATCACATATGGATAAATAAATACAATAAATAGAAACATTTTAACAATATTAAATCACATATATGGATAAATAAAACAATAATTGACTCTTCAAATCATATACAAATCCATAATATCGACCGAAAAGACAAAGGGCAACTCAGAATTCTTTCCAAAACATCTCCTTCGGAATTTCATTAATTCAATACTTAACTAACTAACCATCACGCCGTTTCTCGGCAGCGGTAGGCAGAGAGGACGGACCGCCAAACAACTCGGTCTTGGCACACACTCCTTGCCTCATACATTCTATTATTCTGACTCTCGACGTGGTCCGATTCACTTGATCGTGTAATGTCTTTCTCGGGCATCCCCGACTTCTGCTACCACTCCTTTCTTTGCTCATTCGCTCTAAAGGCCCAAACCATCAAAGCGTCCTTTCTGAACCTTATTATTTATTTCTCATTATGCTTACATCAGCCGTGCAATATTTGCGGATCTCCACATTTTTCACGCGACCATACACGGTTTTACCACACATACGCCTCAGGAATCTCATTTCTACAGAATAAAAATGTCTTCGATCTAGTAAATATTATCAGCCAAATTTTTTAAGATTTTTTTCCAGACCAAAACTCAGAACAAAGAATACACAAATTACTCAAATTTATTAACAGTGGGTCAATCACCGTTTCAACTCACTCAGTGATATCCAGTCTTATATTCCACTCGGAATCTTATTCGGAATATTCCGCTCTCGTAAAAATACACGTTTACAACGGTAACCGGGTATGTCATCAAAACGACAATTCTACACACCTCCAAAAAGTGATAAAGAGTCATGAAAAGTGATGAAACAAAAACTAACATTTAAGATTTTCACGGCCAAAAGTATTTTTGTTATTTGTTTTTTGGGCCCATCTTTAAAGAAGGAGTTAGCGCAACACGGCATAACACCCCAAAAATAAATAACAAAAAAACAAAAACTAGGTTTGATAGTTACCTATGTAACTCCTTCTTTAAAGAAGGAGTTAGCGCAACACGGCATAGCACTCCAAAAACAAATAACAAAAAAAAAAACAAAAACTAGGTTTAATAGTTACCTATGTAACTTATTTAACCTAGTGTTTGTTTCATCACTTTTCATGACTTCAACCTATTTAACCTAGTTTTTGTTTCATCACTTTTCATGACTTCATCATTTTTTGGTGTGTTGAATTTTCATTTTGATGAAATACCATGGAACCTTTTACCGCTCATAAGAAACGATAGTGAAAAAACAGCACGTAGGAATTTGTCGAATGAAGACGTTAACATTTAGTTACAAAACTCATTTCAAATTCAGATCGCACGAAGAAACTCAAAAGCAATTATAGCCCGGAATATCTGAATAAAGAACGTTGGCAAAAATACACCCGCGCCAACACTTAACCCCCACGCCCCAAGGGGTGTAATTAACCCTTTCCAGGAGGGCGGGTAATTAATTACCCGACAATAAATAAGTTATAACCGCGTGCTTGCGGGCCACGCGTCGGCCCATAACATCTGCAGCAAAGCGCTTACCTGATAGAGGTAATGGCACGTGAGTTATTACCTTAAAGTTATAATTATTATTAAGGTTGCTTCGGCTACGTACTTTGATTGTCAGTCAAATAAAGTATGTTTGTAATATTTTGCCGATAATATTTTACTAATAATAAATATATTTTGATGATTTGCATAGCGCCGTTTATGTGAAAAATCACATAAAGGGCGCTGTACATTTTTTTTCAAGGCTCTATACTACTAATACCTTTAGATTATCTCTAAATTAAACAATATTCCGGGTCTAACTACCACATAGATGCACTTATTTCTCACCTTCATACATTTGAAACAAATTAACCTCAAATATCGACATTTAATATAAGTTTACCAGTATTCAAGAGACACCTGAATGATGTTTTTTTCATGTAACATATTATTTTAGGACATCGCATAGGTGTTGGTTATACAATGAAGTTTTCCCGGAGCGGCGGTACCTATACCGGCCTCCCAACATGATTTTTATAGCGCCATTTTTATGCAAAATCACCTCAAATGGGTATTAAAAAAATATACTATATACAATTAAAAATTCGAGTTACAAAAACAATACTTTATTTAATTTTCACATAAGTGCTGTCTGTAGTAATGCAGAAGTTTAGTACCTAATAATGATTTGTGATACACAATTACAATATATCAATGTACAAAAATGTAACACAGAATTTGAACAATTGATTTAATTTCAAAGATAATGTTCAAGTTCTGTAAAACTTGTGTAATATACTATATCATTAACGGTCAGTTGTTTCACATAACTTAAATAGAACTTTCACAGAATTTGAATATTTACTTTGAAATTGATGAATTGTTCAAATTCTGTGAAACAACCCGTCCTAAATAGTAAATATTCGTGAGACGATAGTGTAAAATAATATATAAAATGTAACCATCTAGGTTGCATGAACCTAAATATATTTATCTTGAAAACTATCATTTTTTTCAATTTAAAATCTCACCAACACTCATTAACAGTTTATTTTAATCGATGAGGCGATCAACCGCGATATGTAACATTTGGAATCATGCACTTCTTGTGCAGATGCCCATAAAATTGAAAATCCCGCATGTTTTGAACGCAAAAAGGACAGCGCCAAAATCTTCTACATAGGTATACCAGCGCTATAATCTATGTAAAGAGTAGTAAGCATTTACAGTTAATTCAACCATGGTTCTAAGCCGTTTCCTAGCTAATGTGATATTTAACTAAAATGGTGCTTTAGAAATTAGCTGAGTATTATAATTATTTTATTATTCAACAGAACTGTTATAATTACTGTACCCCACGGAAGATAATATCTACGGAACCCTAAAGCAAACCCTTTCCGCCTAGACATATTAGCTAATTACTACAGCCAGGACGAAGGCTTGCTTTAATAATATTAATGTGTTGTTAGTTATAACCTAAAACAAAGGGGTAGATTTAATTTTGAAATTTTAGGGTTGAATAATATGCGTCACCGTTATATCACATCATAAATTCATCTCGTATCAAAAACCTACTTCTTTATTTTAATAAAAAAATGTAAAAATCTGAACCGTTGTGCTTCACAGCTAATCATTATTTAATAGAAAGCTGAAACGGACCGAGGATCAACAGGGAGATGTTAAAATCTTTCGACGCATTATTTCAAACAACGATTCGATTCTGAATGTCTGTCTCTAAACGGAGTGATATTGAGAGCAAAAATTAATTAAATAAATAAATGTTACTACATATATATAGGCGGTAAAGGCGTTATGCTATATAGTTATTTAATTACGTGTACGCCTTCATTATCTCTGCAATTATTACATTATCTTCATAAAAACAAAACGTCAAGCTATCACGGAGAAAAATGAGTATTGCTAATTTATTAATGATCTTTACAAATTATTGGTAATCCGGTTAAAAACTAAATTTCAGTCTGTTTCCTGATAAAGTTTTAGTAAATTCCTAACATATCGGAACAGGTGTTCATGCACCTGAATTTTCCTTGATAATTGTCGTATAATATAATTTGTTCTGAATTCATGTTTTAATTCAGTGAAAACAATCATGCACATAATTTATTACACATTCTAGTTACAACGCTTACCTCATACTCTGTAAATTTTAATATTTTATGTTACCAGGTTAATTCGGTAAATCCGATTATAATATATGCTACCAGATTAATTTTTTCTACTTCTCACAAAACAATGTATGTGTACTTATATTTATTATATACATTTTCTTTATTACACAACTTAATTTCAGAGAAAAATGAAACTTTTTTTTTTGGTTTTTGTTATGTAATTATGTACATTTCAGTAATAATATGAACTAAACATGTCAATTTGTCTGTCCTAGAACGGGAAACTTTCCTAGTTGGACAAGCAAAGCATCCAATATGTACTTTCTTTTGATAAATAAATAAATAAAATATAAAATTGACGGCCGGAGTGGTCTAGTGGTATACGCTTTTGACTACAGATCCGAAGGTCGCGGGTTCGAACCCGGCGTGCGCAAATAAATTTTATTTGTTTAATTTGTGATATTTCACAATTAATTAATTTAAAATAATATATAGTATATTTGCGGCACGTTCCAGAGTGGAAGATACTCTCAGTATCGCCCTGGTGTAAGACCACCATTCAGAATTGAAACGTTGCTTGAAATGGCTTTAGCCGTGTTTGGTGACCAGATCTGAATAGCCAGGTACTTCCCCACCTTCCTCTTCCCCATCTCCCTCCCCTCCCCAATACCCTCAGCCTCACAACATACCCCAATTGGGGATGCCATAGTCTCACTGGCTCCAGACGGGAGCAGTTGGGACTCTTGTGCGGTATTACTGTAAAAAAAAAAAAAAAAAAGACGAAATACGCAATTTTTTTTATGAACATATATTCCGACATCGTGAAAATACGTTCGTATTTTACCAAAAGCTTACTAGGAAAACTACCAATTCATTTGTTAAGGGCCTGCAATCCCGTTATTAATCGGATTATGAAGATTCTTAATAAATTTGTAATATTCAATATCATTAATTTTTCTCCATATGTTACCGTCAGTTGTGTCTTAGCAGCGTGGGTTCATAACAGGCCCCTAGGCTATGAAGTTCCTATTTTTGTCTCCAATCCCCTGACCTTCACCCGTAACGCTCCGGGACCCACGGCCAATGGAGTAGCTTAGTCCATGTTTCCCTATTACGGCGCCCAGCGTGCCGTGAAAATATTTCAATTTTAATTCGTCACAATATTTTTTTAGTAAAAGGTAAATATCAAAAGACCATTGTGAACGTCGCATGTAATCAATTACCCAAATTCACCCTCGTGTTCTTTATGTCTTGTGGCTTCCGATGAGATACTATGGTAAATTGGCCGGACCTATTCACAACAATGTAAAAGTGTTGTTTGGCTTTGCGGTTTGTTGTACATTATGTCGTACTACAAGCCAAAAATGTGTATATTCTTGGTATGCCTAATGTTGTCACGAATTTATGTAATAGGCATTAAAATCGCTTGACAAACGGAGTCTAGAAAAGTTCGATTTCAAGCACAAAAGTTGTTTTTATTTATTTTGTAAATAATTTTATAAGAAAGCAAAAAAGTTTATCAAGTGAAACTGTCACAGATAATCTTAGCTATAATACTGTATTTTTTAAAGTTGTTTCCTTTACGCGTTCGTGCATTTATATTGAAAAAATATGAGTATTTTTATTTAACGATTCAATTTATCTAAAGCTATTTTTGGTATTTAAAATAAACACCAATTCGTTATAAAGAGTAATCAAAATTGTGATTTAGCAGTAAGCTTCGCCTAAATAAGCAACATAAAATTATTAAATACATCTTGCTAAAAAACGTGAAGCTATCAATGAAATTACATTTTCGATTAAACTTTACGACGAATCCAATGTGGAGACAGACTCGAGGAACTAAATCACCAACAAGAAGACAAAGGGGTGACTTTATTGAGACTTTAAAAATTTCATCTGGACAATATAGTTGCCATGGTATTCAAGAAATCTTCACCAAAAAAATTAGCAAAACACATTTGTATTCAATCCTAGGAAACACTTCCTTGCAAATACATTACCTAGTGCAAGCATGGAACAAACTTCCACAACATGTCATCGATGCTATAAAAATATAAATCAATTTTAAGCTCAATTGGATTCTCATTTAGAGTGAAGAGAGGATTCACGTATTTTTAAAAATTAATTAATTACTATAAAAATATTTGTGTAACGAGACATGAGCGCATCAGCAGAAAGTTAACTGATCATTAACTAACAATAATAGTATGGCTCTCCAATCTCTCTGCTAAACCCTGCTGAAAAAAAGCTGAATGGTTATCTATTTAAATTATTTAAAGAGTCGTTAGTCGGCTAACCGTAGACGGCAGATAAATTATTAAAAAAATGAAAGCAATTAAACCGCATAAAAAAGGTATGTAGAAATTCGGATGCATATTGTTGTGCCGAAATTTGACAACTAACTTCGCAGCCAGCAAAAGGTCAGGGGCGGCTCATATTTTTTCTTTTTGCCTCCATTGTTCGAACTTATTTCAATTCGCACTTCACGCAGCCACACTTATTCACTCGATATTATTTCGGGCCCGAACCAACAAAGCGGCCATTGTTGGCGTGAAACTGCGAGCCTTTTGTTTCTAAAATATTATAAAAGGAGGAAAAAATCACGCTTTGATGGAAGCTTGAGAGGTGAGCACTTCGTTATGTGAAGGACCCCAGAGGTACTCACGGCTAAATAATAATAGCATGCATAACAAGAATTCAAAAGTCAAAAATAAGAAGTTGATAAAGGTGGTGAGGTTAGCAGTCTACAAAGGAGTGCTGATACTAACACTAATGATTGTAATGAATGGCAGTGTGCCATGGAGTCTGTATGCGTTGGATTTGTAGTGAACGATGGTTGTAGCGGTGTTCAGAAAGGCTGTGTAATGTTGCCTTAGTTAATCAAACTATATTACATGGATAATTGTAAGCAATAACTGGACCGTTTGGATACATAGAGTGGATGGGCAAAGAAAAGAGTGTAAGAAGATATTAAAAATATATGACGCTAAATAGGAAGAATGAAGAACTCCGGTATGCAACACAAAAACATAATATGAGATAATAAAGAATGGAAAAAGAATACTTAAGTGAGTCGGGTCACGTCAAAAACCGTAATAATTAAAGTGTACGTAAAGATTAAAAGTTCCATTCTTCCTGCCTACGCACGCACAGACACTGCAAGGTTTTACGAAACGTTGGTTTAAGAATTACGAGGTAGTTCAAAACGGCTCAACACAATTTTATTATTTTTATTCTTGTAGTTAAGAAATATAAATATTCTGCTTTCTAACTACGTACGCAATTCAAAGCTGTATAACAATAATAATTTTGCTAAAATATAACAATGATACAATTTTTGCAATTCAATCTTCATATATATTATCATCGTAATATATATGAAGATTGAACAGGTTTTTTTTTTAAATTTATTTATTTGATTCTCGGCTTTCAGGCTATTGGTAGAATATAAAAATGTCGAACAAGTCATTTTAGTTTGTAAACTGCCATCTGTGATTTTTCTCAGTTACTAATTCGGGAATTGTGAAGCTTCAGCGCGAGTCAAGTTTCAGTGCTTTGGTATTACCGAGAATGATACTGTAAAAGTTGGTTTGCGCCTCGGCTGTAAGCTTCTACTACTTATCAAAAGGTGTCAGGGATGTTAAACATCACGGACAAAAAATTAAAAATGATAATTTCGGTGGCGTTACTCCGGTTGAATGACATCTAAAACAGAGATTTGCATTGATTTTCAAAATAGAAACTGATTGTGGGAATGATTCAGACAATCATATTTTAAATTTGTATTTCATTAGTTCAAATATGTTGTAATTTTTCATGTTTACTGTCTTCATTCGAACGGTAAATTTCTGGTCGTCTTTTGAAAGGCATTGAATGATCCTGAGGTAAATAAATATTTTATATATACTTTCAACTTCATAAATCCTACAATAATAATACCTATCCCATAATATTTTTCACGCTTATGCGCTAGTAATAAGACTATTTTTTTACCTAATGTATTTTTACTGCGACCGTAAATCATTATTTACATGTTAAGACCGATTGTAGACATGACAAAATCAACTATTTTCGACACACACGAACTCTGTTGTTCATTTCCAAAACAATATTTTTTCTGACTAGAATTTATTTTAAAAACGTTTGCCTGAAAACAGTAAGATGGCGGTAATGTAAATCTTCGTTATAAAAGTTATGAATTTCAGTTACCAGATGGCACTATTTTTTTGTATTATTTATTTAATTAGTTTATACTACGTTAGAATATAAACGAATATATACAAGGTAACATTTAATTTAATTGTATGTATTTTAATATTTTTACAGAAAGCCTGACATTTCATTTTATATTATTATTATTTCTTCATATATCTTTAGTCCTGATTTTCCATATTATGACATGTATGATGATGTATGTGCCAATTTCTTAATTATGTATATCTCTATTAAAAACATTTTGGCATTTGGTTTTACATAGTATTTTTATAGTGAATAGCTCACAAGAGTCCCAACTGCTCCGGTCTGGAGCCAGTGAGACTATGGCATCCCCAATTGGGGTATGTTGTTTGGCTGAAGGTAAGTGGGTAAGGGAAAGAGATGGGGAAGAGGAAGGTGGGGAAGTACCTGGCCATTTAGATCTAGTCACTAAACACGGCTAAAGCCATTTGGAGAAACGTTTCAATTCTGAATGGTGGTCTTACACCAAGGCGATACTGGGAGTATCTTCCACTCTGGAACGTGCCGCATATATAGTATTTATTATTTTAATTAATCAATTGTGAAATAACACAAATCAATCAAATAAAATTTATTTGCGTACACAGGGTTCGAACCCACGACCTTCGGAATGGGAGTCCAAAGCCTTACCACCCGGACTACGCCGGCCGGCATTGTAAAAAATATACCTACATCTGGTGAAATAAAAAAAACATTGCGGCTCCGACCGAATGTTTCAGTTTGTAGTATGTAGACCTCAGAACAGGTATAAAACTTATTGAGGACTATGGAAATGGAACAAAAATAAATACAAATAAACTTTTTAAAGTAATATATTTTAAAAAAAGAATCGGAATGTGGCCTGAAACGGCTTTAGCCGTATTAGGTGACCGAATCTGTATAGCCAGGTATTTTCCCATATTCCTCTTCCTAGCATCCCATATTTGTATTGACATAAAAAAAGATAGTGCAATGTATTTGTCTTTGAGAAAGGAATGAAGGAACCGCAAACAACGCATAACGCTGCTTGCGGTTGCTTCGTTCCTTTCGTTTCAATGTGTTTATAAATTACACTACTACAGCTACACTACTCGCGAAGTTGATCGAAGTTGACCGAATACGATAGTGTGGGCACGAACTTCGCTTCGCTTCGGGCAACTTCGCTTCGCTTCGCCCGACTTCCGATTGTTGTCGGTAAATGCGCCCGAGTCAAAGGACTCGAAGCGTCACGGCATAAATAAACCAATCACTGACTGGTTGGACTGAGTTACTCGCGAAGTTGCACGAGTGTGTGGGCACGCACTTCGAACTTCGGGGTTGTTGTGAGACTGAAGGTATTGTGGACCTCGAAGGAGATGACGGGTGTATGATGATATATATATTTATATTTTATTTTTATTTTTTTAGAACATTTAAACATTAAATTATATGTTAAAATATATAATGTTACATTACATATTATAATATATAATACTTTATCTTGTCTTCAAATTTTGAACCACTATTATTTATTTTTATTTTATAATATTTTCATAAAATGAGAATTTGTACCCGCTAATCCGATGTCAGCGAGAGATTAGTTCAACAATATTTTATGTATTCAACTATACTGCTACAACTAAGTAAAATGCATAAAAAGTGCCAAAATGCCGTCGTGTGTAATGACTAATGAGAAATGGTTTGCTTTAACAATTTAATAATAAGGTAATATTTGTATATCGCAGTTTTGTGTTATTTCATTTCAAGTGCGCTTAAAACTATGACAAAATTAAAAATAATCCTACAGTGCTCCTTACAAAATATTGATAAAATAATGTTTAATAAAGAATATGCAGTATACGAGTATACAAGGTAATGAAAAGATAACAAAAATTAACAATAATATAAAGAAAGTAAGGGCGCTGCACTGCACTGCACTGAATCACTTTTATAATAAAATATTTTTAAAAAACTAATGTGTACCAAATAAGCAAAGCACAAGTCTAGTCACAACGTAATATTATGAAGATGAAAAGCAACAACCCCTGTTGTCTCACCTCAATGTAATCCGTCACTGAGCATTATTTTTTTGACAAAACATATTTATGTTGTAACTTGAAAACCTATACCTAGAGATGGCAAAATTTAGCATTAATTTTCAGATTTTTTAGCATTAATAATTGGAAATTTCGCGTTTTATAGCATTTTGTGGCATAATTTAGCGTTTTGTAGCAAAATAGAAAAAAATGTATTTCTTGAATGTTTTTAGCGCATATTTTAAGTATTTTTGGTAAAATATATGTTTAACCTTCATTTGCAAGTATTTCCATGTGAAAGATTATAAATAATTAATTTTAATAAATTAATAAAGAAGGAAACTCTAAGTACGGGTCGAACAAAAATACAACAAATGCAGATTGCGATTAACATCAATAGACGTAATTTATTTCGCACAATTTGTGTAATGTCAAAAAGCAATTTTAGCCTACAGTACAAAAATATTAAATATTTACACATAAAATAGTAACAAAATTATAAAAAATCGTAATGTAAATATCGATTTTTTTAATTTCTCACATATTATTTTAATACCCGGTATTTTCGGGAAATTCGCGCCTATTTCGCTAAATAGAATAATTTAGCTGAAATACGGCCAAAATCACGTTTTTCGCGTTAATTCGCGAAATAGAAATCACTGAAAACACTTTCAAATGCCTTGAAACGCAAAGAAAACTTATAAATGCCCTATTTTCGAAACATAAATATTTTTTCGCGTTTTTAGTTAAAACGAAATTTTGCCATCTCTACCTATACCCATATATTCAAACGTTTTCAAACCACACTTTTTGAGGATGAGGTTTGTTTGAGTTGCCTTTATGAGCGTTGACTCACACGTGCACCATAATTACGTGGCACTAGTAATTACGCTTGCTCGCTTCAAAATACTCTAACCACAACATATGGCAGTCAGGTTATTTGTGTTTGGTCTTTTCATTCATGTTTTTTGAGAATAATTTACAAAAACAATAATAAATCGATATAGGACCGCTGACCTTCTGTCTCTTGAAACGAACATGCACATAAGTATTATATTTGCGGCATTTTTCAGAGCATTAGATACTGTCAGTATCGCCCTGATGAAAGACCAAAAATCATTATTTAAATTTAGACCGCAGAACGGGTATTATTTATTGAATAAGTGAATCTACCTGGCTATTCAGATTTGGTCACCAAACACGGCTAAAGCCATTTCAAGCAACGTTTCAATTCTGAATGGTGGTCTTACACCAGGCGATACTGAGAGTATCTTTCACTATGGAACGTACCGCGAATATACCATACGTATATTAATTCATTAATTGTGAATAACAGAAATTAACCAAATAAAATTTACTTGCCCACTTCGGGATTCGATCCCGCAAACTTCGAGTCGAGAGTTTTACAGTATAATGTACAGAATAGCATAACTCATGCTAACACAAACTCACACACCTAATAGGTTAGATTTTTTTTTCTCTTTTTCTTTTTGTACTTATTTAGTACTTTGATATAAAAAAAACAAATTCCTGTAATATCGAAAAATCTGTTTTTGAAAAAATAATAAAATACACAGATTTAGGAAATGAGTTCAAAAGAATTTGACATTCTCAGACTATAAAAATATTACCATTTGTAATTTCGGCTACTGGCATTATACCTAGCTCTCTTATAAAAAATTTAGGCGTATTAGATCTATCAAAAAATTTATATATAAAAATGCAAAAGTCAGTCATTTTAAATACATGTAGGATTACAAAATATTATCATATTATTAATATTTAATTTTTAAAAATATGGTATAATATCATATAATTTAATAATAATAATATTTTAATATATTTTAATTATAATATATATTTTAATAATTATCATATAATTTAATAAATAATAACTTAATAATATAATCGGTTTGAAAAATAAACAATAACCAAGACTCCGACCATGATAGCGCCATCTGTTGGGATATTTAAAAGAAGCTTTTAGTTCGATGTTCTACCGTATTAAAATTTTCAAATAGGCGCCACCAGACGGCCTACTTTAAAAGTAATTTAAAAATCTAAGTTTTCTTTCTTAAATTATAGTATAAAAAATATTAAATTAACTTTAAAAAATGGAAAAATATAATACCAATAATTTATCGTTTAGTTTTGTTAAATAAACGTATCCAAAGTTTTATAATCTGCATTTTAAAAACAAGAACAATTAGTGTTTATGAAAAAATTAAACTACGAACCTATTTTATTTATTTTTTAGTTTTTTTTTTCGTACGTTTAAAGAAAACCCCTTCAGGTATTTTTTGACGATATTAAGCCTTTAATAGTATTTTTTAAAACGCACGTATTACGGTCTGAAAAAGGTCATATTTTCGATTTGATTTTGATAATTACTAAGCCTATGTTAATTTAAAAAATGTATAAAAAAAATTTTACTTGTTGAAAACACTATCATTATCGATTTGCTTAATAATATTATCATTATTTTAAATTAATAAAAAACTACACTCGGCCTTAATATCGCGTGCTGACTAATATTGACTAATGATATAATACATATAAAGCCAAAGACAAAAAAATGATTTAAATGGGTCATTTATTTATATTAGTTTCGTTGTGAAAAGAAAACATAGAAAATTGGTTTACCAAAACTTTTACATAATAAATGTTAATTGTAATTATGTTAGGTGATTAGAGAATGGAAAGCAACAAACAAATATAGATTGGTTTTAACGTGAATTTTAGGTCGGCTCTCACTATAATTTTTTAATGTAGTGTATATTTCAAGAAGTTTTTTGTTACACCCGATTTGATGGAAAAGAGAAAACACTAGCATGTAGAACTAATACGATAAGATTTTTAATAATAATAGTCTGCGCCATAAGCTTCCCATGTGATGGCGTAGAAGCGCTCTGAAAGAGTGTACTCGTCCCTCCAGGAACATTTACGTGGCGCTGCAGTATCTCGGTAGGCGGAATAGTTGGCGATATGCATTATTGTAAGCAACTTTTAGCTTATGCCATTGGGGAAAGTGTAATCCACCCACAGTTCTGAAGTGTACAGCGAAGTGCAAATTGCGTTGAAAAATATATTTTTCACGTTTGTACTGCAAAAATGAAAACACCTTGACAGCATACCTGCTCTAACGGATATCGCTCTTCTTTACCATTCCATATCCTCGATGTCTTTCAGGTCGTCTGTGATAATATGTCCGAGTTTTAAAATGAATATTTCTTATTTTTGGAATAACTTAAGGTAAAACGCGACGCTCGTTATATTCTACATGTTAATAGATGGCGTTAATTCATTTATTTTATTAAACTACGCATTTCACAAGGTACTGCTTTATGATATTAGGGCAAATTATTTGTTTGCGCCCGTACATACTCAATATGAATATGAACAAATAGTTTTGATGTAAAGAAACTCATTACATCATTATTTATTCATATTCAAATTGGGTTTGTACGGGCGCAAACCAATAATATGTCTTAATATTGTAAAGCAATACCTTGCAAAAAGTGTGTTTTAATAAAATAAATTTATTAAACCGACTTCAATGAACTGCTAAAATGGGCCCATGATGTAGGATTAGTTATAAATGTAAAAAAATAAATGTATATCAGATCACCAAGTTTGAAAATATGTAATATTCCGAAACTAATCGCATATAGGTATTATATTATAAGTTTGCTGTACATGAACCTCCTAAACATACTAGATGGAATATTTTATTTCACAACGATAACTATGTATTCAATTCAGTTATCGAGAGGGTACATAGGCTGGGCAATGAGTTTATGGATGTCGCTGATATGTTTGTTATAATTTTAGACCCGTACAAATCCAAATCAGTTCAGCAATTTTCAGATCATGTAAATAACGAGTAGGTAGGTAATCATAATTTAAACATAATATGCTTAATTGAAAATACATAATTTCTTTTTATTTTGTATTACGCGTATATAAATTTAAAGAGTTTTAAGTTTACTGTATTTTATGCTTTATTATTTGTGTTATACTGTGGTTTTAAATTTATGTTGTGATCTTTATGTAAAAACCCAGTAGGGCGTTGATAAATAAATAAATAACTTTGAATGCATCCTTAGAAATTTAACAATAAATTGCCAATGTGAAAAAAATGACTTTGCCAATGAATATATAGAATAATATAGAATGGCTCAATCAAAACCTCCTAACTCTGAACTGTGAAAAAACTATATATATTCCTTTTTATAATACCAAAAAAGCGGCACCCTTAACTCATCTAAGTATAAGGTTTCACAAAACTACTTGCAATCCTGTCTTATGCAATAACTGTACAGAAATGAAATCGGGGAATACAGTTAAATATTTAGGAATTATAATAGACAGCCAACTCAAATGGACAAATCACATAGAAAAGCTTGTAAATAAACTTAGATATTTAACTTATATTTTTAAACGTCTAAATAACATAGTAGATATCAAAAGAATCAAATTGGTGTATCATGCATTGGTGCAATCATCAGTATCTTATGGAATAATTGCATGGGGGGGGATTTATAACACCCATATTAAGCCACTAGAAATAACACAAAAACTAATACTAAAAATAATGTTGCATAAAGATATGACCTACCCCTCCTTGCAATTATTCGAAGAGGCTAAATTGTTAGAGATAAGAAAAATTTACTGTACACAATGTTTAAAATATATATTTGCTCGAAATTTTCTTTTTATAAAAAATGAAAATCGGTCTAGTAATAGGGTAAATAATGTATTTAAAGTTCCACTGTGCAAAACAAGGCTTGCGCAAAGACATGCTTACTTTATTACACCAAAAATTTATAATGCACTCTATACCAATACAGAAATCAAATGTGAAAATATATCATCCTACAGGAAACATAAAAATGTAATAAAATCTTGGATAAATACCATAGATATTAATATTTACCTGCTGTAACATCTGATATTAATCTCTATTAACTTTTAACAAATCCTTATTAACTTTTATTTTTCATATTTAATTCCGTAAATACAGTAAATAATGATTTTACTATAAATATTTTCATTCTTTTCTTTTCAATTTTCTACAAAGATAAAATATGTATATTTAGAGTAATTTTAACTGAACTGCCTTAAAGAAACACAAGTATACCCACGAACTGGCGATGCCTATGTGGGATTTTTTTGCTATCATACATTTATGCATATTATTATTTTTATGTATATGCTGTTTATGAACTCGTGTGTGTGTACGTGTATTGTGTGTGTATGTTATGTATGATGTGTAATACACTATATATGTATACATATGTGCATGTGTACATATACTTTTCTGTAATTCGCATTGTTTCTTTCTTTTTTTAATATGTATGTAAAAAAACATAATTTGTATTTTAAAACCATGTATGTAACAAAAAAAAATATTAAATAAAAAAAAAAAATATATACTTAAATACGGGTTTAAATGTTGAAAACATATTTAGATGGGATAAGCAAGTTACTAAAATATGTAACCAGCTAAGAGCCCTAGCAAACAATTTCTTTAAATTAAAATTTGTCTTGCCTCATAGTACACTAGAATTAGTATGTTTTTCATTGGTAGAATCGCTTCTTAGATATGGAATTCGAAGATGGGGAAAAACAAGCATGACTTATAATAAGTATGTACAAAGGTTAAAAAAATTCTAACGTAAAAAATATACAATGTAAAGAAACAATAAATAAATAAATTAAATAAAACACATAAAGATAGCAGCCAATAAACATATACATTAAGAAAATGAAGATAACGTTGGTAGTTCTTAGTCGAAATATGGACACAGTTAAATATGACCTAAGGGGATAGGGTCCAATTAGCTCAGCATTACAGCAAAGCCCCACAAAAGGTCCTAGGTTAATTTCCTAGATGCAACCGAATCTTTACTGTTTCAAATTTTCGTTTGAGAGTCGCTAATATTGACTTCAATGTTTAAAAAATATATTTCGTTCATCTTTTGGTCACCTGAACAGAAGGTACCTAATCTTGAAAATCTTGATTGAAAACCCTAGGTGTAGACGACTAAATATGACGTGGCACACGTTACCACAACATCTATAATGGCGACGCCACCGACTTCACAGATCGTGCATATTATTATGTAAATCCGCCAAATAATGTTGAAATAGTGTCGGTATGTTATAAATTTGATGGGATCATAAAAATGTTTTGTTGTATTTTATTGCTATGTAAAGAATAATGTGGTTGATTTAGGAAGATAGTTTTGCATGTTTTAGGTACTAGGTGGGTTTTATATAATTCTTATTTTATGCATTTGTAGTGCAATAAAAGCGGGTTGGTTTGCAGGTTGCTTCAGATAAACACTTTTATTAGAAAGTTTAAGCTTGAATTATGTATGAAATGCCACGTGCCGACTAACGTGTGCACGTCTTATATAGCGAATTTCGATTACGTAATACGAACCAGGGCCGGAGCAAGGACAGGGCACAACCCCGCCTCTGGCTCGATATCTGAAGAAATCATCTCAGACTAAAAAAAATGGCAAAATATATTTTCGAAGAGGGCCAAACGATATTACAGTAAATAATCTAATTTCGGGTATTAAGAACCGTATTAGCTTTTAACAAAAACATTCGAGACAAATGAGGGCCGAAAGGAATTACATCGCTAAACATCAGTTGGAGAACGTCGATTTAAAAATTGTCAAAACGGTAACAATCAAAAACCAAACCTACCAACAAAACAAGCATCGATCACAAATCGTAATTACGTATTGATATGAAATATATATAAATATATGTCAGCTATACACATATATACATGTGTATAGCTGTCGTGTATACTGCGTTACTCTGAGACTTTTCTCTACTTTCTGTAAACATAATACGTATGTATTATATATACAGGGTTTTCCAATAAGAGGTGTTATTTTGAATAGCCCGCTATTTCGGTAGATGTTACTTTTGATGCTGTCATTTTTTGACATTTGACAAGTAGAAACTACGCCATTAATAAAAATGGAACGATACACGCTTCAACAACGCATTGAAATTATTAAAATTCACTTGAGTGAATCAAATGCAAATCATCTTGAGTGATGAGGCCCATTTCCACCTCGGTGGCTTCGTCAACAAGCAAAATTGTCTCGGAAAACCCAAGAGTTATTGTTGAAAAGCATCTTTATCCTAAACGTGTGACTGTTTGGTGCGGTTTATGGTCCGGCGGAGTCATTGGACCTTACTTTTTCAAAAATGAGGCTGGAGCAACAGTTACGGTGAATGGATTGCGCTATCGAGAGATGATTAATGATTTTTTATGGCCGAAATTGGATGGTATTGATCTGGACGACGTTTACTTTAAAAAAAAATGGCGCTAAGTGCCACACAAGCAACGAAACCAATGATCTTTTACGATTGAATATCAAAATAACACCTCTTATTGGAAAACCCTGTATAAACATATTTTTTCTAAAAATATCTCTGATAAAAACCCATCACAATCCGTTGGGTAGTTTAGAAGAACTAAGTGCACAAACAGACAGACGCGGATAGTGACTTTTTATTTATAAATTACATACATAATAACATTTTGTAGAATGTAGTAAATTCGTTGTAAAGATTAATCAAAATAGTGATTTGGCACAAAGCTTCGCCATAATGTAGACACCTTTTTAAATCACCAGGAACTAAGATATATATTCGGATACGTTTATACTGTACGAACCTTGTGGGTTTTTGATTTGTTCCATTTTAGAATATGCATTTTCAGAGAGCAATTTATTTTATTTACATTTCCAAACTAAAATAAGAAATAATATTTCAAACGTATTTCCGTTTTCCATTCCCAAAGAGTCAAAACCTAGTTTCGACTCTGTTAGTAACACTCGCATAAAACAATAAAATTTACGTATAACAGTAATGATGGGGAATTCTCCTAATCGGATGAAAGAATTAGCTAGTGGGTGGAAATACGACTTCTGAACAGACACACAGACAGACTTACTTAATAAGGAAGGCGAAATCAAGAAAGGCGTTAATTTGCTACAATTGCAGTAGGCGTAATTTTACGTTTCTTGTGTCAAATGTTACTGAAATACAAATGATGTACCGAGTCATTTTTCCGATAAACATTTTTTTGTTGCTGATCAATATTGATCAGGTTAATACTTTTCTAAGAGTATTCAAATATTTCGCATTGAAAGAGCCGTCTGTAGTAGGTACCCGGTAAGACTCTCGAATAGCAAGCCGAAGGTCGCGGGTTCAAATCCCGGCGTGCGCAAGTAAATTTTAATTTGATTAATTTGTGTTATTTCACAATTTATTCATTAAAAATAATACACAGTATACTTGCGGCACGTTCCAGAGTGGAAGATACTCTCAATATCGCCCTGGTGTAAGACCACCATTCAGAATTGAAACGTTTTAACCTTGTTTGGTGACCAGATCTGAATAGCCATCTTCCCCGCCTTTCTCTTTCCCATCTTCTTCCCCTCCCCGCTACCTTCAACGTCACAACATACCCTAATATTGGGGATGCAATAGTCTCAATGGTTATAGACGGTTGGGAGCAGTTGGGACTATTGTGCTGTATTCACATAAAAAAATGATTAATATGGTATTCTCACTGTTTTTTTTTAATTCTCGAAAAAAATTACGATATTGGAGGTATTTTATTTAATTTTTATGTTGACGAATACATTTTCTATATCGATTTAAAATGTGCTTACTCTTGGAACAACCACTCAAAAGATATTCTAGGTATTTTTTAAAAACATTTGCTCGGAAAATCAGGAATTCTAAAGTCGGGAAAAAATAAAAAAGCTGAATGTAAAAAAAAGAAGGAAAAGAACTTGTTAATCAATTATTTAAGCGAACTTTTTATGAGAACATTTTCAGGATCACCTAAAAGCTTTAATAAACACCCCTTAATGAACTAACCCATATATATGTATATATTGTATAATATTCCTAATTATTATAATCAGGAATTTTGTATTTAAAAATGGTTTTATAAAAATATTAATTTCGGTAGTCTGTGCGAACTGTGCGTCCTGCGTAATTCTAGTTCGATGAACTCAAATTTAAGTGTGATTTTCAATATCGGAACTGATTGTGTGAAGCAGTACCTATTTTAAAACACTTTTTACAGAAAATTATTTTAACAGTCGTTTTCAAAATTGGAACTGTATTTTTTTAAGGATCTGCGCTTGTATATAATATAATAATATGTTGATATGTGCATTACCCGCATTAAGGGTAAATATAATGTATGTTATAATCTACGCGTTTAAAGATGGCCTTAATTTAATTATTTAATTGAAACACACTTTTTGCAAGATATGTTTTAAAAAATTAAGACAAATTATTTGTTTAAGCCCGTACATAGTAATATGAATGTGAATCAATAGTTTTGTCTGTTTAAAAACTCAATTCTTTCAAGAAAGGCATAAAAATACAATATTAGATTAAATCGTAGATAATAGTGCATTTTTAATAAATTCTCGAGTTTGTACAGGGACAAAATTATTTATTCATATTCATTGAGTATGTACGAACGCAAGCAAATAATTCGTATTAATATTTTAAAGCATAACATGGAAAAAGTATTTCTTAATAAAATAATTAAATTAATGTCATCTATGAACGCGTAGATTATAACGTACCTTAAACAGTATCTTAACATCACAGACAAACAATGACTAAAACTATTAAATCACGGAGAGAAATTGATTATGTCACGTAGTAAAATTTGTGTCAGAAAAAGCTATTGATCAGAGCAATGAGTGCAATCCGCTCCCCGCAAAGTCTCCAGTGATGAAGTCAAGATGTGTTTACAAACCCTTCATGCTTAAATGAGAAAAAGCTAGTTTTAAAGTTGAAGTTAAGAAATTAATTTAATCGAAATAAATATTTTTAGAACGCAATAAACTAAATCTGTTTCCATTTGAATTTAAAGTACTTCTTGTCTTCGATAAGAGCCCTCTCTTATCGAAGATTAGCTATGATTAGGACAATGCAACCTGCTGTTGAATTTGGCAGCCATCTCTAATCTGGAGCACAACATACTTAGAAAAAACCATTGAAGCAAAAACGGCTGGTCTGTTTATATTTATTGATATAAGATCCGAGGAATTAGTGTTATTCATTCTTCGTAACGGTGAATAATGTGAAATAAATTTTTACACGATTGGTATTTGATATAAGAGAACGGGTTGTTTCTAAGACTCGTTCTTGATTTCAACAACTCGATTGTGGAACGATTTGCCGACACCTTGTGTTTCCTCCCTCCTACAACATGTTCACTTTTTCCTCTCCTCAAAAAGACCCTCCACACAGCATCCAAAAATATGACAGGTATTGGGGGGGGGCCATTTTCTCCACGGCCTCCTGCGTGGGGTTAATGAAAAAATAATATTCACCCAGCAGACCGCAGCCCGGAAAAACTCAGCGGAACTGTATTTGTATAATGGTAGGAACGTACTCCCATTAAGTTCAATAAGCATATTGGGTATATAATTAACTGTGCATACATTGTGTACAGCAAAAACTCACCTCAAAAATAGCTGTAAGGCAAAATCGATAGACAATACCTAATTAAAAATAAAATCACGGATCAACAACGCTCAAATAATCCTAAGTCTACAAAATAACAAATCCCGATCGAGAATGAAGAAGGCAAAGTCAATAGACCCTTAAGGGGAGAGAAAGTGGAGTTAGAAGGAATAAAGAAGCGGAGGAGTGATGAAAGAAAGAACCTCTACAGAACTTATCCATGAAAGGACTTATTTGTTCCCTCTCACTCCTCATTCAGCTTGCCTGAAAGTTATTCGTGTTCTCGGTAAGTATTTCTTTTAGCGAAGAAGGGGCGTAAGAAAGCTCGCTCAAGAAGTTTGGTTTCCATCGCTAACTTCAGCAGGTTAGGCTTGAAAATGACAGCAGCTTTTATTAACGGTATTTTCGTGTTGTTTTTATTAGGAAAATCAACTGCTTTGTATATAAATAAATATTTTGGACAGAAAAAAATTGCACTGCAAGATGACAGTTAAAAACTCTATGCCTAAATAATATATTATTTTATTTATTTTTTTATTATTTATTTATTAAAGGAAAAAGTACATGCAAGTAATAATGTTTACAATTTACAATGACAATATTTAATACTACTCTTCCAGAGAAGCATTCAATTGTTATTACGTCATACTAAACTAATGAACAGTAGGCGTCGCGAGCAAAAAGGCACTTTTCTAATTTAAATCTTATTTAAAAAATCAAACCCAAAATTTTCTCCAAAATCTAAATTTTTAGTTAGATACTTAAATTCCTAGCAACTGAATGAAAAACCAGTAATATTTAATGTAATATTTTTATGTAACATATTTCAAACTAACTGAAGTCCCCGGCGTTGCCCGGGCTTTGGCCTTCCCCTTGTTGAAGTTAAGTGTGCAAAATTTCATCGATATCGGAATAAAAGTGTAATTTGTATCAAAATCAAATCCACGCTGTCCGCCACAGGGCACAGACACTCTCATTTATAAAAAATAGATATATAAGGAATTTTACAATTTGTCCAACGAAACGTTATCTCAATGAAAGTTATTTTTGCAAACTTTCTTTCTTTTTCAAATATTGATTATTCCGTTTTGACAACTCGTAATATCCACGCTCATGCGAACTCTGACGTGATAAAAAGGAAGTGTCCAACAAGGCCACCACCTTGAAATTGATAACACAAACAAATTTACAGACAGATGAAATGCCAAACGGTCCAGTCAAAACAGAACTTCACTCAGTTAATTAAAAAGAAGAAAAATTAAAGGGCAGTGCATTTGATGTTTATATTTTGGTTAATACATATTTGTTTACGGATCGTTCTGGATTCTGCTGAGATTTTATCTGCCTTAGTTCACGTGGGAGTTTATTCCATGCTTTGGGGCCTGATATTCCTAAAGAGCAATCACGTATATTCTGCACTGTAGCCAATATTGGGGACACTAGAAAAAGAAACAAAACAAAATTATCCGTAAGAAAGTGCTATTCTAGAATAAAAGACAGCGACTCTCAGAAAGATTGGCCAGGTTGTTTGCTAAGAAGTGCACATTACAAGTAGTAATTTGCGCCGTTTCATTTGGGACTGGACTAACAAAACAGTTTCGCAACTCTTTCGGCGCAATGCCAAACATTAGATTGGCAAAGTTTATCTCAACGGGCAGCGCACGCCACTTAATTACTAAACTGTTTATTAGTCGGACACGACTTTACAAGGGAATGAATTGAATTAAATTACTAAAATTTTAACCCTCCGCGACAAAGGGCGTGCGGTACTAAAGAAAAGCCCGAAAAATTCAGATTTATGATGTTAATTAAATTACCGGGTTAAAGGAGTTGGTAATTATTTCGTTAACGCCTTTAGAAATCTTTTCACAATTGAGGCATTATTTTATACAAGAGTTGGGAAAAGAAATTGTGATAACGATAAAAAAGATAATATTCATAAAACAAAGGAATGGTTCAGTGAAGAAAATCGAAATTTTAAAGTTTTATCTGTTAAGAAAATTAGAAGAAAATTTTACATCACATTGGATGGAAATGTAAAAAACCAACCCGTAAAAAACAAAGTTTTTTACTTCACACTTATTTCGAAATTAAATACATATATTTTTTAGTTCGACTGAGGTTTGAACCTTCCTACACGGGAACTGAAGTCGTCAACTCAATTAACCTAGCTAAAGACCGTTCGGGTAAGACCGATATTTATTTTGTATATTAACTGCTGTAATATCATCCGATTTCAGAGAAATGCGTTTATGACCGCGTGTGTGTAAGTAATTGCAACCAAACTGATAGAATGCATTGTCATCAACAACGAGTTTATTTGTCGAGTTTTAGCTCGATCGGATGTCGGGAAGTAGGTTAATTTCCGCTTCCAAGATTTACATAAATTTCTTACCGAAAACAAATGTGAAGTTCAAATGGATGTATTTTAAAATAACCTTTGGTATACCCACGAATTAAGTTGATGTGCAATCTTTTGGTTCTGACCCGATAGCTATAATCTAAATAAAAGTATTTATCGAAGGGGTTGGGATCGAAATTCAGTATCATAAATGTAGATTTACAAGGGTAGGATGAAACAATGCCGCCTATATCAAAGGCCAACACACTGCCAGGCAAGATGGTCGTCGATCTTCTTGAAATTATTAGTTTATTATTCAGAGGAATGCAATATTATAATGCACTGCCGGAAACTATAAAGTCAGCACACATCGATAGATTCAAGCTGGATTGCAGGAGTCATATTAATCTAAAGAAAATGCAATAATGTATATAAGTTATAATAAATTAGACATTTGTAAACATCGACGCACAAATGGCTAAACAAACATCTCGTCCCATATCATTTTTTTATTTACTCAAGTTAGAAAACATACTATCATTCAATGCTAGAAAATCATTACAATGATTGAAGCGATATTGTATGGTGTATTTTTTATCTGAACAGAAGGCCCAAAGTGTCCTTCAGGGCCTATAGTCATATTTGGGGGTGTTGCGTGGAAAGTATTCTTAAAGAAAAGAGGGAGTGGAAATGGGTTTTAAAGAGGTCCACACTTTTCCGTAGGAGGGAGGAAACGCAGAAAGCTGCAAATCATTCTACAGCTAGCCAGAATTAATATTTTTTGGCCTTTTATTTATTTTTAAAAATTTCAGTAACGTACAAGAGTCCCAACTGCTCCCAATCGTCTGGAGCCAGTGAGACTATGGCATCCGCAATTGTGGTATGTTGTGAGGCTGAAAGTAGTGGGTAAGAGAAGGAGATGGGGAAGAGAAAGGTGGGGAAGTACCTATTCAAATATGGCCACCAAACACGGTTAAAGCCGTTCCAAGCAACTTTTAGATTCTCAATGGTGGTCTTTCATCATAGCGATACTGAAAGTATCTATCACTCCTGAACGTGCCGCAAATATACTATTTTTAGTGAATGATTTGTGAAATTACACAAATTAATCAAATAAAATTTGCTCGCGCAAGCTGGAATTTAAGCCCGAGACTTCCGGATTCGGAGCCAAGGATCGTAGCTACTCAACCAAAAAAAACTTAAACAAATAAAAAAACCACGGAGCCCATCAAATTATTTAATATTTACGAGAAGTGAAGAAACTTATCGCTAGAGGCGATTGTAACAGCCTGCCGCTTTTCATTCAGGCGGTATTGGTTGAACACGAGAAAGGGATCACGGGTATCGGAGGTAATAATTTGTTCGATATGACGTATGGAAGGGATAAGGGCCGTCAGGGGAAGAGTATATTCCAATTTACGGCGAGTGAATTGTAATTTGCAGGGCGTAGGGAAGCGGGATATGTGAAGGAGAACAAAACAATGAATTGCGGAATCGGTGATCGCTTGGAACGCGTTGTATTATACAGAGATATAATATAACACGGGATATATGTTTTAGGGGAATAAAAGGCTTTATGTGTATTTAGATCACATAAACTCGACCAATATCATGCTGGGGCCCATGATAAACTCTAGGTACAAAAGAAGAAAACTACGAACGTTTACCATAATACATAAAATACTAGCTGACGTATACCCGGCGTTGCTGGGGGGTTATCCTTAGGCGATAGACATATACCGTCGCGGACTTTTCTGTAGGCCTTTTAAATATATACACTTCCGTAGTACATTATTTTGATGTATCATAAGGTAAGCCACCGTTAGCAATGTAAGCGCCCGAAAATATATTTTACGACTTGATTGCAAAACATCGACTTTTCTCTACTTTATATAAATATAATATGCATGTATTATTTATATAAACATTCCGGAATAAATTCTCTAAATGATAGTGAAAACCCTATCAAAATCCGTTATGCAGTTTAGAAGAACTAAGCGCACAAACAGACAGACACGAACAGTGACTTTATGTTATACTATTTAGATTTAGCAGGTAAAATTCTAAGATGTATACAGCAATTCTCCTCTTATTTTGAACGTCAAGTCTGCAAAATCTCACGAAGAAGTTATCAAAGCCTTTTTTTAACGGGTTGGAATAAGGGATGGGGTGTTTTTCGAAAAATCACGAAGACCGTGACGTTCCTATTGTTTCGAACAGTGATGATCAACCTTTTAGACGGAATTTTTCCATTTTCAATTTGTTCGCGGGCCACAAAGGGGTAGGGTACATACATCTTGACACGGTTGAGCTTGACGCGGCTTAACGTAACAGCTTGACGGTTAACTTTGGAGTCGATGGTGTTGCTAACCTATTTGTATTTTCAAAAACGGTGTTTTTTTTAATAAAAAGTCACAGAACGCTAGTAGCAAAGCAATAAATGCTGTCGATTTTTATCATTCTTTATAGTATTTTATTTAATATTTATTAAAGAAAATACAAAAAATACGTTGTAAAATAAGTTCTAACATCAAGTTCTTAAAGCTTCTATTTATATTACAAGGTTCTGACATCACACAGAACCTTTTGCAATTGCCATTTTGTTTGTATCTGACAGTTAATCGATTAATATTTTTTACGAGGCGCAATGTTTGACTTTGACTTTAATATAATGGCAAATAGAGTAATTAGCTTGATTTACAAGCTCTAGCTCCTTTATAAAGATGGGTAAAACAATTTTAGAGGGTAATAATTATTTTTTAATTAATTGTGTTAGTTTTTAGAGGCGCAGTGTGGTTCATCACTTTGGTTGGATAGGGATCTAACTTCGCCCTACCATGTCAGAGTTTGCAAAGACGATTTCTCATAATCTGTTCGACGTTTTTCTGATTTTGATGTTCAATCTTGTGTAAAGTATTTAATTAGAATGTAGCCCGATCATGGAATGGCATTAGGGAAATGTAGTAAGAACCTCATGAAATGATTTTTTATGCCCTAGCTGGTTACGTATGGTTCTATCTGCACGATTAGTTATGTTCTAAAATGGTAAGTGTACGTCCTATTTAAATATTGTCCTTTATAATATATTAAACCAAAATACTTCACACTATATTCAAACTCAAACTGTAGAAAATATTTTACCCATTTTTTTGGTAATTTATTTCGTGCGGGCCGCACGAAAAGGGCCCGTGGGCCGCGGGTTGCTCATCACTAGTTTACAAGGTTAAGTGTGCAAAATATCATCAATCTAATCAATAAAACTGTAGATTTGTAAAACAAAACCAAAGTCACATACATGCAATCCTTTTTATACAAGAATAGATTGTGGCTTAAAATATTCACATTAAATGATGAGCATAATAATACAGCGTAATTTTAATTCATAATAATGAAAAGTTGAAAAACAATGATCTTACTGGTCTTCCACGGAGGTCGTCTTAATTTTTTTTTTAAACCACACATCAGTTCCAATTGCTTCCAACCGTCTGGAGCCAGTGAGTCTTTAGCATCCTACAATTGGGGTATGTTGTGAGGCTGAAGTTAGTGAGGAGGAGAAGGGGATGGGGGAGAGGAAGATGGGGAAGTACCTGGCTATTCAGAAGGTTATTCTGTTCACTAAACACGGCCGAAGCCATTTCGTGTCTATTTTGAATGGTGGTCTTACACAAGACGATACTGAGAGTATCTTCCACTCTGGAACGTGCCGCAAATATACTATATTTTATTTTTATTTTATTTTATTTATAAATACATGATATTTGACAAAAAGATTTATGTATAAAATATGAAATATATTAAATCACCACACTAGGCGGCTGCCTGTATTGTGGTGACCAATGGAACATAGTTATTTTGTACGAGTAATTTTTGAAATAACACAAAATCAAATAAAATATTCTTGCACACGCCTGGATTTGAACCCACGACCTCATGCTTGCTAATCGAGAGCCTTACTTCTCGACTACGGATGCCACCTCATATTTATAAACAACTTTCAAACACTTTCAAAACACATAAATAACTCTCATGTTATTATGTAGACCGTAAACGTAAATAAAGTACAAGTTCGAATTTTAATAGGCACTCGATACAGTATAGAATGAATAAGAACCCGCATAACCCATAAATATCGATTTTTCGAGAAATATATTAGGCAAGCAACGGCAAAAAAACATTCATTCGCATAAGTATCTACCAAGCCAAAATTTAGAGGGTTGATAAAATATGTACGGAAGCATTTCACGTAAACGATAAAACCTATGTAAAGACGATATTTTTTTAATGAGAGGGAAACCCAGTGACCACATATTATTTAAGGATCACTTAACTCGGGGGATAAGTGTCGCTTAAACTCCGGTTTAACGCCACTTAATATAACATTAGAGCTTAGCTAACCACATTTCTGATGCAAGTATATTATGGCAACATATTTTTTTTTTTTTTTTTTTTTTTTTTATATTTACTCCACACAGGAGGCCCTGAAGAAAATAATTTCCCTCAGGGCCTATGTCATCTTTGGGGATGCTGTGTGGAGGGTCTTTTTGTGGAAAGGAAGGAGTGAACATGGGTCTTGAAGAGTCCCATGTTGTAGGTGGGAGGAAACACAGAGGCCGGCAGTTCGTTCCACAGCCGAGCTGTTGAACTTAAGAACGAATCGTAGAAGCGACCCGTTCTCATGTGACAAGTGTCAACTGTGTACAAATGTTGGGCGCGCGTTTGGCGTGTATCCCGACTACGCACCGGTGCCGAAGGGATCAATGACGCTAGTTCCTCAGAGCATCTTCCATTGTAATACCGATAGAACAAGGACAGCATACCTACCTGACGCCTGTGCTCTAAAGATTGCAGTCCGTTTGTTAAGATTGGGGAATCTATCAAACGGACCGCCCGTTTCTGCACAGAGTCAAGGGTTTTTTTCAGGTATTTTGGGGCTCCAGACCAGAGATGGCTGCCAAATTCGACAGTAGGGCGCACTTGCGATTTGTACAGGGTGAGCAGTTGTGTACTATTAAAGTATCTGCGGGCCCTGTACAGTACGCCCAGCTTCTGAGAGGCCAACTTTACTCTGGCTTCGATGGAGCCCCCGTACCTGAGCTGGTCACTTATAGTTACACCAAGCATATCAATGGAAGGCCTGTTCGGAAGATTGCTTCCGTTGAAGGAGACTAGATTATCATTTGGATCCCTTTTAGACGTAATCAGACAGGATTGGGTCTTTGAAACATTAAATTCGACGAGATTATTTTTACCCCAGGAGGAAATACTCTCGAGATAACCGTCCATTCTCTGCTTCAAAGCCCTCCGAGCCGTTGGAGTTTGTGTGCCCTTTGGGGGCTTGTCAAACAAAAAGCTATCATGAACTGTACTGTCATCCGCGTAACAATGAATCGGTGCACATGTCAAAAGGTCATTGATGTGCAACAAAAACAAAGTCGGAGACAGAACCGATCCCTGTGGGACGCCAGCATTTATGGAGTGCGAGGAAGAGGTGAAACCGTCAGCAACCGCCTGAATCGACCTATCCCTTAAAAAGTCAGCAATCCACTTACACAGGGATGCGGGAAGTCCGTAAGAATGCAATTTGTTGACAAGTCCTCGGTGCCAGACCCGGTCAAAGGCCTTGGATATGTCTAGTGCGACCGTTTGGGTCTCACCGTGACGTTCCAGGCAACGCCCCCAAACATGCGTCACATACGCGAGAAGATCACCGCACGAGCGGTTCCGCCGGAATCCGTATTGACGGTCATTGATAATTTTGTTCTTCTCGAGGTATGTGAGCAGTTTGTCGTTGATCACACGTTCCATCACTTTGGACAGAACTGATGTGATCGCTATGGGGCGGTAGTTGGCCGGGTTGGAGCGGTCACCTTTCTTGGGAATAGGGTGAATTACCGCTTTTTTCCAACCAGAGGGCACAGTGCCACACTTCAGGGACATTTTGAAGAGCTTTGTCAAAACTGGAACTATTTCCGCAGCACACCTCTGCAATACCAGGGCAGGTATTCCATCAGGTCCACTAGCTTTGTTAACATCGAGCCCCCGTATGACGTGGAGTACATCCCGATGCCGGATCCTCAGCTTTTTCATATAGAAGCCGCAGTGAGGAACCGACGGCGGAACAGCACCCCCGTCGTCGAGGGTCGAGTTTTCCGCAAACATTTTCCCTAAAAGGTTTGCCTTTTCGGTGGCGGTGTTTGCTAGTGAGCCGTCAGGTCTGGTAAGAGGTGGCAAACTGGGTTTGCAAAAATTTCGACCTATTGAGCCCGCAAGCGACCAGAATGCTCTGCTGCCATGCGGGCAGGCAGCCAGCTTTTTGCTGATCTGCAGGTCATGTTCGAATTTTGACCTATTGATGATTCTCTTGCATTCCTTTGCCGATTTGTTGTATGCTGATCTGCTTTCGGGCGTTCGAGATGTGTTGTAGGCTCGGTAAGCCGCGTTTTTTCGTCGAACTGCTTCGGAGCATTGTCGACTGAACCACGGCTTTGAGCCCACACCAGTTTCTTTAGTGGTCGATTGTATGAAGCCATCCATCGCCGATTTGATGACTTCACCAATCTCCTGGGCACATCTTGAAGGGTCCGAAGTCCGAAAACAAACAGCTGACCACGGAAAAGCATTGAAATGGGCCCGCATACCGAACCAATCTGCTGACCTATAGTGCCACACTTTTCTCCTCAGCCTCTCATTGGTTGGTCTGAGGCTAACGGGGATTGATGTCGTCACTAGGCAGTACATATGGTATATTAAAGGGATATAATGAAAATCCGTCTTGTGGGCATTTCTGAAATTATAAACAGGCATAATATTGTACATCAATATTTGGTTTTAGCTGAAATTCCCGGCTTTGCCCGGTTAGATCAGACGGAGAGAACCTTCTTATTTTTAATGTAAAGTATGTGAAATTTAATCAACCTCGGAATAAAACTGTAGATTTGTATAAAAATCAAACCCACACCACTGCCACAGATGCTTTTCTTTGTATGAATCGATAATTTGGCTATTAAAAAGCTAAGCGGTACTATAGATTCTGTTCTGAACGGTGAAAGTCACCTCTGGGATGGCGCTAATGTCAGATAAGAGTCTGTTTTACAGATATTAAAATGGAGCGGGCTCAGACGCAGCTTCTGCGCATAGGTGTTTTAGAACTCGTTGAAATCGAAACTCGGGCTCATTATTTCTTGCTTAATTTAATCAGGGCCTCGTGAAGATCGAAAATCAGCAATAAATTGAAAAAATTTCAAATTCCTTCCACAAAACTTTTCCAAACCAGACCAGATAGGCAACAAAGTTGCCTTAAAATTATTTACTTTATTACAGAATTTTGAGAAAGCCAATTTCTTGGGTTTTAAAGACAGAAAAATATCTGCACAAGTCTAAAATTTAAAAAAAATCTTGGCACTTATTCATTTGATCAAGTATCATAACAATGTTGATAGGACAATGAACTGAGCTTTTAAGTCACTGTTACACACAAAAACAAGAAAAAAATTACGCCTTTCTTTTTTTATACCAATGCAAAAAAAGTTTGGCATATCCTCAAGGCGCTGAAATAATGCGCCATTGATTTGTAAGTATCTAAAATAGGTCAGATTCGCTTCTTGGATGTCGAGTGGAACAACAAAGAGGGCACTGAACAGAAGGCAATCCCTAGAAGTGTGATCTACACATATTTGATGAACTTATTCGAGGTCCATGCACCATATGGACTTACTTGAGGTAACGAATACATTTAGCCCAGAAACCAGACGTCTTACAAATCTTGAAATACTCATTTTAATATATTGCATAACTCTATTGATATCTGATTCCTCTTGTAATACTATGGTTTATAAGTGCATGTAAATTTCAGCCGTTGTTGTCACCACGACTTGTTAAAGATACCACCCGGCAGAACAGATTTTCTAGCACAGCAAAGCATGACGAGAGGAATGATGCAATTAAATTAAATTTATAATCTAAGACAGTTGACGGAGAAAAATGACAATTGCTAATCTATTAAGAATCTCTTCAAAGCGGTAATTTCGGTTAAAAACAGGTTTGCAGGCCTAACGAATGAATTAACAATGAGTTTTCCGATAAAAAATATAGTAAATTAAGAATATATTATCATGATGTTCATGAAAATCCAAATATTTTACATTACAACGAAAATTCTTTGTTTCGTCATCGGCGAATCGATAAAACATTCTTAAATTAATGTTTTATCAATAACAATTATTTTACAAGCAATAATTATTCGCCTGAAACACTCATCCACATTGAAAAATCTCCTGATAAAAGATACATGACGCCAACGGGACTCGAACCCGTGTCCCTTCGATTTCCGGTCGACAGCTCTTACCACTGAGCTATGGCGGCTTATCTCTTATCCGCGAAATAATTCAATATATACTAGTGTTTCATTCAACAATTACTGCTTGTTACATTTTGTTCACCTGAAACAACCAACTTTATTTTATATGAGAAAGGCATTGTAAGTGCTAACTCTCTCACTAGATGGCGTCGAGACAAATTGTCTACATTTTTAGGTGAAATACTAGAACTTGTCAAATATTAATTATTATAAGGAAATCGAAGGGACACAGGTTCGAGTCCCGTTGGCGTCATGTATCTTTTATCAGGAGATTTTTCAATGTGGATGAGTGTTTCAGGCGAATAATTATTGCTTGTAAAATAATTGTTACCCTTTGTGCTATGAATAAAAAATCTTGTCTTAAACATTAGTTTACCAAAAAATAATAATAATTTTATTAATAACGCCTGTTAATTTATCGTGAGGCCAAAAATCGTTTTCTCATATGCTCTATATACCCTTCAAACTTTTTGTAAAACTATACCTTGTACTTCAGATATTTTAAATTAAATCTTAGATCTTTTGACTCGTAGGCCAAAGGCAAGCCAATAAAATTGATTATCAGTTTAAGAAAGAGCATTTTTTAACAATTTCACACGCAGTAAGGAAGAACTGATCTTACAGCGTCCTTGAAACACTTCTATCAGACTTCCTCTTCAGTGTTAGAGGCGATTGGAGAAACGTGTAGGTCAAGTGTGGATCGATTAAGAGAAACCATTAGATACACCCATTAAATGATGATATTGAGGTTAATGGCTGAAAATGGGCAGTTTTACCACGCCTTATAAAAACAGAAACAACCTATATTTATAAAAGAGATGTAAAAGATCACCGATAAAGAGAAGTGAGACACAGAGCAAGATATGTTTAGAGCGTTCCATTCGTTCCATTCCATTCCAGTCAAGAAAGGTCTGCCACGAGTAAAAAATAACGTTCGTCAGTTAGAATTTGTACAGCAGTTTAGACGTAGGACTTTGAAAATTTTGTATGATGAATTATAACTAACAGTGAAGTGGTACTTCAATGTAATATTTACAAATTTTGCGGTGCTTAGAAACTTAGTCAATGTGATTAAATTGGGAAGTAATTTTATAAAGCCTAAACTTTTTTTTTTTTTATAGTGAATACCTCACAAGAGTCCCAACTGCTCCCGTCTGGAGCCAGTGAGACTATGGCATCCCCAATTGGGGGATGTTGTGAGGCTGAAGTTAAGTGGGGAAGTGAAAGAGGAAGGTGGGGAAGTACCTGGCTATTCAGATCTAGTCACTAGACACGGCTAAAGCCATTTGGAGCAACGTTTCAATTCTAAATGGTGGTCTTACACCAGGGCGATACTGGTAGTATCTTCCACTCTGGAACGTGCCGCAAATATACTATATATTATTTTAATTAATTTTTTTTTTTTTTTTTTACAGTAATACCGCACAAGAGTCCCAACTGCTCCCGTCTGGAGCCAGTGAGACTATGGCATCCCCAATTGGGGTATGTTGCGAGGCTGAGGGTATTGGTGATGGGAGGGAGATGGGGAAGAGGAAGGTGGGGAAGTACCTGGCTATTCAGATCTGGTCACCAAACACGGCTAAAGCCATTTCAAGCAACGTTTCAATTCTGAATGGTGGTCTTACACCAGGGCGATACTGAGAGTATCTTCCACTCTGGAACGTGCCGCAAATATAATATATATTATTTTAAATTAATCAATTGTGAAATAACACAAATTAATCAAATAAAATTTATTTGCGCACGCCGGGTTCGAACCCGCGACCTTAAAACTAAAACTAAACCCGCATAGCAAGTTAGGTGTTAAATTAATAATTGGGACTTTTTTACTTGTTTTTCTCCTCTTGTTTTTTCTGCGGAAGTTAAGAGCGAAAAATGAAATGTAATAATTCTGCCACAGTTGTTAAGAACTACCCACAAAGTAAGTCTTGGCAAGCATTTTCCACCTGTCTCATAAATTTCCAAAAATAATTCATAAATAAATATATTTGCGGCATGTTCTAAAGCGGTAGAAGCTCTCAGTATCGCCCAGGTGAAAGATCACCATTCAGAATCGAAAAATTGCTTCAATTGGCTTTAACCGTGTTTGGTGACCAAATCATAATCAAATCGCCAGGTACTTTCCAATCTCCATCTTACCCATCTCCTTCCTTTCCCCACTCCCTTCAGGCTCACAACATACCCCAATTGGGGATATCATATTCCCCCCTAGTTTCGGACAGATGCAACGTTTCTGCGGTATTAACATAAAAATAGTCAAAATACTGGCATAATAGTCAAAGAAAAAGCATAAGTAAATCACAACCATTCAAACACGGGGATGACGTAGACCCACTAGCTCCGGCGGTGGAGCATCGCTCAGTTAAGGGAATAGAAAACAATCCATCGAAGAAAAGGGGTTACCAGATTGAGTACACTCAAAGAAAAATAAGCTGTTATTAATGATTGCAGTATAATTAATGATGGCTTCATCCAACTTTGCTCAGAATTCACGGGGGAACTGCGGAACTGGAAACTGGAAGATAGGAGAAAGAATTACAACAACTGAAAGTTTAATTAAGATGTCACTTGTTAATGCTGCCTTTCTTGCGCTATTTTCTCATCAATATTAAATGAGGACGATATCAAAACTCTTAATAATATTTTAAAGCAGCGACTACCGAGAATATTCAAAAACGAACAAATAAAAATAAGGTGAAACTGTAACTCAAATAAAAAAGTAGAAAATCCACAAAGAATTGCGAAAATAAATACCAACTCTAATTTTGCCAATAGTCTTCTAATATGAAAAAAATTGTAATGAAGGATAAAATAGCAACTGTTAAATCGTCACCTCAATTCGACAGGGTTGTAGCTTTACTTTATCTTGTTCTTAGATATGAGGTGTCAAAGTTTGCAAAAAGACGATTTCTCACTATCTATTTTATAACATACCTAAACGTGCAGATATAAACATATGTAACCAGTTAGGGCATAAACAAAATTGAACGTCAACTGTTAATATTTTCGAAGGAAGCAAATACTTTGGGGTGTGACATTATATATTAAATGAAAAAACACACTTTGTAATACACCAATTTTTATTTGAAATAATAATGACAGCCAACCGGGTTTCGCTTATGTCAAGCTTCATCAGGGCTTATTGTATTAACTTAGTTAATATATACTATTAACGAGTTAATATAAACTTAGTTAATATATACTATTAACGAGTTAATATAAACTTAGTTAATATATACTATTAATGAGTTAATATAAACTTAGTTAATATATAATATTAACGAGTTGAAATAATAAGCCCTAACGAAGCTTGAGATAAGCGAAACCCGGTTGGCTGTCATTATTAATTCAAATAAAAAGTGGTGTATTACAAAGTGTGTTTTTTTATTTAAAAAAAAATGTTGAGATTATGAGAAATAGTCTTTTCAAACTTTGACACCTCAGAACAAGATAAGGCGAAGGTAGAACCCTATCCAACCAAAGTGGCGAACTACACTGTCAGGTAAAAACAAAATGGCAATTGCAAAAGGTTCAAAGTGATGTTAGAACTTTGTAAAATAAATGGAAGCTTTTAAAACTTGATGTTAGAACTTCATCATACAAGTATCTACGTAAATACAACACAGATAGCTCTGAAAGTTATTTTGGTTATAGTAATTAGCAAAAGTAATAGTTTTGCATTCAAAAGTCATTTAAAAAAATGTAAGTTAGAACCTTGTCCAACTAAGGTGACAAAATAATGTAATGTCCAGTGTTTTTAATATAGCTTTGCGTGCAAAGTTGTATCTTCTCCAAGCTTAAAAGTGTCTTTATCTTAATTGATCTCGGTAAGTATTTTTTCTGTATCTGTTTATTTGTTTATATATCATTGAATAGAGCCCAGGAAGTCAAATTTGCACAGCGCCCTCGAAGTGAGCTTTCACACAAAACGGCGATATACAAATCATCCAATTATTATTATATTACAGCCACTTGCCTATTTAATTGCGATATGAGAAGCAAAATCATTCAACAATAAAATATTTTTTCCGAGTGGCATTATCAATATAGATTACTTCAGAATCTCGGAACAATCAAATATATAACATGTCAACGAGTTCTCGTTAAATTAATAAAAACAAAAATGTAATCTAAAATAGAATCCCTATTATTATTAAATCGGATATTTACAAATACACTAAAATACTAAAAGCGATGTTTGCAAAAGGCGGAAGTGACGAGAGTGAATTTATCAGAAAGCAGGAAACGATGCCAAATGGATAGTTTTCGTCTATGTCTGTCTGTAGTCTGTACAGGAAGCAGATAAATTAATCAGAAGTATAATTTAATTCGTTGAAGTAAACGAAGCTGTATTATAGAGGACTGAAGGAAGTGAAAACACATTGATATCAGTAGTAATATTCTTGAAAGTACCTCGTGATAGAATTCCAACTAAATTATTACAACAGTATTATTTATCTTATCCAATTCGTTTGTACAACTTTCGATTTACCTTTCATACTTTTTCATGTGCACCTTTTATTCGATTTTATGTAAAATACCTCATCTAGCGTAATAAAGGTTTCGTGACATTGATGTAGAGTAATAATTATTCATGTGCAGTTATTGTAACACTTCATTTATGTAAATATATAGTTTAGCATACATATTTATTTTAATGGCGAAGCTTAATGCTAAATCACAATTTTTGATTTAGCTTTATAACGAATTGGTTTAAATTACGAATACCAAAAATATGCTTTAGATAAATTGAAGCTTTTCTTATCGTTTCCCTTGAGTAATGAACAAATCAAATGTTTAATTACTCAATAAGAAGCATAAATGTAAACAACTAAAAATAAAATAAAATTCTCAATAGAAATGTACGAACTTAACTTAAAAATACACTCTAACAAAGATTATATGTGACAGTTTTCCTCGATTAACTTTTTTATAAAATTGTTTACAAAATAAATAAAAATCACTTTTGTGCTTGAAATCGAGCGTTTCTAGACTCAGTTTACCAAGCGATTTTGATGACTATTACCTATATTCGTGACAATATAAGGCATACCAAGAATATACACATTTTTGGCCTGTAGCTTTGTCTTAATGATTTACCCCATAAAAAACAGGTACAAAAGCATTATAATATTACTTTAAAATATTTTATTTTTTATTGGTACGCGCTGTATTTAGTTTTAAACGAAAGTTTTGTATTAGAAATAAATAAGGTCTAATTATGGGTGCTTTTTATGTGAAACCGCACAAGTGTCTCAACTGTACCCAACCACATGGAGCCTGTGAGATTATAGCATCCCCAAATGGCGTATGTTGTGAGGCTGAAGTTAGTAGGGAGGGGGAACAGATGGGGAAGAGGAAGGTGGGAATTACCCAGATGTTCACACCAGGGCGATACTGAGAGTATCTTCCAGAAACATGCTTTACAACAAACTGTTCATGTTTATTTTTATAAATATCAACAAAGTTACTACACATTGCTATGTAGGTACTTTCGTAGTACCTTATGCTACGTATACATCCGCGAGCCGAACAGCCGAACTGAACCTCTTGGAAAGAAACTCTTGAACTTATGGGAAAGAAACGAAGCAACCGCAAATGCGAAGGTAAAACCCTATCCAATCATCTGCGAAACTCCGCTTGCAGTCGCTTTGTTCCTTTCCCGTAATACGTGGTACGTTTCGCGTTTCGGTTTGCAAATGCAGTATACGTACCCTTAGGTACTTATTTTGTACTCTTGTGTATTATATACAATTATCGAACTCCTACAACAGAACTCTCTGTGATATATTATATTGTACATGCTTATATTGTATAAACTCAGTTTATTATGTTATGTACTATACACCCCAAAACAACTATACATTAACAAGTACACATGTAAAAGCCTCCAAGACGTGAGTAAATAAATGAATAAACATGTAACGGTGATTTTATTCATAGTAATATAATGGGTCATAACATTTTGGTATTCGGTGTGGTTTACATCAGGAATAAAAGAGAATAAAATTTAGAGACAAAAGCGTACATTTTAACCTTGAAAATTCAGTGATTTGCGATTCGTTGAAGGTAAACCGTGGCGGCCTACGATGTAATCTACGTCTATGGCGCAGAGCGTAGACGCTACGCAATTTATTGCGTGTCTTAATTCCAAGGTTGGCGGTTTCGACATAAGAAATGTCAAATTCACTAATTTTACTATTATGTTTCTCGGCTCCTAAAAGGTAATGTATAAAAACAAATTTCAAGCAACTGCCAAGGTAAAATTCTATTTCAAACTAGCTGTACCCCGCCACGTGTTGCCGTTCCTTAGTCTGTCTCTGTAGAAAAAAGAAAAACCATAGCGCGTGTTGCTTTTACGTCCAACAAATACCTATTTTGTTTTTTTTTTTAAGTATGTTTGTCCGACAGATTACTGTTTTTCCATAAAACATGTTTTACCTCTCACAGGTGACATCTGTATCTGTATATAAAAACACACGTATATTCGAATGCAACGTTGTGTCAAAATTTCAAAGCAATCTGCGAAGAACTTTCGGAGATTTAAGATTTTAAACCGACGGGGAAGTCTGAATTTTCGACCGATCGATGTCAGGAAATCGAAGCAGGAAAGAACGGTTGTTCCGAAACCGTTCGGCTTGTATTAAGTAACATTATTTATTTGTAATCGATAACCACATTTATTTATTCACAAAGCTAACATCAAAAAGTATCAAAGTAAGAGTTCCAGAGTTCATTGAACCTAATCAAGAACCAACCGAAAAATCCTTTAACTACCAACATAAGTATTTTTAATTAATATGTTATAGATAGAATCGAGGTTTTTACTCTAACCTACACGTTTTATTAATATATGTGAGCAGTTTTAAATGTACTTACCAGTGTATGGAAAACCCGTACAATGATGAAATATGTCTGGTCAAACATTAGTTTTTTTTATGTGAAACCGAACAAGAGTCCCAACTGCGAAGCCAGTGAGACTATGGCATTCCAGATTGGAGTATGTTGTGAGGCTAAAGGGGATGGAGGAGAGGAAGGTGGGGAATTACCTCGCTATTCAGATCTGGTCACCAAAAACAGCCAAAGAACGTTTCAATTCTGAATGGTGGTAGAGTATCTTCCACTCTGGAACGAGCCGTAAATATAGTATACTATATTGTTTTAATGAGTAATTTGTGATACAAAACAACTTAATGAAATGAAATCTACTTGTGCACGCCAGGATTTGAACCAGCTTGTTAGTCGAGAGCTTTACCCCACGACCACGGAGGCCGTCAGTAAGTGGAAAAAAGTTTTTTAATCATAATAAAACACTGTTAATGACTAGGATAATGCTTATACAAGTGTCTTCACACACCGCTAAAGGGATATCCTATCGTTAAGATTCCATGAAAGAAAAGAGTAAGGGGGACCCTGAAAAACATTGTTGCTACAACATCCTCCTGAATTATTTCATACTTGTCCTGCATGTGTCTTTATGGTCGTCTCAGAAACACGTGTCGGTGGATAGAGAATCCACGTGCAAGATTAAGTAGTAGCGGGTAGCCATACACTCTTCGGTGGGTCCCAGAGCATGGAGAATGAATGGACGGAGATGCATATTCTACCTTCTGTCAGTTATGGTGGACTCAGGGTCATAAAAGCCGAGGCAATTTGCACGTGGTAATTCCAGGGAAACAGAAGTTGTAAAATTCATATCTTGAGGAAGTCTTGACAAAAATCACAATTAATAGCGATTGAGGCGGATCAGCATCGCCCCAATGCAATGCCAGAAATCGTTTAAAGTTTATACAAAGAATTCATAATCTTCTCTTATAATAATTATAATAATATTTGGTGAAGATTTGTATAGCGCCGTTTTTATGCAAAATCACCTCAAGGGCGCTGAAAATATATAATTATTTTATGAAAAACACTGTTTTCAAGTTATGCTCAATGTTAATGACTTATTTGTTTGCGCCCGTACTTTTTTACATTAACCCCACATAGGAAGATAATTTCCCTCAGGGCCTATGTTATCTTTGGGGATGCTGTGTGGAGGTCTTTTTAAGGAAAGGAAGGAGCGAACGTTCTGTGAAGGAAAAAGGTATGAGGGGTGGGTACGAATCTAGGGATGAGTGTGTTCAGGAGTTACTGAGTTATGAAACTTCCTCCAACTGCAGCGCAAGGCGATGGATAGAGAGACCAGTTGGAGAGGTCAAAGGGTCTCCGTAAACCAACCTCTCCCTATCTGGAACGCCGCGCAGTCACGAGGCAGGCGCAACTTGAACACACGTCTACTTAATTTTAAAAAAATTAAAATAAAATTCATTGATTTTTCACGGGTCTGTGTTAGTTTTCGATAAAATTCCACACGTATTTTTAAATATCTCCATAAACATCTACGTGCTTTATGTATTCCTATTTCCTATATGAATTCAAAGTAATGCCCGTACCCCCGGGATCCAATTCGTGCAGAATTGACCGTCAAAGAGCTGCGAGTGAGGCTGTAGAAGGAAAACTGTGTACCTACATAATACATCACATTACGCCTGCAATATCTTCCCAGTAATGAAACCCGGGGAGGTTGAATATTCTAGCAGACAGGGGATGAATATTGAAGGCTGTCTAGGGCAAGAGGAGAATGAGTCTGGTGAAAATGCGGTTCATTCTATTCAATGGAGGGTGGATGAAATATGACCTCCAAAAATACCATTTTCCCTTTGATGGTTTCGAAGGTAACATAATAAAAATGATACAAAGACGAAGTGTCGCTTGAATCGAATTTGACAGTTACGAATGCCACAAGCAAGTAACAGGCGTTAGTGTTGGATTCCGTATATGGTATTCGAATAAGCGCACACTTCACAATACAGTTTATTTCGATTTTGTACCTACAATGTCAAACATTTTTATTTGAAATAATACAGCAATCAGCAGTTTTAATACAAACGTGTTCCATGGTCGTAAATAAGATATTTCCAAGCTAATTTATATTTCATCCGACCATCACTACAAAGTATCTAAACTACATAATGCATCAGCTCAAAGACATTTCATCTATCGAGCTCCTATAAACTTCAAAAAACTTCCTAATAACATAAAAACCGAAACCCAAAAAACCATACCTTCATACTTCTGCAATACATCTCAATCATAAGACCCACACATTCTACATTCTACACTCTAACTAATTAAACAACCTTCAGACATGTCTCACATTCCCTTTTTAATTACGTATCTTAATTTAATTATTATATAAAATATTTATAAATCAAAAATTGTACAACACTGATTATTATACTCGTATATTATCAATCATATACTTCATCCGCCATACCAATTTTGGTTGTGTGTCTGTCTGTCTGTATGTAACTCTGGTTCAAAGAAACCCAAGAACTCGGATTTGCTTTGAGCTTAAGTATAATAATTCAGAAAATCATTTTAAAATTGCAATTATAGTATCCATTGCTTTTCACGGATCTGCGCTAGTGTTTTACTAAATATGAAGGTGACACATTATTTATTTGTGCGAATCTATTTTATAATGTTTATCGTAATAATTATACTTCCTTCTGACATTTCCCAGTCTAGTAAAAGTGATGACAGAATGACAAGTAAGAAGAAAGACAATACAGATTAGGTATAATAGGAAAAAAGTGACAATTTTACCACAACAACAAAGAAGGTAGGAACTAATTCCCAGAGGAAGCCATTCAATTTTTTTCAACTCAAAACTTTTCCAAAAATAAAGCGACGCGTGGGCGTGGGGTGGCAACGTTTCCCCTAAAAACAAAATGATTTCAAAAAGGAGGATCTAAAAACATTTATCACGAGATTCTTTTGTTAAAAATTTAAATTAAAATCTCGATAAAACAAAGGGTTCCTCCACGCTTCAACACGAGTAAAAGCGTACGGAAAATAAACATTGCTATCTAGATCAATTTAATGGTCTACTAATAGAGAAATTTATGATTTATGTGGGTAAACTTTTAACGTGCTAACTTCATACCAAACTTGTGGAATTCCACGATTATCGCTTTTTCATCGCATGTGGAATAATGTAAGAATATAACGTCGTAGAGACCCGTGTACCATCTAACAAATAGGTGTAATTTGTATAGTGGAGAGTAGGGAAAGCGATCGTGTAAAAACAGGGTGCTTCTTGAGGCCTTTATTTACAGCCTAATTAATAAACGCAATGTTAATTTTATACAATTGTGTGTAAAAACCTTACTGATAAACTAAAATTGAGTAAACTGATATTAGACTGCCATAAGAAGTTACATACGTTGTTTATACAGCGGAAGAGGTTAGTCAAATTGTTGTACAAACTTGAAATTTCTGATCGAATTTTGGAATATTTCCAAGATTTTTTAAATGTGTATATTTTATTATTTTTGAAGATATTTGAAAAAAACGGAAAAAAATACCTTTTATATTTGTATTTTAGTAAAAAAATTTTTATGCATTGATATGAATACTTTCACATAATTTTTTTATCTCGTTTACAAAATAAATAAATACAGTAAATCCCCAGAGAATGACAAAAAATAATTGAAATTTTGGATTGAAAATTGCAAAATATAAACATTGATTTCCTGGGTTTATTTTTACCTACAAATGCATAATTTTCATGGATGTCTCATTAAATTCAATCAAAAACTAATATGGAAGTCCGGAATCGCATGCGTCAGTCTGCCACAATGCGACGTTGCATGTTCATTAGCAGCACAGTTATATGTTTTATTAGTAAGAATTCAAAACAGAGATTATACAGACAATATATAACTAAATCACCGTTTAACAGTTTAGAAGTGTATTTTTTATTAGTAAGGCTGTTATCGTTTTAATATTAATATTATTATTAGAGAGTGAAACAATGGAGCAACTTTAATTAGTCAACAACATATTAAAAAAAAGATAAATATATAGCAGCTATAAATATACAAAACAATGTCGTAAGCCAAAATTCAATATGGCTGCAAACATATTTTATATTAATTCGCCATATAAATATCGGATAATAATGGTAAGAAAATTCTAAGAATAAAAAAAGGTTAATGCTACAATTTAAAAAGCAATTCTACCGAATGAACGACTGTCGGCTAATTAAGGGAAATTGAAAATATTCAAAATGGCAGCTGAAATGTTTATAATTGTCGAAATATTGCGAATTATTATGTAACTCGCTACGCATCTTTCTATTGTATTTTATTCCTGTCATTAATTTCCAGGAAAGCAAAGATTTGGTGTAAAGATGAAACTCCTTAAAATATAGCTTTAATTAACGCAAAAGCAGTGCCGTGTTAGAAATTATTATGCTTCCACGTAAGCCCCGCTGAAAATGGGGAAGAAAAGCCATTAGTAGCCGGGTCTCAAAGACGTAGAGATTATGGCGGGGATTAGACACAGGAGATGAATATTTACAAAAAACTAATTTCCTTTTTTTATTTACTTTCCGAAAAATCTTTCTCATCCTTGCTAAATCCTTCTTTTCATCACAGTTTTCACACTAAAAAACCTCGCTGGGAAAATATTAGAGTTTTTTTTTAAGATTTTATTCTAGATAAAAGAAAATTACATTTTCACTTATTTAACTAGAAATAACTAATACATTACACATAAATACATTACATAACAATATTATTCACTTTCAGTGTTTTGTTGGTTGAGCATAAAAGTGAACTTTTATTTTATGTACCTATACTTTTTTCATTTTTAATTTCTTCTGGAAGGTAATTATATACATATGTCGCCCCCCTCGTAACCAATGGATTGCTTGCCTATAGTGAGTATGTATGGTGTTTAAATGTATGTTATCGTGTTGCCGTGTAAAGTGTGTGTACTTGGGACGTTTTAATGAGTTCTGTATTTGTATGTATGAGTTTATTATTTATTTTGTATATAAGGAGACATGTATTATATTCACATAATTTTCTTAATGTTAACAGTTTTGTTTCTAATTATATTTTTTGTGGATGTTCTATCTTTGAAGTGAAATAGCTTTTTGCTTACTTTGTTTTGTGTTACCCGTAGTTCATTTATATATGTTTCATATGCGTTTACCCAGATTTCAATCAAGTAGTTTAAATGTGAATGTTCGAGGCTATAATATAGACCTTTTTTAATTTTATTTGGTAACAGACATGACAACCAGCTAGATACGCTAATTAAGGGGGTGATTTTATCTTTAATATCTTGAATATGCTGTTTAAATGTTAGGTGTTTAACAAGATATTCAATTCACGGTTACATTCAATTCAACTTATGTCAAAATGAACATTTTATAAAACCCATGAAATAGTTTATTTTTCAATAATTGCAAATTCACTTTTTTAATTAATTTAAATGAAATAAATAGCTCTGTCTACACCACAATGTAATCAATATAATATACATGTTTCAAAATCAATGGTTACTTCGTCAGGATAAATTATATTTTTATATATTTATCGCTTGGAGGAAATATATGTTTATTCTTACGAAGAAACCATTGGTTTTGAAACATGTAAAATATTTGGAATAAATAGGGGTGTATTTTATTTTATTTTTATATGACACCTCACAAGAGCGCTCCTGTCTTTACAGTGTGAAGGCAGGGGATCTATGTCGCCACTCGGTTGGGCAGCGTTTTGAGACGGGTTAAAGAAGGGGCTGTATGAAGGAATTTATTAATGCGGGTCTTGAAGAGGCCCGGATTACATGAAGGAGAAAAAACATATGCTGGTAGCTCCACATACGAGCCGTCTTACACAAAAACGACTTAGTATACAAAGTTATTTATTTCATTCATGAAATAGTGTTCATGAAATAAATTTACATATTTGATTCCAAGAGGATGGCACTTTGAATAAAGTCAGTGGCAGTCCTACACACATATTGTCTTTGGGGATGCTGTGTAAAAGGTCTTTGAAGTGCAAGGAATGAATGAATCTTTATCATGGGTCTTGATGAAACAGCAAGAGAGGTGAAACAAAAGCCGACAAATCATTCATCAGTCCATTTATTCAATGCAAGACTTGTTCTCGTGCTGCAAATGCCAACTGGGTACTATGTTAGACACATGTCTCATGCTGCAAATGCCAATTGGGTACTATGTTAGACACATGTTCTCATGCTGCAAATGCCAACTGGATACTATGTTCGACACATGTTCTCATTCTGCAAATGCCAACTGGGTACTATGTCAGACATATGTTCTCATGCTGCAAATGCCAACTGGATCCTATGTTAGACACATATTCTCATATATATCAATATCAATACAAATTGAAAATATCTATCGAGTAAAAATAAATGCCGCCAACGGGAATTGAACCCGTACCTTCTGATGTTCAGTCAGGTGCTCTGAACCACTGAGCTATGTTGGCATATTTCCAACTCTGGTTATATTTTTTTCACCTGTAAACAACCAACTTTATTTTTGTAGGAAAGGCTTTGTTAGTACTAAATTTCCCACTAGATGGCGTCGAGACATATTATATCTACATTTGTTGGTGAAATATTTTGACTTGTCAATATTTTTACTTTATATACGTTCTAAAGTTTGCAGTCCATTCCTTAAGATATACGACTGCTCTAAAAACAGAACCGAAGCGTCAATTTTGTAACTCTTGTCATCATCCAATACCATTCTAACTGTACAAAGCGTCCAGAATAAATAAATTTGTGTGCCTGTATGGGGGTTGATTGAAGACTGAATCACCGTCGCATGTCGCGGTCAATATCTTAAATGCCAATGAGTATAACCTAACCTAACTTTAACATATCCTTAACTAGCTGAAGTCCCCGGCGTTGCCCGGGATTTACACAGATTTTTTTCTAAGTCACACGTGGACAATAAATATTTTACGTCAAGTGTGCAAAATTTCATCAAGACGTATCAAAATTCAATTTCGAGGGATGGGAAAAAGGAATCGGGAGGTTTTTGGAAATCTTATGTAGATAGTGACCTTCCTCGTGTTTTGAAGGTCAAGTGTGAAAAATTACATCAATCCCGAAACTAAAACATTAAAAAATTAACTGCCATCTGCCCTGATGATGGACACTGTAAAGCTGTCCGACACGTTGGCTAAAGAAGGAGGTAGCGCAACAAGGCATAATACCACAAAAATAAATCACGATAATGAAAAATAGAGTTTTATAAAAAAAGTCCAAATCACGCCTTCTGCCACAGACACTATATAAATAGAAGATTTGTAAAAAAGTTTTGTCCTAAAGAGAAATGTTCCATAATTCATGGCAAACAAACGTGGCATAATAGTGTATAAAGTATTTAAACACTTTGCCATTTGAAAAAAGACCTCGTGTAGAGCATCAATAGATTTAGACCCCGTCGTGACACGATTACCTCTCGGAATATAGGTCAGACCGCGGCGCCAAGTGGACGGCTCGGAGGAGATAATGCCGGTAGCGAAATGCCAACTTCCTCGTAAACTAATGCATTCTACATCGGCACGGAATCAAACTGTTACAGCATTGTTGCCATTTGTATCGTTTTACAATCGCAATCTTGCTGCAATTCAATGTTGTGCAATGTAATTGTGGGTGCTGATCAAATTATCTAAGTCTTTTCGTATTCGAAATTGAGGTTGAAACATGCCAATTCTTACCTGTTCGATTGATTTTTCTATGAAAGATCTTTAGATTTTTGTACACATAAATAATTTACGTATGTATGACAATGCAATTGGACCTGTTAAAATATTTGTTTGGAAACGAAGTTATTTAAGTATCACCCAGGTGATATATATTTTCAAATGGAAAACGAAGTTTGTACATTGCATTTTTGTCATGTCCCACGATTTTTTCATAGTCTGCGTGTTATAGAATATTGGAAAGTTATATATTTCCAACATTCACATTTATTAATTTACTTAATTTTATAATGTCTTTTTAAATATACAGTTTTACATAAATTGGTCCAACATTGAAATAATAAAGTTTAACACATTTTGTAAAGAATCCGTTGGTCCCATTACAAAACCACATTTATTTATATTTAACGCCCTTTTTATGGGCTTACATATAAAACAACATGACACGTACACGTATGATCCTACCGCTGAGAGCACCATTGTAATGTCTCATTCTGATACACGCGTCGTTTAATCAGAAGGAGAGAGAGGGATGTCACAACAAATCAGTCCGCGGTATGCCCATATAATATACAAAGACTGTCCTTATTATGATCTCCGTAATTTCGCATGATGTATTATTATTAGCCGCCCTCATTGCAAATTCAGCACTCTGTATGATTTACGAGATTTTTTTATTAGCCCCCCGGTACCTAATAAGGTTGAACGGAGATGCGTAATGAAATTATGAAGTGGATTGCCGGAGAAAACGAATATAATCATAAAAGGCGTGCAATTTCACAGAATCAAGTTTAAATATTACTTTCAAAGGAAATAAATTGTGTGGGCGTTATTCGTTACTTACGTCTGGGTTAAAAAGATCAAACGATGAAAAGATTTCTGTTTATGAATACCAAGAACTGCTTACCTGGAAAGAAAGAAAATACAAACATTAATATTCTTCAAAAATTGCAAAATTCTCTCATCTGTATATTATAATAAAACAAATAAAAAACTTTATTCCACTTAATTTTATTTTGACCGTAACCGGTTTCAGCTCGTCAAAGCCATCTTCAGACTGGTACACAAAATTCTTAGTCTACGGTTTATATACACAACATATGGATGAGGGGGGAGAGGGGTAGTTTATAGGGTTTTTATCAATTTTATTTGTTACTAAGTCGTTTAAGATTTTCTAAATATTTGGTAATTCCAGTAAGCTAATTACCTTGGGTTTGTAGCTCATTTCAATATTTATTAGGGAAAAAACCTCACAGGTACTATGCATTATTAATGACCTAATTTATTGTCAAATCATTATTTATGATGGGATTATATTTGCTTTTTGAAAAGATACATGTTTACATTTGAGAAATTATTATAAGAATTAAGAAAGTAGGGACTTAGCAACTGATACTAATAGCTTATTAATTACAAAGTTAGTTATTGAAGGGGTACATATTTACATTGAAGTAGGGATGGTCTAACCTAACTACATATTTTAATGTCGAAATTATTATGAAAATTACAATGGATACAAGAGCGGAGACTTGGCAAATGATTCTAATTGTTTATTCATTACAAAGTTAGGGTCTATTTTATTAATTAAGCGAGTAATTTCTAAAGATTCTAGTCTATCAAGCTTGTGGCCTTTATTGCAAGTATGGAGGACTTTAACATCTCTGTCTTTATCAAACGAGTGTTTGTTTTCTAATAAATGTGATGCTACATTTGACAATTCGCCTTTATTATTTACCCAATTTGTAAAATGTTCTTTAATACGGATTTTGAAAGATCTCCCTGTTTGACCAACGTAATATGCTGGGCAGTTAGCGCAGTTCACTTGGTAAACGCCCGAGTTCTCGAGTTTTTCTCTCTTATCTTTGTTGTTAATTAAAATTCTACCTAGAGAGTTTACATTATAAAAAGCTGTTTTGCATTTATCATTATTGGTTAATCTAGATATTTTTGTTGATATTTCACCAATATAAGGGATTTTAACCCATTGTTTATTATTATTTTTTTCATTATTATTTTCAAGGCCTTGTGAAATGATTGTTAATGTAAGTTTTTTATCCTTTTTCTCTATTAGCCTATCAATAGTTTCGCTTTTGTATCCGTTGTTATTGGCGATAGTTTTAATAATATTTAATTCATTATTATAATTTATACAATTCAAAGGCACGTGTAAAAGTCTGTGAATGAGTGAATAAAATACTGATAATTTATGTGAAATGTGGTGTCTAGATGTATTGTGTATGATATTATCACTATATGTAGGTTTTCTATAAATTGAAAATTCTAATTTATTGTTAATGATTTCGATACCTATGTCGAGAAAGTTAATCTTATTACCCCCCATTTCCATTGTGAACTGGATTGATTTGTTAATTTTATTGATTTCTTTTAGAAAAATATCTAATTGTCTGTTTGTTCCTGTCCAGATAATCAGAATGTCATCTACATATCTACGGTAGAAGGCGACTTTATTAAACGATTTTAGTTTTTCGATGGATTCTTCGATATAATCCATGAAGAATTCAGCTAAGACCGATGAAATCGGGCTCCCCATAGCTAACCCACTAGATTGGATGTAATAGTTATTATTAAATCTAAAGAAATTTTGTTCTATGCATGTATTTAGTAATCTTGTTATTTCGTTACGTTTTATTAAATTAATGTTTATTTTTTCCATGTAATTATTAATAATTATTTTTAATTCGTTTGTTGGTATGTTTGAGAACAAACTAACAACATCAAATGAAACTAAGGTAGCGTTATTGGGAACTTTGATGTCTTTAATGAGGTCTATAAGTTGTAGGGAATTTATTATTCCGTATTTTGGTTTAAAATTTAAAGTATTTTTTATAATATTATTTCCAAATTTTGCTAATTTATAGGCAGGAGCTGAATTATATGATACTACTGGCCTTACTGGCATATTATTTTTGTGTACTTTTGGCTGTCCATATAGACGTGGGCATTGGGGGTTCATAACGGAAAGGCTATTTTTATGGTATTTATTTTTAATCAAGGTTTGGCATGAATTTAGAATTGTGTTTACGTCTGTTGCAAATTTAGGTGTGGGGTCCTTTTTCAATAAGGTTACATTACTGGTGTCCAGCACATCTTGGACTTTTTCTAAATAATCTAATTTATTTAAGATAACTGTACTGTTACCTTTATCTGCTTTTGAGATAATCAGATTATTTTGTTTGATTTTATTTTTTATTGATTTTACGATACGTGCTTCGCTAGAAAATTTTCCCTCAGTCGTTGCGTTTTTTATTATTTTAGTACATAGGTATTTTTTACCGTAATCTGACGTTGCAATATCTGTATCTATCGCGAGATTCTCGAGATCTTTTAAGTTAAGTGGTAAGTTAGGACAGTATTTTAATCCTTTATTAAGCATTGTTATTTCAGTATCATTAAATTCTACATTAGTGTTGTTTACTACCTGATCGTAAAAGGATGGTATGGGTGAATTAACAGTTTTATCCCTTGTCGTTGAATTTAAGTGTTTTTGTGTCCAGTGTGTTAGTTTTTTAAGTTGTTTTTGGTAAGTTATATGAATTTTATTGTTAACCATAAGGGTGGTGTCATTATAAAGGCAATCAAATTCTACGGGGTGTAGTTGTGATGTGAGTAAAGTGTGTACATAAAATAAATAGTTATTTACATTATCCCGAATGTTGTACCATTTCTTCATCTCCTGTGTGGTCCATGTTCTGCGGGCTGCGGTAACTGCTAGTGTAGCTGCTTTGCTGTTCGTGTTCGTCCTGATGTTGATGTAGTTGGGTATAAGGCCCCGTTTTTTGCACTCTCGATTGAACCACAAATGTTGTGATGCCATCCGTCGTTTAAGAATGAGTTTTTTGTAGAGTCTCTTCAGTGTTGCTGTGTTTGCACTTTTTAATATTTCTATTTTTGAGACCGATAATTCGTGGTGGAATTCCATTATAATATATTATAATAAAACAAATAAAAAACTTTATTCCACTTAATTTTATTTTGACCGTAACCGGTTTCAGCTCGTCAAAGCCATCTTCAGACTGGTACACAAAATTCTTAGTCTACGGTTTATATACACAACATATGGATGAGGGGGGAGAGGGGTAGTTTATAGGGTTTTTATCAATTTTATTTGTTACTAAGTCGTTTAAGATTTTCTAAATATTTGGTAATTCCAGTAAGCTAATTACCTTGGGTTTGTAGCTCATTTCAATATTTATTAGGGAAAAAACCTCACAGGTACTATGCATTATTAATGACCTAATTTATTGTCAAATCATTATTTATGATGGGATTATATTTGCTTTTTGAAAAGATACATGTTTACATTTGAGAAATTATTATAAGAATTAAGAAAGTAGGGACTTAGCAACTGATACTAATAGCTTATTAATTACAAAGTTAGTTATTGAAGGGGTACATATTTACATTGAAGTAGGGATGTTACATTGAAGTAGGGATGTCTCATCTGTGTTAACATTTTTGTAAAAATAATAATAAAACTCTTTGTTTAAACCACTGTTTCTAATATCTCGACATGTTTTGGGACCAATGGCCCCTTCCTCAGGATACGATGTATATATACATGGTAACAAAGTGATCTATTATTGTTTATTACAGGTTTATATTACAAAGCGTTGATGACAGAATATCATTTAATAAAACTGTTAGAAAGAAGACCTGCAAGTCAATATTTAAGTACTGTGGAGGTTCTATTCATATAACGTTATTACCCAACTGGCCCATAGTGGAATAATAACAGAACTTGAATAGAACTTGAATATTAATTAATTAAATTGAAATTAATTTGAATATGAATTTATTAATTAATTTAATTTACTTATTCCATATTATACTGTCTCAGTAGAGGCAAAGTCACAAGGAGGAAATCCATAATTGGTTTTATTTTGGCTAAATAATACTTATGTACAAACTGATTAAATGTAAACTGTCGATTTCCCGAAAATTAATAAATAAATATTAACTTTAAAATTTGATGAACTGTTCAAGTTTTGTGAAACAACTGGCCTTAAGATTACAATTAGATAATTTAAATATTATGACATTGGTACCTACTTTATTACTTAATTAGAAAGCAATTTTAAGTTAAATGTATTAAATACGGATTACAAAGTATCAGATTCGTAATATATAGTAATAAAAATAGATACAACACATCTCGAACGCCCGAAAGCAGATCAGCATACAACAAATCGGCAAAGGAATGCAAGAGAATCATCAATAGATCAAAATTCGAACACGACCTGCAGATCAGCAAAAAGCTGGCTGCCTGCCCGCATGGCAGCAGAGCATTCTGGTCGCTTGCGGGCTCAATAGGTCGAAATTTTTGCAAACCCAGTTTGCCACCTCTTACCAGACCTGACGGCTCACTAGCAAACACCGCCACCGAAAAGGCAAACCTTTTAGGGAAAATGTTTGCGGAAAACTCGACCCTCGACGACGGGGGTGCTGTTCCGCCGTCGGTTCCTCACTGCGGCTTCTATATGAAAAAGCTGAGGATCCGGCATCGGGATGTACTCCACGTCATACGGGGGCTCGATGTTAACAAAGCTAGTGGACCTGATGGAATACCTGCCTTGGTATTGCAGAGGTGTGCTGCGGAAATAGTTCCAGTTTTGACAAAGCTCTTCAAAATGTCCCTGAAGTGTGGCACTGTGCCCTCTGGTTGGAAAAAAGCGGTAATTCACCCTATTCCCAAGAAAGGTGACCGCTCCAACCCGGCCAACTACCGCCCCATAGCGATCACATCAGTTCTGTCCAAAGTGATGGAACGTGTGATCAACGACAAACTGCTCACATACCTCGAGAAGAACAAAATTATCAACGACCGTCAATACTGATTCCGGCGGAACCGCTCGTGCGGTGATCTTCTCGCGTATGTGACGCATGTTTGGGGGCGGTGCCTGGAACGTCACGGTGAGACCCAAACGGTCGCACTAGACATATCCAAGGCCTTTGACCGGGTCTGGCACCGAGGACTTGTCAACAAATTGCATTCTTACGGACTTCCCGCATCCCTGTGTACGTGGATTGCTGACTTTTTAAGGGATAGGTCGATTCAGGCGGTTGCTGACGGTTTCACCTCTTCCTCGCACTCCATAAATGCTGGCGTCCCACAGGGATCGGTTCTGTCTCCGACTTTGTTTTTGTTGCACATCAATGACCTTTTGACATGTGCACCGATTCATTGTTACGCGGATGACAGTACAGTTCATGATAGCTTTTTGTTTGACAAGCCCCCAAAGGGCACACAAACTCCAACGGCTCGGAGGGCTTTGAAGCAGAGAATGGACGGTTATCTCGAGAGTATTTCCTCCTGGGGTAAAAATAATCTCGTCGAATTTAATGTTTCAAAGACCCAATCCTGTCTGATTACGTCTAAAAGGGATCCAAATGATAATCTAGTCTCCTTCAACGGAAGCAATCTTCCGAACAGGCCTTCCATTGATATGCTTGGTGTAACTATAAGTGACCAGCTCAGGTACGGGGGCTCCATCGAAGCCAGAGTAAAGTTGGCCTCTCAGAAGCTGGGCGTACTGTACAGGGCCCGCAGATACTTTAATAGTACACAACTGCTCACCCTGTACAAATCGCAAGTGCGCCCTACTGTCGAATTTGGCAGCCATCTCTGGTCTGGAGCCCCAAAATACCTGAAAAAAACCCTTGACTCTGTGCAGAAACGGGCGGTCCGTTTGATAGATTCCCCAATCTTAACAAACGGACTGCAATCTTTAGAGCACAGACGTCGGGTAGGTATGCTGTCCTTGTTCTATCGGTATTACAATGGAAGATGCTCTGAGGAACTAGCGTCATTGATCCCTTCGGCGCCGGTGCGTAGTCGGGATACACGCCAAACGCGCGCCCAACATTTGTACACAGTTGACACTTGTCACATGAGAACGGGTCGCTTCTACGATTCGTTCTTAAGTTCAACAGCTCGGCTGTGGAACGAACTGCCGGCCTCTGTGTTTCCTCCCTCCTACAACATGGGACTCTTCAAGACCCATGTTCACTCCTTCCTCTCCACAAAAAGACCCTCCACACAGCATCCCCAAAGATGACATAGGCCCTGAGGGAAATTATTTTCTTCAGGGCCTCCTGTGTGGAGTAAATATAAAAAAAAAAAAAAAAAGGTCGTTTCTACGACTCGTTCTTCAGTTCAAAAGCTCGGCTGTAGAACGATTTGTAAGAGTCTGAAATAAGTACACTTTGAACTTAAGTAAAGTGGTGAATAAAAGGTACAACATTATTTTATTTGTAATACATGTGTATGTACTTGACTAAAAAATCAGTGCTTGTTGTCAGTCATTTCGTCATTAATTTGACTGTTTCAAACCGAATACAGCATTGTTCTTTGATCGCAGTTTTCTATCCGGCCCACGTTCGACAAAGAAAAACTATCCTTCTTTGGAAAAACAAGTTTTGCCTCGGGGAAATGAGTCCATAAAGCATAAAACCTCCGGGAAACGGGCGGCTTCCTTTGCGGATAATATTTACAGGCGGAATGCAAAACAAAGGAAAACAACCAGGTACCCGATATAAACTAAGGGTAGATTTAAAAAAAGCTTTATTCCGGATAGAACGATGTCCAAGGTATGTTACCCGGGTAAAAACTGTGCAAAGGTGGAAAGATGAATAATTTTTCATAATTTTGTGATTTCGAAATATTACTTTTGAAAATAATAATAGGTATTTATAACTAACTAATCATGGCGCCGTTTTACCGCAGGGGTAGGTAGAGGGGACGGGCAGCCAAACAACTCGGTCTTGGCACACACTCCTTGCCTCATTCATATGAGGTATCCTCTTCTATTATTCTGACTTCTGACATGGCCCTACTCAAGTATTTGATTAACTTGATCGTGCCAGGTCTTCCGCGGGCGTCCCCCACTTTTTCTACCATTCACATTTGCGTCATATATTCTCCTTACACTCCTTTCTTCGTTCAAAATGAATAATATGAAAACGGTCATTATTGTGACATGGCGACTGTTCTACACCACTTAGCTATCGAGACAACTCTCAGATCCGCCATGATTTTATGATTTTATGAATATCTATATTCTACATAAAAAATAGTGTCTGTGACGGGCGGGCAGGTGGGCCGGCCATGCGGGCGACCTAGCTTTGTTTTTACTACAAATCCACAGTTTAATTCCGATTGATAAAATTTTGCACACCTTCAAAACAAGAGGGCCCGGTCAACACCGAGGACTTCAAATAGTCTATAAATAAATATGTAGTTGTTTAAAACTGCCCAACTCTGCTATAATAATTGTTTTACTATCATATTTTTTTGTAAGAAATAGATATAATCACCGGGATCTCCCGTGCTGAAGATTTCATTTACATGTGATTAAAATTTAGTAGTATGGATAATAAAAAGTAATTATAAATATATTGAATAGTGTGTTTTCTGAAATAATTTTAAATATATTATAAGGTGTTTTTTTGTTCAGTTGAGTGGTTTCGGTTTCAGTCTGTATTTGGTGTCAGTTTATTATCGATTTCTAATCTCCTTATGTTTTGTATCCAACCTTTTATTTGAGATTTAAATGTCAAAATATTGTTGTGAGTTTTGAAAGAGAGTGGGATTTTGTTGTAGAGTTAGTACCGTAGTAACGGAAGTATTTTTGCCCAAAATGTTGTATTTGTAGTTGCTTTTTGGATATGTTTTAGATCCTGAGCTCTAGTGTTTCAAAATATGTGTTAGTTGTTATTTCTTGCGTTTTGTATTTATGAATGTAAAGGAGTATTGTTTTAGAACATAGTTGTTTAAGTGAAATGATGGAAGATTTTATTCAGCGCTAGTTCTTACAGATGTTTTACAACTATTGTAATAACTCGCGAAAGATAAGAATATTTTATACGAAGTGAAATCGAAACGTGATACTAACGTAATAATAATATAATGTTTAGCACTTTCGTAGATTTTTTATTTGCTAACGATGTTCAGAAGGTAGGTTGTTTAAAAGTCGTGGAAAGTTCGGCACTTGTTTCTGTAAAATTTCTAATTAGCGAAGTGAAACAATTAAAAAGTTTCCCAAAGCAGCCCAATTATCCGATAGCACAAAAGATTCCCCAGAAAACTCCAAAATAAAACGAAATTAGAGAAAATTGTACTGCGAAAAAGTTTCATTATTAAATTATGTAGTTAATTACGCCTTGATTTTAATTTAAATTCAACTAGCTGAAGTCAAGTCAGTTTTTTTTATGTGAGATTAGATGTGATTTACAGAGTTTTTCGTAATCAGACTCAGACAGTGACTTCCTCTTGTTTTGAAAGTCAATAATAATAATACTCGGATGATGTGATTTGCGCCGTTTTTGAGAAAAAATCACCGGAAGGGCGCTGTGAAGTGTTCAACACTTGATCAATCTAGGAATAAAAATTTAGATTTCTGTACAACCAAATAAACGCCGCCCGTCCGGAGTGCGCCATGCGGCCACCACATCTCCTTTACATAATTTATTATTATATTCAATACCAAAATTACAATAATTAGTACTAGGCTAGTGTTGTGGTGTATCTTATTAAGAATTACTTCATTTAAATGAATCTATCTTCATGGGGGGTAACGCCAATGACACGCTTCAAGTAGTTACTTTATTTAGAAGCAGGGGTAGGCAACAATAAATAGCTACTATATTATGTGAGGTGTGATAATCGTAGAAATACACAACTAATTAAATAAAATTTACGTGCGAATGCCGGTATTTGAACCCGCGAACTCCGGACCGCTAACTTGCTGTAGGAGAGAGGATGGGGCCAAGATATGCAAGTCTTCTATTTTGGTTGGGAGAAGAAGCTCCATTTATGCTGCATACCAAATTGGGAGGCAGGTTTAGGTACCGCCGCCCCGGGAACCATTTATTGGATAACAAAATGCACTTCCATAGGTCACCCCAAGTGGTTTGCTACGTTTGGTGATTTAGCAGGGGTGCCCAGGATGAGGTGTGTTCAGGAGGCGTCTGCCAACCAGCTGTGTCGCATGCCGGATTCGGAGAGGCTGGTTTGGGAAGACCCTTTGACCTCTCACTCGAATCACCAAGCCCCTTAAGTGATTTTCTCAGACAAACGGCGCTGTATAAATGATCCAAACATTATTATTATTAAAACAAATGACCTCAATATCGTACACAATGAGTCTGATAACTCAGTCACGACCTCCCACACACAGAGCAAGACTTGCTGATAATCCAATTGTGTCCAGCAAGGTCACCGTTATTAATTGTTATTGGTAACATAGTGAACAAAGTTACGCTTGACTCCCGTCAACGTGTAAAACATCAGTGTAAAACAATAACTATAATATAAAGTAAAATAAGTATAAAGTAATGTTGTTAAGTTGGAAAAAAACACCCTTATTACTTATCACAATTACCAGACGATGAGTAAAATAAATGTACTAGGACAAAAACCCTTTCCATCTTTACAGACATTGTCAGAGGCGTCAGACATGCAATTTGGAATCTAATTACAAGAATTGAAAAAGTAAATCAAGTGCGCGCTGACAAAGCAAATGTAAATTGCAACGAATCCGGCACAGAGCCAGAAAGCCAGGGCGACCATTGGAAACGTTGCACCAAAGCGAGAATTTAATTAAAGATCAGAACCCCATGCACCATCCACCTAGACTCTATACTGTAGACCAGTCTTTCTCAAAGTTGGCGAAAACGCCCCCATGTGGGCGCTGGAGGCTTTCAGGGGGCAGTAAAAGGCTCAAAGAAAATTAAGGGGCTTTAAGGAAATCTAGAGGGACCACGGAAGACAAATCGTATCTATAAAAATCCGACGGAATGTAGCTGAATTAAATAAAAAAAAAAAATTTCCTTATAACAAAACTCGGCATTATCACCGTCATGGGTTCCTCAAAGTTAGTATGGAAAACTGTATCGGATTATCCACCTTCAGTTCGTGCCGTGTTTGTAGCAATCCCTATCTATCCCATCCATAAAATTATATGCGTTTAAAAATTGTATTTGCAATATCTGTTTTTAAGATACGCAATTAGATAGGTAATGTAAAAAGGTAAGATAAAATATATGGATGTAATAGATTGGTTTTAAATCTCAAAGTGGGCGGTGATCGAAATCAGTTTGAGAACCTGTGCTCTAGACTCTAAACTCCTAGACAGTACAATGAGGAGATAGGCAATCGTCTTAAGAGGAACGACTGCGCGGCCTTTTCATACAAAACTTAAATTTGGATTTGAGTTCAAAATATTTGACCAAACTGAGTAATATTTTTTTTAATCAAAGAGTATAACAAATATCTAGTACGGATTAAGGCATTTTATTTATTTTTGTGTGAAATTATAAAATGTAGGCCGTTAAAGAAGAGTTTTCTTGATTTTAGACACAACATTGGCAATTTTTGTGAGTTAATGAAAATTATCTAAAAAAATATTTTTGCCCTTCCTATAATACCTAATTTTTATATTTTTTAAATTTTAATAAAAGTATTTTGAGAGGCTTAAATTTAAATTACAAGCGACTGCTTTGCGTTGCAACACAAATTTGTCATATATATTTCAAAGTTCGACCCCAAAAAACTCATTTTTACCACATTTATATTTCATTACATTTTCATAGTAGGCTGGGCTAGATTACTTCTATAGCAATTATTATTAGCTCAAAAAAAATTATCAATGTAGCCTACAAAATCATGAAAAATTGCTTTCTTTAATGTCCTGTATTTTATAATTTAAAACACAAACAAATAAAGTGACATATATCCGTACTATATCTTTGGTATACGTTTTGATTAAAACAAATATTGTTTAAATTTAGTATCTTGGCCTCAAATTAAAATGAAAGTTTAGTATGAAAAGGGCCGCGCAGAGGACAAACATTTGTTTATGAGAGTAGAAGTACTTATTTTTATGTTTGTAACGTTTAATTTTGTTCATTCTTCCCTTCGCAATAAAATCCAATGAAATTCCTCGAATTCCCTACATTTTTGTACATATTTGTTAATTGCTAGTAAAATAAATTCAAAAAATATCTCTGGCAATGCTGGGTATTAAACACAATATAAAAATTGGAAGGATGATCTATAAAACGGACAAAAAACATGTTTTTTGAATCATGTTGCAAATTAATTAAATATATTTTAAATGTACTAAATGGAGTTCTACGAATTAAAAACAAAAATTTAAATAAAAATGATTCTCATTTGCATTTGCATTTGCATGAGCAATATCACATTAGCCTATAATTCAGGTAATTGTTAGCTTTTCAAATAACTACTTTTCCATAAAAATATTGATATTTTGAATCCGTTCGGAACCCCCTGAACAGTGCGAATTTTGAAGTAGTTGTAAATTCTAGGTCTATAAGTCGACATCTTTTGTAGAAACTCCGTAGGCTAAAGTCCAGGGGTGGATAATCTTTGGGTAGCAGATAGAAGCGAGTCTGGCTGGTCAATTATCAGAGTCAGCTTGTTGAATGCAGCCAGGTGTTAAATCAATTTGGGGAATTACGATGGCTTTGATCGGAATTTGTGGTCAAATTGGTTGTGAAGGGGTGGGATTTCCAGTAATTGAGTTATAGAAGTTAATTGACTTTGTCTAGGCTTTTAGAACTCCAATTCAATTCGAGATCTAAATTAATCATAGAAATTCATCAAAGTTTATATAAAGTTAACAGCACGTTTCAATGTTTCATGCTGTTAGGATAGGCATGTTTTATTACTTTACGCAACTCGCACTAAATATTATGGAGGTTTAAGATATCCAGCAAAGTGAAATATTAGATTAATTTTAATTTTTGTGTTTAATTTAATAATCTGAGAAAACCATTCGTAAAAATATTCTGAATAATTCAAACTATTATTAGAATACAAAAAATAAGTAATCAAGCAAGAGAGATACTGATCCAGATAAGGTAGTGATACCAAACATAAGTTCGTTGCTGAGAAGCCTACAGTTGGGATTAGCTAGAAGGGTTCTCAATTGGTCGATCGCGGAGGTAAATTTAGTCGACTCTAACTAACTATCTAATAAACAACTTGGTCTTAGCACACACTCCTTGACTCATTCACCTACATTCATCGTCTTATGCATACTCTTCCATTATTCTGATTCTTGACATGGCCCGAGTCAAGTATCTGGTTCCATGACGTCTTCAACTACTTCTACAATCACATATTCTCCTCACACTCCCTTCTTCGCTCATTCGCTCTACATGCCCAAATCATCTGAGCATCCCTTTCATATTCTTACTCATTACGCTTACATCAGCCGTGCATTATTTGCGAATCTCCACATTTCTCACACGATCATACATGGTTTTAACATATATACGCCTCGGTGATCTCATTTCCACGGCATTTCTTTCATCTTTCCTTTGCCAGTTCCATGCCTCACTGCCATACATCACGATAGGTACCAGCACTCCATTATGGACTGCTAGCTTCGCTTCTTCGAACAAAGTTTTTTTTTATTAAATCAAATAAAACACTTTGTTTATTAACCACGACTTTTTTTATTATTACATCTACCGGTTTCGCTACGTTCGAGCTTCATCAGGATGTGAAATATAACTAAAAACTAAGACAGAGGTGATGCATATTTATAGGAAAACAGAGGGAGACAGAATATAATACATTATAAAAGTGGGAGGAGTCAAATATTACATAGTCATAGTGAATTGAAGATATATAATAACAAATTACAAAAAAACACATTTTTACATGAATTATACATATAATAATACATTTTAAAGACATAAGAAAAAACATAAACATATTATTAAGGAGTGGAATGGATTGTGGGAAACAAGTTAAATATATTTTTGTTATTTGTTTTTGGGGTGTTATGCCGTGTTGCGCTAACTCCTTCTTTAGCCAACGTTTCGGACAGCATTGCAGTGTCCATCATCAGGGCAGATGTGTTATTTGTATAATTTTATAACACCCCAAAAACAAATAACAAAAATACTTTTGGCCGTGAAAATCTATTTGAAGTTAAATATAGGACTATAGAATGTGTTTTTTTGATTGGATAAATTAATTTGTGTATTTAATAAATGGTCTGATAAGTTACTGTTTATAGATTTCCTTATTTCTAATGATTCTAAATTGTCTAACCTAATGCCTATACTATTTTTATGTAAGAGGCTAGTACCTGTTATTTTATCAAATTTATGGTCTGCTGATATTAAATGGTTGGCGAGTTCCGAAAAACCATTACCATTTAAACACCGTACATGTTCCTTCACTCTGGTGTTTACATTGCGCGATGTTTTACCTATGTAAAAGGCGGGACAATCACTACAGTTGAGTTTATAAATACACGAATGGCTTAGTATGTCATCCTTGTCCTTAGTATTAATCAAAAATTTTCCTAGGGTATTGTTTGTATAAAAGGCAGGTTTAATATCTAAAGGAAGGTTCCTAACGCTTTGATTTGAAAAATTATTTATAAATAAAATCCTACGCCAATGGTGAATAGGGGTGTTGGTATTAATTGACGGAATACTGCTATATAAAAATTTGTTTGTGGAAATATGTTTTTGTTTTTTATTAAGAATTTTATCAATTAAGGCCGCATCATAGCCATTATTTGATGCTATTTGTTTTATTATTGATAATTCATTTGAGAAATTATTGGTAGATAAAGGGACGGAAATTAACCTGTGTATCATTGAATGGAACGCTGCATGTTTATGGGAGATGGGATGATTAGAAGTATTGTGGATAGTTATGTCTGTGTAGGTCGGTTTTCGGTATATGTTAAATTCAATTCTATTATTTATCAGGGTGAGCGTGAGGTCTAGAAAATTTATGTAATTTCTTGTTATTATATATCTTCAATTCACTATGACTATGTAATATTTGACTCCTCCCACTTTTATAATGTATTATATTCTGTCTCCCTCTGTTTTCCTATAAATATGCATCACCTCTGTCTTAGTTTTTAGTTATATTTCACATCCTGATGAAGCTCGAACGTAGCGAAACCGGTAGATGTAATAATAAAAAAAGTCGTGGTTAATAAACAAAGTGTTTTATTTGATTTAATATATAAATGTCTAACCACAAAGTGATTGCTTCCTAAGAAAAAAAAAAAAAAAAAAGTTTTTTTTATCGTCAACCGTGTTTAGTTCTCCATTAATGGAGTAACCTTCATTTACGCTTCTTTCAAAATCTCGATCAGCCTTCCCAAAATAATTATGATGTTCAAATTAAAATTTAGAACCATGGATGAAAAAAAAAATTCTGGTTGAAGGACAAATGAAGTAGTTTTGGTCAAAGTTTGTAAGAACTAAAAAAAAACCAACAGAAATTTTTTCTCGTCAAAGTGGATCCCCGTGAAAATTAAGGTAAAAAAGTAGCTCCCAATCTTAAAAGGATTAGGAATCCTTGGGCTAGAAACTCGACAAAAAATTCTAAAGGCTACAGTCGATCCGAAGTAGTCGTGGCAGCTTTGGATGTTTTGCCTCCGACCACTTTCACACAAGGTGTCTGCGGTTAAAGTGCACACTAACTTCGGGAGGTAATTCTACATGATACAAGCAAAAAAGGTACATAACTTTTGTCGAAATTCCAACGTTAAAAAGTTCATATTTTTGTAATGAACAAATGTATAATAATATTTAGCTAATTTATATAGCGCTGTTTTCGTGAAAAATCACCTCATGGGCGCAGTAAAAATAAGTATAGGAAAAAAACGGAATTTCAAAATACTTATTTATCATTTTTACTTATCATCACGAAGTTAGTGCAATTTAGCCCCAGACCCATGTACAGATTTGTAATCAATGCACATTGTACAGTATAATTATCCAGAGTTTAAAGTTCATTATTTCACATTACCAGCCCACGATTAAGTCATTATTTCTGCCTCTCATTTTCAGATCAATTCCCGCATAACAAAATATAATAAAATCAATAATACACATGCTGACGGAACGCTCATAAAACTGTCATTTAGTACAGTACTAACCTAGTTAGAAAATATTGATCGAGTCACTTAATCAATTAATTAACAACAATTAGACGAACTTGTCTGTTAGGCTACATTCTAAATACAGAACGTTCAATATACTCATAGTAGACAAGAGACTTCGACTTACTGATACTGCGTTTGCTCGTTATCCTCTAGTTAGTTGAACAGTCGATAACCACTAGATGGTCAATATAATATATCTACAGAGTGCAGCAAAACAGACAGTGCCGTATTGAAGGGCCGGAACATACCATGTGGTGGGGGTAGGAAACTGGGAGGGTCGTGCCGTTTTCAGTCGTTACCATGGTTTGGTCCGGACAAACCGGGGCTTGAATATCAGCACGTTTCTTGTTTCTTCCGTTTTTTCGTCGCCACCAAGTGGGCTTTCCGGCTGAAATTTGCGACTTCTTCCTGTGGGGCTACCCGAAGGTAAATGTTTTTAAACATCGGCCTCACACCTCAGAAGAACTCAAGGATAGAGTTCGGGAGGAAATATAGCAGTCGAGATGTGCCAAAATGCGGCCGAAAACTTCAGAAATCGCCTTCATCAATGTTTCGCTGTTAGGGGTCTCTTCCTTTCTGATGTCATCTTCAGGACTTGATGCGTAAAACAACATGATGTACCGAATAAAATAAAAAAACCACATTTTTGTATGCTGCGCTCATCATAACTGTACTGTCTGTTTTTGCACCGTCTGTTTTGCCGCACCCTGTTTATTCTAGATAGTCCATCATCTAGATCAAAGGCGTAAAAGTCATTTGGCAATCTGATTGATTAAGTCTTCAATTGAAACCAAGGCTTGGTAGATATTCCATAATAATTGTATCCATAAGGGTAAACTATATTATCACTCACCCCTACCAAGCGGAGATAATGACAGAGCCTTTGATTAACTTACTGTGTAACTAGTAACTAGGAAGTGGTATATCTATGATCAATTCTGCTACTTTACTTTCACCAATTAAATCGTACTTATCAACTCACGATAGAGCGTAATATATAATTATTGGCAGCTACCCGAAAGCAGATATATTTTATTCTTGACAAGTCCCACCTTCAATATTTATTTGAACGATTTGTAAAAATGATTTACAAAATAACAGATTTTAGATCTCAATCCTTTGCCGCAATGAGAACGTGATGTTAAAATTCATATTATTCGTCTGATACCCTTTGCTATCGGAATTTGTCTATCATCTTTACCCTGAAGGTTGAGGCCGGGAACAACTCGGCGGAATTACGCTCGTACCAGTCACGTAGATTTCGATGTCAGGATAATAACCAAAGGTTTAAAGTTTACAAACATTTCATTCCCTGTTTGTTCTCCCTCTGGGTGAATTTGTGTTTATGCGACTTATTCAAAATTATTTAAGATATTTTTTAATTGTTATTTCATAAAAATAAAGTTTATTTATAAACAAGTTCTGCCGGGATATTATTATTTTTTTTATGTAACTGCACAAGAGTCCCAAATGCTCCCAGCCGTCTGGAACCAGTGAGACTATGTCATCCCCAATTTGCGTATGATGTGAGGCTGAAGGTAGTGCGGAGGGAAAGGAGATGAAGAAGAGGAAGGCAGGTAAGTGACAAAGTGATTTCAAGCAAAATTCTGAATGGTTGTCCAACACCAGGGCGATACTGAGAGTATCTTCTACTCTGGAAAATACCGCAAATATACTGTGTATTATTTGAAATGAGTAAATTGTGAAACAACACAAATTAATCACATAAAATTTACTTGCGCACGCCGAGATTCGACCTCTGACATTGACTTCTTCGAACATTCAATACTGAATACCACAATGTTACTGTTAAAAGACTACATCACATCGACTTTAATTCGACTCCATATATAATTACAGTGCACAGACATTGAGTTAAGTATTCCTCGGGCGCCCCTAACTTCTTGTACCATTTAAACATCTCTAAACACTCCTGGCACTAATAATAACATAACGAAATTTTCACCGATATCGGTCGACTACTTTTCGAGTTTTGCGAGCACAAACATACGCAGTCTGATTTTAATATTTAATACTAGCTGTACCCCGCCATGCGTTACTGTGTTTCAGTCTGTCTGTGCAGATAGAGAAGCAATAGCGCATGATGCATTTACGTCCAACAGATGGCACTGTTTAAAAAAAAGAATGATTGTCCAACAAATTGCACTGTTTTAAAAAAAAAAACATGTTTTTACGTGTCACAGGTGACATCTATATAATATAGGTAGGTATATAAAAAACACACGCGTATTCGAGTGCAGCGTTGTGTCAAAATTTCAAAGCAATAGGTGAAGAACTTACGGAGATTTAAGATGTTGAACAAACGAATAATTTTTTTTTATTGATTTATTCGAGACACAAACAGGATATCTATAAAAACATTAATTATGGATTACAAAATAAAAAAAAATTCAATTATAAATATCCCTGGACTAATGTGTCTGCAGCAATCACATTTGCACATTCACATAAGCAAACATGTAAAACAATGACAGTATTTATATACAAAACTTAAAACTTAATTACAAAGATTGAAGCACATAATAAGTAGAAAAATTTAAAGAGGATATATTAAAAAAATTCTAAAACACTAAACAATTTTTTTTATTTATTTATTTTTCTTTTTATTTTATTTTTTTTATCTAAGTACAGAAATCGTGGAGATATTTCTTGAAACAAGTTATATTATTTGCAAAAATATCTATGACAGTGTGTGTTTTAGCAAGATCATTGTATGATCGAGACATTCTAGACATAGGATTAAAATATCCAGTGTTATTGGCAAAAATTTCGGTCCAAAATATGTTCATATTTCTAGTATATTTGGGCCTGGCGTAAAAATTGATTTGATTGACTAAGTTACTATTTACACGATTATTCACAATTTTGTAAAGCATTAAGAGGTCATTTATATTTCGTCTTTTAACTAAACTCTCTAGTTTGAAATATGTAAGTCTTTGTTCATATCCATTTAGAAGATGGTAGACACCTGATCGATAAGACAAAATCCGTGTAATTTTTTTTTGGACAGATTCAAGTCTGGATACCTGTGTAATGTAATTCCATTACAAAGGTATCACAGGTAATGTGATTCCAGACTGTTGACCCGTACTCAAGAACACTACGGATTGACGAATTGAATAGAATTATTAGGCAATTAGAGTTCTTGAACAGTTTAGTTGATCTTACAATAAAACCTAGTACTTTATTTGATTTATTTACAATGTATTCTATGTGTTGGTTGAATGTTAGTTTGTTGTCGAATATAATTCCTAAATCTTTGATCGATTCAACTGTTTCCAGATTGTGACCACATATGCTATATGAGTATAGAGTTTTGTTGGTGTTCTTGGTGAAATTTATAACTTTGCACTTAGCTATATTCAATTCCATTTCATTGTCAATACACCAGGCAGATAATGTGTTAAGGTCTTATTGTAAGAGTTCACAATCTTCCATAGATTTAATTGCTTAATATATCTTGAGGTCGTCAGCGTATAGAGAAAAATTACAGTGAAGTTTACATGTAAGGTCGTTAATGAAGATTAAGAAAAGCAAGGGTCCAAGGTGTGATCCTTGTGGAACGCCCGACGTAACTAATATTGGGGAAGAGTTAAAACCGTTAACAGTAACTAATTGACTTCTATTTGATAAATATGATTCTGACCAACGAAGCAGATTTCCGTGTATGCCGATTTTATCCAGTTTATTCATTAAGATAGGGTGACTAACTTTGTCGAAAGCCTTACTGAAATCGGTGTATACGGCATCTACTTGTGTTTTTTTATTCATTGATTTACACAGAAAGTCCATATACTCGATTAAATTAGTGTTTGTGGATCGTTTAGCTACAAAGCCATGTTGAAAAGGGCTAAGTATGTGTGTTACATGATTAAATATGTCTTTATATACAATGGACTCAAATATTTTGCCAAAACAAGATAAAAGGCTGATAGGACGGTAGTTCTTTACATCGTTTTTACTGCCAGACTTATGGATCGGAATGACGTGGGCAACTTTCCACAGATCTGGAAATACTCCTTCGTTCAGACTTTTGACGAATAATTTGTGTAAAGGTGCTGCAAGTTGATCTGCACAATTTCGAATGAATAGTGGAGGAATACCATCTGGACCGGAACCCTTATTGATATCGAGAGTGTTCAACTTCACCTTGACCTCGTCTAGGGTTATTTTGATATGAGATAGTGGATAATTATAGAGTGGGAGAGAAAGTTTAGAGTCACTTTTAGAATTAGATGGTGAGCTAAATACAGAGGAGAAGCTGATTTGTCGTGGAGATGCATGATTTTTGTGAGAGAATTAGAAACTCTTTTCGATTTAATGAGGGTTCACAGATTTTTGATACTGTTAGGGAGAGAATTTTCTATTGAATCTACATAGGCTTTAAGGCAGGTACGTATGGATAATTTTACTCTAGCCCTCAAGATGGAAAAACTGTCATAGTCACATTGATTTTTGTATTTTTTCCACTTCTTTCTAAACATTTATTTTTCTCTGAGTTGGTGGATCAAAGCACTGCTGAACCAAATTGGAAACCTTTTGTTGCTGTTTCTTAAGCGCGGAGTGTGTTTTTCAATTGATAGCCATAATAAGTTATAAAAATGTAGTAGGGAGTCATTACAATTCAGAGTATTAAAATCGTTCCAGTAATTTAGTGATAGCATTTCATTGCATTTAGTGTAGTCCGTTTTTTTGAAGTTATATTTGATGTGATCTGGGTTGGTGGGTAGGGTTCTGTATTTAGACATTAGAAAATCGAATTCAATGGGAGGATGATAGGAGTCAACTTTAGATAGCACATGTGAAGCAATTTGAATTTCAAGGTGATGGTTGGAAAACACTAAATCTAAAAATCGATCTATATTATTAGAGACGTGATTGAACTGATTAAGTCCAGTCAAATTTTGAAAGTCTAGTAGGGATATTGATTTTTGGCTATTATATATATATGACTGGTCTGGTGTGAATTTCATTGACATTTAGTGGACATTGGATCATAAAATCACCCATTATTATTGTTACATCCTCTGATGATAAATTATTATATGTTGTTTGACACTTTTCGAAAAAATCTGTGAGATTTTCGATTGGTATATCTGGAGGCAAATACGCCAAACATAAGTTGATGGTTTGCCTAGATGTTTCATGCAATTTAAATTTAATCCATAAATCTTCTGTAAATTTTGAGCTGTGTGTTGGGACTGTGATAGATGTCATTTCTTTCTTTATAGCTATTAGAACTCCACCACCTGATTTTTTAAAAGAACTCGATGTGTCCCTATCTCGTCTGTAAATATTATATCGGTCATCTACTATTTCATGGTCATAGATTGAGGAGTCTAACCATGTTTCTGTAAGACAAATTTAATCATAATTGCAACTGAGCACTTCGCAGTGCAAATCATTTAGTTTGCTTTTCAAACCACGAACATTTTGATAGTAAAATGTTGTTAAATATTTTCTTTTTTATTGATATAGAAGATCAAGATTTCTAACTTAAATTCTACTAGTTAAAATTTAACTCAACCATTTGGAATGCATTTTATAATATAAGACGTTGTCCCGGGTCTAAAACTATCCTATATTTCAAACTGGAACCAACCATATATGTTCACAAAATTTCATAAAAAGTTTTGGAGATTAGCCTGTACGAACACGTGATTTTTATATATTTAGGTTTATAAAGGTATAATACTTTGAAAGATATCATATTTTTTAAATTTGCATTTATGATGGAAAAACTCTACTTAGATAAAAGCAAAGTTGGCGAGCAGGATACTTCGACATCGATTAGCTCAGTTCACACTTGAGTTACTTATTGGAAACGTGGTCGAGAGAGTTGAGGTGACAACTTCAGAAATGATGCGAAAAAACCACAAATCGTTTCGATTGACCGCCGCTCGAAGATACGTGATATAGCAGATGGCGAAAATTATCATCAAATTGAGCAACTAAAATAGGTCATTTTTTATTGAATACAAAATACGTAGACACAATAGCAATAGGTGCATTATCAGAATGAAAATCAGAATAAGAGTGAATGTTTTACTTCAAAACGAAAACCTAGCAATAAATAATCCATTCGCAATAAGGCCGATATGACTAGTCGATTGACGAATCATTTGAATCAGTGAGTACATATTATGATTCAAGTTGAGTGTTAAGGAATAACGAATCATCCATACTCGAACATCGCTAATATCAACAGACTACCGTTTAAATTTTAAATGGCCCTCTTGTACAATGTGAGCCATTATCATTTATAAATCTGACAAGGGCAGATCTGATTACAAGATATTTTTATATTATAGGTACAATAGACACTCGCGAAGGATGGAATTTATATTTTTCCCACAATAAAATATCCCGGTTGAGCGCACGAGACTCCATGAAAATATTGCATAACTATAAAAAATATAAACTCGTTTTATTATTTCAATACAACCGTTTTTTTTTTGTGATTTTAGCGAAGCCATCTTTCATGCAGTATTTATTTAATGAAGTATAAAATGACGTTCAAAACATAGTTTCTCCCACAAAACGGAACTTTTGATGTATCCAAAGTTTTAATTTACAAAAAAAGGAATAAAAAACTTAAAATAACTCCCACACAAATTGATGAAATGTGTCGTAGGTCAAACCTAAATGGTATTAAGAGTAATTTACCAAAATTGAATAATGAATTCAATGACATCAGGATTAACCAAACGTTTACACTAGTATAAAATACATTTCGGTTATTCATGCTGCAGCTGCCTTGAATCTGTTTTTATTTCGTGACTTTCATTTTGTCAATCAAAATGAACCATATTCTGTCATGAAAGGGATCGTTTTCTTATTAATTCCGAAGTGACATTTGGGAGAACCTTTCATGCCATGATTTTCTTTCAAATATGAAAGTTTAAGGTTCTGGTTTTCCATGTGGATCACAGATTCGTACCTAGAAAATCCAGTAAATCCCCGAGGGTTTCCTTTCACAAAGGACCTTTGAAAGGATTCCTGTCCTTTTGTAAGACCCTTATAATTCTCCCTGCCACACGTGGGTAACGAAAAATATTGTATCCATTGATATTTTTCACGCAATATTTCCAACCCTTAGAAAATGAAACCCTGATACGTGAATATTTAATGAAGGCGAATGGGGTATCTTGCGACAGACCCGCGAAGGCTTGATAAATGTATAAATGTTTTGCATTTTTAAAGAAATGATGGAAATCACGTAGAAAATCATAAATATTTAATAACAGTGCCTGATATTTTCAAAATGGTGTCTTTCGTATAATACAGTAACCGAATAAAAAAGGTCAATGTATTTTTAACTGCAGTGACGGTACAGTACGAAAAGGATGAAAAGCGGTACAAACCTCACGATAGCCTAACATAAAAAAGTTTATTTTCAAAACAGAAACTTCTTAGGTTTCATATTTATGCTATTCATATTTCTTACAACTAACCTCGGAAGTCCCGAGCAGTTTCCACATAAATTTCCTATCCTCCATACCTACTACCACGGAAAAAATTAAGCTTCCGGTACAAAGAAATACTCAATTCGAATAAATACTTAAAAAGTTTGCACATAGGCGAAAATCCATGCACGCCGCTGCTACTTGTGTGTTTGTCCGGAGATTTTTAAATTATTGACACAAAAAATCCTGCCTATGTACACAGAAGGAAAATGCCTATTCAAATTGACGAAAATAGATTATTCTAAGAATTCTTTCGGCGTCTCGTGGGATATTTGGGATGAATGAAAAAACTTGAAAGTCTTGAAAGAATAATAGAAACGGTGTTTTAGAGAGTTTGGGCAAACTAAAAGATTAGATAGCAAAATATTATATCAAACCTAAGTGTCATATCAATAGTCGAAATAATAGAAAAATATGTACTGGACAATATTGTTAATTTCATAAGGCGTGGATTATACTATACGTCCTTGCAGGGAAATGGAAATGGGATGGGATATCAGTCACACCAATCAATCTTACACCATAGGCCACAATATGAATTTGGGTCATGAAACAATGAACCAGGAGTGCACACTTTATTGAGGAAAAAACTAAAAATATTGTCGAACCAAAATGTGATACTGTAGTTTCTGCGCGGGCATATCAGATAATGCCGTGCTAACCGCTATAAAAATCTCGTCTCTTCCGCTAAGCTTTTTGTAAACCAACAAAAGAGATGTGCTCAAATTACAGCGGCGTGAAAGCATGAGAGCGGAGTGGACGTGGATCTTTTATGTAGGGAGAGAGTACTTTGTATTTAATGGCCTCAGGTATCAGGTTCTAGACTTCTGGAGGAGTATTCAGGGAGATTCATCGAATTTGTCGCTTTGCAAAAACTTGGTGTCAGTAATTGTAATTTATTCGCATTGGGTGGAGATAAATATAAAACAGTCTGCTTAATAATGATTAAATGAGATTCTTTCAGTGAACGGTGCGAGCTAACGACGAACTAGAATGGAGATATGCGCATTTGAGTAATAAAAAATACGATCAAATCAACCTTCTAATTAGTTAATTTATTCCTTCTAATTAACGAAATCGAGGAAGTACCTATTTATTATGGATTTTTTTTACAATATTAGCGAAAACAAAAAGCAAAAGAAATATAGTTTTATGTGATACCAGATAAAATCTAACCAAAGCCAGCTGGACTACGGCAACTTTAATATGGGTAAATCAAAAAAAAGAAGGGAGGGAGGGAAAGAAGAGTATGTTTGGAAAATGTCTGGCTATTCAGGTCTGGTTGATAGGCATAGCTAAAGCCATTTCATGCAAGCTTTCCATTCTGATTTGAAGGTTCTCACAAGGTCGATAATGATGTACATTATTATCTTCCACTTTAGAACGATTTGCAAATAAAACTATTTAAATACTGTTTGAGAAAAATACAAATACTTATTACATTTTCGGTTGCCAGGATTAGTATCCAAAACCTCTGGGTCCAGAGCTAAGGAAGAGGTGTACTGATTTCATAGAAGGAGTGTCAGGATCTAAATCCTGGAATGGACTACCACATTACTTAAGAATGATCACAGAATCGACAGGATTTAGAGCAAAACTTGAAACTCACATTTTCAGACGGTCATATCCATAAGTCGGAAACCTCTAACCTTCTCAATCCGCGACATTGTAAATGACATACAAATTATAATTATCAAGAAGACTGGAGTAGGATGGTAAGGCCTGGAAACTGGAGAAGATTGACTAGTTACAAGAGCCGATGAACAACACTACCAGAAGAGTCCAATAATTACATTTGGTTCGGTTACATAAATCGATATTATGGATCATTAAATTCCTGTTAATGGTCGTACAATCAACATCGTGGGTTCAATTCCCACCGCAGCGCAAAAAACTAATTGAAATAAAAATGGCTTTAGAGTAGGTGGGACAATCGAAAATTTGTAAAAATATACAGCTTTAATTGCGTAAAATAAAAATAAATTTATATGAGAACCTTGTATTCACCTACAAACTTAAAGTGATATTTTTGCCAAATCGGAAGGCAACAAAAATAAAAAGACGGTAAAAGAAAACGTGAGAGATTTATATTATTTATGTCGGGAAAGTGGGAATAAGAGGCAGAGAAACAACAAGGAAAAGCATTGAATTCATACCTTCTTACGAACACGTGCACTTACGGCTAAGTCGGTACTCGTTTTCCGTAAGTCTCAGAATTCTTTATTCATTGCACAGGTTCTCAAACTTATTTCGACCACAGCACACTTTGAGATTAAAAAAACAATCTTGTGCCCCCCCATATTTTTTGAATGACCTTTTTACATTAGTTCTAATTTTGAAACTATTTTTTGTTTGTTAATAATATCAGGCTCGAATTCACTTAAAAACAGTCATTCAGGCTGCTCTTAAAAAAGTCGCCGCGTTCAGTAACTTGTAGCCGATTTCTCTATTTAGTTAACAACGTTGCTAGCACTAAATCCGTGTTCATACAAATACATTCACAAAATATTATAAGCAATAATTAGTCGCCTGAAATATCCATACAAATTGAAAATATCTCCCGAGTAGAAATAAATGCCGCCGACGGGAATTGAGCCCGCACCTTCTGATATCCGGTCAGGTGCTCTGGACCACTGCGCTACGTCGGCTTATTTCCAACACGCCAAATAATTCAACATGTACTAGTAATTCCATCAACAATCACTGTTAATTATATTTTTTCACCTATAATACATAATTTTTTATCCTTTGTGCTATGCATAAAAAATCTTGTCTTATAAACATGAGTTTATCATTAAAAAAATAAAAATACATTCACGTTAATACCATACATCATTCTTATAAGGAAGTAAAACAAACTATTATTATATAATTCAGCTAGATTCCGTCGGATTTTTATAGATAGAATTTGTCTGCCGTCGACCCTCTAGATTTCCTTAACGCCCCCTAAATTTCTTTGAGCCTTCTACTGCCCCCCTGAAAGCCTCTAGTGCCCACAATGAAAAAGAAAGAATTTTGAGAAAGACTGATTCATTGCGTACCTACTCGTAGCTAGTACTAGCACAATATCGGTAGGTACTGTGTAAGTAGTTACCTTTAGCGCACGTTGCAATTGCCGCAATAAAGAATTCTTGAGAAATTGAAAAATAAAACCCGACGCTAAAGTTCAAATCATAAATTCAAGATCGTATTTGTAATACGTTTAATACGGCAAAACACAAGAATAATTTATTAAATATTTTTTTATACTTACTTAAATTAATAAGTAGATACACGGGTTTATAAAGCTGGTTGATTCCTTTTCAATAAACTCTTCTTTCGTCAGGAAAGTCTAATAAAGGATTGATAAATATTAATAACTGGATGACGTGTACCCGGCGTTGCTCGGGGTCATGAATGGTTTGGAGGTTGGCGATTCTAGTGTACTTGAAAAATGGGGTAATTTTTAACGTTGAATAACATTATTGTATTGTAATAAGTATTTGTTTCACATGAACGTGCCATATCGTCCTCGACTTCTCCTGCCAATCACTTCCAACCCTTTATTCGTTCATCACAAACGCCACATTTTACCACACGTAAGTATTGTAAGACTGAGTTGTTTGGCGGTCCGTCCTCTCTGCCTACCCCTGCGGGGAAACGGCGTGATGGTTAGCTAGTTTAAACACAAAATATTTTATTCTAATGTAAAATACAATTACATATTTCGATTGTTTCCCGAAGGTTTTCAGTGCCATTAAAAAAGTAAGATAGCGAACGTAGCATTATTATAAGGACTACCTAATAACAGTAGGCCGTCTTATACGTCATTCCGTGTTCGTCTTATAGCGTAACAATAATAATATAGAATTTATATAGCGCAGCTGTGTGTCATTTAATTTCAATTGCGCTTTACTATAACAAAACTTAAAAGTTATAATTTAATATTAGTAATCATGTACTTAAAATTATTCCTATAAGCAAGTAAGGGTATCTTGTTGTCTCAGTCACACCCGTCATGTGATGCATAATGAAGTATAAAGAGAACAATGTTTGAATTAAGAATTTACTGGAAACATGTTTCTTACTTTTCACATATAATCTTGTATTTCATGGAACCATACCCAACCCTTGTATTTCAATTTAAGAGTTGGGTATGGGTTCCGCCGACCCGGGAACCATTTATTGGATAACCAACACCCCTGCCATTGGTCCCCCAAAGTGATTTGCTACGTGTGGTAAATTAGCAGGGGTGCCCAGGATCACGGGGTGAAGTTTGTCTAGGTATTGGCTGCGGGTGCATTTGCCCACCTACTGCGTGGCGGGTCGGATCGGGAGAGACTGGTTGAGGGAGACCTTGTGACCTTTGACTCCCAGATTCCTACCCAACCCTGATACCTTTTTCCTTTCCACAACTTACTCTCCTTCCTTTCCCTACCTATTCCCCCCCCCCAAAATAAAAATTTAATATTAGGTTTATTATCGATTAAGTTTAAAGTCATATCGTTTCGGAAACAACTGTGTCAAATATAAGTTCTTTTCTATTTCAGTATTTGTAGTTGTAATTCTGCGATTGAGAAGACGCGGTTGTGTTTAAAATAAACTGGTTGTACAGTATTGTTTTTCTTTTCTATAAAAGAATTCTTTTTTATTGAATAGATTAAACTGAAAGGATAGATAGATAGTATTAAAAACAAAAATGCTGTTTAAAAGATAACTTTCGTGCCTTTAGAGTAACGAAAGCACTTCCACCATTTAAGTGGTTTAAAACTTACAGAAAATAACCCCTTCAATTATAATGTTCATTACCATAACAATAGAATTTTCCAACAAGTCCACAAGGAAAACTTTTGCGAAGCAATAGACGTAGACAAGTTATGTCTTTGCATACTAAGCACGGTTTTGTTCGAAGATAAATTGGGAAAAACGTTTTACGCTAAGGCGGAACATATTTAGGGTAATCTGGGAGATAGCAAGCAGCTCGGAGGTGATTTGAATATCTTTACTATTACGTGGAAAGGTTGAACATTTTGTACGTTCATACATTTGGCACAGGAATTCTGTCTCCAACCGCGTTCACACTATATTTAGCAGCGTTACTAATGTGATTATTATTATTGCCTTAGCAATGGTGTGCATTGATATATGAACTAGCTGTGCGTAGGTTTTAAAACACCAAAAATGTTTTTTTTAAAACATGATTTGTTTTGGTAGTTTTTTACTACCTGTATCATCAATTCATCTCATTCGAATTAACCCGCTCGTCCCACTTCAAACATGATGCAAATTGACTCTGCCTGTCGAAAAAACATCCCGCCTTGTTGAGTGGAAAAATTGCCTGCAATTCCAATTAACCCTCCGCCAGACAAGTACAGTAGCTATATCAATACCCAACTACGGGGTGCTTGAGAAGTTTACCCTACTATTTATTACGGCTCTTCATTCAATTGGTAGCAAGGGATTTTAATTTTTTTATTACTAATTTGGTAGGTACTTAATAATTGAAACAACTATAATTTAATCAGCTGGGTTTAAAGAAAATTGACTAATCATCTATATCTTCATAAACCAAACTTATTTCTATTGTCGGTATATTAGTGAAATATACTTGTGTAAAATTATTCACGATCAATGAACCCAAATTTGTTCTGATTCTATGTGTAATTGGGGTGAAGAATTCAGACTGAAGATAGACATAAAATATTTATTTATTTATTTATTGGTAAAGGTAAGAGACAAACAGCTTATACATAAAAAATAAATATAAATATATACATGTTAAATACAGTCAAGCCAAAAAAGTCTCCTATATTAAAATTAGTTGGAGATGGAGTTTTATTGCATAAAAAAAAATATATATATTTTAGGTGAGGAGGGGAGGAATAAGAATTTAGGATGAGGATAGGCGATGCTCTGGATACATTCCATACTATTGTATTAATTTTCGATCGTACGAGTTACTTCTAATCGATATTTGTGAAGTGTATTGCTAAAAATGTCTATGTTTTGAAATTTAGTATTATATTGGGCACATATACGTGGAATTGGTGAATTTTTTCTAAAGTTAGTTCTACATGTAGGTAAATGAAACAAATGGGATTGCCGTGTTGATCTTGTTGGAATATGAATATTTATTAAATTCATTAGCTCTGGTGAGTCGAGGCCATTGTTAAGAATTTTAAATAATAAGATTTGGTCAAAAATCAAACGTCGCGTATGAAGTGAGTTGAAGTTGTGGTAATTAATAGAATCGGCGTAATTTGAGAAATGTAAGTTTTTTTTATAATTAATGTGTTTAAAAATTTTTTTTTGAATTCTTTCGATTCTTTCAATGTGAGCTTGGTAAAAAGGAGTCCAGATCGGTGTGCAGTGTTCTAGGTGGGGACGGATGAACGCTGTGTAAAGGGAATATAGAGTCTTAAGGTTGCGGAAAGGTTTCGTTAAACGTATTATAAATCCTAGCATTTTGTTGGCTTTGTTGATGATTGCATCAGTGTGTTGAATGAAGTTTAATTTCACATCCAGTATTACCCCAAGGTCTCTGATAAAATCTACTTCTTTGATTTGTGTCCCGTTTAATGTATAATCAAAGGAAATTTTATTTTTGTTACGTGTAAATGATAATTTATTGCACTTTGAGGTATTTACTACAAGTTTATTTGATTCACAGTAGTTAAAAAGACGATTGGATCCTCTTGAAGTTTAATGCAATCTTCGATTGATTTGATAACTAAGTAGATTTTTTTATCGTCTGCATATGCTAGGTAATTGGCGTGTAAAAAACATTTGTGAATATCATAAATATACACATTAAATAATAATGGCCCTAAATGAGAACCTTGAGGTACACCGGAGGGCACGGAAAAGAAACTGGACTTAGTTCCCGCAACTGATACACATTGAAGTCTGCTCTGAAGGTATGAAGTGAGCCACCGAAGTAAGTCACCATGGATCTATTTGACTTAATTTTTTAATTAAAATGAAATGGTTTACTTTATCGAAGGCCTTAGAGTAATCAGTGTAGATTACATCTACTTGGTTTCTATTGTCCATATTGCTCGATAAATATTCCGTGAAATTTACCAAATTTGTTAGTACCGATCTTTTTTGTAGAAATCCGTGTTGTTGGTTTTGTATATTGCGAACAATTGTTGTATAAATTTGATTGTAGACAATTTTTTCAAAGAGTTTACTAAATACAGTTAAAATTGAGATTGGGCGGTAGTTTACAATGTTGCTTTTAGAACCTGTTTTATGAATAGGGATTATAGTTGCTTCTTTAAACTTTGTAGGAAATTTTCCTGCTTTTAGTGACATTCTAAATATATTAGTTAGGGGGTATGAAAGATTTTTTGCACATTTTGAAACAAAGAATGGCGATATACCATCACTGCCAGCACCCTTACTAATGTCTAAATTCTTCAGGTATTTATTGATCAAAAAATTGTTTATTTGTACGTACCCAATCGGGTTATGATTATTCATATAGGTAAAACTATCGACTATACTGGGATCATTCGTGTCCTTATCATTAACATAGGTGGACTGAAAGTGTTTAGAGAATAGTTGACACACTTGTTGAGCACCGGTGCCTGACTCATCTTTAAGGTGCATGATTTGTGGGATGCCATTTGTTTTACTTTTGCTTTTAGCATAGTTCCAAAGTTGTTTATTATTTATAAGAATATTAGATTCAACTGAACTTATGTACTGAATAAAGCAATGCTTCTGTAAGTTTTTTTGTTGGGTACGTTTGATTGAAAACTCTATGTAGTCTACTGGATTATTATTGGATTTCCATTTTTTATGGAGTTTTTGTTTATCTTTAATGATTTTAATTAGAGAAGCTGAATACCAGTTTGGAAATTTTCTCTTTTTGATGATACGTTTAGGGACAAACCGGTTGATGGTACTGTTTAAAATGTTGTAGAAAGAATCGACTACTACGTCAATATCCAAATTTTCCTGAGTAAATGACCAGTCTGTCATTGACAGATGTTGGTTGATTAACTCGTAATTGGCTTTTGTAAACTGATAAATTTCTTTAGGTGGGACGTGAATAATAGGAAGTATATCGATTTTGAGCATAATTTTGAGTGATGGGTGGTGCGAGTCTTCGCTGACAAGAGGATCGCATGCACGAGATACTTGGCATTCCTCATTACAGATAACTAAATCCAGGATTCTGTTATTTGCATTTTTTATGTAATTATATTGTTTTAATTCAGAATAATGGATTGTGTCAGCAAGTGAGGAACTAATTGTGTTCAAGTTTTCAGGTGTCAAGTGTGAATCATTGTTATGTATATTCCATGTTACGGTGGGCATATTAAAATCTCCAATTACAAGTAAAATGTCATCGGGATGTTGATCTTTTACGTTAGCAAGTAAGCAAAGGAATGAATTGAGTGCAGTTTCATACCCTTGTCCCTGTGGGAGATAAACACAGGCTACATGGATAGTACGTTTGGAGGTATAGTTAGAAGGAGGAATAGTTACCCAGATACATTCAGCATTGCAGACCAATTCTTCGCGAGGATAAGCGTTAAGATTGTTATGTGTTATGATCATCACTCCACCACCTCGACGAGAATCTTCTTGGTTGTTTATGCTATTAAATGTAATGTTATTTGATCTATCCCGTCTGAAAACGCTGTAAAATTCTGTTGGTGCCAGTTCCGGATCTAAAATAGAATTAATTAGCCAAGTTTCAGAAATACCGAATATGTAACAATCGTCATTCAATAAAATATTATTGTGAAATATGTCTGTTTTAGTGCGTAGTCCTCTACAGTTATGTAGGTACCTACTCACATTATTAATTAATATTTATGCTATATACAGTTTAAGTGACCTTCTGGTTTGAGGTTCTAGTTTTTTTTTTTGATAAACGAAAGAGAGAAGCAAAAAAATGTCGAGTTTTCATTACCAAGAAAAGTTTAAGATTTATTTATTTATCGTTTCTTTACATTGTATCTTTTTTAAAGATTAAACCTTAGATTTTTTTAATATTCTTTAAACTTTGTTTCACTGTTTCAACCTGCGACGGTCAACTTCACACTTGAACATACATTAGTAAAACTATGGTTAGTATTAACACCGCCCTTGAGGTGATTTTGCACAAAAACGGCGCTATAAAAATCATCCAAATATTATTATTGTGTGTCAAGGGTGGATAAAAATGAGTTTTGTAAATTATAATCATTAGATAAACTTATTCAGACCTGATATCAAAAAAATATATTCAGGCTGAAACCGGTCCAGCCTACCAATTAAAAGTGGAACAAAGTTAAAAATTACTTAACTAAAAAAATTTAAATAGAATTCCACCGCTAATTAACAGTTCAAAAATATTAAATAAATGTATGAATACGGATGAAGCCAGGACTGTCACAAAAGGTCTATAAAGCCTTATGTCAATACGATATTGACGAAATACGCCATCCATATTGACGATATTTGCGAGCATGGTCAGAATATGATTCCGACAGTAGGTAGATAAAAGCAGCTGCTTTTAGTGCGGCCTCCAAGGTGTTGGATAAACTCAATATTCACAACTTTTTGGATAGTTTTGTTCGTTACGCAAAATAACTGGCTTATTGAATAGAGTTTAACTACCTAAGCTCTTAGAATTGAGAGAAATCGAATACATGATCCATAGATTTAATTAATTCATCTAAGAAGCGACCAATGGATTTTGTTAAAACTTGGAGATACAAAAGTCGTAACTAGACGAAATTAATAATTTAAATCTCTTTTTAGTGTCAAAAAGTACATTCGGACTGACAATGTATTTTAAAGTTATTATTTCAATTCGACATCGTTCCGAAATTGTAAAGTTATCGAAGTCACTGTGCTAGACGCCCAGGACTGCATTACTATCTACTATGAATGACAGTATAGCTGGTTAGAAATACGTCGAAAGGTATTTTGGTAGCTGCTTCTAACCTGCCACCTGAACATAGACAAACATTTGTTTATTTCTGATACACTGGTCAACCTACTGATGGATCATGAAAAACCAACTGTAATCTCAAAGGAAATCTAACTTTTATTTGAAAGCCATAGACACGTTTGCCGTTATTATAACCAGCAAACAAAATCAGAAGGATATATCTATTTATAACTGTATGGCAGAACTCTAACGTGAGTTTCCATGGAAAGATAATTCTGGTAAGCCTAGTAGACGTGAGCGACGAACTTTCCGCATTAACCTGAAACCTGATGGCGGCCGTAGGAGGAGATATAAACAGAACACTCGAAGCAAACGGCCTCACGAATTGGTTTTCGAAGAACTCCTATTCACAAGAATAGATATCATCCTACGCAGTTTCGCAAGTTGTATTTCTCAAGCGCGTCATAATACCAACTTCACGAAGCCCCACAATACAGAATAACTGTATACCATTTAAGGGTAAGTAAGTTATAATCTACGCGTTCGTAGATGGCGTTAATTTAATTATTTTATAAAAATACATTTTTTGCCAGTTATGCTGTAAAATTTATTTTTATATTTATTAATCTTTAAGGTTAAACGCTACGTTAGTTATAACCTACAAATTCATAGATGGCGGTAATTTAATTATTTGATAAAAATACCCTATGTGCAAGTTATTGCTTTAAAATATTAAGATGAATGACTTGTTTGCGCCGGTACATACGCAATATGAATAGATAGTTTCACAGTTGACGGCAATTTAAATTTAAATTTAAATTAACAAAATGTAAAAAATACTAAAAATAACATAAAATAAATAAAAATAATAATTAAAAATAAATATATGTAAATGATAACAACTAACAATTTGTAGGCTTTTAAGACAGTTAAAATACATTTAAATTAAAATAAAAACTATAGCAGACTTAAGATCATGCGACGACCAGTGTTTTTTGATATAGTGTCCTCTGCGTGCAGTTCTATCTTTTATAAGCATAAACTTTTTAATATAAGTGTGTTTGTTGGAAGTGACTTACCAGGTAAGTATGTTTTGGTATCTTTTCTAAATAACAAATGTAGATCCTAGGAAATAAATTGTACAGCGCCCTTGAGGTGATTTTTCACAAAAACGGCGCTCTACAAATTATCCAATTTTTTATGCTTCCGATTTTGTTGTCCGGGTTAAATCTTCCCCATAGGAAAAACTAAACCCTTCCACTCACTTTTCCACAAATGATCAGCTAGTCAATCAACACTATGCAAGTGCATTACATAAGTAAAATAAATACAAAACAATACAAGAACAACAACATGTCAACTCACCAGAGATCAAATGGGAAAAAAAAAATTCACCGACTCCAGATATTTTCATATCAGAGGGTTCGGCTCGGTAGAACTTCTAACAGGGCCTATAAATCCTACTGATCCCTCAACATAAATATTTAAAAAATCTTTCGTTATCCTACATGTATTCAAAATGACCGACTTTTGCATCTTTATATATAAATTTTTTGATAGATCTAATACGCCTAAATTTCTAATGAGAGAGCTAGGTATAATGCCAGTAGCCGAAATAACGAATGGTAATATTTTGATAGTCTGAGAATGCCAAATTCTTTTTATTTCGTTTCCTAAATCTGTGTATTTTCTTATTTTTTCATTAACAGATTTTTGAATGTTACAGGAATTTGGAATAGCGACATCAATGATATAAGTTATTTTTTTAATTTTGTCATGTAAAACTATATCGGGTCTATTATGACTAATCGTTCGATCTGTCAGTATAGTTTTATCATAATATATTTTATAAAATTCGTTTTCTAAAAATGAATTTGGTTCGTATTCATAATATGGTACTATATTACGGCAGTCAATCAAGTTATGTTTAATTACCAAATTTTGGTGAATTATTTTTAAAACTTGATTGTGCCTAAATGTATACTCGGACGGTGCTAATATAGAACATCCCGATATAATATGTTCTATAGTTTCCGGAAAAGCCAAACATTTTCTACACAAATCATCAATTTGATTTGTATCTTTGATTATATGCTTTCTATAATTTTTAGTATTAATGACTCTATTTCTGCGCTCAACTCTCCAATACTCAACCATTTGTTTGACGAAAATTTGTCAACATACGTTTGGTTGAGATAATTGAAGTGTTTTGCGTGTAAAATTTTATTTGACCAGGAATCTAATAGTTCCTGGTTGGGATTTATAAAAATGTTGGCATTCTCATCGTATAAATTTAAAGGTGTAATATTTCTATCTGCCTTGCAAATTATTTTGTGCATTTCTGAGCTATGAGCTTTCCTATGGAAAAAAGTTCTTAGCATTTCTACCTGATTATTTTTCAAAGAATTTATTTTGACTATGCCTCTACCTCCTAAATTTCTAGGTAAATTAACTCGTTCTATAGCTGAATTTGGATGATGGCAATTAAATTTTGTTAGTGTAGTTCTAATTAATCTTTCTAAGTTATCTAAATCTGTATAAGACCATTTAATTATGCCAAATGAGTACGTTAATAGAGGTATTGCCCAAGTATTTATTGCTTTTACTAAATTTTTAGCAGATAGATTGCATTTTAAAATTTTCCTGATCCTAGTTTGAAATTTAATCCTTATATCATTTTTAATACTAGTATGGTCTAATCTATTTGATTGTGGGTATCCTAAATACTTATAAACCTCATCCCTTTTCATACTAGTAATTTGGAAATTTCTAAATATACTCTCGTCCCCATCTACAATTTTGCCTTTCTCTATATGGATCGTTCTACATTTATCTAAACCAAAAGTCATTTTGATATCATCTGAAAAGTTTTTAACTACCTCGATCATTTTCTCTAAATTTTGTTCAGAATTCGAAAATAATTTTATGTCATCCATATATAATAAATGCGAAATTGTACTACTCTCCCTTGTATTACCCTTAACTTTTATTCCAAACTTGCTTTTAATTAACATTTTAGATAGAGGATTCAATGCTAAGCAAAACCAAAGAGGACTCAATGAGTCTCCTTGAAAAATTCCTCTTTTAATTGAAATGCCCGGTATTACTATTTTCTTACCTTTTAAATTGATAAGTAAATTGGTATTCCAAAAGGACATAATATTTTCCAAAAAGCTAATAATAATGGGGTTAATTTTATATATATTTAATACTTTGATCAGCCACGAGTGCGGGACACTATCGAAAGCCTTTTGGTAGTCTATATAGCAAGTATGTAAATTACGTTTTCGAGTTTGAATCTGTTTTAGAATTACAGAATCGATAACTAATTGTTCTTTACATCCCATATGTTTTCTGCGACAACCTTTTTGTTGTTCAGATAAAATATTTTTTTCATCTAAATGAGTATATATTAAATCTGTTAAACAAGAGGTTAAAATTTTGTATATTGTCGGTAAACATGTAATGGGTCTGTACTGAGAAGGATTATTAATATTTTCGCTTTTGGGTAACATATAAGTAATGCCCTTAGTTAGAAAATTTGGAAAATTTTGAGGTTGACTGACAAATTTTGAAAGATTTTTTGCCAAAAGAGGATGTAAAGTAGTCAGACGTTTGTACCAAAAATTATGTATCCAATCGCAACCCGTGGCTTTCCAATTATGAGTATTTTTAATAATTTTGGTTAACAATTCAACCGATATATTAGAAAAACTCATTTGTTCAATACCTGAAAAATTGAGTTCTTCATTTTCTATCCATGGAGTTGAATCGTTATGTTTTATATCTTTACTCCAAATTTTAGTCCAAAAATCGCGCATATCTGATTCAGATGGCAACGGAATATTATTATTCGAAATAATATTTTGTTTATCGTCAAGTTTGCAATAAAATATTTTTTCATTTTTCTGGAATAATCTATAATTATTTTTTTTATTATACGTATAATTATATCTTTTTAATCTACTAGCTTTTACGCCTAATTTTTGTTTTAATAAATCCAATAAATCATTGATTATATTTTCATTATTATGACTATCAATGTTATAACCAAATTTTCTACCAATTTCATCTACATGTCTCAAAATTTTCCTACTTCTATTTCCATTTTTATATTCTATTACTCTAGCTATGTTACTTCTTAAAAATACTACATCATTTTCTAATCTGATCTGCCATTCTGGTTTACTATAACTATATGATCTATCGTCAGAGGATGATAATTTAATTCCTAACTTATTACAAACAGTAATCGCACTAGCGTATACTATTGTATGAAGATCTAAAAAACTAATTTCGTCAAATATGATTATTGGTAAAATTATGTTATTTAATTCAAAAATTAATTTAGATAATTTCTTTGACGTATGCAATTTCGGTAATTTTGGTCTAACTGTTGGCTCTACATCTATATATCTGTTTATATTATTATGAAGTAAGTTAGCTAATTCTACCACATTTTCATCAACAAAGTTTAAATTTGCAATGTTGATTTCCCTAAGATTATAAATAACGTCTAAGTTATTTGAATCTACTGTAATATCATTGGACATTTCGACTAGAATATTATCCAAACTATCTACATTCAATGCATCTGATATGACATTATTACTTGTGTTAATTTGTTCTAAATTATTTCCCCTTTGCAATCTATCTGCTTCTTCCCTTTTAATCTGTTCTAATGTGACTACAGAAATTAAATTATTTTTGAAAATAGCTCGCTTTTGGTCTGCTAATCTTTGTTCGCTTACTTGGGCAATCGGATAATTTTGTGAGAAAAGTAAATGTAATTTTTTCCTGTATAACAACATATCTGTTTCTACTTTGGTTACATAAAAATATGAACGAACAATGAACATATTGACATCGTTCGTCCATTTCATACGCTGTCTAGGAATACCTGCTTTTGTTTTTTGGGGTCTTAGACTATCCATGTTCATCTGTACAGATGACATAATAATCCCCTGTTCATCTACGTTGGTTGCAAATGACATTGTTGTCATTTTACAAAACAACTTGGAGATGATTGTATCTTTACTACTACATTCCAGTAACCAAATCAATAAATAATTTTCAATGTGACCAAATTAAATATTCTAATCAAACTACCTTTCGACATAACAAATCTATAATTTCCAATTCAACTACCTTTCAACATTACGAATCTATGATATATTATATTCCAGAAAAACGTTATCAACATAAAAATATACCATTAAAATATATTTTTATTTTTTTCAAATAAATGTCAAATATTGTTGTTTACCTTGGTTACTGGGGTCCTCAAATAATTTTTTTTTTAAATCCTATTTATTTACCTAAATATCCTATGGCTTACTGGCAGTTTATTTAATGCGTTATCTGATATACTCTTCTTTAAATATTTATATTTTTTGGGATCAAAACTAATTCGTTTCTATCTGATATTACAAAAAATAATCAGAGAGCAAATGCAAAGTATATGCCTAAACTAGCGTTGCTAAGCAATTATTTTTTATGCTTCCGATTTTGTTGTCCGGGTTAAATCTTCCCCATAGGAAAAACTAAACCCTTCCACTCACTTTTCCACAAATGATCAGCTAGTCAATCAAAACTATGCAAGTGCATTACATAAGTAAAATAAATACAAAACAATACAAGAACAACAACATGTCAACTCACCAGAGATCAAATGGGAAAAAAAAATTCACCGACTCCAGATATTTTCATATCAGAGGGTTCGGCTCGGTAGAACTTCTAACAGGGCCTATAAATCCTACTGATCCCTCAACATAAATATTTAAAAAATCTTTCGTTATCCTACATGTATTCAAAATGACCGACTTTTGCATCTTTATATATAAATTTTTTGATAGATCTAATACGCCTAAATTTCTAATGAGAGAGCTAGGTATAATGCCAGTAGCCGAAATAACGAATGGTAATATTTTAATAGTCTGAGAATGCCAAATTCTTTTTATTTCGTTTCCTAAATCTGTGTATTTTCTTATTTTTTCATTAACAGATTTTTGAATGTTACAGGAATTTGGAATAGCGACATCAATGATATAAGTTATTTTTTTAATTTTGTCATGTAAAACTATATCGGGTCTATTATGACTAATCGTTCGATCTGTCAGTATAGTTTTATCATAATATATTTTATAAAATTCGTTTTCTAAAAATGAATTTGGTTCGTATTCATAATATGGTACTATATTACGGCAGTCAATCAAGTTATGTTTAATTACCAAATTTTGGTGAATTATTTTTAAAACTTGATTGTGCCTAAATGTATACTCGGACGGTGCTAATATAGAACATCCCGATATAATATGTTCTATAGTTTCCGGAAAAGCCAAACATTTTCTACACAAATCATCAATTTGATTTGTATCTTTGATTATATGCTTTCTATAATTTTTAGTATTAATGACTCTATCCTGAATGGCAACTATAATAATATTATTATTATTATTATTATTATAGTTTATTTCGTTTAAAAACTCAATTATTTGGAAAAAGGCTTACAAATATACCGATGATTCAATCAAAATGGTATTCGTAAGCCTTTCTTGAAGGAATCGGGTTTTTCACGAGCTAACTATTTAAGAAATATATTTGTACAGCGCCCTTGAGGTAATTTTTCACGAAAACGGCGCTATATAAATTAGCCAAATATTATTATTATTAAAACTATTTATTTATATTCATACTGCGTATGAAAAAAATAATAATTACCGCCATCTATGAACACGTAGATCATAAAGAGCGTCGTGTTTAACCTTAAAGCCGGGAATACACATGCCTGTAGCTGGCACACTTGCATGCAAGCTCCTTGCACATGCCAGCTACTATCATGTGTATACGCTAACTTGCATGTCTGTACCTGCCTTGCAAGTAGATTGCACAACATTTGATTTACTGGCATGCAAGTTGAGGGAGGGGACGAGGGGGCTATGAAACCGGCATGTGTGAACGTCGCGACAGGTACGGGCATGCCAGTAGCTGACCTGTTGTTAGTAGCAAGGACGCAACTTGCATGCAAGTTTAACTTGCATGTGTATTCTCATTGCGCCAGTAGCTTGCACATGCCATTAACTTGCATGCAAGCTACTGTTCCATTTTACAGGCATGTGTATCGCCGCCTTAATACTTTAATAACATGTGTGATGTCTTCTTCCTTTCTCACTAGGAACCTTCTATGTTGAGAGCAGGTTCAGTTTATAACAGAAGTATTAATAATAGTTTACAGTATTTTATAACAAAAACACAAATAAAAACGCAGTATGTACCATTGGAAATGCATACTTATAAATTGATTGTAATAAAATCGTTGATTTTAGCTCTGTCGTGGCTGACGATACAAGACTTAATATCTGATTTATATTTAAAGTAGTTTGAGTTCTGTCTAATGGCCATATTAAAACGAATTAATTGTCTGCGCCCGTAAATACGCAATATGAATACATAGTTTTGTACGTATATATTCTATAATTAATTATTTCAAGAAAAGCATACAAATACAATATACGATTGAATCGCCGATACAATATTGTAAATGTATGCCTTTCTTGAAATCATTGAGTTTTTATACGGACAAAACAAATGAATAATTTTAAGTTTACCCATAATAACATTATTTCGAAAATAAGTTGCAAATGGCTTACAAGAGAGTGAGAGTGGGTTCCATTATGACAAATGAATTACTGGAAATGTATGATATTATCTTTTAGTGTGAATCATTTTTAAATACATTTATTTGAATTTTACTTTTGTTTTGAGGAATGAATGAATTCAAATTTTAGAAGCGGAAATCAACTCACTTCCCGACATCCGACCGACTTGAAACTCACTGTCGATGACAATGCATTCTATCAACTTTTAGTGACAATCACGTATTTCTCTGAAATCGGGCGACATTCCAGCAGTTAATATACGAAAATAAATTTCCGTCGTACCCGATGGAATTTGGCGAGGTTGTTAGCGCGGTTGACTCCAGTCCCTGGGAAGGAGGGTACAATCCTCAGTCAAAAAACGTTTCTTTCTCAGTTAAAAGACATTTCACAATAGATGTAAAGGTAAAAAAACGGGTTTTTAAACGTTCTTTACGGGTTAATTTTTTAATTAAATTGAATTTTATATTCTTATTATTACATTACTCAATATTATATAAAAAAATTCGGTGTGGGACATTTCTTGCTGCAAGTAATGTAATTAGTCAATTACAATTACAGTACAATTCCATTTTAGTCTAAAGATTTGAGGTTATCACAAGTTACTCTAACCAAGCTACTTAATATAAATAAAACACGTTAAATAAATTAAAAAGAAAAAATAGTAACCCAACAAAATGTGCAAGGTTAAAATAGTACACTCTGTATATCAAAATATTTAGACAAAATAAATCAAAACCACTAAACTCAGCATGTAATCAAATCAAAGGGCATGAATACACAACAATTTTATTGTCTCTCGAGTATCGCATGATTCACGAAACAAGATTTAATACATTAGCCATATTCCCCGGAGAGTTGGGGTGGTATTTGGGGGTGAACACAGAACATGTAACAATACTTTGGTTGAAACTGTCTAGAAATATCTGCGTGAGATTTGTGAAATGGGGAGTTGCAGTCTAATGGCCGTTTACACGATACCTTATTCATATCGATTCTCATGTGGAAACTATATCAGGTATGATTTGAGATTTTCACGGCCAAAAGTATAATAGTGATTTGGTTTTGGGGTATTATGACGTGTTGCGCTACGTCCTTCTTTAGCTAACGTTTCGGACAGCATTGTAGTGTCCATCATCAGGTCCACATCTGCCCTGATGATGGACAATGCAATGCTATCCGAAACGTTGGCTAAAGAAGGAGGTAGCGAACACGGCATAATACCCCAAAAACAAAAAAACTATAAAGCTTTACATTCACTTTACATGATCATTTTTTTTTCATACTTACGATTTCATACTGTCGGTTGCCATTAGAGAAGAAATAATATTATATTGCCGTCGACAAATCATTAAAAAACACGCGAAATTCAAAATACCGAACAGAACTACACGTAACAATCTGTAATATTTATTTAATTACATAGGACGGTTTGTTTCACAGAATTTGAATAATTCATCAAATTACAAAATTGATTTTCAAGTTCGGTGAAGGTTCTTTTCAAGTGTTAGTGTATCATTATTGGTCAGTTATTTCACAAAACTGAAGTAATAAAATAACTTGAATAAAACCTTCACAGAACTTGAAAATCAACTTTGAAATTTGATGAATTGTTCAAATTCTGTTAAACAACCAGTCCTTAGAATTAACGGCACGAGTGCCATTTACACACATTCAAGTTATTGAGAGACATAGTATATGGAAAGAAGGAACAATTATAAGATAAAATAAGTTAACGAGAAAAAAGAATACACATTAGTAAAAAATAATTAAAAGAAACAAAACCAAAATCATGTGTTATACAGTGATCTCATTAATATTAACACTGCTAGAATTTTTATATGTTTACACATATATAGTATTTTGTGTAAATACTTTAATCCCTCATGCTGATTTGTTGGGGTTTTCGGAATAAACAGGTGTTATCTGTAAAGTCAATTTGTTCGCTTTTGGGAACAGCTCGTATGGTTTCATAGAAAAATTTGTAGCTCCCTCACTGTCATATGGTGAGAAATATGAACTAAACTGTCTTAAAAAGAGAAAACACCAAGCTTTATAATCAAATCCAGAAAATAACCCGAGAAAAATAATATAAAAATAGTGCACCATTGTGAAACCAGCATTAAGACCGCAATTTGCAAAAAACTTCGTGAATTTTTTACTAATTATTTTTACATGAAACGAAAAAAAGGTAAGTGGCAATAATGTTTGTAATACAAAATACGTGATTTTTTCGTTATCAATAATCTTAATCATCGTGTAAAACGCCCATAAGCCAGGTATTCCCTGGGGGTTTAGGTACCTACTGCAAAAGATCCATTTCTATGGTGGAAGGGGATGATTTAGCGATTTGACACCCGTTTCAGTTCCCGCAATATGCATAAGTATTTATCTATCCCATCGTCATGCCACGTCTCCTCCAATCTTTATTCTCTTGATAACGGCTGTTGGTTTGTCATTGGACAGTTGATGCATAAATTGCAATGCAAAAGTGTTGCTGAAATAAGTTGGTTAGTGAATTAATTAGATTAAGTTGGTGATAATTTATAGATGTACAGTATTTTTTTTTCTTTTAAGAATAAAGCAGCATTCCCAGGTTACAAATCTGGCAAAATTGTAAAAGCAATCATTATTAGCGGAAAATTTGTTTTTGCAATGATGGAGGACTGAGCGAGCAGAAGAACTGAACTCACGACGCCTGGGTGGGAAACCGAAGCATTTTTCCACTCAGCTATTAATCGATCGACAAAACTAGTAGTACAGATTCATCCTCGCTCCGATATTTTTTTTACATTAACTCCACACAGCAAGCCTTGAGAAAAATAATTTCCCTCTGGACATGTGTCAGAGAGAAATGTCAGAAATACGTTCGTGTAGATTAGGGGTAAACGTAACGTACATTAAAATCTGTGCGTTCATATGACGTTAATTATTTTTTTTTAAATACACTTTTTGCAAATAAGACATTAAAATATGAAGATAAATTATTTGTTTGCGCCCGTACAAACTCAATATGAAAACGAATAAGTAGTTTTTTCCGAATAAAAACTCAATTCTCAAGTCAATAAAGGCATACAAATACAATATAGGATTAAAACACCGATACAATATTGTCTTTGTTTTCGTTTTTGATTTTTTTAAAAAGAATTGAGTTTTTATACGGACAAAATTATTTATTCGTATTCATATAGCGACTTAATATTTTTACTTTGCAAAAAGTGTATTTTAATAAAATAATTAAATTAACGCCATATACGAACGCGTAGATTATAACGTACCTTAAGTTTACTCTTAAAGGTTAAAAATCACGTTTCCATGCAGCTGCAGTGAATATATAATAACGAAATGCGAAAATATATGATTTTTTCTGAACACGTGTTCCGATATCGACATAACACATTCGTGTTTTACAGATATTTTACTAGAAAATCCGTCAATTCATTCGTTAAAGGCCTGCAGCCCGTTTTCAACTGGGATACGAATAATTTAGATATCAGTAAGTTTTCTCCGTGTGCGCTTTCACAATAAATATACAAAATGTATATAATTATAAAAAAATGACTGTAGATCATTAGCTTTTTACTAATTTCTTTTGTATTTTTATATATAATCTGGTGTCACATACCTCGTCCTTCTCGTGTGTTTTCCATTCCTCTTACAATCATTCATACTAATAAATTACCCCTCGTGTGGTATTATTTACCTCGGGAGTCAATCAATATATTGTCAAACTACAAAACAATTTTTTAAAGCGGGGTTAGATCTGACCATTAATGTTTAAAATGAAGCACCCTTCTAGAGCCTTGTACACCAACAAATCATCGCTCCAAAAAGCCATTACAGCAGGAGTGCCTACATAATGTTGGTTGAATAAAATTAACTGTTATAGCATTTATCGATCCGGTCCGCCCTTGTGTCTACACGTGACCATCGCACAGAGAACCAAATCGCAAAACTGGTGAAACCAAATTTATCTACTTTACTATCTGTGAAGTGCCTGAAATTGATATTTAAAAAATCATAATTAATTCATGGGTGAGATTAAATTCGTCCAGAGATATTAATAAAATTACGTACATTCATGCTTTTGTTTTGAAAATTGTCTACTAACTGCGGTCAGTAAATTCTTAGTGCAAAAATAGCTTCCTTTTTTCTAGTATGTTATTTACTTAGTTTTGTGTGATATTTCGTTTAAAGCAGGAAACTATGATAACCCTGTCTTATACTCAAAAAAAGGTCCAACAAGCACAATAAACTTCTTACGTTGTTAATTTTTGGTATTTTGCAATTAAAAAATGAGTTTGTTATAAAATTTGTCAATTCATTCGTGAAATGCCCCCAGTTCCGTTTTTAACAGGAAAACAAATAATTTGACCAGATTTATAATAAATTATCAATATTTCATATCAGTATGTTTTCTCCGTGCAGGAAAGGGATGCCGGAATCACCTTGTTGAAGCAATGATTCCTGGACCCTAATAAGCAAGGGCAAGAAGATAGGATGATATTAAAATAATAATTATTCTCATATAAGATGTTATGAGAATAATAATAATTCTCATATAATATGATTTGAGAATAATAATAATGTTCATATTAGATGATATGAAAATAATAATTATTCTCATATTAGATGATATGAGAACAATAATTAAGGTAATTAATTACACGATAATTTAACGCCATTTATGTAAAATTATCACATCAAAGTCATTTATTAAACCTAGGATGAGAGTCGTTTGAATGAAATTTAAAAATATATTAAAACTGGCTTCACACTGTCGAGACGTATTTTATTGATACCTACTGTACAACGGTGCATAAATGTCCCTCAGTGCATCTCAGAGTGGGTACATTTGCGGGGGCAGTCTATGCAGTTAACGCAGCATGCAAATCTCATCAATATTAATGCACGAACGGGATAATGCAGTTTCAAAAGCGTCCCACAAGGCTGCAGCGCGGTCCCTCGCCGACAGGTATATTTTTCAAGCCCCACCTGATTCCACGAATAGCTCCAGCTTCAACATGGACTATTAAATGATTGCGTTAAACGCATGGAGGTAAGTGTAAAATCTACAGATTATCACGTTCACCTGCAAGTTATGCCATTTATTTTGCGAATTATCGGAACCAGTCGATTATTTAACATAATGTATTAACACGTTTATTCATAAAGATTAGTAAAATACTGTTATCTTTATCATTTCTGACTGAGAATAAAATCAAACGAAAATGAAATAAGATAACTTTGTGTACATCGTCTTTCACATGCCAACCGGTATTGGCGCAGTTGTGTTGTGATCGACATCGAAGTGTGATAAAACATATAGTTATCTGCACAAAGTAGCACCGTTTCAAATATGAATAAAATATTTTGTTTTAAATTGCAAAAAGGCATTTTTTATTTATTTGGGCAGGTACTACGGGCTACTCTGAAAATTAGGTCTTCATTCACTATATCGATTAATGGATTGACTGCAATACTTTGCCTGTAAATTTGTTTATGTTCCGTGTCCGATCAATCCTGTCAAGATGGTAGCCGTGTTTGATAGTACCTTTTTATTCCGCCAGAGGGCATGAGCGTTGCGAGCTGTCGAGTCGAGGTAATTAACATTACGCGAAGTCTACTATTCACAGAACTTTTAGTTACCTTGCTAAAGAGTAATTTCCAGCCTCGTTTAAATATATAATACAACCATGTTTGTAATTGCCATTTCAAAAGATCAAATTCGTAACAAATCTCGTTAAATGATACCTTTTAATCTTGGTATGAAGAGAAGGATTACCCTCCGTGAGATGAATGGTCCAGAATGGGGCTCAGTCACGGCGTGGCGAGAGATTAGATACTCCGTGTGCAAATCAAATTAGATCCAAGTCTCACGGATTTAGAGGAAATATAGCGAACCTCCTCTCGCGCAAAGATGCGGGATGCATAATAAATGGAGGTTTGTGGCTGCGGGTTCAACGTTTCAAAACAGAGGCCTCGCCATATTGTACGATGATTTAACCAGAATTCAATACAATCGCAATATGGCAATATTCAATTTCGGAGGCGGGTACGGGTATCGCCGCCCCGGGAACCATTTATTTGATAATCAACACCCTTGCCATAGGTCACCCCAAGTGACTACGTTTGGTGACTAACCGGGTTCATGGGGTGAGGTTTTTTCTAGGTCTTGGTGGCGGATTGCGTGGCGGACTGGATAGGGAGTGACTGGTTGAGTGAGACCTTTTGACCTCTCCGTTAGAAAGGATGGATCAAATTGACCCAAATATAGCTATCCACCCCTCGTACCTTTTTCATTCCGCTCTCCTTCCTTTCAAATATGACGTAGGCCAGAGTTAATGAAAAAAATCAAAACTACATCTCCTTGGGCAGTCGCTTAGGGGGCTTTTGTCAGGGCACGGAATAGTTGAGCCCATGCCAAGACATTTAACTAATTAACTACAACGCAATGTCCAATTTTAGGGTAGGCACTCGGAGAAAAATGATCCCGTTAAAAAGTGATAGCATGCTAGTTTCCTGATAAAATATTGTCATTCAGACTATATCGAGAACACGTTATCCTTTCCTAATACGTATCATTACGGAATGCGACAATATCAGTATATCAATATAGAGAAAATGGGTTACAAAGAAAGATAATTATTTTCGCAGGACAGCACTTTTGTCAGATGGAGCCTTATTGTCATGAGGAAACATTTTGACACTTCAAAGATTTTCATTTTTAAAATAAATTTTAGACTAGGAATGGGGTAGACTCCGAATGATAATTATATTGTCTATGGTCGCTCTTTTTTTCGAGTTTCCTCTATCCTCGTCGATGCACGGAGAAAAATGACCGCTTTAACATGCCAATTTCCAGATAAAATATTAGTAATTCAGAATACATAGAGAACACAACATTTTCTTATAAAAATCATGACGGGATGCGACAATATCAGTATGTCAATATCAATTTCAGCATTTGTATGATCAGGTGTTCCGCCGTCCTTATAAAACATTCGCTTTTAACTGAACTCTGTCAATTCATTCCTTGAAGACCTGCAGTCCCATTTTTAACAGGAAAACGAATAATAAGAAAAGTTTTCTCCGCGTACAATTAAAATAATTGCAAATTAGTATGCTCTCACAGTCTGCAAATCCGATAACTGAAGATAAAGAGGTATAGGTACTATGGAAATGTTTAAATTGCAAGAAGCAGAGGAACGGAGGGTAAAGTGAACCTACTAATACCTAGTACCTACTAACCAGGAACTCTGACATGAAACTTTGTTAGGTTCATTTACAATGGTATTGAAAAAAAAAATATTTTAGGTATTCCTTTTCAGTTAATAGAAGACGGTTTCAACAGTATAATTAAAGAAGAATACAAGAAATGTGACGAAAGCGACTTTCGAGATGCAAAAGTCAGACCGATCGGACGTCAATTTCGAATACAGAACTGTATTTAATCATCGTTGAAATTTTTTTTTCGACAGTGGTATGGCGATATACGATATCAGGTAGTGTAAGAGAGACAGAGCGCGTGCATAATAGGCGATAACCAAAAAGTACTAAGTCAGTGGCGACTTTAGTTACAATTAAAAAGTATATTGAATGCACTTATAGTGTGCATTATCTATTAGGTGGTTTGGTACAATCCTTCAAGCCACATTTTTGGGAATGTTACTTTCCGTTGGTTTCATAAAGAATAAGCCTTCAAAGTACACAGGGTAAAGTCATTTTTGCTGAAGAAGGCATTTTTAATACTATATATTAAATTTATGCGTACATTTTTTTGATGGGTTATTTCAAGAAAACCGCCGAAAAAAAATACTGAACCCTCAAATCTCAATATTTTACATCAACATTTTAAACACAAATAACCGCTTTCATATGAACTTTTAGGATTTTAATTAGTTTTACAAATTGGTAAACATTCCTTTTAATCATCTGCAAAATTTTCATTTCGTGGCTTCAAGAGTTTTACCGAACCCTTTATTACCGATTAAATTTGGGTATAAGAAAAAAGGATTCGACAGGATTCAGGATTCGACAAATAAATAAATAGAAATTGTTGCTTACTTCGAAAATATTTTATCACTAACTGTTAATAACGATAACTAGATAGGAGCATCTGAAAAATAAAGCATTTACTTCAAAACGCTGAACGAGCACAAATGTATTTTTCGTTTAACCCCTCTGCCTAATTTGTTCGCTTTTGGGAACAGCACACATCGTTTCATGGAAATCGTTGTATCTCCCTTACTGCCATGGTGAGAAATATGACCTAAACGGTGTTAGAAAGAGAAAACACCACGCTTTATACTCAAATCTAGAGAAGTTAACAACAGAAGAATTGAAATATATAAAACTAAAATTCACTATTTTTTAATTCGGAAACGACAAAAAATTGAGGTAACAATAACGTTTGTAAAACATTTGATTAATTAAAAAAAGTTGTGTTTATTTTCGTTTACAGTAATTTTAGTTACAAAAAAAAATATGGTAAGCCATTTTTTTAAATTTGCATATAAAATTTTAATATTCTAAAAATAATGTTTATTTTAATAAAAAAAAATTTAAAGTGGATTTCATCACATTACAAAAACAGCTTTTAGTTTTTGGATACGTTCAGAAATATTCAATATATTCTTTCCAAGCGGATATAGAAGAATAGAATATGATATATCAGAGGCTCGAGAGGTTAAGACAGTAATGAAATAAAACGTTTCAACATTTGATAGAGAGATTCAACTCATCCCGTTGAATTGGGAAACTTATTTTCGAAAGGAACGATATTTGAACGAAAACGGATTTAAGTAAGCTCGTTAGAAATCGAATCACGTGCGAAGCTTTCAAGAAGCATGAGAAAGAAATAAAAAAGGTTACCTTTTTTAACATCACTGTTTATTTATTTTAGATGCCGAACAAGTTACACTTGCTGTATTATATTAATTTGCAACAATAATTAATACAATGTGTACACCCAGATAAATGTTTTGCTTAGAACAATAAATACATCTATTTTAAAATGTCTCTTTTTTGGTTGACTGAGGATTGAACCTTCCTACCCAGGAAACGGAGTCAACCGCACTACCAACCTTGCCAGATGCCGAGCGGGGTCCCGCAGAACAATAAGTACTGCTGATTTATTATAATCCTGTTAAAAAGGTGACAGCATGCCATTTACCATTATTACCATTTACACGTGGTCACGCAGCTCTGCTTATTATGTTATTATGTAATGACGAAATGGGCATATATATAGGTATTTGTATGAAAAGTGTTTAGACGTTACTAAAACACATTCGCGTTTTACTAATATTTTATTAGGAAATCTGTCAATTCATTCGTTAAAGGCCTACAGTTCCGTTTACAGGAATACGAATAATAATAATAAGTAAGTTTTCTCCATATAGGACAGACATTTAATTCGTATATTAACTGCTTTAAAGTCATCTGAATTGAGAGAAATGCGTATATGTCGGCGAGTGAGAATGTAATTGCAACCTAAATAACGCATTGTCATCGACAACGAGTCTATCTGCAGAGTTTCAGCTCGATCAGATGTCGGGAAGTGGGTTTCCAAGATTTGCATTCATTAATTCCCGAAAAAACCATTAAATTCAAACAGGTGTTTTTAAAAACTAACTAATCAATTTAACCTAAATACATAGGCATTTCAAATAGTTGAAGAAAATAATTCACAGTCCATACAGTTATTATTTTAAAATATTATTTCATTTACGTCACCCCACAAATTGTGTTTTTCTGGCATAATAATAATATTCTTTTATAAGAATTACGGCTAATAGAGATAAACTATCCAACGAGAGTACCGTATTCTTCTACGTTATTAAGGGATGTTACGTGATACAGAAGTGAGGTACATTAAATTGCGCATTCTTAAAATTCAATTGGTCCCTTACCATATTAATTATGTATTCATAACTGCACGCCAGTTGGCACAATGCACTTGGAGATCACGTGGAAATGCACATAATTTTAAATTTAAAGCCCATGGGAAATGTTCACTGGGAAGACATTAATTTATACAATCATAATGTAAATTACGAGTTTAACGACCTCCATGGCATAGTGGAAAACTTCGCGGCTTCAAATTCAGATGTCGCAGTTCGCAACACGTCTATGGTAGTAGGTATGATACACAAAACTGAAGCGAAATGTAAACATTGTAATCTAAACAAAAAAAAGTGAATACCGTACAAGAGTCCCAACTGCTACCTACCATCTGGAGCCAGTAGGACTACGGCATCCCCAATAGGGGTATGCTGTGAAGCTGAAGATAATGAGGAGGGGAGAGGATATGGGAAAGAGGAAGGAGGGGAATTACCTGGTTAAATACGGCTAAAGCCATTTCAAGCCACGTATCTATTCTAAAGGGTGGTCTTACACCAGGGCGATGCTGACAGTATCTTCCACCCTGAAACGTGCCGCAAGTATGAAATATATATATAATTTTTAAAGGAATAAATTGTGAAATAACACAACTTAGTAAAATAAAATTTACTCGCGCACGCAGTGAATTGCACCCACACTGATGAAAACTTACTGATGTAAAATATTGTTATTATTGTATTATTTATTAAAATGCTAGTCAAAGTATTCGTTTTCCAGTTAAAAGGTCAATAACGAATGATTTGACAAATTTCATATCAAACTATCAGTAAGGCAAGAATATGTTGAATATACAAGTGTTCTTCAAAATATAATACTTTCGCATCTAGTCCATTATATTGATTAGGACAAATAAACGTTATTTTTTAAGATAATCTCTATTCGGACGCCAAGTCGAAAAAGCAATTTATATGAAATTTCCACGAAAACACGTCACAAAGTATGCTAGGAAAATTATAAAAAAACATCTGGTTCTGTTATTTAAAATGGATGAAAAAATAGGTATGAAAAAATTTCCTTGAATAAAACTTTTGCTCTATTTTAAATAAGTCGTGGTTTATTAAATATTCCACAACGTCACTTACCTACGCTTATAAATGATATTATTTTTTGAAATATTAAATAAAACATTACTTTTTTTTCGTTACATATAAAAATTATTAATAAAAAAATCATAATTTTTTTCTCAAATTGCGGTCTTTACCTTTTGTTTATTAGAGGTGTTCATTTTAATTATGCTGGGGTTAAAACCTATACAAGGCTTGGTGTTTTCTCTTTCTAACGCCGTTTAGTTCATATTTCTTCGTATGATGGTAAGGGAGACCTCGATTTCTACGAGACTGAGCTTATATGAGCTGTTTCGAAAAGCAAACAAATTTACTACGAGTAATAACTGTTTGTTCCCAAAACAATAACAAATCATAATGACTGTAGCGTATTGCAATCAAATCTCGTGAGGCTACAAGAGTGGTGCACCCTTAAAGAACTGTTTCTCAATATTGAAAAATGTCAATATAAATATCAATACAGCATCAACAACAATTTCCTAAAAAGAGTAAAACAAATTAAGGACCTTGGTATAATATTTGACAGTAAATTAACTTTAGTTCTTCATATAAATGAAATAACCAACAAGCCCATGAAATGCCTGGGGTACATTCTGAGGACGATATTTCTAATGTAGGCAGCCACTACGCGCGCATTTAGTAGCCATAATATTATTTTTCTATATGGTATCCCCAGCGTCCTACTTACCTGCTGAGTGGAATAATCGCCATCTTCATTCGCTGTTGGGGACTGGTTCGGTGTAGCGGCTCGCGTACGTAGCTCGCCTACATTTCTTCTGATATTAACGTCGTGTTTGTAATATTGCGAATAAGTGTAATAAACGATAGATTCTGTGAAATACAATCTTCTTTATTTTAATCGACACGACACCCCTATAGTATGCGAAGCGGCGAGGTAAGCGTCGACCTTTGCATCCTATACTAACATAGACTTAGACGGTAAGGGAGAAACAGCTATTTCTATGAGAATATATATATATATGTTATGGTTAAGGTTTTCACGGGTGTAAGATGTAGAATAATGTTCTCGGTTTACCCGCGTATAGTAGTCCTTAAAAGGACTTTTTTAATTTCTGACGTTTCAGACAGATCTCACTGTCCATCTTGTGATGATTTGAACAATCACATAAATAAACGAAATGAATGTACTCCAAAAAATTTTTGTTTGGGCTAACAGATAAGATTTATTGACAGGCGGGCTTGAAGAAACACATTCCGACGGGAAGCGAGAGAATGGGTAGACAGTCGGGTTTTGAACTTGTGTACGTTGACAGCTCCGGGAAATCGATACAAATCAGAAGTGTTGTGTATTACAGTTAATTAGAGAATTCAGACGGTGTTAGAAAGCTTTCCTGAATATTGAATTAAAGTGAAAAAGTGATTGGACTCAGTGAGAATAATAATAATAATAATAATTGGATAATTTGTAGAGCGCCGTTTTATGAAAAATCACCCCAGGGGCGCTAAGAGTTGTGCGATCGCGATTATAATATAAAATGTGTTAAATTAAACGTGTATACGGTTCCAACTAAATTACTCGTCTTAAAAACATGGAAATAATAACGATAATGATTGCGTTTAAAACAGAGTGAACGTATTTAAAGGCAGGAAGTGTTTGATTCAGGTGGTGTTCTAACACGTTGACCACATTGAGACCGTAAACCAGGGAACCCAAACAAATCATAAAAAACTCGGGTTCGAATCCTGACAGAGATAAGGTTAAATTAGGGAGGTACAATTTTATTTACAGAGTTATTTAATTACCCTTTTAAAGGTGTAGGGAGGGGAACAAAATTGAACAGATTGCAAGAGTTTCGCTAAAATGATGAAAGAAGCCGATAGGGAGGAGATCGAAAATTAAACTGATTTAGCTATATAGTGTAACCAGGTAAGTTTCACACTAGGATTTGGAGGTGACTAACAGGGTGAGTTTCTATATTATTTATTAAATTCCAGAGGACCCTTTTTAAAGGACGGGTACAACCAAAGTACAGGAACCGAGTTTACAACGCCTGCAACCCAAATAATGTTCTCATTAAAATGAATGTTCTAGGCGAGTTGTAAATCAGCTGTGAGTGGGAGACGGGCCAATGACATTTTCATATATAGGACAAGACGCAGGTACAGTCAGTCAAAGGGGAAGTTTTGCTAGCGTATGACCGCCCGAATAGAAAGCGATCGGATGCAACCAGACGGAACAAAATGAAAAACTTTTCTTCTGTTATTTGACTTTCTAATTTAATACTTTTCATTTATTGTTTGACTTTCTAAGCTGCGAATTGGGATGCACAAAACAAATCTAGAGTCAAAAGAGGGAGATGATAATCTCCGAAATAAAACTACCAACCGAACAACTTTTCTCAACAGGTACCTTTCGAGAGGTAGGCAGCCTCTTTAAATTAAATGCAAAAATCAAACCAATTATCCGTTTATACCTACCTGAGAGGATAGGTATTCAATAGAAGTTACCCATACCTAATACACGAGAATGCTAGTAACCTCATAAAATAATTACTAGAACCAAATATTAAAGTACAGACAGTCCTCATCCTAAATTTGGCATTGCGAGTAGACCTTACATATATCTCACATGATAATTGGCTGAATGGGTAGGCACACAACCTATCGTTAATAAGCAGGCTAAATGTCGACAAGATCGTCGTGTGTTATATATGTTATTGACCTAGAAAGGGATGTAAATCCCCGACGACGAGGGAGTTACAACGTTTTCTAGAGGTGGCACGTAACTTAGGACCTTACGTGTCACATTTTCGCGACTAGATTCGTGACAAGGGATGTCATGGTTTTCCCCTTCTACACTCAGTAAAGTAGTTTTTCCTGGAGGTGTATGAGATTGGGGCAATTCTGAAATTGGTGATGAGACCTGGTTTTCTTTATTCTGGCGTGACGGTTGCCGATTTGGAACAAGGGGAGACCCGGCCGGTTGCGATATCCAGACACGCAGATATCGATCGCCTTGCTCAAATTATCATCCATCGGTTTTGTTTGGTAAAGAGGAGGAGTCAATCTTAGCTTGATCAAATTCATTTTCTTTCCTCTCCTTCCCCTCCTAAAATATATACATGGATGGCGCCGACAACTAACACCATAAATTTATCGTATGTTTATCACACACATAAAATCTAACACTTTATTATACTCACATAACCATATGACAGGTAGAATCACGTAGTTAGTTGGGGAGCAGGCGACTTAGAAGATAAGGTTTATGAAATGATTTTAAAACACAGCGGTAATGGATTCAACTCACTCTATCTCAAAAGAACCGAGGGATACCACACATACATAGATAACTAGGTTTCTAAACCGAGAAACAAAAAACCAACACAACGTTCGGTGAAGCCTTTTTATACTGAACCGTCACGTGAAATGAGTACGTTCAAGGTCGTACGTCACGTAGACAAACTAGGATGTACACACTTGAAGGGGTGTGTAATAAAGAGAGAGGCAAGGGCTTGAAAGACGGCAGGTAGAACCTTCCTACCCCGGATATATACATAACCAAAGCCTTATGGAAAAGTTACCTATGGGACTTAAAGAAAATTTATCGTAGAAAGAAGAGAAGGAAAAAGTTTGAAGTAGAAAGGGCGTATCATTACAATCTTCAGAGGCCTTATGTCCTGAATTTCTCGCTTTCGCGTGTCTGTTCGGTCCGGAAGTCAAGATACAAGTGGATGCTTATCAATTCTTATGTCTAGGACGAAGTATGCGTGTTGATAGTGATTTGACGGTAGTGGGGGTGGGGGCGGGGTTGGCAATATCAAGCAGTATGTGTGTAGCGACCTGATTGGGTTGCTTTGAACTTGTTGGAAGTGCTTCTGAGAATTTTGGAAATGCCGGTTTTGGGTTATTTTGGTCAATTATAACTTTCCAGGTGTTGGGAATTCTAATTGAGTCATTTCTGGTATTCATATTATTTTTATGTTTATGAATTTCAATTGCTTCGCGGTAAATTCTTTTTGGCTCATTGTCACTCATTGGCACAATGAGCCAAAAAAATAAATATATATATATATATATATATATAAAATATAACGTTATATTGGAATATCACTGTAGGATGTATATGTAAACCAAATGTCACGATCTATTAGAATATCACTGTACGTTGTACATATAAACCAAATGTCATGTTCTATTGGAATATCACTGTAGGATGTATATATAAACCAAATATAACGTTCTATTGGAATATCACTGTAGGATATATATATATATATATATATATATATGAGCTGTTCCGAAAATCGAACAATCGACTCTACGGGATATATCCATTTGTTCCCTAAACCGAACAAATCAGATCTGTTTAGTTGGTCCTACAAATAAAAAATATTACAAAAAAAGTTTACTTGGCCCTAAAATTGTAGGGCCAACGAAATATTTTATTTTTATTTTGGCATGTCATCTTAATTATGAGCTATCTTAACAAGACAAGATATCAAGCCGTATCGTAACGGGTGTATGCCAGAACAACAAAAAAACAAAAAAAATATATAAAACTCTAGCGAAACCGGGTGGTAGAGTAGCAAGTATAATGACAGAACTCATTGTCACGATCAGTAATAACTTACAACCGTACATTGTACTAACCAATATATCCCGCACGTCCCAGATTAAATAGTAATAGTTTAATTAGTGCCCTGCCAAAGTTAGTTTAGCACCAGGAGCGGCTTACTGCAGCAATTAGCACCCATTCAGGGCTGCTCCTATTTGGATGCCGACCGCTGCCGACAGTGTTGCCTGCAATTGCAATTAGTATGCAATTCACACGAGTGCGCGGGAGGGGGCATTACGTATGCACTTGCATGCAAGGTTAACTAATTCTGACAAAAAATGATGTTGACGCACGAAACCCGTATGAAATGCGAATTAACAGGTTTACGAGTATTATATTTTAATTTGAATATTTATGATGATCATAATACTTCCCAGGGAATTTACAAGGCAATATTTATATTATAGCATATACACAGATGTGAATAATGACATAAAATAATAATACAAAGGAAATAATAAATTTTCACTTGTAGCAAACAGTTGTGGGTATACATAAATAAAATAATTAGAATTTATTTTATTGTAATTATTATAAGGAAATAATAATTAGAGAAAATCAATTTTAAGGAAAAATGACTATGGAGTATTAAGGAATAAAGATACCTCCTCGTTTGGAGTTATAAACATTTTCGAGATGTAAGAGGGAAATGGGACATGCACGGATAAAAATGAGCATTGCTAATTTGTTAATATCTTCAAATTATTGGTAATTGGGTTAAAAACGGGATTGCAGGTCTTAGTGAATGAATTAACAGGTTTCATGATAAACTTTTAGTAAATTACGAAAATATATTAAGACGTGTTCATGAAAATCACAATATTTTCGCACGCATTATCATCGACAGCGAGTTCAGCTAGATCGGATGTCGGGAAGAGGGTTAATTTCCACGTTAATTCATTCGTCCCGAAATTCAAAGAGATTTGCTTGATCAAAATAAAAGTGATCTTTTCAAAGTTATTGTTTCATTTTAAATTATAATGTCATATCATAAAGTATCTGCTTTATTTGAAAAATAAATCTTTATTTGTCAACGGAATTGATTTTCAGAATAGTTCTCTTTCAAGTGAATTCTATTGAGATTTGCATTCAATATCTGTATAAATAAATGAATAAACGTGTACTTACACAATAAGGAAGTACAAATGGCTCAATAACGTTCGAATGAGTATTGACCCTAAATACGCTCTTTGTTACCTTTGCAATAACTGAGTTACATAATAATATTGTCTGGAGAGTCAACAGCCAACACCGATCGAGCCGTAATATTATTATTACGACAAGTCCGCCAGTGTTTGTGATTATGAACAAGTGGGAACAACGGAAAGCGAATGGTGAACAGGTATTGTATTTGAATGGAGTCGTTGAGACATGTAGCTGGGTTCAGAAATTGCATCGCGAGGAATGTATGCAAATTATGACCACTAGCATACACAGGAGAGTGGGCACACTTTGATCAACTTGACGAATGAATATTCAACGAATTTGATGTATAATGAAATGGCAGGGGTGGTTAATTGGAGATTATTAATTCTTAGAAAAGCACGAAACTTTAAATTGTTAAACAAATATAATAATAAAATAACTTAGTTTGAATACCACATTATTGTATATATCTTTAATATATAAAACCAATCGGTTTCGTTTCAACCTGAACCTGCATTAGGTTTATATAAAACATATTAAATTAATTACAGAGGTAGAATCTGCAACACACCTAACAAATAAAGATCACTCTTTTAAGGAATCGTCGGGTATATATGGGCTGCATAGAAATAGGATAGGTCTGAACAATCTGGGGGCTCTTAAACTTAAAAAAATCCCCAAAAAAATAAATTAAATAAACACCAAGATTTATCCAACAGCCCCATTAAAAACACAAACCCTGCTTTTACCCCCCCTCTCTCTTACCCACCTTTCCCTCGCCACACAAACTAAATTTGATGTTCTCTCTTTCTAGTATTGCTATTTTATTAAAAATCTATTCAAATTATTGATAATCCGGTTAAAAACGGGATTGCAGGCCATTTCCTGAATTTTTTTTAGTAAATTGCTAATATATCGAAAAATGTGTTCATGCACCTAGACTTGATAATATATAATGACGAAATGCAAAAATATTAGGATCATTATGAACACTTGTTCCGACGTCGCGTCGTGATAAAACATTCGTTTTTTGATAAAAAGTTTATCAGGAAACCTATCAATTCATTCGTCCTACCATCTCGTTTTTAACCGGATTACGAATAATTTGAAGAGATTCTTAATAAAATAATAATATTTTATATCAGTAAGTTTTCTCCGTGTATGTTACATATAAATACACTGCAATTCTGTAATTAATATAACATGTTTTTATTTAACCCAGATGAAGGTTCAGGTTGAACCGAAACCGGTTGCTTTTATATATTAAAGATATATACAATAATGTGGTATTCAAACTAGGTTATTTTATTCTAATTGTGTTCGTACACAAAGTTATTGCTACATGTGAAAAAAAATTTATTATAAACCAAAAATTCAGACATTAAAGCCCTTAAGCTCAAGCAATCAACCAATCATTCAAAATAATAGTTGCAGAGAAAAATGAAATTTTTTGTTATTTAATTAGGTATATTTCTTAAGGAATAATATGAACTACACCTGTCAATTTGTCTGTCCTGGAACGGTAAACTTTCCTAGTTGGACAGGCAAAGCTTCCTAATATGTAATTTGTACTCTCTTTTGTATTTGTCATTAAATAAATAAATTAGTTACTTCACGCTGCTTGAAAGAAACACGCTACCCGCTAGTCAACCGTGTTAACATCCACGCCAAATGCCGATCGGGTAGGACCGACATTTATTTCGTATATTAATTGATGTAATATCTTTCGATTTCAGAGAAACGCGTAAATGTCAGCATGTGTGAAAGTGATCACCACCATTGAAAATATCCTTAACGTAAATATTTGACGTCTGGAAAAATGTCAAAAGATATTACGTGTGATAATTTTCAGGTGACCTTGATTATAACTGAACGGACATGTTAAACGTAAAAAAATTTGGACTGATTATAGGTACCTTAAAGAAAGAACAGCGCCTGGATCAAACCATGTTTGCATCTTCGAATGCTTACCTGAAAACAAAACAAAAAAATGTTAGTTCATTATGACAGAAAAAAGCCAGACTAGACCTTTGGACAACGCCAAATGCCGATCGGGCAGGACCGGCATTCATTTCGTATATTAACTGCTGTGATGTCATCCGATTTCAGAGGACTGCCTATATTATGTCCGTGTGTGATTTCTTTCAAGAAAGTCAATTCTTTCAAGAAAGGGATACATATACAAAATTGTTTTGAATCAACAAAACAATATTGTATTTGGTTACCTTTTTTGAATGAATTGAGTTTTTATACGAACAAAACTATTTATTCATATTCATATTGCTATGTACGGGCGCAAACAAAAAAATCGTCTTAACATTGTAAAGGAAAACTTGCAAAAAGCATATTTTAATTAAATAAATAAACTTAAGCCATCTATGAACACGTAGATTATAACAAACGTCGTGTTTAACCTTAACATCAAAAACTGACAGAATGCATTGTCATTGTCTACCGAGTTTTAGCTCGATCGGGTGTCGGGTTAATTTACGCTTCGAAGATTTACATCCATGCATTCCCAAAAACCTGCAATTCAACTACATGTTTAAAGAAACAAACAAACAAAAAACAAACAACAAACGCAGCTATCACTCAAATAGAAATCGCAAAGAAAACGATATTAAAGGTAATACTCAAAAAACATAAACTAACCGACACAGACCAAATATTTAAAAGCTGTGACGTACTTGATATACGCCAATTATATGTTAAAACACTACTATACCACATTTTCGACCAAAAAACAAACCCTAACAAAAACAAAATATCACTAATAGACCGGTCAGACAAGCGTACAAAGAAAACATAAAAACTCCGACGGTAAACACTACCTTTGGACAAAGACACCATAAATACCACGCAATTCAAAGTAAGTACTATTTGTATTCCCTTGTCTCCGCTATCTTTACAATCGAGAGCACGCAAATACGCCGAAATTATCTTCATATTATATACACATGTTCATGCACCTGCATTTGCTTTGATAATATATAATGACGAAACTCGAAAAAATCGATTTTTATGAACACGTGATAATATATTCGTATTTTACTAAAAAGAGGAAACCTATTAAGAGGAAAACTATTAAGGCGAAGCTTAATGCCAAATCACTATTTTGATTAATCTTTATAACGAATTGGTGTACATTATGAATACCAAAAAATATGCTTTAGATAAATTGAAGGTTTTCCTATCTTTTCGCTTGAGTAGAATAAAAATAAAATAATAAATTACTCAATAAAAAATATAAATGTACACTACTAACATTTTTTTTTTCAATAGAAATGTATGAACGCATAAAGGAAATAACTTTTAAAAAATACAGCATTATAGCTAAGATTATCTGTGACAGTTTCACTTGATTAACTTTTTCTTTCTTATAAAATTATTTACAAAATAAATAAAAACCAGTTTGTGCTTGAAATCGAACATTTCTAGACTCCGTTTGTCAAGCGATTTTAATGTCTATTACCTATGATATAAGGTATACCAAGAATATACACAGTTTTGGCTTGTAGCTTCCTCTTTATTCATTCGTTAACAACGGGATGCCATAGTCTCACTGGTTCCAGACGGTTGGGAGCAGCTGGGACTCTTGTACAGTATTCAAAACATAAATAACACATGTTGCATAGCTTTAATTGGACAGACCTGACTAAACAATCACCGCAGTTTTTGTCACTTCATTGACTTTCCAGTCACGTCATTCATTTTCTTACAAAAAAACTCCTCTTAACAACATTCTTTTAGAATAAGCAATAAAGTCACGTAATATTTCAACCACGAGTAACACAGTAGTCTATGAAATGTTTGCCCCTTTGTGATACAAAAACATTCAATCAACAAAATAATCATCAAATATACCAATTTCGGTTGTGTGTAATTATGTAACCTATGTAACCTATTTAACCTATGGCGTAAAATCTGGTTTAATCAAATTCAATTATGCATTGAATTTAATTGTCATTCTCAAAATTGGAACTGATAATGTGAAGAATTAGGAAATGCCATAATATTACTTTCCTAAAATATACATAAATAAATAATCATATTACAAATGTGAAAGAACAAAACGATATATGTTTTTTTTCATTAACCGCAAACAGAAGGCCCTGAGGAAAATACTTTCCCTCAGGGCAGATGTCATCTTTGGGGATGCTGTGCGGATGGTCTTTTAAGGAAAGTAAGGAAAGGAAAAGGTATGGAGAGTGAGGAATCGAGAGATCAGTGTGTCCAAAAGTGACGGATTTATCCCTTCCGCTGCGGCGCAAGGCGATGGTTCAAGAGAGACTAGAATGAGAGGTCAAACGGTCTCCACAAACTAGCCTCTCCCAATCTGGCACGCACACAGCTGGTTGGCGGGCGCATCTTGCAACGAACCACTGTGGAAGAGGAGTTGGTTATCCAATATTGGTTCCTGGGGCGGCGGTACCCAAACCCGCCTCCCAAATTGAATATACCGGTCTCGACACAGCCGTGTCATTATCTTTACTTTTTGGGTTTAAATTTAGGACGGGTTGTTTCGGAGAATCTGAACAATTCATCAAATTTCAACGTTCATTTTTAAGTTCTGTGAAAGATTTTTTCAAGTTCTGTTTTTATTTCAGTTTTGTCAAGCAACTAGCCTACAATGATATAAAAACAGAACTTGAATAAGTCTTTCACAGAACCCGAAAATGAACGTTGAAATTTGATGAATTGTTCAAATTCTCCGAAACAACCCGTCCTTAATGTTATTATTATTTAAAGTTTTCATATATGTATTTTTTTAAATGTTGTAATTGTAAAGCTGCACATCTTGATATAGGAATGCCCTAGTGAGATGTGCAGAGTATGTTTTTGTATTAAAAACTATTTTTTGAATAAATAAATAAAAAATGATGTATTTCCATTCCAAATCCTGAAATTTGGGCAAGCGAGATGTTTTCAATTTTATTTCTTCATGATGACGTTAAAAATGTATTTTTAAATAGTTATTAGATCCCAATCAATTTATATAATTTATCAGATTTTATTTTTTCTTAAGAAAAATCTCCAAATAAATAATTCATTTATTATTAAAATATAATAAACTTTAACATTATGATTATCGACAATTTTTAGGTACTTAAATATATATTTCTTTTCTAATTTTATGCCCGGCTGGGCTTTTACATGTAATTTTTTGTATTTATTACAAAGAATATCTAAAAAAACACATCAAAATAAAAAAAAAACAAATAAAAAAGAAAATAGGAGACAAAAAAAAACAACCCCTAAAACAGTTAGTCCCCCTAGTCAAAAACGAAATAAATTCGCAACTAGATACTCCACGATGCAAGATGGAAAAATATAACACTAGGAAAATTACAATACATTGGTAAGATAGGTTGGTAAGATAAACAGAGCTACGTAATTTGTATAGTAAATGTGAAGAAGACTTCAGTTTCTGCTTCTATAGAAGTTATATTAGAACGTAGCTTATTTAAATCATCCGACAGTCACGTTTTGGGAAAAGAACACCTCACACAGCGCGTGTTACCCGTAAACATCATATTAAAGAAGATCGCGCAAATTATGGTTTTTATAGCATCGCATACCAGACATAATGTATTCGAAATAATGAAAACGCAAGCGTTACCGACACGATTTCGTTAAAAAAGTAACTGAAAAACAACACACTTTTCCCGGGAAACTCGACGGTACGTGGAAGTGTTGTGGAGTCGCATGGCCGAGGCAGTTTTCCGTGGAAAGGTAAACAAAATACAGGTGGATTACTTCGGGGAAATGTAAATCATACAAAAAGAGTTTCACGTTACATTATGTATGGAGGCCTAGGTACAGTCGCGACTCGACGACTTGACAATACGAATATGTTAAAAGACAGGTACTTCAAACACAAAAGATCTTGTTTTAAATTCAACATGAAACGTAATGTCCGGCGGACAAGGTACATCCACGAGCTATAAATACCAATTGTGTTGAGACACGAATATCACAGGAGTTAGAAAACTGGGAAGGCTTCGCGTAACAAAACAATATGTAGATTGTAACCTATCTTGCAAAACAAGACAATATGTAGATTTTAACCTACCTAGCAAGACAAGACAATATGTAGACTCTAACCTACCTAGAAAGACAAGACAATATTTGGATTATAACGTACCTCGCAAGACAAGACAACGTGTAGATTGTAACCTACTTAGCAAGACACGACAATATGTAGATTGTAACCTACCTAGCCAGACGAGATAATACGTAAATTGTAACCTACCTAGCAAGACTTATGTAGATTATGTAGATTGTAACCTAGCAAGAATCGAAGATTATCGACCACCAAACAGGCTATTTTAAAAATTTACTACTACTTTATAATAAGCATCCTGAACGAAGGAGTGTTTGGAGATGAATAGCACCTTATCTTGGGACAGAAGGAACTTATTAATTATCGAGGAAGACCTCAGTCATTTTAAAGATTTTCTCGTTGTGAAAATGCTCCAATCAGTCATTTTGATCTAAGTAATAACTCGCTAGTTTGCCGTTATTGAAACGCAATAAAGAAATGTGTATGATATTAGATAAAAAGAAAATATTTTTCTCAGTCTTTCTGAATGCTGTTTCTGCTATCAATCTTGGTTGGATTTACTATTTACTCAATGTGGTATTTCCTTTTTTCAATTATTACAAGGATCGTGATATTCCATGTTGGTTCTAGGCAATTCATCAGACAAGGGGAGGAAAGAAATAATCTCTCAGAAGCAGCGACGTTACATCAAAGTAATTTCTAAGAATTGCGAAACGAAAGAAGAATTACTTAATTACTAATTTTATGAGGTAACAGGAAAAGCTTTTTGAAGATAATATATTTTTTTAACCGATGGTAGATTTAGAACTAGTTTGGAACACTCGTCCGCAGTCCATTCTTACCCCGCATGTCCGATATAAGATATAGGGTGCGTAGCGACGATTATTTTTCCGTTTATATTTAGACTCGCGATTCAATCCGACAATGTTTCTAACTAAATTATTATTTTTTTATCAATCCAGTACACATCTATACAAGCAACTACCTCTTTAAACTAATTTACCTGTACTACTGTTTATATATTTCAACACTTTTTGATGTGATAACGAACAAAATTTGCCCGAATTGCACAAAGATTTGGAACTGGGGAATCCCCATTTGGGGAATGTGCTGAGGTTACGGGAAGTGAGGGATGGAAAGGATCAGTAAAATATAATGGATGTGATGTAACTGTCTATTCAGATCTACTCACTTAACATAGCACGAGACATTTGAAGCAACAAAGTATCGATTCAGAATGTAAAAACTCGCGAACAGTGAGTACAAAGTTGGAATGAAACAATCGCACGGCATTTTCTGTCTGAATTTCTCGGACAATGCGACGTTTTTTTCAAATAGCAACGTCATTTCTAAATAAACAGTAAAGTTTTTTTTTTAAATATCAATATAAGCAGATCTACTACCATTCATCTGATGATACTGTGTGTATCTCCCACATGAAAGGATCTTTAAAGAACGAGAGAATTTAGTTGTTTATGTCTAGCGAAGTGTTTGTAACAATGATGTATAATGTTTCCTTGGCGCCTTGTATACGAAAGTGAGTCATTGCAGAACGCGGAAAAAGCATTCAGAAAAAAACCATTCCATTTTCATAATGGAAGGTATGAAATAATATTGACACTCCCTAAGTAGGGGAGAAGTTATATATCAGTGATGCACAACCTTTTTACAGTGAGGCCAATTGTCTAACCCAAGGCTGCCCAACCCCAGGCCCGCGGGCCACAATGTGGCCCGCGAACGAATTATAAGTGGCCCGCGTGAAACATTTTCAAAAAACCCGCCAATCCGCCAATTTGAAAAAGTGTCGCGGGCCCGCGGTAAAACAAACAATGCAGCTTGCGCGCGGTCACCAGTGTTGCCAACGACGGCGATTTATCGCTATTTAGGCTACTCAGAACGAGAATCAGCGACGAAAAAATCTAACCTGTTGAATTTACTTTTGAAACAAAAATACACGGGTTTTCGACATAATATTTTTTGCGTCGAAATGGAATCCTGTAGCCACCCCCCCCCCATGGAATTCGAAAAATTGCTGTGGGGTATCACATATGATGTTCGGAATTTTTTCTCAGCGAAGTTCCGTAACAACCCCCCCCCCCCCCCCCCCCCATGGATTTCAAATATTTTGTGGGGAGCACTCATTTGTTTAATATAGGGTTATTTTTATTACTCGGACCGTCAAACGACTCACGACTTAGAACACACTCCTTGCCTCATTCACATTCATACAGCGCCTCATTTAAAAATATGTGAAACCGCATAGAAGTCCCAACTGCTCCAAACCCGCTGGAGCCAGTGTGAATTGAGGTATGTTGAGAGGCTGAAGGTAGAGGGGGGTAAGAAGATGAGAAAGAGGAAGGTGTTGAAGTAAATGGCAATTCAGATCTGGTCACCAAACACGGCCAAAGCCATTTTGAACAACGTTTTAATTCTGAATGGTGGTCTTATACCAGAGCGAGTATTTTCAACTCTGGAGCACGCCGCAAATATACTGTATATTATTTTTAATGAGTAATTTGTGAATGTGATATGTAATTTCGGCGACATTATGCTATAACCAACTTTCTGCAACCTAACATAAAACATTTTATGTTGATGTAGAAATGGGCTGCACACGTAATGCAATGTGTAAAACGGGGACGGTTTATAGTTCGGTGGGAAGGACGCTCGACTAGCATTTGGACGGGCCGAATTATATACTCACACCAGGTAACAAAGTTACTCCCTTTTCACACCACTTTACTGAAATGTCGGCCTGTAAATTTTATTAGTACTTTCAATTTCCGTTTCAAGATGGTGGCTGTTTTAATGGTTCCGTAAAGATACTTTTATAAAATGTGAAATGGTCGTGTTTGATTGGACTTTCTTGTTCAATTTTTTTTTTTAATATTGTGGTAGCTACGTGCCTGAAGAATGTTCGAAAAAAGAATTTTCTTTGAGATAGTCATGTTTCTTTGGAACAAATGTATAATTCCTTATGTGAAATAAAAATATATATTGATAAGTATTTGATACGGTCTCTCATTCCTTACTGCTAAAAAAACTACATCAGGTTGGAATAACAGGAGTAGCCTACACATGGTTTGAAAACTATCTAATGAACCGAACACAACAAACTCTCATCCACTCTGACAAAACACATATAAGCGAAAAATTACACGTGTCCTTTGGTGTACCTCAAGGCAGTATACTAGGACCAATGTTATTTCTTGTATACATAAACTCACTATGTGCCATGAATATTGGAGGTAAAATATAACAACAACTGCCCTAAACCTATCATTCACTCGTGTTCACTCAGTTTACACACTCACGAAATCACACCTAATATAAATTGCACGTGTTCTACCTTTAATCATCAAATGCAATTAAATATTTGGGAATAATCATAGACAACCAACTACGGTGGGAAGCCCATATCAATGACACAGTAAACAAACTTCGTAAACTCTGCCATGTATTCTGCTCCCTTAGGTCCATCCTTGATTTACAGACTCTAAGAAGCGTATATTTTGCCCTTTTCCAATCTATAGCAACATATGGTATAGTGGGATGGGGTGGTTGTGCTGAATCCATTATTAATCCTATTATTACAGTTCAAAAACTAATTTTGAGAATTATATTTAAATGCCAACCTACCCATCCCTCAAATGAACTCTTTGCTAAAATCAGGGTCTTAGATATACGACAGCTATTTACTAAGGTAAGCATTTGTTACATACGAAAAAATAACCTACTGGTGGCTCCACAACACCAAGCTCACACCCGCTATTCATCAAACCTGGGTTGCGTGGTTCCTCAAACTAAAACCTCATTCGCTCAGCGGCAATTCTGGTTCATCGCGCCTAAAATATACAATGCATTGAGTACCGACTTAAAGTCAAGTAATTCTATATCCATATTTACTGCCCGTGTGCATCAATGGATATTTGAAAGGGGACGACCTTTCTTTAAAGATTATATGAGTTCCTAACACAAAAAAAAAATTATAAAAACTTCTGTCCAACTTGTCTCATATCACGAAAATTAAAATTAAGTGTTGAACATAAACATGTTGTCTTATAGATAATACCTACGATAAATAAACATGCAAACAAACAATTATATGCATTAAACAATCTATATTAATTATGTTTATATTTTAATCTTAATGTTTAATATTTTTATTTGTATCTTTTTAAATATACATATACTTTTTCTTTATTTTTCAGTTTGCTATTAATTTTAATATATTTGTTTTTAGTTTTATTTCATGTATGATTCATACTTGCATACTTATGTTTCTAAAAAATAGTATTTTTTAGTTCTTTTAAGTTATTTTTATTATTATTTCATGTGTGATTCATACTTGCATACTTATGTTTCTATAAAATAGTATTTTTTAGTTCTTTTAAGTTATTTTTTTTTATTCTTTCATGTATGATTCATACTTATTTTTCTATAAAATAGTATTTTTTAGTTCTTTTAAGTTATTATTTCATGTATAACTACCACAACACGGGCATTAGCCTAGTATGGTAGTTAAAAAAATTTCAAAAAATGTAACACGTAAACATTTATTAAATAATAAAATAAAAATATATGTTTTATAAGTATCTAAGTATATGGGTATTTAATAACCTAACATTTTAGTCATTTGTTCAGCAAATTAGTTTACAGTATATATCATTTTCTAAAAGGGACGGGTGTGACTAGCGGACCGCTGGTTGAGCATCCCGAATAAAGAGGGGTCTAACGGCGCGTCATAGGGGGTAAAGGAACAACAACTAATTGAAAATACGCCTGATTGATGGAAATATTAAATGTTTATTCAAATGGAAACGCTTGCGGCGGAGACAACAGTGGCAAAATTGGTATCCGCATCTGCAGATGTTTATTTATTTATTCAAAGATTTTTACAATAGGTACGGGGTAAAGTTTTGAGGTTATTAATTCTAGTGTACCTGTAACTGGGTGTATTTTAGTCTTATGGTTCGGGGTAAAGTTTTGAGGTTGTTAATTCTAGTGTAGCTGTAACTGGGTGTATTTTAGTGGTTCGGGGTAAAGTTTTGAGGTTGTTAAATCTAGTGTATCTGTAACTGGGTGTATTGTAGTCTTATGGTTTGGGGTAAAGTTTTGAGTTTGTTAATCCTAGTGTAGCCGTCAATTGGGTGTATTTAAAAAGTGGAAAAACTATTATTTTATTATAATAAGTATTTGTTTCAATTGAAAGTCCCATGTCTTCCTCGGGTGTCTTTGACTTCATCAACCATTTACATCCAAGTTTTTCGCTCACGTACGCCTCATTTTACCATAAACAATTATTTGATTCCTTTTTTTTTCTACAATTCACTTCATGTAATATCGTTAAATAAACATTTTTAGGGTTAAAAAACTACATTATATCGACTCCATATCTCATTCCAGTGCAGAAATAGGTCTTCTTCGGGCGTCCCAGGCTTTTCTACCATTCACTACTTGAATTCGACACAGATAAAGCGTAAAGCCTTCCTCGACTTCTTCTACAATTCAAAATACACAAAACTTTGAAATTTTCAGTGAAATCGTTCCAGCGTATTTGGAGTCCATAGGGCACATATAGGTACATACATATAATATAAGTCTGAAAATTCACACTTATTTAAGAGCTATATCTAGACGATTATTATTACCAACATATTATGTTAGATATTCGATATTAGGGAATGTCACATATTCCCCAATGAGAGAAAAAGTTTTGAAGGTGTTTCGAAGATAACTCTACATAAGGGAACTCGGATTCTTCCCCTGGTTAACTCTATCATCCTTCCCTTCTCTTATGATAGGTACAAAGACAAACCGCAATATCATTTTCCCTTCGTCGAAATCGAGCACGTAACATTCGTGTAGGTGACAACAGCGCTGTGAGGCCGTCAGTTCTCTCGATATATAATAAAAATAATAATAAATTGAATTATTTGGCAAATAAACGTTGCCAAAACCGCAGTTTTATTTTAAATAGATTTAAGCGAGCGTTTAGCTTCTTTTGCTACCCTTAAAGGAATCTCAAAAATGCATACTAAACAGTCAATCAAAATATATCCCTAGGACAAATTTTTAAGGTTAGCCGCGATGTTCGTTATAATCTACGTGTTCATAGATGGCGTTGTTATGCAAGTTATGCTTTGCAATATTAAGATCAATTATTTGTTTGAGCCCTTACATATGCAATATGAATTTGAATAAATAGTTTTGTTTCAATTCTTTCAAGAAAGGCATACAAATACAATACTGTAGCGATGATTCAATCCAATATTGTATTTGTATGCATTTCTTGAAAGAATTGAGTGTTTTTGTGACAAAACTTTTTAATCAAATTCATCTACGCGTTCGTAGATGGTGTTAATTTAATTATTTTATGAAAATATGTCACATACCCTAGCAGATCGCCACACGATTGGTTTCGACGAAATTAATTTTAGACGAATTAACACAATTCTTTCAAGAAGGGCATATAAATACATGTATCGGTGATGCAATCTGATATGTTATTTTCATGCCTTTTACTACGGACAAAACTATTTATTCATATTGCTTATGTACGGGCGCAAAAGAAATAATTATTCTTAACATTTTAAAGCATAACTTGCAAAAAGTGTATATTCGTAAATAAATTTAATTAACGCCATCAATGAACGCATTGATTATAAATATAAAGTACATAACGTTTCATTAACCGCTAGGACGCGAAAGCAGGGTTCCCAGCCTTGCGATGAAGACTCGATTTTCCAGCCCTTGTATTGATAACATGAAGATTTAACGAGCCCTAAAACTTGTTAAAATAAGGTTCAAATTAACGTGATAAAAATGCATGCCGTCATCAAGAATTTTCAGTCAATCTAGGCAAAGTAGGCAATCTCGCACCAAATATATATAAAAAAAATATTTATATGAAAAGGTTAGAGCAAAATATAGATATAGAAAGATATCACTAAATGGATTTATATTTAAATTTATACATATATGACGCTTTATACTTGCGTCATGTACAATCTTTGCCATATAAAATAATAATAAAAAACAAAATAGAACTTGTAGAGAACTTCTACGAACTTGAAAAATAACTTATTTAAATTGTTCAAATTCTGTAAAACAATTGGCCCTCCACTTCGTGAGCTTTTTGAATTGTACAACCTTCCTGGACCTTGACACGGCGAAAACTTACTGATTTAAAATATTGCTCATTTATTAAAAATTTGGTCAAATTACTCTTATTCCTATTAAAAACGGGACAGAATTGACAGATTTCCTAACAAACTATCAGTAAAATACGAATAAATAATTATGAAGATGTCGGAATACGAGTTAATAAAAATTCTAATATTGTCGCATTTCGTCATTACATTTACAAAGAAAAGCGCAGCTGCTTGAACACGTGTTCAGATATATCCTGAATGTACTAAAATTTTATCAAGAAATGGCTTGGCATCACGTTTTTAATAAATTAGCTGTACTCATTTTACTCCGCGTATTTTCGGGAATGGATAGTTTCACGAACAAGTAAGATTGAGCCAACCAAAAGGTTAAATGTAATCAAATTAGATATTTTATTATTTATGTTGCATCAGTAAAAGAATATTTTATGTTTTCTTGGGTCGTGAAACCGAAATCGCTCAAAATGGTTCAGAAACCCTGCGTTATAGGAGTATTTTAATGATCGCAGAGAATTGTACAGTTTATCAGACGGAGACAGTCTGATGGAGAAGGACATCGTTTGACAAACATCTCTGTCAAAGCTATTCTAGTATTTATGTTTCGGGAGTAGAATTTCAAGGGCTGTTAGCGAGGGGGTTCGTGTAAAATGGGATTATCAAGGAGCGTTTGTTGTTTCAGTAAGGGTTGTTGGCTGTTATGGTTAACTTCAGAGTGGGAGTTCGAGAAGATCGAAGGAAGCTCCGCAAGATAATTTGGAGAATATTGAAAAATTAATAACGTCAATATTTATTGTGGCTTCTAGACATTGGCAAAAAGGATCTACTTACGTTAGTTAAACTGAAAACTCATACCATCAGAATACCATCCAATCGAAAAATATTATGATGCCATTGCTTTTTTAAAATTAAATACTAACCTAAGAGCGCTTGCGCTAAGTTAAAACATAAATATACATTACCTAGTAATTAGACTTTTTTCAGTGCTTATTTCATCTATGGGGATTCTGTGTGGAAGGTCGTTTTGAGGAGAGGAAGACCCATGTACTACAATATGGGTCTCTTCAAGAGGGAGGAAAGACAGAGTTTGACAGATCATCCCACAACTGTTGAACTAAAGAACGAGTAGTAGAAGCGACCAGTTATCATGTGGCAAATGTCAACCATGTCGGGTGCGCTTTTGGTGTGTTTCCCGACTATGCACCAGTGCCGAAGGGATCAGTGACGCAAGTTCCTCGCAGCATCTTTCATTTCACAACAAGGACATCATATCAAACGGACGGCCCGTTTCTGAAGAGTCAAGGGATTTTGTTATATATATAACAATATTTACAAAATTATACCAGCAAATAGTGCAGGAAACGACAGTTTAAAACACTTGCACAAAAATAAAAATAAAGTAAAAATATTATTGAATTTGATCCACACAGTATGTAGGTAGGTACAAAATATGAAAAATTCAAATTTTTTTTTCTTTCAGCCGACAAAATACTGTTAATGTGTTAGTCAATTTAAATAGCTTTATCAAAATATTCCCCTACTTGATGAAGAACCAATTACTAACCATCTTTTTTCCAATTACTAACTATAATGACATTTCTCCGTAGGTGTAGGCAGATAGGATGGAATTTAATTTGAAATTATTATTCTATCCTTATTTTTATTCCATCTACTTGTATAATATCACATTTCTAAAGATGTTATCTTCCGTGTCAATGCTCAATTTAGTATCCACGTTTTCATAACATACAGAAGAAAAGAGACAATAAAAGAAAACCTTTTCTCCTCAAACTAAATTAAAGGTCTTGCGTACAAAAAAGTTTCTTAATCATAACGAATGCATAAAACACGCTTACATTAAAAGAGAGCACATAAAAAAATGGTAAAGAGTTAAAACATTACATTAATAAAAATATAACGCGAGTACTATCTTGTAGTGTTGATAAATGGTGAAGGCATTAATATCTAGTTAAGATTTTTCTGAGAGTTAGTCATAGATGGCGGTGCTTACACTGTCGGGTCCCGAATAGTTCCGACTGAACCCGAATGGTAGCCGATTGATAGGCCGGGAGCTCAATGTATTTCTTCGTTCCAGCAGAATAACTTATAGAATCAAACACAGAACGGCGTGTATCGGTGCGACTTTTATTGTAATTATCTACGATAATAAACTTCTTTAAATCTTGAACGAGCCAAGCAATTATTGAAGACTTCCATATTCAATATATTCAATACCGAGTGAGAATACATATACTAGTAATCACAGACATTAATGAAACTTCTCAAACGGAAGCAATTTTGTGTGGATTCAGAATTGATCTACTGGTTAATGACCTTATAGTATAATGTTACTCTGCAAATAAAGAAAACGTATCGGGTTCCCGTAATAGAGTTTTGACGGTAAACAGACCACGGGTATCCAATAGCGCGACAAATGGACCGGGCAACAATACCCGCAAGATTGTATCGCTCATAATGCGGACACGAGCCATTTGTTCAGATAGAAAGGAATCTAACTTATTATATTACGATATGAAAATAGCTACATTCTACGAACATAATGGTGAGGAAAGTTGCGACAGTAGGCCATTGTGGGAATTACCAACGGACAAAGGGAAGAACATAACAATAAAATAAATTTGTGAAAACGATGCAACTTTAGGGAATATAATATGTTTTCTTCGATAGTTGTAAATTCAATTTGTGGCGTCGTTTTAATTGAAATAAAATAAATAACTTTGTATACACCACAATTTGATCAAAAAGGATCAACATATTTCAAAACCAATGGTTTCTTCATCAGGATAAACGTATAATTAAAAATAATAAATTTAAGAATAGACAAAAAAAGTATCCATAGACAAAAATATTACAACGAGCGGTGATTAATTGGTTATGATTATTATTTTTTTTAATTATATAAAATATTTGTTATTTTTTACATTTTATATATAGGGTACCTATATATCTATTCTTAAACTATTATAATGATATTATAATACCTACGTACTCAAATTTGGACTTCACAACATTGAGACATAACCCACGAAAAACTGCGTAACTTTTAGCTTCCTCAACATTTAAAGGGAGTTCATTGAACATTTTTAAACCTTTACAATAAATTTTTTTGTGTTCTAAGCCTAAAATCGTTGCTGCTTCTTGTAAGATAACCACGAACTTTATTACTAATACCAACTTTTTTTAACATCTTAAGTATTATGGACCAAACGTTGCCACAAACTTAGGACGGTTTGTTAACAGAATTTGAACAATTCATCAAATTTCGAGGTTAATATTAAAGTTCTGTAAAAGTCCTACCCTTCTCAAGTTCTATTGCTTTACTATCCGAGAACTGTGAAAAAACCGGCCCATGATGAAATTTAAACACAATTTCAACAGAACTTTCACAGAAGTTTTAAACATAAAATTTGATGAATTGTTCAAATTATGTGAAACAACCCGTCTTTAGAATATTGAATTGGCGTTGCAATTGTCATTGATAGTTATTATAGTATGTCTGTGTATAACATTGTAGTTATATTTTATGGAATGTGTGGGATTGCACTCACCTCCCCACATTCTGGAATAAACAATTATTATTATTATTATGTATTGTGCTAAAACTTGCTGTATTTGTATTGTGTATATGCTAATAAATGTATCCTTAAATGATGTATTGCTGTATAGGAACCTATATTAAACATTTATAAGTAAACCATGGACAAAATGCGAGAAATAATTAACAAAAAATCTGTCTCAACACAGGTTCGCCTAGTGAGGCAGGTTATGCAAAACTTAAAATATAGTAATTTTTCAAAAGAAGCAAACACATTGTGACTTGACATTTTAAATAATAAAAAGGAAAACACTTTGTTTACAGTCACTTTATTGAAATTTTTAACGTCTACCGGTTTCGGTACCTCCGTACCATCATCAGGACAGTTATAAAAATACTAACAAATACAGAATAATACACATATATATAAACAAATAGTTGAGAGAGAAAGAGATAAAAAACAGAGAGAGACAGTATCAGTTGTGGGCGGGAAGTGGGGGAGGGGAGTTAGGGATAACAGGAAACATATTTATTATAGGGCTGAACGTTAAATTTAGTTGATTATTGATAATTTCAAATAAAAAAATCTGTCAATTCAAAGGCTGAAATTATCAATAATCAACTAAATTTAACGTTCAGCCCTATAATAAATATGTTTCCTGTTATCCCTAACTCCCCTCCCCCACTTCCCGCCCACAACTGATACTGTCTCTCTCTGTTTTTTATCTCTTTCTCTCTCAACTATTTTTTTATATATATGTATGTGTATTATTCTGTATTTGTTAGTATTTTTATAACTGTCCTGATGATGGTACGGAGGTACCGAAACCGGTAGACGTTAAAAATTTCAATAAAGTGACTGTAAACAAAGTGTTTCCCTTTTTATTATTTAAAATATAGTATATTATGCAATAAATTTATAACATTCATACATATTTATTTTTCTTATATTAGAAACTGTTCTATTATTGTAACATTAGTTTTTCAAAAATGTCATTGTTACTAACTTACCTACATATAGGTATTTTACTTACTAATAATATATTATATATTCTGTAATTTTTTTGATGAAATAAATAAATTTAAAAAATAAAATAAAATGTTTTCATCCTAGTATGTCTGCTTTACTTTAGACCTCTTGCCTCTGTTCTGAATTATGACCGTTCTTTTAACATGTGTTTTATTGATCAATTAAAATTACACTTGTGCTGTAAATCAGGTGGGATTACACTTTAATTACACTTGTGTAAATCAGGTGGGATTATATGAAAAAGGTGAAAAATACACGTGTGCCGTAATTCAGATGGGATTATTTGATAGAGGTAGAAAATTACACTTGTGCAGTAACTCTGGTGGGATTATTTGATAGAGGTGAAAAATTACACTTGGGCCGTAATTCAGGTGGGATTTTTTGATAGAGGTGAAAAATTACACTTGTGCCGTAATTCGGGTGGGATTATTTGATAAAATTAAAAAATAACACTTGTGCCGTAACTCTGGTTGGATTATTTGATAAATGTTTAAAAAAATATGCAATAATAATAATCAGATTATAAAATTTGTCTCAAGAATATTTTACAAAAAAATTGACTATTGAAAGCAATAATAACTTCAAAAATCATACTCCAATACCAACAATCGTCAAATTAACCAAATAAATAGGTTAACGTACTTGTTGCTTAGGAAACTCACTCGAGGTGAACAATCGCTTCCACCTACTCCGCCTAACACCTGAGACGCAATTAACCGCTGACTGCATTGACAATGATAAAAATCGTTGGTCCCGCTCGAGCGCCGTTCGAGCAACCGTTAAACCGTTTCGATTTTCTGCTTCACGCTCGGCTCGCTTGACTTCTGTTCGCACCTCGAGTCAGTAACCTGTCACCTGTACCTGTATTCTCAGACATTATTTCGATAAGGCGATGACTGCACGCTGACGGAGTGTATTTTCATAAAACTGACAGATAGGTCTGACGAACGACATGACATCTCGTGAATTCCTAATTATGGTTTAGCGTGTGGTGTATGGTTATATCAACTCATTTGATGTTTTGAAAGCATTTTGAAAGACAGTAGAAATGATAATACACCGAGCTGATTCTGTAACACTCAAAGTGGGGAGGCGGGTATGGGTACAGCCGCCCCAGGAACCATTCATTGGATAACCAATACTCGTGCCATAGGTTCGCTACGTTTGGTGACTTAGCAGGGGTGGTCGGTTTCATGGAGTGAGGTTTATCTAAATCTTGGCGACGGACGCGTTTGCCCACCTACTGCGTAGCGGGCCTAATCGGTAGAGACTGGTTGAGGGAGACATTTCGACCTCTCCAGCCGGGCTCTCTCAGTGGGAGGGATGGATTCATACGCCCGTCACTCCTGGACACATTGAACATCAGTTTCCTACCCACCCTTCATACCTTTTTCCTTCCCAGGACTTATTTTCATAAAAAGATCACCAACACAGCATTCCCAAAGATGACATAGGCCCTGAGGGATTATTTTTCCTCCGGACCTCCTGTGTGGAGCTAATGTAAAAAAATAACTTGTCGAGAAAAATTGTAACTTCCCCACTTTGAAACATATTTTAGAATTTCGATTTTGTTTTCTTGAAAGAATGAATAAATAAAATAAATTGAAGTGGAAGTGGAAATGGAAATTAACCCACATCCCGACATCCGATGGCGCTGAAACTTGGCAACTATAATCGTTATTGATGACAATGCATTCTATCAATTTGGTGGCACTCACGCATACACATGCGTGACGTACACGCATTTCTCTGAAATTTATTTATTAATTTAAACGCCCGGACGGACTTATACATGGTACATATTTCACATCATTTACTACATAATACAGTGCCAACAGAAGTTTTTATATTTAAAAAAGACAACAAAAATAACAACATATAAATCAAGTGTGTTCGTACAAGTTAATATCTCATCTCATTAACATCTCAAATGTCTGTCCCTCAGAAGTCAAAGGTCGGTTGTCCAGTTTTTTGTGAAAATGAGTTATGTATGAGACCTTTTTAGTTTTTTCAGAATCTACACAGAGGTATAAAGACGGTTGTCCTACGACAAAATGAAACTAAGTTAGGCCAACATAAAATGTCTGGTATCCCTACAACGTTCAAAGGAAAAAATACTATTTCCTCTATCCTGAATAATTAAAAAAATGTGACAACCGACCTTTGACTTCTGAGGTACAGATATGGGTGTTAAAAACAAAGAAAACTAAAAAGGACTATGCGAAGTAGTATGTACTCGTAGGAAGGTATAGAGATAAGATTTAAAAAATAAAAGAAAAAAAGTTGATAACGAGCAAATAGGTCTGAAATTAATTGCCTTTTGAAACCAAATATATTAGGATTTTACCAAGAAAAATATTATCACCAAATATATCAATAAGTTTACAGCGTTTGTTTGAAAGGTGATGAATTCTTGGAATCGGTGAATAAATAGAGTAGTTAGTATTGAGGTTATTGTTGCATTTAAGTGTCATTGCTTCGAGATTGTCTGGCAGGTACATTCATATAAATGAGTGCCAATAATTCAGGGCTGTCAATTAGAAAATTAAATTTAATGACTTTATAAAAATTTACAGCAGTTAAAATGCGAAATAAATCTCAGTACCATCCAATTAGGATTTGGCTTAAGTGATAGCGCGGTTGACTCATTTTAGTCATTCCCCGGGGAGAAAGGTTTAATCCCTAATTAATCATTATTTTTAAATAAAATTATACATAAAATTACATGTATTAGAAAAAAAACTTTGTTTTTAGGGGTAGATTTTTATAGAGTGACGACTTCCGTTCACTCCATTGCAGACCCTAAGCTCCTTGATCCTGGTATGAAGATAATTGAATATATGAATGCTTCAACATAATATTTACAAAGAAAATTAGTACCCACTTCGTTCCAATCTCATAAATTTGACAAATGAATTTTCAACAGTGGTGGTTACTGGAGATTTATTAATGAATAAAAAAGAGAGATCATATGTTTCATAAATAAAAAACACATCAAATTAATTTGGTAGAGTTTTTAAAATAAATAAAGAGGAATGTACTGTTAGTCACGTCGCGTGTTAAATAGACCATTCAGAAAAGAAACGTTGTCTGAAAAAGCTTTAGCTAATGGGAGAATATCTGTAGTACTTCCCAATATTTCCCCTTCCCGACTTACAGCTAACAACATTCCTAAAAATGGGATTCCATATTACCGTTGGGTACCGGGCAGAATCTCTGGATTATATTTATGCGATGTGATAACAACTAGGGTCTTGCACAATTAAGTATGTATATCATGCACGTTAATGACATTAATGTTTAATCGATTAGCCTCGAAAGGAATTAAACGAAACGATACGGCTTCAAGTAATTATATTTTTCAAGTAAGTGTTATCAATTTTCACTAGTGATAACGGGAGTAGTTATAAGTTTCACGAGTATGCCTGTATCTAAAACTAATTAGATTAGTAATTATTTACGTTGTAAATTTCAATCAGTAGTTATCATTTAATCCGAGATATAAAAAAAATGTATTGTAATGACTACAAAAAATAATTACAATAATTAGAGAAAGTTGTTTTTTGATTTTATGTAATTACCGCATAAGAATCTCAACTGCTCCTAACTATCCAGTGAGACTATGGCAACTCCAAATGGCGTATGTTATGACGCTGGAGGAAGTGAGGTAGGAAGGAGATGAGGAAGAGGAGGATGAGTTACCTGACTGATGGTCAGCAATGGCCTCCGTGGTCGAGGGGTAAGGCTCTCCTGGAGGTCGCGGGTTTAAATTCCGGCGTGCGCAAGTAAATTTTAATTTATTAATTTGCGTTATTTCACTATTCACTTATTTAAAATAATATATAGTATATTTGTGGCAAGTTCCAGAGCGAAGATACTCTCATTATCGCCCTGGTGTAATACCATCATTCAGAATTGAAACGTTGCTTGAAATGGCTTTGGTCGTGTTTGGTGACCAGAGCTGAATAGCCAGTTACATACCTGCCTTCCATTGGGGATTCCATAATCTTACTGGCCCCAGACGGTTGGGAGCAGTTAGTACTTCTGTGCGGTTTCACATGAAAAATATTTTTTTTTAAAACGCAACTAAAGCCATTTCTATTCTGAATGGTGGTCTTACACCAGTGCAATACTGAGAGAATCATTATGTAAACGTTACCATTTGGAGACGACCATACATACCAACTTCCTGGCTGAAATCAGTCCAGTAAAAGAAAATAAGTGGAAAAAAGATTTGTAGGTTTTGAAATCAAAACATTCTGAATGCTTGCATGAACTGAAAAGAGAAAATTACTTGAACAAGGAAAGCTGTCGGAACAATCTATTCCAGAACTGGGAGATGGGATTGTTAATTTATTCTTTGTTTTCTGTTATAAAAACTTTCGAAACACATTTGTGCAGAAAGAAAACGTTTCCTGAACACATTACGTGCAAGGAACATCTGTATGAGGCGGAACTCTTTTACTCGGTTTAAACTTTCCCAAAGCTCGGGAAATCTATTTATTCTTGAGGCTATGTAAGAAAGTAGCTTAAATTATTTTTGTCAATTCTACTAAGTTTCCTGATTCGAGATAACAGCTTTTTCATAAAATAATGTTTTAAGAATTTTACAAATTCATATTAATTTTCTTGACAACCGGAGGCTTTTTGGTTCCAACTTCCTAATCGAGTTAGATGAACAAGAACAATATATTTTTTAAATGAATAAAAAGTTAAAGAAATAGTAAACAGAAAATATAGTGCAGTAGGAACAACTGTAATAATATTATAGTGTTACAATTTCAAAGAACTTTTCACTATGGGAATTATCAAAATAGATAAATAAGACGATAAGAGACAATAATGTGCAGCAGAACAGGACGCAATAATAATCAATTGAAACGATGTTCAAATTACTGTCACAAAAGATGCGTTTAGGAAGCCAATCCGAGGAAATCATCAATAATAAATAAACGGTTTCTGGTCGGCTATTGCGGATTACTGGAGATAATCATTAAAATGTCAACATGATTCTGCCTTTCTGCATGCCGCCATCCGCATCGCAAGCTAAATCTTCGGTATCCGGTAGCAATGGTAGCATTCGTGGACCGTGAGGAAACCCGTACAAACTACGATTTTAACAAGCTGATGACCATTGAACCACCCGTCTCGTTGTAAGGTCGCTTCAAGAAACAAAGGTTACAGAAAGAAGTTGATAACGGGAATGTATTAACGGTAATTTTTAAGGTATTTGTCATTTGAAGAATAATGGGTAAGGATGAAAGGGACTGATGACAAGAGAATGATGGCTAGGGACCTGATTGTATATGGCACTTCAACATTTTAATAAAATACGAAGTCCCAAAATGGGTGAATACATATTAATAAATGGTTAATAAAATAAAAACGACGTTCAACTCGAATTATTTATTTTTATAAATTACTTCCCACAGGAAGCCCGGAAGAAAAAAAATCACTCAATGATGACATAGGGCCTATGTCATATTTGGGGATGCTGTGCGGAGGGGATTTTTAGGGAAAAGAAAGAGAGGAATTTCTGAGGAGGAAAAAAGTATAAGGGGTGGATAGAAATATTAGGGTCAATGGGTCCAGGAGTGACGGATGATTGTCTCCATAAATCCATCCCTCCCACTGCGGTACAGGGTCCATCAGTCGATGGAGAGGTAAAAAAGTCTGCCTCAACCAGTCTCTCCCGATCCGATCCGCCACACAGAAGCTGTGCAAACGCAAGACCTAGACAAACCTCACGCTGTGAATCCGGGCAACTCTGTTAAGTCACCAAACGTAGCGAACCACTTGGGGTGACCTGTGACAGGGGCGTTGGTTATCTAATAAATGGTTCCCGGGAGGACGGTAGCCATACCCGCCTTCCAAATTGTGAACCTACCTACTATAAAAGATATAAACTACACACTAAATATCGAAACTCTTTCTTGAACAGATAATCAAATTCAAAGGCATATCCGGAGCATTGAAGGTTTTTGAGTATACTGGTACTGGCGACATCAGTTTTCTATCGAATCGATATGGACAATGCAGTGCCCGGACATCCGCATAGTAAAAATTATTGTCCACTGTTTGCTAGGAATGCCTTATACAATATTACAGCATCACAAAAACAAGATAAGTATAATAAAAGATTCGCAAGACTTCGAAGTTCTTATGATAATAAATCATTGCGTCAATAATGGAGGATATCAAAAAATCAAACGCATAACAATCCAGTAGATGGATACATATTATTCCGGGCAGAGTTTGAATTGCACATCACAGGAAGATGTGTCGGTGAATGTGACATGACAGGTGGAATCACAAATGACATTTATGAGCGTCAGTCGGGGCTTGCACTGCCTACTTAATAATCGTATCCGATTCATTTATGGACCGTAGAGGGCCTACTGCGTTTGAGTATATCGGCAGGCAATAACCAGTTTAATGCCCCGGACGCGGATTCAAATAAATTTACATCGATCCAAATTCACTTCTACCGCAAATAGAATATTTTATTGTGTCATTGGTTTCAGTTTGCCGTCGTTAAATGCGCTATTTTTAGTCGATTGCTTAGTTGAATAGGTGAATGCACTACTGCTCTGAATTGAACTAGTCTTTGAATGAATGTCTTTTACTTGTAAATCTGTCATGAAGGTCGATACTTCAAGATTGTCCAAACCGACGGGTCAAAAACTCCAAAACCATAGAACGTAATGTTTTAGGTCGTTAATAAGACAATGCATGCATATACTTTAATATGACGCTTCTCTATTTTGTTCTCAAATAAGAGATAAAGAAATGTCTGCAATACTTTAAAGAGAGAAAATCTTGAATCATTGAAATCCCAAAGACGCAATTTTAATATCAAACATGAAAAGGTTAGTAAAAACAAACTTACTGAAATATTTTGAAACGAAACGTCTATAATTTTTAGAGAATTCTATATTTGGAAAACGCATTCCTTTTTTTAGGAAATTAGTAAGAAAACTGTCACTTCACTTTATAAGCCTCTTATACAATAAACAAATATAAATACATTTTAAGTTTTGAACTGTCAACGGAAAAATCACGCCAATTTATAATCGAACAATTTTTAGGATTTTATCCACGGAATCACGTAAAAATATTTGGGACAAACTGAGAAGAATAATTATTTCTCTTTCTAACGGCGAACAAGTCGAAAAATAAAATATACTTTTATAATGTATGGACGCCCGGGGTCAGATCTGTCCCTATAAAGATCTAATGGAATATGATGTTCGTGGCTAGTAATGTCCTTCCGGTCTTAAAGGGTTAAACGGAATTCTCTTCGGCACTTAAATTAATGTGAACAAAAATATTGCGCTCTATCATATTAAATTTATTTACAAAATCTTAGGAGCTTGATACATAAGCTTGGTTCCCACGTTTAGAAAAAAAACATTTATTATTTTGAAAGGCATAATGAATGAAGTTCGAATAAACAAGCATTTCAGAATTGCAAATTAAAATTTTTGAAATATAATATTGATAAAGTTGCTCAGCTTTATTAATTACGAAAATAAAATTCTTATTTTAAACTGTAATATTGACGGGCTTTTAACTCGTGTCATAATATTTAAACGTAGTCTCACATTGTGTAATCAATAAAACGTTTGATGAAGAAAATAACTTTATGTAACTTATAAACCACGGTGAAAACAAAATAGACTTTTCAATTATTAGCGAAACCTTATTTGAAGTTTTCCTAAGAATATAACTTCTTAATTAAAAATTACTATGGCTTTGTTCGGAAAATTCGAAGAAGTTTCACCTGACATTCCATTCTTTGAGTTTCGTGAAAGCTTTATTGAAACTAAACCAATGAAATTCTTAATATTTTGAACAGCGCACTTTGTTAGTGCGCAATGTTCGTTTAAATTTTCAAATTAATCATCTACCACTTTCTGATGAAATTATATTTACAAATAAAAATAACAGATAGGCTCGTTTTTCTAGGTTTCAACGTTATGTCTATTTTATTTTAAGGAATATTTGAAAAATATAACACAACGGTGACAAGACGGAGAGCCTTTGGTCAGGCGCGGCGTGGGCAGACGAATAGATAGACTTGCCCGAACATGAAATCTGTGTATCATTTCGACGAGCTGGAGGCGAACCACGCGACCATATTTTTTGGCACCAGGAAGGTTCGAGAATGCCATGAATAATCTACGACATAAGTCGTACTTTGGCCACCGAGGAGCGCACATAAATAACCAGACCCTGCGCAGAAAACTAAAGTACGGCAACGGTTTGCAGCAGCGCTGGATCGGAATGTTCGAAAAAAACGGTTAAAAATCCGAATCGCCTACAAATCGTTAAAAATGAGTGAGATGGGTAAATTAAAACACATTTGTAAATGTGCTTAGCAAAAAACATATATTCAATTTTGGAAACAAGCCCAAACTTTTGTTCACCCGATTTGAGATTTTTTTACGCAGCCAGCCATTATAAAAAGAACTAGTAATTCGTAAACAGATTTTATTTTCGTGTTATTTTGGCGATACTACAGTGCGAGTTGCCTGAATACGATCAGATTACTTTGTTGACAAAAATACAGGGAGACGGTCACGTTCCCCCACTGTATTAAAATATTGCACTTTACACCAAGCTCCAGAGTGGAAGAGACTCAACATCGTCTAGATAAGAAAACACTAGTCAGAATATATTGAAACATTTCTTGAAATGGTTATAACTATAGTAACCAGAATTTAACATCAAGGATCCTTCATTTCTTCTATCTTCTCCCCCCCCCCCAATTTGTATTCATTCAATAATCAACATATTCCAAATTGCAGATGCCATAGCCTCATGGCTCCGAGCAGTTGCGATTCTTGTGCGAAATCACATTACATTGGATTTACGTGTCAATTTCCTTTGAAACGCGAAAGCAATTGAACTAATATTTGTTTCTGAAAACACTTGACTAGCACTTGGCCCTTAGTACATAATAATAAATGATCGATACACGTGGTATAATATTAATCAAAATCCTATCAAATACGAACAAAATAATGGGGAACTAAAGATTGATTGAATGTTGCCTTTGAATCTGGGCGGCCATATTTATTGCAGGGCGAGCTTGTACAGCTCTCAGCTTAATTAGTTGGTGCCTGGCGAATGGACGGTATGGGATATTCTTGCGAATACTCACTAGACCAGGGGTGTCAAACTGGATATTCTTAAGGGCCGTTTATAACATTTGGCATGTGTAAGCGGGCCGGACTCAATATTTAAAAAATAAAACCCATACTTAATTGTTAAAATCTTTATTTAGTTAGATACCTATTTATTATAAATTCAGTAAGTTAAAAAGAAGGGTAACAAGGTAAATTATCTTGAGCCGGACACCTGACTTCTCTTGTTTTTGACAAGTTCATTGATGTCGGGTGTCATATTCGTCGTAGTTACTTTTAGAATCGATTGGAGATTTTCATCCGTAAGCCGTGAGCGATGTTTGTTTTTATTTATTTTCATAACGGAAAACATCTGCTCGCATAAATACGTACTACCAAACATACACAGGATACGTGCCGCATGATTTCTTATACTTGGATAGTTATTCAAACTCTTGAAATATTGTGTATAAAATGTAGTAACATTAACTTCTTTAAATTTATCCTTTACAATGCTGTCGCATTGGAGATCTATCAATTCCGTTTGCAAATGAATTGGTGCCAGTGCAGCATCAAAAGTAAATGGATTGTTGAAAAGTGGGAATTCCATTTTATGCATTTTGCGTAAATCTTCAAAATGACTGGTAAATTCTGTGATCAGATTCAGCAAAAGTTGAGAATACTCATCCAATTTTGTCTGGTTCACTGTGCCAAATGATTTCACGTGAGGGAAATGATCGAGTGTTTGGTTTTTTATGTGAATTTCCCTCTCTTTCTTTAATACCTCGTATAAAGACAGCAAGTTGAGCAGTATCAATAATATCAGTGCTCTCGTCAATAGCCAGCGAAAAGTGTGTAAATTCCTTAATTTTTTCCTTCAGCTGGGAATCCAAATTTTGAGATAAATCACTTATTCTTGAAGCAACAGTGTTTCTTGACAGCGGAATATTTTGAATGGTTGATTTTTGTGATGGGAATGAAACATCAGCCACTTTTAACATACATTCTTTAATAAAATCACCATCTGTAAAAGCCTTTTATGGCGTTTAATAAATAAATAAACCAGTGAAAGGTTTTGATCTCTTGGCGATTTCTAATGCAATAATGAAACTGGATTTTAAGGCGTCTTCGCTTTCAGTTTTAGCTTTAGTGAATATCGACTGTTGGCCGTGAAGTTTAGATTTTAAAGATAATAGTTTGTCCTTATCTTTTCAGTGTAACCTTCAAATTTTCCTTTATGATTCGAATCATAATGTCTCTTTAAATTAAACTCCTTACAAACAGCAGTTGTTTGATTGCAAATCAAACAAAGTGATTTACCTTTCCATTCCATGAAAAAATATGCGATTTCCCATTTTGTCTGAAAAACTCTGCACTCACTATCAACTTTACGTTTTTGCGACGTACCAATATTAGAACTTGAATGAACAACAAACTATGAGTACGTAAGTAATATAAACACTCGACGCGACCGCACGATGCTAAGGCTTAAATCTGACTGCGCCGGCGCACAGTGGTCCCAAATCCCGATCTAGCTAGACAAAAATATTTTTTCATGGCATTTGATGCAAAAGGGTCAAAATGCAATAAAAAAAATACTTTAAAAAAATATACATTTATTTTAGCCATTGTTACAGATTTTTTAAAACAAAATTAATTACTAATAAACTGCCTATAGTATAATGGTTCGGTTAAGTCATAACGAAGTACTTATTTTAAGTTATTAGTTAAAAATATTTTTTTAACATAATATAAGAACAAAACCGAATGACATTTTTTGTTTATGAATTACTGGCCGAGTCGCTATCGTCACTATTATTAAATGTGTATTTTCTTCGCTAGAACTTCTGGAATCGATAATAATTTTAAGACACCACTAGGAGAGACATCGAAATGTGTTATTTTATATATTTTGGCAGCATCCCGTTTTCGATGTGACCTCAGGCTGATTTGAGTAGTATGAGAGAGTTCTTGTGGACTTCGAGAGTTCAGATTTATCGCTATTTAGACTACTCAGAACGAGAATCAGCGACGAAAAAACACACCGGTTTTCGACATAATATTTTTTGCGTCGAAATGGAATCCTGCAGCCACCCCCCCCCCCCCCCCCATGGAATTCGAAAAATTGCTGTGGGGTATCACATATGATGTTCGGAATTTTTTCTCAGCGAAGTTCCGTAACAACCCCCCCCCCCATGAATTTCAAATATTTTGTGGGGAGCACTCATTTAGATTTTTTTTGTGGGGAATTATGTTTTATAGAAATTCTCTAACAACCCCCCCCCCTCATGGAAATACGAAACGTCAGGTATTCAGTGGCCCGCCAGTGATTCAAAATCGTCAATTTCGCCCAACTGCTAAAAAGGTTGGGCAGCCTTGATCTAGCGTGATGAATAGCACCAGGAACTTTGAAAAAAGTATCTTTTGGGGGAGTACGTCCTAACACAACTAACGAAAGTTGAATTAATTCTTTGTAATCATCCCTTGGCTGTTGGTTTTTTAATTTTTCTGTAAGAAAAATTGATATTTCATCTGAATTCCCTATTTTAAGTCTAATATTTTTATCTTCAATAACAGTTTTGTATTTTGTCTTCTCTAGCTTCGACCACCCAGTCTGAAAGTTTGTAAAAATATTTGAGCGGGGTCCAGTAGTTGTGCCCATTTTTAAATCAAAAACTGATTTGAGAATAATTTCTAAAATATGGTGGCGACATGCTAAATAAAGAAGAATTTTCTCTAATAATGAGCATTGAGCTGTGCTATTAGATCTGTTAGCGTTTTTTGTAGATTTCTCCATTCTTCGTACAGTTTTTCAAGCTTTACAACACAATCTTGAAAGTGTTTGGTTGGTATCTCCCAAAAAATTACATCTTATTAAACTTTTAAATTAATTAATTATATTTATTTTTCGGAATAACTTTATTGAGTAAAACCTCAAATTGTAATATTTAAATATTGAAGACAATATTAGTGATTTCTAAACGAAAATCTGAAACAGAAAAATCAGAAAAGGAAACGGTCACATCTGGGACCGTTTCCTTTTCTGATTTTTCTGTTTCAGATTTTCGTTTAGAAATCACTAATATTGTCTTCAATATTTTAATTAATTATAAAAAAATTATAAAACAATTTTTTTTTCAACCTTACTTTGAAGGTTGAAAAAAAAATTGTTTTATGTTTTATTATATATGTTGTTTATTATATTGTTTAATAATGTATAATGTTCATAGGAAACAAAATTTGATCAAAAGTGATTAAATTGAGTATTTTTTTTTTGCAAAAAATCGTTTTTTTGTATTTAATCTCGATGAGGCACGGGTTAACATTATCCAATTGAGCTAAAACTTTCCAAATCTTATTTTCTAGACAAATGGCAAATTTTAGGGGGGTCAGGCCGGCATTAGGACGAAAATATTTTTTCACCTTATACCTTGTAACCACCCTAGTGGGCAATGTAGTTACGCTTATGTGTGCTGCTGTAGAATATTGTATTTTGTCGTGTTGTTACTGTGGGTGTATGTATGTTTATAAGTTTGCAGGAGTTCACAATTATATTAAATTAATATATTTACTTTGGAAAAATACGTTGTTTAAAAAAAATCAAATGCTCCAACCATTTTCATCGTCCACTTGTGAGCACTCCTGTTAGATTTTTCACATTTCCTACAGAAATTGTAACTGTTGGTAATATTTGTAATTTTGCAATACCTTCGAGTATTGAAAAGTCATTCCACGTAGGTTCTCTTTTAGTATTTAATATTTTCCCGTGTATTTGGGAAACAGCGTGTAAAAGTGTAAAATTACAGATTCGACAATAAATTACCTACTTATTGTTGAAAATATTTTTTTTCAATTATTGCAATTTTTCTTTGAACATCAGATTTCAAGCCAATCGTCAGTAAGTAGGTACCTAAAACGAGGTCAAGGGAACTTATCGAAATTTGTACTTCTTTAGTCTCTACGTGGAGCATTGAAATACATTAATTTGTTGTAGGACGGTACCTATTAGGTATGTAGGTAAATATTTCTGGTACTTTGAACGGGTAGACCTAGCATCCAAAAAAGTATGTTTCCAATTTTCTCTGATTACCTACTTAACGTACCTACTTAATTATAAACCACACAATATTTTACGTAACTTTTTAAATTTCAAATAAGGAACTTTGTCCAAAGAAACGTCACTCATCTCAATGACAATTATTTTATGAAACTTTCTTTAGGCAAGTAGGTACCATAATATTGAAAAGCCCTGTCAAAGTTAGCCACCTAGTCATAAATAAACCACACTTATTTAGTTAAGTTAGCCATCTGGTCAAAGTAAGGCTTGCTTGAATAATAAAGTAGATGCGGCAGATTTTCAAAACCGAAAACGGAACGTAGGTAGGTACATTAAAATTTACTGACAGATGAAATAATGTCAAACGGTCGAGTTAAAACAATCATCTCAGTTAATTAATACCATAATACTGTGGCGACCTCGGGGACAAGTTGCTATATTTTTAATTTTTCTATCAATACTTCTTGACACTGCCGTTTTGCAACCATTACCAACCAACATTATTTTGACATCGCAATCCGGCAGCAACCAATAATCAAATATTCATGATGTGGTATTTTTGCCCTGTACGGAAATCGAGCATGTAGCCGCACAACCCAAAAGCATGAGAACCTAGGTCCTAGATCACTACACAAGGAAGGACGTTGCCAATAAATTGTGTTGACTTCAACCACTTAGAATCTCCTATGACGTGCTCCGTGGCAGATGATAAAAGTATATAATCTTAGCTCAGAGGACTAGGGTTTAAAACCTGATTGAACCAAAAGTAGATCTTTGCAGATATGGTAGGTATCGTCCTGGCTAGGTGGCTTTTGGTATGTTTAGAACAAGGCTGCCCAACCCCAGGCCCGCGGGCCACAATGTGGCCCGCGAACGAATTATAAGTGGCCCGCGTGAAACATTTTCAAAAAACCCGCCAATCCGCCAATTTGAAAAAGTGTCGCGGGCCCGCGGTAAAACAAACAATGCAGCTTGCGCGCGGTCACCAGTGTTGCCAACGACGGCGATTTATCGCTATTTAGGCTACTCAGAACGAGAATCAGCGACGAAAAAATCTAACCTGTTGAATTTACTTTTGAAACAAAAATACACGGGTTTTCGACATAATACTTTTTGCGTCGAAATGGAATCCTGTAGCCACACCCCCCCCCCATGGAATTCGAAAAATTGCTGTGGGGTATCACATATGATGTTCGGATTTTTTTCTCAGCGAAGTTCCGTAACAACCCCCCCCCCATGGATTTCAAATATTTTGTGGGGAGCACTCATTTAGATTTTTTTTGTGGGGAATTATGTTTTATAGAAATTCTCTAACAACCCCTCCCCCCCCATGGAAATAGGAACCGTCAGGTATTCAGTGGCCCGCCAGTGATTCAAAATCGTCAATTTGGCCCAACTGCTAAAAAGGTTGGGCAGCCTTGCTCTAGACGGATATAAAAGTAAGAGATACAACAGTACACGCAAAACTTATAGTAGAACTTCATGTAACTTCAGTCCTGGCATTGTTACATTTTAAACATGATTTTGGAACGAGTGGCTCTCGTAGTTGTATGAAATTCAATTAGGTTATGTAAATCCGGGCTGCCTATACTACCATTTACAATTTTGAATATAAATATTCTATTATACGCAGGGTTAATAGTATATTTAATTTTTCTATTGTAAGACAGATTAATTTTCAATTTACAGTACTAGATTTCTTATGTTAACATTTTTTATACCACCGTTACTCTTTTCATGCTATGCTGTGCTAGAACATATGTTCGGCCGTGTGGTATTCTGAAGAATAAGACGACCGTAGTACCGGATACTGAGTAAACTCGAACTTTATTTGCGAGTATAGCTTTATCGAGCGATACTGGAATCGAAAACATACGTTATCCTATGAATAGTAATTGACAGCTTATGGAGAGGATGGGGAAATATCTATAAGAATTGCAAGATTTGTAGAACTTTGGTTTCTAGGCTAAAACTATTTATTGTACTAAATAAGTTTATTATGGTGCAAGAACCTTGGATAAGTTCCATGCGTCCGCATAAGATATACATGAGGATTTTTTCCAGTGTATTTAATTTGGTGCGGAGTCCATACACCACTAGCCTACTCCAGCTTGCTTAATAATATCATCAAGGGGTCAATTGGAAAAGGTGATTTTGATGAAGAGTGAGTTAAGAACGCGTGAAATAAGACGAAGGAAAAATATGGTTTTCGAAATCAGAAATTTGCATGTAATCGAATGTGCCAGTAGCGTGCGACGAACTGTTTTTCGATATCATAAGTTTAAAAAAAATAGTAGTTTGGTGATTATCACGATTTTTCCAAAACCTTTATCAATAATTGCAGATGTCACAAATAAAGAAGCTTTCATATGAAGTGACGGAACATACAATAAAATCCAACACATGAAGAGAATATTTTTAGGATCCAAATATCAGAGAAGAATGTGAGAAAAAGCTTGGAGTATGTGCCAATAGAATGCGTGAAAAAGCATGGAGTATTTGCCAATGGACTGTGTGAAAAGGCATGGAGTATGTGTCAATAGAATGTGTGAAAGAGCATGGAGTATGTGCCAATAGAATGTGGGAAAAAGTATGTTATATGTGCCAATAGAATGTGTGAAAAACATGTAGTATGTGCCAATGGACTGTGAGAAAAGGCATGGAGTATGTGTCAATAGAATGTGTGAAAGAGCATGGAGTATGTGCCAATAGAATGTGGGAAAAAGTATGTTATATGTGCCAATAGAATGTGTGAAAAACATGGAGTATGTGCCAATGGACTGTGAGAAAAGGCATGGAGTATGTGTCAATTGAATGTGTGAAAGAGCATGGAGTATGTGCCAATAGAATGTGGGAAAAAGTATGTTATATGTGCCAATAGAATGTGTGAAAAACATGGAGTATGTGCCAATGGACTGTGAGAAAAGGCATGGAGTATGTGTCAATTGAATGTGTGAAAGAGCATGGAGTATGTGCCAATAGAATGTGGGAAAAAGTATGTTATATGTGCCAATAGAATGTGTGAAAAACATGGAGTATGTGCCAATGGACTGTGAGAAAAGGCATGGAGTATGTGTCAATAGAATGTGTGAAAGAGCATGAAGTATGTGCCAATAGAATGTGTGAAAAAGCATGGAGTATGTGCCAAAAGAATATGTGAAAAAGCATGGAGTATGTGCCAACAGAAAGGAAGGCTTAACCCCTCACGCTCATTTATTCGGTTTTGGGAACAAACAGCTATTACCCGTAGAGTCTGTTTGCTCTTGGGAACAGCTCATATAGAAATCTTTGTATCTTCCTTACTGTCAAAACAGTGTTAGAAAGATAAAACACCACGCTTTATACTCAAATCAAGAAATTAACCACAGAATAATTAAAATATACACCTCTATGAAAGTAAAGGTGCAGAAAACAATTTGAGAAATATTTATGTAATTTTGTGAATTTTTAATTAATTTTTTTTTGTGAAACGATAAAAAAGTGAGATAACACTATGAACTATTATAACTTAATGAACTATTTAGTTCAGCTTTTAGACGAAAAACATTCAAAATTTTAATTTAAAAGAATATATGTTCTTATAATAAAATTTGAAAGCGCATTTCATCACATTTCAAACACAGTGTTTGGTTTTCGGATACTTTCAGAAATATTCAATTTATTTGGATTTTATTACAAAGCAGGAATAGACACAAATTCTATCTGACAGCATTTTTAAGAATATGCCAGAGGCCTGAGGAGTTAATAATAATAATTTGGTAACTTGTATAGGACCGTTTCTGTGTAAAATAACCTCAAGGGCGTTGATGAGTTAGTTAGATATAAATGATTACTACGTTTAATAAATCCGATTCATTTACCTTTTCCACTTTGTCGAGTAGAAGGCAAACTGTCTACACAAACATTCATTAAGTATATTAATATAGCGATAGTGCGGGTCATATAATTGTGTGCACTGGAAGTAAAGCACATACCAACCGCTTGAAAGTGCACACACGAATGCACATGATAATGACAGAGCGGCATTGAATTACCTAATGAAAAACGCCGCTCGGTGCATTGAGGTATCGGAAGAGCAAACAGTTAAGTATAGAGTGCCGCAATATGGAGGGTCAATGATTGAAATCATAGTAGTTTGTTTTTACGGTGGATCAGAAGATAAATGCTGGACATTGAATGGTATTACTCCGTCGTGCGGCACCACATTCATAATGTTCATATTCAAAATATTGAGCGCATTCAATTTTATTTAAATGTGAAGATCGAACGCTTTTACCGAGTCAAACTGACCGGAGACAGCGGTACTGTGGTATTCCCGATTGAGGTATGTTATGAAGTTATGAAGGGAGCGATTTTATTTAAATGTGAAGATCGAACGCTTTTACCGAGTCAAACTGACCGGAGACAGCGGTACTGTGGTATTCCCGATTGAGGTATGTTATGAAGTTATGAAGGGAGCGATTTTATTTAAATGTGAAGATCGAACGCTTTTACCGAGTCAAACTGACCGGAGACAGCGGTACTGTGGTATTCCCGATTGAGGTATGTTATGAAGTTATGAAGGGAGCGGGTGGGAGACGTAGGACCGGAAGGTTGCGAAGTACCTTGCTATTTAGATCCGGTAACTAAACACAGCCAGAGCCATTTTAACCAACCTTTCACCAAAGTGATATTGAGAGTATCTATCTACAACACTGAAACATGCCGCAAATATTCTGTAGTAATAACTTTGCAGTCTCAATTAAGAGTTCTCAATTTCAGGCAATTATACCTAAATAATACATTAATAAAACCCACAATTATCCATAGTAAATCAAAATTATCCACAACGGTGTTAACATCGACTACCTTCCACTGTCCAGTACGAAACACACGGTCAAACAAACTATTTCACATCCCACACTCAAAAACTATCCACAAGACTGTTGACATCGACTACCATCCACTGTCTATTACGATACACACGGTCAAACAAACTATTCCACATCCCACACTCAAAAACTATCCACAACGCTGTTGACATCGACTATTTTCCACTGTCTAGTACGAAACACATGGTCAAACAAACTATTCCACATCCCACACTCAAAACTAACTACATAGAACATTAATTTTTCAGGACATGCACAAAATACTATAATATATTTTCAGACGCCGATATTTTCCATTTGTCCTTAGTTCAGTTTACTTACGAACCCTATACCCCTGCTGTGTGTAAGATATCTAAATTATTTTCTCATTTTCATTAAGTTGTTTTTATATTTTCACTTTGTGTTTTTTTTTCTGTATGTAACATGAATTTTACGTGGAAACTTTAATGGTTCATGAACTGTCTGTTTCCCCAATACGAAAACCATTGCTCAAAGACTCCATACATTATGTATACAGCGCATTATGTATCACACGTACAACAAACTGCAACTACAGACCATTGCAATAAATAATATTGTATTCCTTCAACAAAAACATCACTGAATGGCTAATGAAAACATATCGCAAGGAAACTGAAGACCTTTTAGTGAAATAGATCATGTTATTCTGTATTGCTAATAGTACTGTCCTGCATTTTCATTTTATATTATTTTATTTCTTTATACATTATATTATTATCACGGAGTCGTTTTCTAAACTATATGTCTAAAAATGTTCTCGTTTATTTCTTCATTCACACACTACATATTAATTATTCTCCTGAACATATTCATAAAAAATAACACTTTTAAAATACAAAATATGTCTTCGTAGAAAGCAATCAACTTGTGGTTTAACATTTTAATGAAATAAAAACAATATTTTTTGTTTAAAACCACGAATTTTTATTAATTTTAAGACCGACCGGTTTCGCTACACTCGAGCATCGCCAGGGTACAAAATTAAACTAATCAATAATACAAAATGTGTCATTATATATACATACAGAGGGAGATAGAAAGTAAAACCAAAATGAAACAACAATATATTAAAAGAAAACAATTAGTGTATATACATATTATAATAATAGAGAACAGGCATTAATAATTGTAAGGTGATTAAGGGATACTGGGAATTTTACAGTTTACAGGGAATATTCCCAGTATTGGGCTTTTTGACAAATCTAATTGATTATTCAGAATTAAACTTTTGGTTTTAATGGTTTTCTTAATTTCTAGTGCTTCTAGGTTATTCAATTTGTTACTATGGTCTTTTCTATGGAGAATCTTAGCACCGGTGCTTTTGTTGAATGTATGATCTTTTTCAATAAGATGATTGGCAAACTCTGAAAAGCCATTGCTATTTAGGCATCTAAGATGTTCTTTAATCCTAATGTTGACATTGCGCGTTGTCTTCCCGATATAAAACGCTGGACAATTGTTACAATTTAATTTATAAATTCCTGCATGACTAAGTGTGTCATCTTTATCTTTAGAATTGACTAAAAATTTACCTAAATTGTTGTTGGTATAAAACGCCGGTTTGACTTCAGAAGGAAGGTTAACTATACTGCAGGAAGAAAAATTATTGATGAATAGAATACGGCGCCATTGGAAAGGAAGATTATTATTATTAATATTATTTGGACTCGCAAATAAGAAGTTTTTAACTGCTAATTGTTTTAGTTTTTTACTTAAAATTCTATCAATAAAATCTGGATCGTATCCATTATTAGACGCTATTTTTTTAATTATTGATAATTCGTTAGAGAAATTAATATTAGTTAATGGAATCGTGACCAAGCGATGGACCATAGAGTGAAATGCTGAGTGTTTGTGTGAAAAAGGATGATTGGATGTATTATGTATGACAATATCGGTGTAGGTAGGTTTCCGAAAGATGTTAAAATCGATTTTATTATTTATGAGAGATAAGGATAGGTCTAGGAAGTTTAAGGATGAATTAATGCCTATCTCTAGTGTAAATTTAATATATATATATATATTTTTTTTAAATATTTTTATTAATGCCTGTTTTCTATTATTATAATATGTATATACACTAATTGTTTTCTTTTAATATATTGTTGTTTCATTTTGGTTTTACTTTCTATCTCCCTCTGTATGTATATATAATGACACATTTTGTATTATTGATTAGTTTAATTTTGTAGCCTGACGATGCTCGAGTGTAGCGAAACCGGTCGGTCTTAAAATTAATAAAAATTCGTGGTTTTAAACAAAAAATATTGTTTTTATTTCACAAAATATGTCAATAATATTGCAATGAAATATTTTTATTTTACATTCCCATCATCTACTTGAGAACAGGTTACACCTAGTGAGGTAGGTAACGTAAATCATACATTTAAATTATATTTAAAAATAAAAATTATGGTACCTACTAATATTGTTGTTTTTGCAAGAAAACGTTAAAAAATTATCTCAATAAACGCCGATTTAGCGGCACTGAACTGAACTGAACGTATATATGTATTAAATAAAATTAAAAATGTGTGCAATTATTTACATGAGTTAAGTTTTAGGTACAATATTTTAGAAGATAGTAATTTTTGGTATTAAAACGAAAGAGAAAAGTAGCTATAATGGTATAATTTGTCAAGGAAGATTTCAGCGCGATAATATAAACAGAATTCGTGGCAATATTTTAACTTGAACATAATATATATTCAAATGGAAAATTGGATGATTAAGTACTTGAAATAATGCAAAATAAACGCATTCGGTATGCAAATGAAGCGAGTAGCTTACAAAATGCTAAATCTTCAATATTTTTCATTTTATAAGGCGCCTAGGAAAACTCCAGAACAGGGGGGAAATTAATTCCAAGCCAGGAAGCAAGAAATTCAATTACGAGACCTTATCCGCTCGCAATCTCTCTCACCTGGCGGTATTTACGACGCCGACAAAGTAAACGGGAAGATAGCAAATGAGCGACACAGAAAGAAAAGATCTTTATCCGTCGCGTATAGAAGGTATTAAGTGGGTAATGATACCCGTACTTCCAAATGAACAACAATACGTCAATATTGAAAAGGTAAAACACAGACTGCACCAAGTTCAAAATTCATAAGAAAAATAATCAAAATAGAATTTGGCTAAAAAGCAAAACGAATATTTTTTAGTAAACGAAATAATAATCTGACGCAATACACCTAGGTAAGTACTGGTGAAATATTTAATTTGTTTTTATTATTTTATTTTATAATTTTATGAGTCCTTTAAAACATACAATCCAAAAAACATAAAGAGAACGTTATTTTTTGTTAGTTGTATATATAACCGTTGTTTTATTTCCTGGCGACAATAGGGTAAAACAAATACCATAGTAACGTTGTTTTTATTTTATTTTTATAACGATTTAAAATGTGCAATTTTCGATTTGCCGCCAAAACGACATGTTCGTTTTTATTCGTGAATTCGGCGGCGTTGACGTCACGCCGGGCGACGTTGGTGACAGCCGTCTTGTCAGACTTTGGCGATTTCTATGTAATAATTACGTTGAATGCAGTTGGAACCGTTTCGTATTAGAGCGCTTATAAGGAAAGGCAATAAATTAAGGAGAAAATTCCCTCGGGAAATTGATTGCCCTAAGGAAAAAAATTCCCTCAGGGCCTATGAGATCTTTAGGGATGCTGTGTGGAGGGTCTTTTTATGGAAAGGATGTTCTGGGAAGGAAAAAAGGTATGAGGGGTGGGTAGAAATTTTGGTGTCAATGTGTCCAGGAGTGACGGAGTTATGCATCCATCCCTCCAACTGTGATACAGAGACCATCGGTCGAGAGAGTCCGGCTGGAGAGGTCAAAATGTCTCCCTCAATCAATCTCTTCCGATTCGGCCCGACCCGCAGTAGGTGGGTAAACGCAACCGCCGCCAAGAGCCCTAATTGGGCGTGTACAAATAAATAAATAGACAAACCTCACTCCGTGAACCAGAGCACCCCTGCTCAGTCACCAAACGTAGCGAACCACTTGAATGACAGTGTTAGTTATTTAATAAATGGTTCCCGGTGCGGCGGTACCCATACCCGCCTCCCAAATTGATAGCAGGAATAAAAATACGTGTGAAAGCTTATTAAAATATATATTTTTTTAAACAATCGAAGGGTGATTTTTATATCTAATAGCAAACAGCCAACATTCAATGGGGTAGGTGAGGGGATATGAAGCGCTAAACGCATTTGCTTGTTTAGTCGGTGACATCCGACATTTCAATTAAGCTAACGATGCTCGTGGGTCACAACGTGATTGTCCACTACAAATATTACCAACTAAAATGTACACATAATTAATACGTGCACGATACTTTAAAAGATAATATTGTTTCGGCCATTAGCGGAGAACGGGTAACGGGTAACGGATATCCGCGATAATGAGACCAAAAAATGGGTGGTTGTGTTATTGTTATTACTTATTACGTGTTCTGTAAACGTTCGTAGTTTCCTTTTACCAATTTTATAATCAACAACATGCCCATTAATCCATTAGGACATTAGCGGCAGAATACATAACTGGTGTGTTTTTTCATAGGAAAAATCTAAACCAACATCATACCATTGGGCGGAAAATCATTCGCATTATAATCTCATCGCAACAACGGCATTTACATTTGCACACATGTCGAAAAGAACACTGAGAATATTGCGCAGTAGCGTCAATTACAGAATAATAATAATAATATTTGGCCGATTTATAGCGCCGTTTGTTGGGAAAAAACACCTCAAGAGCGTTGTACAAATAAATCTACATGTATATAAAAAAATAATGTTTATTTGTTCGTCCCGTACGCATTTCTATACCATTCATCCGATTTTGCTGATTTTTTTTTTATTCGTGCCAGGAATGTTTAGAGAGTGGTTTTAATGGTAGTAGAAGTCGGGGACACTTGAGAAAGACTCAACGCATTATCTCCGCACTAGAATGAGATACGGAATCAAATTAAAGTCGATATAATGTAGTTTTTACCAGTAACAATGTGGATTTCACACATGAAGTGAAAGGTAGAAAAAGTCGGGAATGCCCGAGAAAGTAAGTGAGTTATAACGAAAAAAGAGTTATAAGAAGAATGTGTGATTTGGAAGTGAATGGTTGAAGAGGTCAAGGACGCCATCAGTCACGGATCAAGTGAAACAAGTACTTTTTACAATACAATAATATTATTTCCACCTTAAAAATGCACACAGTTGTCAGGTACTATAGAATTCAAGTATCATTCCGTTAAACTACAATTAAGCTGTTTGTCAACATGTACATGTTCAATAACAATATGTTTACATAATATTATTACTAATTATAAATAGAGTATATAGTTAAGGATATTTTTCGTTATTAAATAGTTTTAGTACCTATTACGTCTGTCCATAAAATATCATTATGTAATTTCGCCTGAGATTGTTCTGAAAACTAATGATTTTAAGTTTAAATCAATGAATTTAAGTTTAAATTTATGTATGAGTAGGTATATTAAAATCAAGAATAAGAATAAAATATATTTAAATCAAGAATTATAATGTGCTCACGAATTGACTGTTAATACATAGAAGTTTTGAAAAATTAAGTGAAAGTGTTTTTGAAATATGTCACGCTAAGAAATTTAATAAGTTAGTTTTGTATGTTAGAAAGGAATCATGAAAGATGTCTAAATGTAGTAATTTTTCATAGTGGGTGTAAGTTGTGATTGCGCGAGTAATTACTGAGTAGTTTGCTGCATTATTTATTTATTTATATATAATTTGTACATTTATTTATAACAATTACAGGTAATATAGCCTAAGACGTTATAATTGTACCATTTATGCAGTGTATATGCAATGCCAAAAATCTCGCGAATGCGCTATAGGACACAAAATATAAATCTATTTTTTTTATCTACCGCATTCAAAAAGCATGTAGCTCTCCTCACAGGTGAGTTATTAGTATTGTTGGCTTCAATATGAAAAAGCGTAGTGTAAAAATTTTATTGTTTATTTTAAATGCATAAACCGGAAAGATAATTTTATCTAGTTTCTAAAACAGTATTTGTTTTAACGGAAAATTAAAAAATATGATGTATATAGCGCATTTGAAATACCCAGAAAACATTGCAAACCGTACAAAAGTAATGAAAGTACTGAAGGGTTAAGTTTCGATACAACAATGAAATGTTACGTCTCTGTGAAAAAACATTTTTTGAAACTAATAATTTAACCATAGAATTTTGTACCGATTGTAGGCAATTAAAAATAATTATTCGCCTGAAACACTCATCCACATTGAAAAATCTCCTGATAAAAGATACATGACGCCAACGGGACCGTTGGCGTCATGTATCTTTTATCAGGAGATTTTTCAATGTGGATGAGTGTTTCAGGCGAATAATTATTGCTTGTAAAAAAAATAATTGTTACCCTTTGTGCTAGGCATAAAAAATCTTGTCTTAAACGTTAGTTTACCAAAAAAAACAATAATTAATATTTGACAAATTAAAAATAGTTTTGCAAGAATTTTCCCAAGTGGTTATTCCATATCGTAGGGTTGATTCTGCGAGTGACAGGTAAATGATTTTTAAAATATTCAAAGGAACGAAACACAAGTTTATATAATCTACCCACTATTGCTCTCAGTATTTTACGAATATTGTTTATTTGAATGTCGATAGCACTTTTGACTTGAGTTTTAGCAGGGAATCGCGAGGGAATTAATTTGTGGATATTCAATTAGAGTATAAAGAAAAAGGACTACAAAATAGCAATGGTCGGGTATAATGACAAATTTATAGAAATGAGTGTCTGAAAAGGTGAGTTATTAGTTTGGATGCAAATTCTATTGGGTTGGTTAATAGGAAGTTCATTTCAAGCCCCAGAGCCGGATACTCCAAATGCACGATCACCAAATTTAGAGTTCGGATACCGCTTAGGTTCTTTCAACCTTCTAATTTATGTACCTATATGCTGAAAATTTAAAGTTTTGGGAATGAATAAGATCAAGAAGGAGACACTTTTATGGTCCAGACACGTAGAGTGGATACACAAAAAAGAAATATCAGGAGAATAGATGACGTGCAAGTTAATGAAAAGTCCGGCAAGTCCCAAGCAGACTTGTCGCATTCAACTGATTGAAATATTTGAGTCGGGTCATGTCAAAAGTTGGTATCACAGAAGTCTGAAGAGTATCTGAGAACGTAGATAAAACGTGGAGTGTGTGACAGAAAGGCATTTTGTGACAATCCATCATTCCTGTTTGTATGATTTTAATTTAATATATTTTTTTAGCCATTTCTACATACAAGTTTACAAATGTCTAATAAATTCTAACTTACATACGCACATAATAACATTTTATTTTGATTTATATGACTCATACAATCCAGCTTGAATCTATCAATTGGTGCAGACTTTGTAGTTTCCAACAGCGTATTATAATATTGTATTACTTTGTATATTAGGAAACTATTTTGTGTATTGACTTTGCTTGTGGCCTAATTTCATTGTACGTCCTTGTGTTATGTCTGTGAATGTCCTTGTTGTATATAATAATGTTTGAAAAGTATTTTGGTAACGGGTTATTTATTATTTTATGTATAAATATCATCGCGTTCAAGGTTAGTGTCTTGTAAAAAATAACTTAGAATTAACAAAAGGTGTATCAAAAAATATTATAAAACATATTATAAAACAGTATTCCCATTTTGGTATTTAGATTATTGCAAAATTTTATTCATCATCTCCACACTAATTTGTTTTTAAGCGATCTTGTTTTAGGCTTGTACGGTCTCGCCATCTGTATCTCTCCAGTTAATTCCTAACGCATCAACGCGCGCATTAGAGGTTTAGAAGGCGCAGACCGGCAGACCAAATTTAGCCGGAAACAGGAGACGAGGATTTGGAATAATGTGGCAAGGAACGGAACTGGAATTCAGAGAGGCAAGGGAATAAAGTAGCAATTTAAGGCATTGACGGGTTCCGCTAGCCGTCTAGCGTCCTTATTATTTATATGAGTTTCTAAATAATATACAAACTTCACTTATCGTAATCCCGTACGTATAATTTCATTTTAAAAAGGGTACAATACGCATTTTATTCCCAAGACTTAAGAAACTCAATTAATCTTTAACCCTTTTTTCTTTATGTAAAGGTTGAGGCTCGCTAGTGTCAAGCGGTAAGTGATTTTTCAGATGGGCTGCGAATTTTGATAATTGGCTGACTTTTTGATGGACTAAGAATTATTAAGACAAAGCCTGCTATCGTCGAAGTAAGATAAGTTCCGCTGCCCCAAATGTTCATTGGATAACCAAAACCTCTGCCATAGGTCACCCCAGGTGGTTCGCTACATTTGGTTCCTTAGCAGGGGTGCCCGGGTTCATCGGGTGGGGTGTCTTCAGGGTGCGCCTACCCACCAGCTGCATGGCATGCCGGATCGGGAGAGGTTGGTTTAGGGAGGCCCTTTGACCTCTCAAATTGATTTATCTTGACCCATCGTCTTACGCTACAGCGGGAAGGATAGATCATACGCCTGTCACTCCTGAACATAAGGGAAATAGGGGAGGGGTAAATAAAATCATTTAAATAAGTCGTCTCAGTGTAGCATAACTACTTTGATAATGGCCTTGAACGCCCATTGTCACATTATGTTATATCGGTTTCGTACTTTTTCGGATCTAATCATAATAATCGCAATACGAACAATGATTTTACAACACAAGAATCTCAATTATAAATCATTTAGTTTACTTTCATCCTTACTCTGCCAGTTCCACTACTCAAAAATGCCGTAAATCATGGTTGGTAACCTGAACCCCGTCGCGGGCTGCTAGACTCAAAACCTTCTTCTTTAATTTTTATTTTTAACTTGATCCTTTATTATTCTGGGTATCATCTCAAACCGACAATAGTTGAAATTACGCCAAGGGTTGGTTACTGGTAGTTTCTGCTGAATCATAAATAAAGCCTTAATTAAATTAATTAATGCGAAAATGGTGCCTTTGCGCCCTTGGCGGACAGATGTTGTATTCTAATTGGAATTATTGTTGGGTGGCAATTATGAAATCAATTTACTGGGGTACCATTTTAAGTTCGCATTTTCAATACGACGAATTAACTTAACTTCTCGGGTATTTTCTAACCAGGTTTTGTCGGGACGTCGGACAAGAGGGAAAAGTGACAGTCTCGATATATCGGGACGGATTGCAACCTTATAGCCTTTTGATTCTGATCCATTTAGCATGCGCTCAGACTCTCTTACACCGCCAATCATATATAGCTATTACATTATATGATTGAAATGATAATATCATAATGATGATGAAACCTTCAATTAATTAAAAAGTGAAAATAGGTTACTGAAATAACGCGCGTGGTTTCACTGAACTAGGTCCAGTAGACATACTTGAAATATACTGCATTTATTATCGCACATAAGTTCGTTCGCAGACAAGCTGTCACCAGTTGCCACAAACACAAACAACTCTTTTTATGAAAAATGACTTCCATTGCTTTTGAGATAAGCTGAAATCATTCACGAGCAAAATACAAATGTTACGGAGTTTTTTCTATTCATAAATACACACAAATACAAATATTATTTCAATAAATACATTTATTCACAAGGCTTTTTTAGCTATCCGAAAAAGGCAATATCAAAATTAAATAAAGTGAGACAGCGAACGTAGCAACACACAAGTATAAGAAGGACAACCTACTGGCAGTAAGTCGTCGCGTACAGTTCCACACATCCCGTGATGTAGAATGTAGTAATTCGTCGCAATTTGTAAGTACGTAAACGCTGCACGATTCTATATCTATTTCTTTCATGTACACATATTCTTTGAATGCCTATCTTTGTTATACGCCAACAACGTTTGAATTAAGAATTTACTGGAAACACAAGAGTTACTTGTTACTTGCCACGTTTAGGTTTATTTTTTATACAATGACTCAAAACAACCCTCTTTAGCTAGATAAGCAATGTTTATATCTTTCCATGAACTAATTTATGTCAGTTTCTGTGCGATGACTCTGAGTTGCGTCATCGTAATTGGGGCAGAAAAAGACGTTCTATTCTCTCTCTGTTCTAGGGAAACTTGTAATTTGATAGGAAATTGCGCTGCCCCAACCAACGCACAAAATAATCGCAATATTTTTTGCACTCACCAGGTTTGGTGATTCTTTCGTCTATTGAGTTTGAATTCCTGCTCCATGGTTGGTGGGAGCAGAACAAATCTGATAATGTGGCGCAGCCAGAAAAATTACAAATGTCCTAACGAAACAGTTTATATATAAGTAAGGTTTTCACATACACAGTTTTTGCATAAAATTTTCACAACGTTTATTAGTAAAGCTATAAATGTGAAACTAAAAATTGCTCCGCCATGTCAGGAATGTAGTAAAAGCTTGGTGAGGCCTCCATTCATCAGTGGATTGAGTACCTATAGCCTATATAGCTAAAAAAATGAACCACTTAAAAATCTGTCATAATAGAATTATCTAATGAAGCAAAAGGGCAAAAGAAGGGCAACGCATAACCGACCATTTACTAAGAAAACACAAGATGGCCCATCACTACAAACTAAACCGGTGTCACTAAACGGTTTAAGTTAAACAAAAGCTAGGTTCTTAATAGGGACTAAAACTAAGCTTCATACTGTTTTATTCGATTTTACATAACAAATATTTTTGGTTGAAATTTGAATACCCAAAGGGAAATTTGAATACCCAAAGAGATATTTACTTCATATCAACATGTTGTATGGGAAAAAGGAAAGGTATTCTTTTAAAAAGTAAAAAATGTTTAAATACGTTGAACAACGCGACATTATTAGTCCGAAAATCGAACCAAAAGCTTGTTCAGAGGGGTGACGGTATTTTTTTTCATAATGAATTGTGTCCAATTGACAAAAGTCTAAAAAATATTATATCCGAGCATCGATGAACTAAGTTATTATTTTTCGATGTATTACCTTTATTACTTTATCATGGATGTATTACGATGTAGACCTTTTGATTCTGATGACTTAGAACGAGCAAATCTTAGTTATGCAAGTCGCACACGAGTATACTCTCATAATATTTAAGGACTTAGGCCAAGCAAACATATATTAAGAGAGTATACCGCTAATGCTCGGAGAAAAATGATCTTGTTAAAAAAGTGATAGCATGCTAATTTTCTGGTAAAATATTCAGAATATATCGAGAGCACGCGTTCTTTTCCTAATAAATATCATGACGAAATGCGACAATATCAGTATTTGTATGAACACGTGTTCCGCCGTCCTCGTATAACATGCGGTTTTAACTGATACTTTGTTAGGAATTTTGTCATTTTTTTTTAGTTATTTATTAAGTTAAAAGAAATACATATTTCGCTTTGTTAACTTAAGTGTACATTGATTAAAAACAAAAATAATATTAATATAAATAATTATGGTTTACTACCTAAGTAACATATTTTTCTTAAGTAAGAGCATTTTGGTTTTGCTCATTGATCTTGAGTGCAAACAGTTTTTTCTTAAATATATTTATTCTATTTACGGTTGTCAGGCTATCAGGAAGGAGATTATATATGTGTACACCCTCATGGCCTATGTTTCTTTTACCACACTCTGTCTTTGCTGAATTTGTGTATAATTTATTGTGTTGTCTTGTGTGGTGGTCATGTACTTGTGATGTTTTCATAAATGAAGTATTTGTGTGTATGAGGCCATTTTGGATTTTGTGAATTAATAGGCATATGTTGTATTCGTACAGTTTTCTAATTTTAAGTAAGTTAGTTTCTTGGTATACTCTTTTGGTGGGGGTATCTGGTCTATAGTTAAAAAGTTTTTTTATAACTTTGTTTTGTATTATTTGAATTTCGTTTAGATATGTGATGTTTGTGTAATTAATTCGCTAAAGGCATGCAGTCCCGTTTTTACCCGGCGTTGCTCGGGGTTGTGAATGATTCGGAGTGTAATTTTGAAGTTTGAATTTGTGTGGACAAACATCGACTAAAATGCTTTCAAGAACAATGCAATCAATGGTTGATTCAATATCCTATAATGATAATTGTTCAATGGCGCCCTTTAGTATTGGCTTTCCCTCAAGAATTATTCATGTAATTTATTGTTGCATGTTTTCAATACACGTTTCTCTAGATTAATAATTACGTGTTCTATGCCTCTTATTTTTTTTTACCCTCAAATTACACTTATAGTGTTAAAATTTCACTAGAATCCCAAACCCCCCGAATCAGTGGGACTGCGGCATCTCTAATTAGGGGTATGTTGTGTGGCTGAAAGAAGTAAGGAGGTTAAGGAGTATGAAAAGAAGAAGATTGGAAAGTAAGTACCTTGTTTTTAAGATCTGGTCGCCAAGCACTACTGAATCATTGCAAGCAAAGTTTTAGACATCTCTACTTGCTATGAATATAATATGCGTGTATAATACTCGTATATATATATAAACCACAAGGAAGAAATTTTCTAAATGTTAGTGAAAACCCTGTCAAAATCCGTTGCGTAGTTTAGAAGAACGAAGCGCACACACAGACAAACGCGAATAGCGACTTTATTTCATACTAGAGATAATTTATAATAGCGTTTTATATCAGCAAGTTTTCTCCGTGTGTGAGCCTAGCATGAATGATAACAAATATTACGCAAGCAATCGAGGCGGCAGTGAATGAGTCTAGTGAACTTGAAGTGATAATCTAGTGAATTCCATACCAATGGTTGCTGCCGGTAAAGATCGATAATTTTTCGAATTTAGAACATGAAAGTGCGAAAATCGCGACGGCGGATATTGCAAGGCGTGACAGACGAATCCGGTCTACAAACAGACAAAATATACAAAGAGATTTAACGGCACTTCATCAAAAAGTTCCACCATCAAAATTCAAATAAGTAATACATGATGGAAATGATTTTTACATTTTTGTTATAGTGCCAATTTTAATGCGGACAGTGTGCAATTGCTTTAGTATTGATATTCGCTATTTTTAAATGGGGTGGCACAGAAAGACTCAGGGATATTAGATCAATCATTTGGATTGATTCACGTTTATGGATGAATCAGGGCGCAACCTTCTGTAGGCACTAGGCAGTCCCTACCTTTAATAGACCCCTATTCGTCAGCACGCCATAAGAAGCATTATTTATATCTGCGATGGCCTTTGATGTTTTAGGGGGTAACATTATTTGTAGGGAAGTACGTATTTTGCAATGTTTCAATTAGAAATCAGCGTAATCTTGAAAGAAAGGAACTTGATTATTAATATTATATAATAAATAATTAAGCTATAAAACGTCGAATGAAACAAAAACCATTAAATTGTTTTCTGTGAACTTATATTTACTGATAAGACGCATTATACAATAAGGAATTCCAGACAATTTTTATACTATGAATATTCACCGACTAACTTAAATACCAGTATATTTATAATATTTTTTTACAAATGCTGATTTAATGGTTAAAATAATTTTCAAAGTTTTCGTTTTTCGAAGAGCGCCAAAACGAACGAAATCTGACGGGGTACGCGTGACGTCATCATACGTACCTTGGTATTGTCGATTAAAAATATATCAATCCGACTCTTGCAGGTGTGAAAACAAAAAAGCCCAAACTAAATAATATTTAGCAAGATTTCCAAAAAAAAAAAAAATTTGAAACAATTGTGACAGAAACTTGGCACAAAATTGTCCGCATTCTTAATGCACGCGGTCGGCCAACCCGTGAGGTAGAGGTTTAATTGCTGATGGAACAAGACAACCAATCACAAGGCGTATGAGTGTCTCACGGTTTTAATCGTTTTTAAATGACGATTTATTAATTCTACGTGTAATTATATACAGTAAAACATATTCAGAATCAGCGTTGTTTATCTATAATATAGATTCTTAATGAATGTATGTTTTTTAAACCATAATATTTTTCATTCAAGATCTTCATTGAATGAAAGTTATTAATATTAAAAAACTCTTCAATTATAAACCGGACACTCCCACAAAAAAACTGTATCAGGAAATGAAACTTTTGAAAATAAGAAAATTGTACGAATACAACATATGCCTCCTAATCTACAAAATCCAAAATGGACTTATACACACAAACACAACATTTAAACAAACGTCACAAGTACACGAACATTATACTAGGCAACATAACAAATTGTACACACATGCTGTAAGGACTGAAAGTGGCAAAAGAGGCATTGGCCACGAGGGTGTACAAATATACAATCTCCTTCCAGATAAACTTAAAACGGAGAGTATAAATGTATTTAAAAAAAACTTTTTAATCTTAAGTTATTAGAACAATATTAGAATACTATTTATTTAATGTTATATAGTTAAGTTAAGAAAGTGAAATGTAAATTTCTTTTAACTTAATAAATAAAAAAAGGCTCGTGTTCATGTTAGAGTTCAATAATAATTAATGTAGGTACATTTGGATTGGTCCGATGCTCTGTAGGGAACCCGCTTGCACAGCGCGGGTGTATACTGTGCGCCCTAAAGTTAAAGTTTAGACTTTTGGAATTCAATACTTCGGTTGTGTGAAAGCACTATGAAACAATTACAAACTTACTTTAACATTAATTAATAAACGGAATTTTGTCCTCAAAACAAATCATTTAATCAATCCGTTCGATTCAAGACGAATTTAGAAAGATTCGTTGCAAAATAATAAATCTATCATATCCAATAATATGACTAGAATTAATTGTTTATATGTTTGATTCGTAGAAACCTATTTATTGTTTTTTTTTAATTGAATGTAAATCAAATTTAATAATATTATTATTAAGTTCTGCACAGTATTTTGGTTTTTTATTCCTACTTCCTCAGTAAATCGGTTTGACCGGTAATAAATCAGATATCATAAATAATGAAATTGAGCGGGGGTAAATAGAATAATACAAATAAGTCGTCTCAACGTGGGGTAGTCACAGTTTGAAAATGGCCTTAAACGCCGAAACAGCTGTCATAATAAAACTAAAATAATTGTAGAACTTTATTTACATTAAATAAAAATAAATAATTAAAAATATTACTAGTGTTCCCATTTTGTTATAAGTACACCCAATCACGTTACGTATGTACAAGGTTTCTAAACATCCTTTAAGTTAGGAGTAAAAAAAGGAACGGAGGGATGCTTCCGGCTTCATCCGTTGAATCAATGATGGGATATAGCGTAAACAACGTCATAGTGATTATAGTAAAACATTTTAAATATAGAAAATAGATCGCCTCGTTAGTCATTAGCGATCATTTATGAAGCTTTTGTCGCTTCCTGTTTGCCTCAACAGCACTAGCTTCAAAGACATCAAATGGCTTTTTATTTATTTATTTACTGTGGAACATTTACAGAGTATTATCATTTTTTATGTGAATACCGCACAATAGTTCCAACTGCTCCCAACCGTCTGGAGTCAATGAGACTATGGCATCCCTAATCGGGGTATGTTGTGAGGTTGAAGGTGTTGGGGAGGGGGAGAAGTTGTGGAAGAGGAAGGCGGGAGAGTACCTGGCTGTTCAGATCTGGTCACCAAACACTGCTAAAGCCATTTCAAGCGACATTTTAATTCTGGATCGTGGTCTTACTCTAGTAACAAGGCATAAACAAAACTATAAATAGAGATAAGATAAGAAAACTAAAGATTAATATAAAAAAATAAAAATAAAATGAGTATATAACAACCATCCACATAACTACTCTCCATGACATGTCATGGAGATATATAATTAGTATGTCAATTAGGAACTTTAATGTGAATATTGCTCAGACAGTGAGGGTTTCTAGCTTATCATGAATACTTTTTTATGTAAATGTGTTTAGTCAGCAAATATTATTTTTTTCAGGGTTGTAAAATAATAGTATTGGAGTCGTTCCTCGTAAGATTGGAGTGAGGCATTTAGTCTAAGTTTAAACGATAATTTGTTTGGCTTTGTAATTAAAATATTAAACGGTAATCGAATACTCAAAATTATTACCGTAAAAATAACCATAGGCATTGTACGTAATACATAATAGTTAAATCAATTATCAAGCTAGGTTTATTATTATTTTGTTTAATATGAGCTTTTCCTAGATTGCTAAGAAAGCTTTTGTAGATAAGCTTTTGTGATAAAAATCGTATATGACTCACTTTGTGGATAATAATTAAATGGCTTTGAAAACTCTAAAAAATAAGCTAATACGCAATATTATTTTTGAGGATTGAACCTCCCTACACAGGAACTGGATTTGAGAACTCTACCAACCTCGCCAAATGCCGATAGGGTAGGACCGACATTCATTTCGTATATTAACTTTGCCCTTGAGGTGATTTTTCACAAAAATGGCGCTAAATAAATTATCCTGTTATTATTAACTGCTGTATGTCATTCAATTTCAGAGAAATGCGTATTTTCCTGCGTGTGTTTGCGAGATTGAAATCGAAAGTTGACAGAATGCATCGTCATCGACAACGAGTCTCCCGAACTTCAAGTCGATCGGACATTGGGAAGTGGAATGATTTCCGCTTCCAAGATTTGCATTCATTTAATACCGAAAAAAAAACTGTATTCTACATGTTCAAACACTAACTACCAACGACTCATCATGATATTATGATTTACCTGAGCTTTACGAGGCCGTACTTTGCCCGGATGAAATTGCTAAAGTACGACATAAAACTTCACCAACGACGGTTTGCACGTAACATGTCCATTGCGGGATATATAAAACACAAATGTTATGACAGACGTTTGTTCAAGCAACGAGCTGAATATAAACAAAACGATAAATTGCCATTATCTCTAAGGCTGAACAATCAAAGAATTATGTACTTGCAACCACTGAACATATAAGCAAATAGAACTGCACGTTCGTGTGCCCTAAGATTGTTAAAATATCGAACATTACAAACATTATCGTCACCTCAATTTTTTGACGTTCCATTTAAAAATAATTAATAAAGTATTCACGAAGTTTTTTCAAATTGCGGTCGGAACCTTTGGTTTCATAAAGGTGAACATTTTTATTCCTCTGTGATTAAGTTCTAAATTTGGGGATGGCGTGAGGCTGAAGGGAGTAAGTAAGGGAAGGAGAAGGGTTAGAGGAAGGTTGCCTATTCATACCTGGTCACCAAACTGTAGAAGGTGGTCTATCATCAGGACGATCCTGAGAGTATATGCCACTTATTTTTTAATGATAAACTAATGTTTATAAGACAAGGTTTTTATGCATAGCACAAATAATTTTAAGTATTAACTACTCGCCTGAAATATCCATACAAATTGAAAATATCTCCCGAGTAAAAATAAATGCCGCCGACGGGAATCGAACCCGCACCTTCTGATGTCCGGTCAGGTGCTCTGGACCACTGAGCTACAGAGCACCGAACATCAGAAGGTGAGGGTTCAATTCCCGTTGGCGGCATTTATTTTTACTTGGGAGATATTTTCAATTTGTATGGATATTTCAGGCGAGTAGTTAATGCTTATAATTATTTGTTATCACTTTAAAACTCGACGAAAAAATACAACATTACTTTAATATTAATTATATCTGAAGTGGAGCCTCAAAAACGAAATGTATTGTGTAAATTGACCACAACCGTTCTCTTTCGAAAGGTGAGAATGCAGATCAGATCATCATCATTCGGTGCAGATCACACTTCTAGGTAGCATAATACCATCTTCAGTGCTTGCATGTTGCGGGCTCTAAGATTGAGATATAAAATCACGACATTGCATCATTTAAAATGCGATTAAGTTGAATTTACGATAGGTATCATATTTAGTTGGTGGTCCGCCAATGATAATAATAAGGAGAAATAATTATGTTGTACAAAAAAAGCTTGGGAACATTTTCACAAAAAAATCAAGAGAATTACCGTTAGAAACCGTGAGTGAGTAATTCTGGAAGTCTTGCAGGGGTAGTGCAATTGCAATGCAATACATTCCATGATTGAGTCATAGATTACATATAATGTATTTAACCATCTCGTCTTGTGTTTTTTTTTACTTGTGTACAGTTTAATGGGACGAAAGCAAGGGATGAAATCATATTTTTTACTCACGATTCAAGAAATTAATATGTTTAGAAATATTGTGCCTACTTTATGTAGTTAGCAGCGTCCTCAGCTTTCGGAAGGAGTATCTAACGTTTTTTTCGAAATCAATGCTTTGAAATTCAAATCTTCGAAACTACCAATTCTTCGACTACGTTTTTTTCAACCATACAATTCTTCGTGCATCTCAATTCTTAGAATTTTAAATAACTTAAACTAACACACTAAAAACCTGTTGTGTTAATGTTTACTTCAACCCCCGACTTAAATAGTTGCCTCCATTAGATAGTTAAGTAGAAAACAAGTGTTGTTTTTTTAATTGAGAACTTCTAAACATTTTGAACTTCTAAAAATGTATATTTCGAAGAACTGTCATTCAACAAAAAATCTTTCGAAAAATTAATTACGGTAAATTATTTCAAAGAATTTACCTATAATCATCGGAAGATTATGTAGGCATTAGCGTCATCAGCTATGGGAAGGTTGAATGAACCAAAGCGTACCCCAGATACTAAGTTCGGTGAGTGTGCTTTCGGTGTGCAGGATCTAAAGCCGGTAATGGACTACCATCTGACTTAAGAGTGATCACAGACTCGACAGAATTCAGAGCTAAACTTAAATTTTACCTTTTAAGACAGCCATGGTCAGAAACCTACCACCTTAACGTCTGCGACTTTGAAAACTTTTTGAAGTAATATTTAATTATTGAAGACAATATTAGCGATTTCTAAACGAAAATCTGAAACAGAAAAATCAGAAAAGGATACGGTCACATCTAGGACTCGAACCCAGGACCCTTGCCTTGCCCTTGCGGGGCCCCGGCAAGGCAAGGGTCCCGGGTTCGAGTCCTAGATGTGACCGTATCCTTTTCTGATTTTTCTGTTTCAGATTTTCGTTTAGAAATCGCTAATATTGTCTTCAATAATTAAATATTACAATTTGAGGTTTTACTCAATTTATTATAAAAAATAAATTTTTAAAGTCATTTCATAAAAAAAATCTCCAATACTAAAGAATCCTAAATTCTTCAGTCCATTAAAAGAAATATCAACTATACTTTTGACACTAATTTTATAATAAATTAAAAAAATATCAATAGGAACTGAGGGTAAAATAGCAAAAAAAAAATAATAATAAAAAAATAACAAAAAATAAAAACAATAAGATAGGTTTATCTAAAAAAAGACGCTGTCTAGGATTGCATTTAGTTCGGGTTGAATCTTGCGATCATACATAAAGATAGTTGCCAATAAAAATGTGCGGTGAAAAAATGAAGACAATGTTGGTAGTTCTTATCCGAAGTATGATACAGTTAAAAGTGACCGAGGAGGATAGGGTCTCATTAGCGCAGTTGGTAGAGCATTGTCCCGGAAAGACAAGGGTCCTGGGTTCGAGTCCCAGATGTGACCGTTTCCTTTTCTGATTTTTCTGTTTCAGATTTTCGTTTAAAAATCACTAATATTGTCTTCAATATTTAAATATTACAATTTGAGGTTTTACTCAATAAAAGTTATTCCGAAAAATAATATTTCATAAAAGTGTTTATCTGAAGTGACCTTGCCAGGTGAGTATGTTTGTCTGTTTCTGTTTGCAAATAATGAAATTAGATAGAGCCTAGGAACCCGTAATAAACTGTACAGCGCCCTTCAGTTGTTATTAATGTTGTAGGTACTTGGATAAATTAGGTAGGATGTTTTATATTCTGGTATTTATAGTATGAAGTAGGTATCGCGAAGCAACTTAATTTGGTAACAAGCTTGATGTTTATCCTTCCTTTCCTTAAAAATACCCTTCACACGGCGCTCTTAAAGACAAAGGTTTCCAGGTAAATTATTTCTCATTTATTAATATGTATAAAAATAAACAAAAAAAAGGTGAAAGTTTTTTTTTAAATACCTTTGTGGCCAAATAGACAGGTGGCGAATTTTGTCCTGGATCTGTTCTTCTTATGGATCTTTGGGGAAATTTTCCCTATTTCCTATATTCCCCAAATTACCCCGCACATGTGTGGCAGCAAAATTAATCGAGGGGGACTAATGAGTAATGAGATATGGGATTTAGTATCGTCTTATATTTTCACATTCCCAACAGGATTCGATAGGATAGCGTGTATTTTATGTATAATACTCGTGTCACTCTCACGAAACAAACAGGTTTGATAGATTGCAATACGAAGTCTCGTAAGTGAATGCTTTGGAAAAATTCTATTAATTATCTACGGAATTAGTGTATCATAAAACGTAGATGAAATTAATATAACTACTCGAACCCATTGTTGAGTAGCATTAAATGTGGAATAAGTCCGAAGATTTATTTATTTCATTTAATGCGAAAACGAGCAAGAGTCTCAACTACTCAATCAGTGGAATTACAACATACATTATTTTAGGCAGGTTGTGAGGCTGATAGAAATGAGGGACGGGAAGGAGAGTGGGAAGCGGAAAGGAAGGAAAATGTATTGCATCAGTTTTTACAGTGCAAATCATCAAACACACTAATTTAGGCTGTGTGTCTGTCTGTGAGTAATTGTAACTATGGTTCAATGAACTCGGATTTGTTTTAAATTTAAGTGTCATTTCCACAATTTGAACTGATTGTGTCAAGAATTTAGAGAAGCTATTAAAGTACCTATACCCATAGCATAATACTGTATACCAGAAAATTATTTTAATTCTATACGTATTTGAAATAAGTATTTCTTTTGTTTAAATTTTTAAGGTTAATCGTGATAAGTAAAGTCAGATTTCGTGATTTTTCAAGGATCTGTGCCTTTTAGTTAACATGCAACTATCAATGCAACAACACAAATATTTTCTTTATTTTATTTTTGCAATAACTTAATGAGAAAAACCTCAAATTATAATTTTTAAACATTGTAGACAATATGACTGTAAGGGATAAGGTCGAATTAGCTCAGTGGCACATCGAAGTCCCGGTACGCCTTAGATCCTGGGTTGAATTCCTAGATGCAACCGAATCTTTTTCTGATTTTTTGTTTCAAATTTTCGTTTGAGAGTAGCTAATATTTTCTTCAATGATTAAATTATAAAATCCCTTAATTTTTCACGGGTATACAATATCATACAATATCATCATACAATATCATCAAATTATTTGAAAAACAACAAACAATATTCTCACTGCAAGTGTACTTATTACAGCAAATACATGTACTAGTCATATTATTAATTACTCATAAACAACATACACTGTAATATACAAGTAATGTACTGTACAGTGTACACTCCTCTTCCAAACACAAGCTAAGGCTTCCGCTTCGCTTAAATGGAAGAATTGTATTCAAACCTCATAATATGCAGTTATTTCTTTAATGAAAACATAGCTCCACCGTGTCTGTAAGTGAAGGCATCAGTTAAGGGATGCAGAAAGGAATTTGTTGAAGGCCTATTTGAAGGCCCAGATTAAAAGAATACGAAAAAAAAGTCGAACAAATGACTCGTTCTTACGCTGCAGAATAAATTGTGAGCAGCTAGTTGGTGTAAAATAATCTTTAACGTAGTTAAGAACACTTTTCGAGCAAAAACATTAAAGTGTCATCATTCATTACATATCTGAGTAAATGGATACACATTTTATTATCCGAGTATTACCCGAGGGGGTTAAATGTTTTTAGGGGTAGTTTCATTTTACGATTCTGATGTCATCTGTTATTGATGTGTTGCTCGTGAGATAAAACAACACAGAGTTACCAAGAGGATACCTTTCCGTGGCGGGAATACTGCGCAGGCACTCACCTGGAACAAAGGAAATGAGAAAATTAATATTTAACCAGGGGACGGAAGCAGCAGTCAGACAATTTGGAAAGAAACCACAACAAAGACATACGTGGAACACGGGGATGCCTATTTTGCAAGACGTTATTTGATAACTAAAGTTTTGTGCAAAACTCAACTAGAATTCCTAGTTGGTACCTAGATTTATTTTTAAATAAAACCAGAAATTACTGACTACTATTTTATCAGGAAGTTGGCATATTGTCACTTTTTTAACAGAATGGCATTCCATTTCCTCTTCCTACCAACAGCATTCACAGCTTAACTCAAATCTCATCTCATAAGAAAGTCATGTTATCTACAATTATTTACGTCACTTCATCATTAATTGACAACCATTTAGCATATATTATACATACTGACAAAATGAATTATGAAATTAAGCTGAGTTTTAAAAGTAAACCCTACGTTGCAATTTAAAATTAAAATTCCAAAAAAAAAACTCATAAAAACAAAATTTGTTCCCAATCTTTGATAGGCCGGTTAAATGGATCGTGTTTAGTGGGATAACCCTTTTATATGTCGACCGTTACTGAGATTTAATCTCAAATTATCTTAACAACACTACTTGCGATTTTATCCCACCATTAAAGCTTAATGTACCATGAAGAATCACATGTTTGAAAAGCTTTGGATGAGTTTGCATGTTTACTGTGTTAAATGTTGCCACAAAGGAGAAAACCTTCTAGTTTCGTAAAAACACTTTTCGTTATAACGTTTTCTGTAAATAAGATACATAAATTAAACTACCATTACATTGCGATAAAAAAACGTCTTCAGTGATTTCATTTAAGGTTCATTAAAAAGAACCAATGATGGCAGGACATAAGATTGATTGCGAGGTAGGTACAATTCACGGGAATGCTTACACTGGAGGCTTCACATGATGTATGGATTTAGGTTCCGAAATATCTCATGTATCTATTTTGTTTTTGTTGAAATTACTCTTAGTATCGCCCAGGGTTTCGATTCCTCAATCCAGACCGCTCGCAATCGCCGTCGAAAGTACATAGATTGGTCGACATTCTTATTTTTGAGTCTCGTCGAAGGTATACACTTACATACGCCAAACGTCAAGTCATTCCACTCGAACAGCGAGTGGATCGAACAACTCGTTGTTCGAGTGGAATGATTTCGTCGAAAATCGAGGCCCTGGTGAGGTACCACTCTCTAAAAGGCATTAGCTAGATTTAGAGATCATCTCTAAATAGTTTCCTGCGCGTTCTATTTATTTAGTATTGGGTAAAGGGAGGTTGACACTTTTGTGCAATATACAAAAAAAACCTGGAGATAAATAAAAATAAAATGGAGTTCTACAAATTAAACTTAATAACAATAAACAAAAAAAACCTCTTTATTATAGAATAGAAGTCGCATTTATTTCAAAAATGAAAGTCTACAAACAAAATAAATAATATATCATTGTTCTACCGGTATTGGAAGATGGACCGAGATCCTATAGCGTCACGGATCCCTTCGGCATCGGTGCATAGTCGGAAAACACGCCAAACGCGCGCCTAGCAATTTGTAAACAATTGTCATATTTGTCACATAGAAGGAACGGATCGTATCTACAACTCGTCTGTGAAATGATTTACCGGCCTATGTGCTACCAATTTACTAAAAGTTTATCAGGTAACTTGTTAATTCATCTGTTAAAGGCCTGCAATCCCGTTGTTAACAAAATTACCAATAATTTATATATATTCATAAAAAATACACTATTATTTTTTCTCTGTATAACCATACGTATTTAAAAGCAGAATTAAGACATTTTTACAAAGAATTTTCATCCTCTAATGTAGATTGTCTCCTTCTACCATTTCAGTCGATAAAGACGAATAAAAAACGAGACGAAATTCTCCAAATGAATTGCTCAAGTGATTATTTAAACAGCCAGATCGATTTGCGCGACTCTAATAAAACATAAAACAGAATGCCATTCGGAAAATAATAAAAAAATATATATTGCCGCTTTATTTTTTACGTTTCCTTCAGGTTAGGGATATTACACCCTGGGGACATGGAGATCCTTTGGGAAGCTTTATGGCCGGGAAAATTCTATGCCTTTATGTGTTTTCCCAAACATGAATTCTTTATTGCGAACGGTTCTGCGGATCCACAAATGATGCAATTCAATTTAGCATTCGGAATTCGGAATGCCGTTCGCAGGAAAGTGGCAAAAAGTATTTCGGTCAAAGCGCGGAATATGTAAGTGGAGCATTCGCATTTTCTTCTTTTCACAAAAGGAAATTCCGGAATAACGTCTTAAATAAGAGTAGGTATTTCTGAATTCTACGCATCGAAGGGACGATACAAACCTTAACTTTGATTAACGAATAATTTGACTATATGTATTTTAATTCCTCCTACTATATAAGTCTCACATCTGACTCGACACAGAAATTTCCCAGTGAGGCATTGAAATATAATTTATAATTATATTTTATCAAGATAAATAATAAAATACTAGGGCAGTTCGGAGAGCAACAAAAAAACATAAAAATCCCGAATGTATATATAGAAAGTAATCAAAAAATCCCGCATGTATACATAGAAAGTAACGAATAACGCGCATGTATATATGGAAAGTAACCAAAAAAACCCGCATATGTACAATATTGTAATACGTGCCTCTTTAAACTACAATTTTCCAATATCTATCTTCTAATAATCTAATATCTAATAAGTATGGAGGTCGAACGCTGGAATATTGTGTACTAGTGATTTTTAATTAACTAAAAAAGAACATTGCACTTGAGGAAAATGACAAACCTAACAATGTAATAAGGTGGATAATAAAAGAAAAATCCATTTAACATTTTTTTTTATTAATTACAGTCTAAAAATTAGACATTAAATTTTATTCCACAGACTATTGATTCTTCTGGTGTTGGTGTTAACACAGTACAAATAATATTTATCGCTTTTCCAGGAAAGTCATACGTACAATTCAGATCCTTATTGTAATTAATTAAGACAACATGATAAGGTAGAACCGGCAGACAAGCAGCCATGTAGCAGCTTTGCTGGACCACCCTTTTTACGAAACCTTAATAAACTACCATGTATTATTATTAAATCTAATAATTATTTTATTATTTAAAACTTCCGCCTGGGAATGTAGCCAACCTATCACAGCATTTTAAAGATCTCCATCGTCATAGAAGTGCTGGCCACAAACCTATTATTCATGTGAGTGAACAGGTGGAAATCATCCCCCGCCCCCCTTACAGCACGGACTTGGCTCCATCTGATTTTTTCACCAAAATATTTGAACGTATTTATAATTTTATGTGTTATTTACAGTCAAACAGAGGTTACTTTACGAAAAGCCCTCGAACACTATTTATAGCACGAGGAATTAAAACACGCTTTATCAAACTATTCGTAACTTGTTTGTATTTGTTTACAAAAAATTATATTCGTAAATGATGCTGGCTTCGATGCTTTGAATTCAGAAATACCTACCCGTATTTAAGACGTTATTCGGAAAATTCCTACAAAACCGAGGTACGTATGACATCACGCGTACACACCCTGTCAGATTTTGATCGTTTTGGAGAGCTTTGAAAAATGCAGAAGAAAATGACATTTATAAAACAAAAAATTAGGTCAGTGGTCAGAGACACTTCCTCTGCAAGGAAGGGTTCCTGGGTTCAATTCTTAGATGAAACTGAATCTGTCTTAATTAATTTTTTTTTTGGTAAACTAATGTATAAAACAAGATTTTTTATGCATAGCACAAAGGGTAACAATTATTTTACAAGCAATAATTATTTGCCTGAAACACTCATCCACATTGAAAAATCTCCTGATTAAAGATACATGACGCCAACGGGACTCGAACCCGTGTCCCTTCGATTTCCGGTCGACAGCTCTGACCACTGAGCTATGGCGGCTTATCTCTTATCCGCGAAATAATTCAATATATACTAGTGTTTCATTCAACAATTACTGCTTGTTACATTTTTTCACCTGAAAACAACCAACTTTATTTTCAAAAATGTAACAAGCAGAATAAATTTAAAAAAATTGACATTTTACTTATTAAGTTATTTCTCTATAAAAATGTAAAATATGAATATGTTTGCAATAACAACGGTTTTAGAAGAATGCGCATATGACCGGACATACAAAATTAGCGCCTACTTTAAAATGATTGTGTTCAGTGTTGATTATGCACATAGCCGAATTATTGTTGAACAGCGCGGATTACGTCAGCAGGTCTGCTATGTGCGGTGTCCCATCAACCGTTTGACAAAGGAATTTTAATCGTTTTAGATTGAGAGTTGGTCATTAAAATAATTCGCCTAGCGACTGGCACAAGCTTAAATTACCAACAATGGGAAGAGTACAAAAAATTACCAAATTTCACATTTATTTTTATTAATAATTAAGTACACAAAAAAAAACGAAAGCGATGTATGTGATCACTTTGTTGTTTGGAATAACATTATTATTGTATTATTTTATTAACATTTCACCATACCCATAAAAAAAACATTAAATCTGACAAACTGATGACTGCTTGATTTATTTTTTTATTTGATTTTTTTGCGCTCGGCTGGGCTTGAAGGAGATGGGGAAGAAGAAGGTAGAGAAGTACCTGGCTATTCAGATCTGATGAATAAACACGGCCAAAGCCATTTGAAGCCACGTTTCAATTCTGAATGGTGGTCTTATACCAGGGCGATACTGATAGTATCTTAAACTCTGGAACGTGTCGCAAATATACTACGTATTAATTTTAGTTTGTAAATTGTGAAATAACAAATATTAATCAAATAAAATTTACCTGCGCACACCGAGGTTTGAACCTGCGACCTCCGGCTTGCTAGTCGAGTGCCTTACCCCTCGACCACGGAGGCCGTCAATACTACGGAAAATACCATTTAAAGAGATAAGCCGATAGAAGTGTTTTACTGTTTGCCCGAAGTAAGGTCAAATCCGTACATATCAGTGATTGATACGTTGAATATGCTAACAACTTGCTTATAATCGTTACCAAACTTCTGTATACGGCGAACGGGTGTATACAATTGTGATTCCGTGTTGGAGTTGTCACAATAATAATACTTGTTTATTATTTTTTTCATGATACATATTTTATATGATTTATTGTATAATACAGTGTATTTTTACATTTGTAACACCACAAATAACAGCAAAATAAATAACCAAAAACTTAAAAAACGAAATAATACGGTAGATATTGCCTTGATATTGGTTTGCGAGGTGTTGGAAAGAGTATTGTTTTAAATGAAAAAAGATGTCACATCTCGTAGATTCGTTGACTCGATTCAAAGCAATCGGCATGAATCGCTCGAGTGAATCGATTCAAGTTCAATGTGACAAATCCATGTTCGCAAATGTCATGAAATATTTGTGCTTCAAAACGTCTCAAAATATGACATCACGCCCCAAATCACCAGACAACCAAGAAGTAGGTATTACCTTTATACGTTCATTGATGTGATGAAAAAAATCAAAATAATAATATGTGATCTCCACAGATGGGGAGAAAATACCCTTCACATACTTCTGAAAGAATACTTCAAATTTTAATACCAAATGGAAAATTTTAAAGATGTAAAAATTATTTATTTGCGCCCGTTAATATAATTTATATAATACCTACTCATAAAACAGTGCAGTAGATAGATTTGACTGATATAAACACAATCAAAATAAAATAACTTATGTCGGGTTATTTCACAGAATTTGAACAATTCATCAAATTGCAGATTAATATTCAAATTCTGTGAAAGGTACTTAAAGTTCTATTATTATCTGTTAGAACATACACAGAAGTTGAATTTTCAATTTGAAATTCGACGAATTGTTCAAATTCCGTGAAACAACCATCCTTAGTTTAAGTACCACTTTATTTCAGAGTTACAGTGTACTGATAACGTTTTTTTAGGATTTATTCATTTCTAGCTAGACCTTGCAGATTATTCAAACTATCCCATTTTCATGTAGTAAGTCAATACCCGAAGATTTATTCATATGTATGTCATTTATATTAAAATAATTTAAAAGATAAAGTGGTAATCGAACTATGTAGTTTTATAACTAACTAACTAACCATCACGCCGTTTCCCCACAGGAGTAGGCAGAGATGACGGACCGCCAAACAACTCGGTCTTGGCACACACTTCTTGCCTCATTCACATTCATACACCGTCTCATACAAACTCTTCTATTATTCTGACTCTTGACATGGTCCGAGTATTTGATCGTGCCATGTCTTCCTCGGGCGTCCCCGACTACTGCTACCATTCGCATTTGCATCGTATATCGTCCTTACACTAATTTTTTCGCTCCTTCGCTCTACATGCCCAAACCATCTAAGCATCCCTTTCTTAATCTTACTCATTACGCTTAAATCAGCCTTGCACTCTTTGCGGATCTCCACATTCCTCACACGATCATACATGGTTTTACCACATATACGCTTCAGGGATCTCATTTCAACAGTATTCAATCTACTTTATCCTTTCTCTGCCAGTTCCATGCTTCACTTCCATAAATCAGGGTAGGTACTACATAATATGACTTAGTGAATTATTAGTGATTACTTGTGGAGACTGCTTTGTCAAATTAGTAAACAGATTATTATGCTGGATGTGGAAATAGTATTTATTTTCACACAAATAAATTTACTACTAGATACTTACACTAAAAACCGAGAGTTCACGGCCACAAGCAAAACCACGTACTAAAAACCTTATTTATTTACAAACAAATAAATATTTATCTAAACCGTGAAACTTAAATGGCAGATACGAATACCAAACACCATTAGTCACTAGAAAAGGCCCATAGCAACAAGCAACAAGGCCTGCTCTATGTTTTGTAACACAAGATTCAACAGAAGGAGGCGAAAAAACAGTTATGATTGAACGTTTATAATAAACAGAACGTATGGCTCATAATAGGATCACCGCATGCGAGCCGAGAGAGAATGGACCAAAATAAATGTCTATTTATAGCACGTGTACTCTCTTCCAAGCATTGCATCTTGATTGGGTGAAACAGTGTGAAGATTATTATAAAGCACGTGCGTCAATGTGGAGTATTATTTAGACTGCAATGTGGCGCCGGGTTTTTAACAGAAATACAAACATTACAGTTTGTAATTCTAGGTTTGATTTTTTGTTTGTTTTCAATGAAAAAGCTCCGTTGAGTTTTATCGAAATTTTGCAGTATTCCACGAAGAGCTGTTACAAAGGTTCCCGATTAAGAAATACAAGCTTCGCAACCGAACTTCGTTCGAGTTTTAACAATATTTATTAAGGCGATGCACTACGTCGTGTAATATTTTTAATTGAGCTGCTATCAATAACAACCCTTACGTAGATAGCGATAAGGTTTAAATTCCCGTTTAAAACCATCCGCCTGTTTTGATTTATGCAAGAAAAAAACATGGCCAAAAAGTGTCTTTTATTTTATTTTGTGGATGTTCAGGCATAAATATTTAATTTTTTTTTCGATGATTTTATAAATAACTTAATTTGCCACATTATACAATAAAATCAAAACCAAAAATGGGTTCGTAAGTAGGAGATTTTGAACTTTAAAGCAGTTTTCATAGGACCTATACATTATTTTTTTCTGGTCTTATAAAAAGACTTATCTTAAAAATACTCGATTATTTCAAAGGTCAAGATGTATTCTACTCGCAGTATTTAATTAAAGCATCTGAAACATTTCTAGGCGACCAAATTTTCAAACCAAAAACACATGATTTTGCATTACTACGTATGGCATCGCCTTAACCTTTTTTTATTTACATAAACTCAGAAACTGAGGAGTCTATGTCATGTTTTCGGATGCTGTGTGGAGGGTCCTTTTTAAAGAAAAGGAGGGAGAGGAAGTTCTGGGAAGGTAAAGGGTATGAGGATTTGGTAGGAATCTAGTGTGTCCAGGAGTAACGGACGTATTAATATAACCCTCATACTGCGGCACAAGGCGATGGGTCGATCGACAAGAGGAGAGGTTAAAGGGTCTCCCCAAACCAGCCTCTCCCGATCTGGCAATCCTCAACACACCTCCCCTGATGAACTCGTGCACCCCTGCTAAATCACCAAACGTAGCGAACCAATAGGGGTGACCTATGGCAGAGGTGTTGGTTAACCGATAAATAGTTCCCGGGGCAGCGGTACCCAAACTTGCCTCCCAAATTAAAAACAGAACGTTTGAAAAATATGGAGCGTAGAATATGGCATCTTGTTTGATCGTTTGCCAGTTAAATGGTGTTGATGTAAATAACGCTGCCGGCTTGAAAGAAATAATTATAGAAATTTAAAATAAATAAAAAATAAGAAATAATAATAAAGATGTATAAATGACATGTCGCCAAATCTGGTCAAAAGTTTAAAATAAAGATTTTTTTATTTATTGTTATTAAGTTTAATTTGTAGAACTCCATTTTATTTTTTATTTTTTATATATTCAATAATATTATTATTGGGTTTATAAAAACAGTTTATTTTTAAACAAGTTCTGCTGTGTAATTATTATTACGCGTGACAGCTGTTTCGCCCTCTGAAGGCATTATCAAACTGTGGGTAGCCCACTTACAGACGATACATTTATATTATTTCTAGGTAGGTATTTTAAAATTCAATTACTGATTTCTTAATTGATTTTTGAGTAAGATATTAGAAATTATTAATGGTTATTACCCCAGCAAAGTTTCCCCAATTAGTGTAATGTTAAAAATTTGACTGAATGTCTTAATGTTAGTTATTCCCAAACGATGACTCATAGGGGAAACTTTGCTGGGGTAATAACCATTAAGGGGGTATTTGCAAAAACCGAAATAATATTACGGGGCGGAGAGGAATGAAGTAAGTTGGAACGGGGAACACGCCACTGCCGCTCGAACTGGTCAACTCAGTTCGAGCGGCAGCGATGAAATCCACTAGATGGTACCCATGAGTAAGGTTTGAACATGAAACGCTTAATAATGAGCGTTTTTCAAATAAAGTTTATTGAGTTGAGTATGCATTTTTTAGGTAAATTTCGATAGAAGAATTGCAGAAGGAGCTCATGATTTTATGAGATTTAGATGAGATTATCAGATTTCTATCAAACTTATTTGATAAATTATCGATACTATCAACTACACTGCTAGACGGTAAGCAGTACCTTATGACTCGTTACCGACGTGTTCTTCATTGACAGATGTCAAAACAATACGGTATTTATTTTCATAATATCTGATCATAATTATATCTGAATATATTGGCAAGATAAATAAAATATCGGTCATTTTCAATATTTATTATTATTTTTTGCAAAAAAGTTACATAAAACAAATAATTATGTAATGTAAAAAGCATAAGATTCAATTTTTTATATAAAAGCCATCATTTATTATTTTATCAGTTAGTAATAGTAAAAATAATTTACATAATAATTTACTAGATGTCATTACAAAACAAATCAATAATATAATCGTTCCCAATCAGCACGGCTTTATCACAGATAGAAACACTTTCAGTAACTTAATCATTTACGAAAATTATGTAACTGATTCCCTTATCCACAAGCATCGGGTGGATTCGATATACACTGATTTTTCCAAAGCTTTTGATATAGTTAGGAGACATATTCTTGTGTATAAACTAAGTCTTTTGGGCATTAAAGGAACCTTATTGATCTGGATCAACAGTTATCTTAGTAAAAGAAAGCTTTGTGTTAAAATAAATTCTGTAGAATCTTACATCTTCAAATCCATATGTGAAGTTTCCCAAGGATCTCACCTCGGACCAACTCTTTTTTTATTATTTATAAATGACATTGTTGGTGTATTTAAAGATGTACAAGTTCTGCTCTTCGCTGATGATTTGAAAATATATAGAATGATACGTACTATAGAGGATTGCCATATTTTGCAATCTAATTTGGATAAATTGTAAATTGTATCATTGGTGTGTGATCAACTAATTATTTCTTAATATTCAAAAGTGCCAAGTTATTCGTTTTCGTAAAATCCAAAGTCATGTTCCTTATGAATACTCTTTAAATAATTTACTATTGACATCAGTCCCTCAGATCAGCGACTTGGGGGTTATATTTGATGAAAAGTTAACATTTACTCTGCATGTAAATGATATAACAAAGAAAGCTATAAAAATGCTTGGTTTCATATGCAGAACAGCGATTGGTTTCAAGTCACTTGAATGTTTGAAAACATTGTACACTTCTTTAGTAAGAAACCAGGTAGAATATAATTCGCCTATTTGATCCCCATTGTATAAAACGCTTTCTGACAATATAGAAAGGGTACAGCACATATTTTTAAGATTTATTAACTTTAAACTGAATATTCCAATTCAAAATATTAACTATGTCCTTTTGATGAAACAACTTAACAATAACGCTGTCAGATAAGCGGATCATCTCTGAACTTGTAATATTAAATAAAATTATTAATAATTGCATTGACAACCCTGAAATTCTCGCCAAAATAAAATTTTACGTACCGACCAGAAATTTGAGGCAAAATGCTACCGTTTTCTTTGCCAATTTTAAAACCAACTTTGAAGCTCATACACCTATAAATAGACTACATAATTTTGGCAATATATTTGGGAATATTTTAGACATGTTTAAAGATAGGTACCGTATTAGTTATAAAACGAAATATTTTTAATCACTTTACTTAGATGTATGAATTCACGACTCCGTAGTGAATACACTTTTATTTTTATATTTCTATCTTTCTTGATACATATTTTGCTTTCCATAATCCACACTATTAATTTTAATTTACTTCATCATAAAACATTATTTATTGTACACTATATATAATTTTATTTGTGTACAAAAAATTTTACAACATTACAGATATTTTATCTAACTAATTGTAAAAGTACCATTTTCACAGTGAGAATGTAGTGCCAAAAACCTTACAAACTCATTGAATTTTCCGAAGAATATTATCGAAATTTTTATCTAATATATTTAAATAGCGTATCGCTCTTCCCACGGGCGAATTCGGGTACAGATTTGTACGACTCAATCGGCAATATAATATGTTATGGTGACGTGCCCGAGAGTATAATATACTATATAGTACTATGTACCTAACACAACTGTATTACTTGTTTTTGTAAAAGCCCATTAGAGCGTATTAATTTTTGGGAAATCGACAGTTTTTTTTTATTTATTTTTTTTATATTGAATACCTCACAAGAGTCCCAACTGCTCCCGTCTGGAGCCAGTGAGACTATGGCATCCCCAATTGGGGGATGTTGTGAGGCTTGGTAAGTGGGGAAGGGAAAGAGGAAGGTGGGGAAGTACCTGGCTATTCAGATCTAGTCACTAAACACGGCTAAAGCCATTTGGAGCAACGTTTCAATTCTGAATGGTGGTCTTACACCAGGGCGATACTGGTAGTATCTTCCACTCTTTATTTAATCAGTTTGTACATAAGTATTATATAGTAAAATAAAACCAATTATGGATTTCCTCCTTGTGACTTTAACTGGGAGAGCATAATATGGAATAAGTTATTTAAATTTGTGAGAAAGAAATATGAATTAAAAAAATTATATAAAACAAAAGATTATATAAAACGAAAAATTTACAAAACTATACATTTATAGCCATGGAGAGAGGTGGTAGATTTCAAATCAAATAACAATTCATAAATAAACAATAGAGACATAAACATTATTCACAAACCATCAGCCCTACTTACTAGCGAATACCTGTTCTTCTTTTCTTTGTTGCCCATTCTAAACAATTAGTAACCTCTGGAAAAAAGATTTAAGAATTATATAGGTCGGTTTTTGTATTTATTTGTAGATGATGAACGTACCTTCATGTTAGAAGTAACGACGCGCTCTGTCAAACTAATCATTCGATACGTTTAAAAAAAATCGGTGATGTCGAAATATATCAAAAAAGTTTAACTATCGTGTTAATCAAAAGCGATTTTATTAGTGACAGTGTTATCCACTAACTCCATTTTGATCTTGCCTAGTTAATCCAAAAAAGTTAATAACCTGTGTTTTTTTTCAAACTAACTACCACACCTATAAATCGACGGCATAATCTGGGTTATAAATTTGAGAATGTTGTCAATTTATTTGGGGATTCCGTATCAGTAATGAAACGAACTCTTCACAAACACTTGAATTATTGAAATATAAGAGAATACCACTCCTTAATAAAAAACTCATTTTATTTTACCATAATTTATTAGATAAATTATTGTTACAACTAATATAACTGTATAATTAGAAATTTATGTAAAAGCACAGTAGGGCATGAATAAATAAAACTAGGAATACGATTCTAGTGAAGGGGCACTCTATAATATTCTGTGCCGCTGGTAGTCAGCCAGATGGCCAAGTGTTGCATAAAACGAGATTTATAGTAAAAAAGTCAACTTAGGCTAGAAATGATACATAATAACATAACGACTAGCCTTTAGTGTGATCTCTTTTCTCATGTGCCTACACATTTACGTATTTATTTTTTGTAAAATGAAACGTGCTCTCACGTCGAACTCACCTCGGTTACTGAAGATAAATAACTTGCGTTGTGATTTATATAATGCGGTGATACAAGGAACAATATCTTAGTATTAAAAAACTGTTTTTATTTATTTAAGCATTGTTTTAATGCTTTTCAAAATAATTTTATTTTCTCATCGTTTAGACGACATTGACGTGGTGATAATGTATTTATTTAAAATTCTTCTGCATTTAGAATTAAAGGATATAATCGAACTTAAAGCTATTTTTAGAGGTTCTGTAAATATTTTTTTACGCAATTGTTTTAAACATTTTAAAGCGTTTTGTTTTCTCATTGTTTAGAAGAATAAATTATCTGTTCAAAACATAATATTATTTTCTTATAAACAATATGCAAATTTACAAAAAACTGCGTCAAAAACCGCAATTATGCTGCGCTTACGGTAACATCCCCTTAATAATTTCTAATATCTTACTCAAAAATCAATTAAGAAATCAGTAATTGAAATTAAAATACCTACCTAGAAATAATATAAATGTATCGTCTGTAAGTGGGCTACCCACAGTTTGATAATGCCTTCAGAGGGCGAAACAGCTGTCACGCGTAATAATAATTACACAGCAGAACTTGTTTAAAAATAAACTGTTTTTATAAACCCAATAATAATATTATTGAATATATAAAAAAAAAAAAAAAAAAATAAATAAAAAAAAAAAAAAAAAAGATTTTTTTACTTTATAGATAAGATAATTTTGCGGTAGGCATAGGCAAGGAAAAAGTGTGATTGTTGCTTTGTGATAAAATGTAAAGGCGGGCGGCACCAAAACATCCCAGATCACAAGGCCGGGACACTGAATCAAATCAGCCTCCTAACTTGTATGGGAAGCTCCAAAAAATGTTTTTTTTTTTAAATTAACTAACAAAAATAATGTTTTAATAAATAACAATAAATTGAAAAAAAATTAAAAGCATTCTTTTTGTAAAATCTCATAAAAGTTGGGAGACTGCTTTGAATGAGTTTTCCCGGCCTTGTGAGGTTTTGACGGCACACGAACGAAAGACACACTCGCAGGCTTTTCTGTTAGTGATTTATTTCTAGGTCAACACGAGTATTTTATATTCGTTTTTATATTTTTTAAATTATTTTATACATCATTGTTATTATTAAAGTCATAAATGAGTGTAAGAAAAGATTATTTGCGGATAATGCGATTATTAATATCACAGGCAAGGTATATGAAAGTATAATCGATAAAATCAATGGTGATATTAACAATGTGTCCAAATGGAAGAAAATTAACACTACAAAGTACACGATCATTGGTAACAGAATGTATAATGAACGTAATCACGTAATAATGGATGGTGTAATTACTGGGGAGTAATTCTAGACTCAGAGATATCGGTTGAAGAAAATGCCGATTTCATTGCCAAAAATGGCTAAAAAGGTGTTAGAATTTTTTTTTTTAAATCGTTTAATAATTTATAAAAAAACTGTTGCACCACGTGTAGACTGCTGTTCTAGTAGTGTAGGTAGCTTAAAAAACTCGTAATCATATAACTCAAATAATCCAGAAGAGAACAATAAGACAAACTTCAAAGTGTATTAAATATAAACCAATACGGAAAATACAGGGAATTTGATATTATGAGTTTTAAACAAAGAATTTTCTTTAGTGTTTTAATTTTTATACACGACGTTTTTATCAAATTACTACCAACTTACTTTGGAGATAAACTAAAATATAATAAAGACTTCCACACACACCATACAAGACAGAAAGAAAACATCAGAGTAAAAAAAAACGAACAAAACAAAAACACATAATTGTTAACAGTATACAGGAATCTAAATGTGTAGCTTAGTTCCTAGTCAAATTAAAAATGTATGTAGTTGAATAAAATTCAAATAAAAGCGTAAAAATTATGTATATAATAAATATTAGAAGCGTAAGTTAAAATTAAAATTATATCTAATGATATTTTAGACCACATGATATGGATCTATTTTAAGAGTAAAAAAATAAAATAAAATAAATTAATTTGAATCACGAGCTATTTGAGTTTTGTTAAATCCATTGAAATATCAAACAAGTAGACAATAAGAAAAATATACACCTAAAAACCAATAAATAATAGTTAATTAATTAGTCTGACCGGACATCAGAAGGCGCGGGTTCAATTGCCATCGGCGGCATTTATTTTTACTCTGGAGATATTTTCAATTTGTATTGATATTACAGGCAACTAATTATTGCTTATAATAATTTATTATCTTTTGTGCTATGCATAAAAACCTTGTCTTATAAACATTGGTATATCATTTAAAAAATATATATATAATGGTTAATTTGCTTACGAGTTCAAATAGAAAGTTACATAAGTAATATCGCAGAGTGTAACAGTGTTACAGTTATTTCCGAGATGATTCCTGATTTTCCCAATATTCACCTAGCTAAGATGGACGGTTCCGAAGCATGACTAAAAAAATGTTTACACGATGAATGGAACTTTTGGACCAGGAACTTTTTTTAGAACACCCGGCCTCTTGAGAGAATGCCAAAACGTGGGTCATTTATCATCAGCTCCTTACCTTCCACTTTGTAAGTGCCATTATTTATGAACGTTTTGTGTTGGAAAAACTACTTTCTACCGTGCGTTGAGGCGTTCCATTTATTTAGTTTACATTATATTATGGAAGGTGGAACTCCTTTATATGCGGCCGAAGACAGAGTAATTCCTACATTTCGATTTGAAAGATGCAAACTAACGTAATAGATGAAATTTCAGAAATGGACATGATGAAAGCTTTATGTGATGGAAGCTTTCGTTGGAAAATCAATTGCCTTGGTAACGTTCCTAATAATTTTGTGTGCTATAAAATTTAGATTTAGAGCACATAAATTACTTGTCGTTAGCGAATATTTTAAATATTGCAACTATAGAGAGCAGACGAAAAATAAACATACTAACCTTTTTATTAAAATTATTAGTTTCTAAATTCAATTGTTGTGAACTCCTGCATATAATAAAGCCGAATGTACCTAAACAAAAAATTAGATATCTAAACATTAAAAAAATATATATACACATATAATTTTAGATAAACATTAACAAAATATATTTACACATACAATTTTAGATAAACATTTACAAATTATATTTACACATATTAATTTTAGATAAACATTAACAAATTAGATATACACATATAATTTTAGATAAACATTAACAAATTATGTACACACATATAATTTTAGATAAACATTAACAAATTATATATACACATATAATTTTAGATAAACATTAACAAATTATATATACACATATAATTTTAGATAAACATTAACAAATTATATATACACATATAATTTTAATTATACTAGTGGACCCCGCAATGCTTTCTCCGACTTGCTACAGGACAAGATATAGTTTTTGCAATTCTCTGAATATTTACATAACCTACTTGGTTGAAAGGTTATGATTCATGGCTACGAATCTGGAGGTCGCGGGATAATTTGTGTTTTTTCACAGTTCATCAATTAAAAATAATATATAGTATACTAGTGGACCCCACAATGCTTCGCTTTTGCTAATGTCTTTCTCGGGCGTCTCCGACTTCTTCCACCATTTACTACTGTACCCACAATGTTACTGTTAAAAAAACTACATTACATCGACTTTAATTGGACTCCGTATCTCATTGAGGTGCAGAGTTATTGCGTTTAGTATTCCTCGGGCGTCCCCGACTTCAAACTACTCTGTAAACACTCCTAGCACTAATATGAACAAACTTTGAAATTATCAGTAATATCGGTCGACTACTTTTCGAGTTTTGCGAGCACAAATATATGCAGGCTGAATTTTATTTATTAAGAAGAATATATAATTATACATGGATATGTATATATACGTAATATATCCATCTCATTTCAACTATAATTTGCATTCCCCAATACAACATTTACATAGTCATGGTAACAAACATTTTAAATTAAATGATATGGATGTATTTGACAATAATTTGAACTTGACAATCTTCAAACGCCGTATGTGCTCACTCTCTCTACCTAGTATACATTATTGTAAGAATGATTTTATTTATACTTTTAATTAATATTATCGATGATTTGGAGAATATAGGCAGATTATCAATTTTTCACTTAATTTCATTATATGTTACCTATATTTTTTATTGTAATTTTTAAAGAGATTAATACGTACGTTTAAATAAAATAAATTAATTATATAAAAAAAAAATTTTCAACAAAATTATTTTAAACATTAATTACTCGGCTGAAATATCCATACAAATTGAAAATATCTTCCGAGTAAAAATAAATGCAGCCGACGGGAATTGAACCCGCGCCTTCTGATCTCCGGTCAGGTGCTTTTTACTCGGGAGATATTTTCAATTTGCATGGATATTTCAGCCGAATAATTAATGATTATAATAATTTGTTATCCTTTGTGCTATGCATAAAAACATTGTCTGATAAACATAAGTTTATCTTTATAAATTTTTATTCTTCTAAATCTCGCCCAGCATAAGAGTTGAAATGGCATTTAAAAAGAGGATTATTAATATTAACACTCCAGTCGGTGTGTATTACACGGATCGCTTGAAAGAAACATTACAGCAATATTGTGAAGTGGCGGAGTGGTAAAGCGATAGGATGTTTGTACGGGAGCCGCGGGAACACGATGGATTGGATCTGACGATTGACGGGAACATTAACGAAGCACTCGTGGCTTGTCAGTGTTCATCGAAGCGAATTAATATGCCTCAAATAAATGCATAACTGATACGAGTACTTGGTTTTTTTAAGATCGCCTCTCTTATTTCTATAACGTTCTGAGGAAAATAAATTCCTTCGAGGTTTATTTATTTTTATGGAGGAAAGAGAAAGGGGTGTATATAGGTTGTTCTCTTCTTCAGGATTTTCTTTAATAGCAAATTCATTAACAATAAGTACGGAAATAAATAATAACACAAGATTGGGTTCTTCTTTTGTGCATCATCCAGTGAATACCAGACCATCCTTTGGACGAAAGGAGATGTCTTATAAAGCTCCATTGCTTTATAATATGCTCAGTAAAAATATAATACCTATAGGTTGGTTGAATCTATTCAAGAAAATAAGTATCAAGTAAAAAAATCCATACTGGATGAGAGTAGTGATTTTGGATTGCCCATGTCGTGGCTTGTGTCATGAATCATATTCCTTGTGATCCATGTGTGTATGTGTTATGTCATTTACTTATTTCATTGAATATAATTGTAAAGCTGCTCATCTCGACACAGGAATTCCCTAGTGAGATGAGCAGCGGAAGAAAAAAATAAATGAACGAATAAATAAAAATAAATAAACCTTCAAAACTAACGACGAGGCTTATGAGCTGGTGTGATGTTCTCTCGCCACTCAGCAAATCATAAAATATTAATTAATTCCTCACTTTCAAGAGCAGAGTTGTTCGGTTTACGCTTATACTCAGACACTATGAAGATACCTACGTAACGTTTGTGGGATAAGTGCACAAGGCAATTAAATAAAATTTTCTTTGATGAGAAGTGGAGGATATGATCTTACTGAAAGCATTAAAATGATAATTAATTATTTATCACCCTCTCCAACGGTGTATAGTAAGTACTCAGTTCAGCACGAAGAAATGAGCGGTAAAATAACTGGCGGAATTATTGATCCTTGGACAACAGTAATCATTACCCTTCCCATTTGTTCAGCATCACAACATACCCCAATAGGGGATGCCATAGTGTCACTGGCATTGGGACTATTATGCGACATACAACAGTAGACCAGTATACAGTTGACGTCGAAAGCAACAGAACGTGCATTTTCTCCCAATGATTTTTTTAAATATAACATATAACGCTTGTGGAACGATTCACCGTCGTATGTATTTCATGTTTCATTTAATCAAACTAGTTAATCATAAGTTGTGAGTTGTTGGTAATAGGGGATTAACGCGACAAGTGGGAAGAAAAAACAACCAGAGAGCCTTTTTTTAAAATTGGGGTTTGAGAAAGTGCTCCAGAATAACATCATATAAAATTTTATTGCTGTAGTATTATATAGAAATAAATTATCTTAACAAACTACAGTAGTACGAGACATGTAATCTGCTAACAAATGAGTTATTTAGAAAAGTTAGATCACTCATGACAATAAAATGTAGTTTGTGTGACACAACTGCTTGCAAATATGTTAGAGAATGAGATTTGTGTAATAAGGCTAACAAATAAATTATACTCACAAGCATAAATACAAGCAAATAATTTTTAAATATGTGAACGATGTGTGAAACATTTGGTTTGGTTAGATACCCAGAGAGATAAAATCTATTATCAATACAATATCATTACATAACAACATGGTTAATTAAGGAAACTTTTATTAGAAACTAGCTGTACCTCGCCACCCGTTGCTGTGGCACAGTCTGGCTGTGCAGGTAGAGAATTATTTACGTCCAACAGATGGCGCCGTATTTTTTCAAAGCATGTTTTTACCTGTCACAGGTGACATATATATAATATAGGTATATAAAAACTCACGTGTATTCGAATGCAACGTTATGTCAAAATTTAAAAGTAATCGGTGAAGAACTTTCGGAGATTGAAGATTTTGAACAAACGAACATTTACATTTTTATTTATTTGATTGGAGCAATGGTTACGATTGGATATGAACTAAAAGATACTCGTCAGACTATTTATTTCCGATTACAAAGGAACTAAGTTGTAGTTTTTATGTAGTACGACAGTAATTGACAGATTAATAAAATTTTAAAGGGGCAACACCACAACAAGTTGTTATAGTAAAACAGCCGGGCCTCGAATATCGACGAAGTCATTCCACACGAACAACGAGTGGTTCGACCCTCTCGTTGATCGAGTCGAATGACTTTCGACGTTTGGCGAATGCAAGTATGTACCTTCGAAGAGAGTCAAGAAAAAGAAATTCGACCAATCTGTGTAGTTTCTACAGCGATTGCGAGCGTCCTGGATTGGAGAATCGATACCTGTCTCTGTTTGAAACAATGATAGTTTAAACTACAGTGAGTCGAGAAATAATCTTTTCCACTAGAGCTTTTTGTTATTAAATAACCGCTTTTTATGCAAATATAAGTATATTGATCATTTTAATACTAAACTTTGTAGCAGTTCCTTTCTACCCGCTACATTTCAAGATTATTCGAAGTATGTAAACACTGAACTCCGGCAAGAAGATAGGAGACGGCAACTCGAGCGGGCCCGGTCTGGGGCAGAACCAAATCGGCTACCGCCGGGGACAGGCGCATCTCAGGAAGATACAGCGAACGCTACAAACGACATTGGACGAACATTTCGTGACATCGATCTTTTGGTGAAGAATGACGCAGCATGTTATAATCGTTTTGCTGGTCGTTGCTAGTCACAACTAAATTTAACATCATGTAAAGTGATGTTTGGCGCCCTCTTCTCTTTATATCAGGTTAGAATACTTTGTCACACACGTTTTTATGTCACTTATTCTTGATAACTTTCTTAGTCATACCATTTATTATTGCTACCTATTTAAAAAAAAAAGTCCGATGCGCAAGATCTTCGATACGACGCACACGCCCTGAGATTAAATTCAATTATGTAAATTTTAGAGATCTCTAGTTTTGCTCTGGTTTTGTACGCTGTAGGAATAAATAAAATGTTGTAATTCATATCTCTTTTTATTACTTCATATACATCATCATGGTTCCTATTGAGGGATTAAATCCCGTCACAACTTAATAAAGTTGGGGAAAAACTAAGTAAGTTAGGGAACTGGAAAATGAGGAGGAAAGCGATTTACTATACCTCGAAATAAACGACAAATTCGTGACATCTGCCTGGAAAACAGGAGAAAATGGAGGAAGTAGTTTAGTTAAGAAGCTAGTTTATTTTAGATGTATATAGATCAAGAAATAAAAGAATCTATTAAAAAAGCATTCAGAGCACATCAAAAAGTAAGAAAGCAACTTTGGAAATTCCAGTCTCTGTTCAGAGACGTCGTGGATTGGTTCGCTTAGAGTCAATCTTTTCCCCCCAATACTCTTTTGGAATTTAGTTTACACGTATACTGTTTTTGAGCAAGGATTCACTAGTCTATTGAAGTTACAGAAGATTTTTTTCTATAGGACCTCTATAATTTCTGCATAAGTCTATTCTGGTTTCGGCATTCATTGTCAAACCAGCCGTCAGACTTTCAAACTTTTCGTGTTTTTGATGTTGTCGGGGCATATTTATTTAACAGAATGAAAATGTTTTATAATATGTCTCGACAAGTTCTGGTTGCATAGTTGTATCCAAAACATTGGGTGTACAGAATAGGTCTGTATTAAATAGTATTAGTTTGCTGGAGCGGTGCACCCTTCACGAAATTATGACGAACGCTGTAAACAACTGTCCTGGCATTAAAACTTTTTTAAATATTTCTTACAATACCTTACAAGACTATCTTATATTGATTATTAATGAATAAAATTAACATTACTCGACGAATAGAATAGTCCAAAATCATAAAATTAGGAAATTTACGTAAATTGTTACTGCTAGCGCCTCGGCATCTAAAAAAGGAAATATTCTGCCGCTTATCAAGGATTGAGCGGCAGAATTAGTCCACTTAAATTTCGTACATAGCGAGAATACGGACCGACTGATATACCGGTCCTAAGAATGATAATACGTTATTTATTTGGTGGGTGTTCATACTGCTCGTAGTTATTCTAGTAGGTATCTCTGAACGGTAGACGTATTATCAAGTAGAACATATTGTGATAAGGAGGTGTTAATTGCCTATAATTGGTTTATTTATTCACCGCAGGTATGAGTCATTAGCGGCTTTTCGGTCGCGACGATTGCTCTAGGAATCGTGGCACTGATATGTAATGAACTTTCCTTCACTGCTGTGAATAAATATACTGCATACTATTGCCTACACATATTTAACCTAATTAACTATTAGGTGAGTAAGTCTAACAAATATACCGCATACTATTGCCTACACATCTTTAACCTAATTAACTATGAGGTGAGTAATTCCAATAAATATACCGCATACTATTTCCAACACATCATTAACCTTATTACATTGGGTGAGTAAGTCTAATAAATATACCGCATACTATTGCCTACACATCTTTAACCTAATAGGTAAGTAAGTCTAATAAAGAAAATGTTACCACTTAAGTAATTTCAGAATTTTTTTTATAAGCAATAATTATTAGCCTGAAACACTCATCCACATTGAAAAATCTGGTGATAAAAGATACATGACGCCAACGGGACTAATAAATAATAATTAATATTTGACAAGTTCTAGTATTTTCACCAAAAAATTGAGATTTTTTTTCTCGACGCCATCTAGTGAGAGAGTTAGAGTTACAATGCCTTTCTCATATAAAATAATGTTGGTTGTTTCAGGTGAAAAAATGTAACAAGCAGTAATTATTGAATGAAACACTAGTATATATTGAATTATTTCGCGGATAAGAGATAAGCCGCCATAGCTCAGTGGTCAGAGCTGTCGACCGGAAATCGAAAAAACACGGGTTCATGTCCGTTGGCGTCATGTATCTTTTGTCAGGAGATTTTTCAATGTGGATGAGTGTTTCAGGCTAATAATTATTGCTTATAAAATAATTGTTACCCTTTGTGCTATGCATAAAAAATCTTGTCTTAAACATTAGTTTACCAAAAAAATAATAATAAATTTCAGAATGCTGTTAGGCATTACACTACGTATTCGCTTGATCTTTCAGGGATATCTCCGACTTTTTCCATCCACCTCTACGTAATATACTCTGCATGTCTAAACATCGTGGGTCACATTCCCCTGACTCGTTTCGTTGAATTTTCGTCGTTCCTTTTTTTTGGTACCTACGTTTTCAAACCATCCAAAATAATGTAACTTTCTTAGTTTGTACTTTATGTCGAAACTCGTAATACATGAATTGATACGTTTTATACATATACATAAGATGAAACAATACGTCTATCTGTCAGGATAGGGACATCCCCACCTCACGGCAGGTAAGTACCAAAAACCAGCAGTGACTTAAGATTACGTAAAATTATTCCCTCTACCTCTCTGCCATTAGCAGTATTAGCACGCGCGGCCAAGTACCGTACCGTTATCATTTCGACCTGCCCGGCTACCAAACGATTGTCTTTAGACTTCAGACAATCGACTGTGTTGCCTGTTTTACTGAGGCAGTTTCAAAATATCAAGTTCGCAAAAGATGTTACTTTTTTTCTACGCAGTATGTTATCGGATAACATTGAGGTTGTTGAAAGTTTGCTAAGCGTATCTAGCTTAAACACGACAATAATAATATTCATAATTTTGCAGGAAGGAATTGGCATGAATAAATATATAAATGATATATAGGGTGTACCGGCAAGAGCCCGAAGGATTTTAATTAGCTATTCTTGAGTCAATTTGTAAGTAATAAATGTATGTCATTTTACTACCGATGATATTTATCAATTAAAACCAAAACACATATTTTTCCATTACCCTTTGCCACTGGGTAGTAAGTACAGCCTAGTGAGTCACGTGAGACGCAATCCGTATTGTTCCAGCAGTACGGTAACAGACGAGACAGAGCGCGTATCATGATCCGTCGCGACATGTGTTTTTAATTCAAAAAATAATCATGAAATATGCTGAGGAATCGCTGGTTAAAATCATTCGGGTTACGTGCAGATACACCCAACCCATAGATATTGTGCTAAAGTTTTAGCCAAGATCGACATCATTAAGAATGTTGAAAACCAAAATGAAATAAATATTTATTTCCTCTAATGGTTAAACGTGTGAAAAAATGCTTATATCTATTATCTTATCTTATTATCTTAGATAATAATGTTTTCTATATATTTTGTGTGGTCTTCATCGACGTACGATTTACGTAATTTTTGTGGCACTTGACTTTTAAATCTCGAGTTGCTCCAACGACATTGTTAGGATTTCGTATAATACTTATTTGTAACATCGACCTTATACAAAAAATCAGCTTGGACCTTCGACCCCAAAGATATTAGAAGAACGAGAAATGCTATGTTGGCCGCCGGACCGTAGGCGGAGTACTACATAATTAGGGTACTTTGAATGCTGTCGGGACGTGTACGCACAGAAATCTGTTCTATGCATTAGTGCGGATACCTTAGCGTAAGCGAAGGTGTGCAGTAGTATTGGTGAACAAAACCGGCGACACTGGGCAAAACAATTCCACACAGTACGAACTGCTCATAGCACATCTCGTTCTTCTAATATCTTTGTTCGACCCCTTTTCGTCTAATTTGACCGGACCAAAAAATCAATTACCGCGTTTCACCTCAAAAAATTATTACTCTTAAAACATGAAGTTTAGTAAACTTCTAAGCTGAATTTTCAACCCACAACAGATTTGTGCTATGCTAAAAATATTAATAAACAACATCGCCCATGTCTAAAATTACATTTTTTGAGAAGGATGCAATTTTACTGGGAAAAAAACAAACGAAACTTAGTAATGAAAGCTAGTAAAATAATAATATTAATTAAAATATTATAATATTGTCATCTCGCATTCAGATTATCATTCAAGCTCGTTTTGATAAACTAGGCACGTGACATCTGACAACCAAATTCCGCCACAAGTAGCCACTAAAGGATGTCATGAAGTTGGGTAGGTACTCGAAATTTACAAGTAGGGGTAGCTACTTGTCGTGGCAAATAGAACCAGTAGACGAGGCAATTTAGGGGTTGCATTGGCAGGGGGAAAACTGAGGGGTGGGGGGTTGGAAATGGAGCAAGCAACTACTCACTTCCCACTTCCGTAAGGTTTTCAGACCAATTTCCCATAGGGGTGGGTGGGGGGAAAGGGGTGTTATCGCAGCGAGGGGAGAAACAGCAATTTGGAATGCTGACGAATTCATATTATGCATGTAATGGACCAGGTTTAACACATACGTGAATGGATGACTCAATTGGAAGGGTAGAAGAATAATAGCCATGTTTTGGCTGAACGGGAAATAAAATGTTATCTTAGGTATAAAGCAGAACATTGTTTCAATGTCTCGCAATAATTAAGAGGGGTTCTCGAGGGGTGGATTACTTCGTTTTGAAATTTTCATAGATTTTTCTGTCTGGATTTTCATAGTCAACTAGACCATTTTCAGATCGAAAATATAAACATCATTTAAAAAAATAATACAAGACGCCATCAATCATCATCAGAAATAGTAATTTCAATAGTTTGTTTATCTGTAACTCTGGTTCATTGAACTTCAGAACTCGGATTAGCGTTGAATGTAAGTATCATTTTAAAAAATTTCAAAACTATTTCAAGATCTAGTTACAGCGTCATTCTGACGTAGAAACCGTCAATGTCTGGTTAGACGACTGTCACCAACATCGCCCGTCGTAACGGCGGCAAATTGAAAATGGCACTTTTCAAATCATTGTAGAAAATTTATTTTTCAACATAAAAATAAAATACCTTCATAATAGTAATTTTTACCTACCTGTGAAAATACCAACCTATGTATTACTCTTCGTACTTGCTGATAAGTCATTTAAATAACACAATATGTATTTTTTTAAACATAATAATAATGTATAGGGTGTACCTCCCAATTTTTAATGTTAAAGTTAAGTAAAATGGCTAGGTAGTACCATTTCTTCACTTATAATAAATATATCAGAAAGTTAGCTACTGATTTTCCCAAAATAAAAAAATAAATTGCATACTACCCATATTTTCTTACGGCTACACAGGAACATACTTTTAAATATGTAATAAATCTATTCAAATGTATTAATATTTAAAAGTATGTACCTGTGTAGGCGTAAGAAAATATGGAAAATATGAAAAAAAGGCTCTAGGGTAGTCGTGTGACAAGAACCCTAACATACAACATTATATGAAAGCATTGATTGAACAAGCGAAGTTTTGAAGATGTAGGCTAGCTAGCTTTCTTATTTTGTCTGTTAATATAGTAATATGATTGTTCCATTTTAGATTTCTATCAATTATTAAGCCAAGATAATTGATATTGTATACTGTTTCCATTATGTCATAATAATAATTGGATAACTTGTATGGCGCCGTTTTTGTGAAAAATCATCTCAAGGGATGTAAATGTGTTTAACGTTGACAAATACAATGTGGTATTTGTATGCCTTTCTTAAAAGAATTGAGCGAATATATTCGTATTTGTGCATTTTTTAAATGTATTAACGTGCCCACTTATTGTATGTACAATATAAGTGGAAAGTGCTAACCTCGTTGAAAAACGTTCAATTTAAATGACGCTGATATGACGTGTGCTCTCTTAATTTATTACTTAAGGGCCCACTATTCGAATTTCATCCAATTTCCGAGATATTTTCCTTAAAAGTTTGAAGTTTTTAAGCTCTTAAAAAAATATATGTTATTCTTTAAGATAGTATCTATTTGTTCCAAAAGCCGAAACGGTAATTATTTGAAATTCCCTCGATAGAAATAAATCGCAAAGTATGCTCCGAAAAATATTATTAACACTTTTATTTCTGTTATTTTACTTAAGTTATATGTATGAAAAAAATCACAATGCTTTTTTTAATGCTACTCAATAGACCCCGAAAGTGATTTTTGCTATTTTTGAAATACGCCGTGATTTATTAAACATTTTCACAACAGTCGCTTACGTCTTATGATTCTAAGCATGATTATTGCATCCCCTCTCACTTCCTCACGCGCGTTCGCTATCTGCCTTTCAGTTCTTAAGGCGAAATAGGTAGACTTGACCTGAAATTTGGCATTTTTGAGGCCACTTTTAGAAGTATGGACACTTTTCTAGAAAAAAACACAAATTGATTTCGAAAGATCGTTATTTTATCTTGTAAAGTAAGATGTAAAATTTTGAAAAATAATATTATTTTCATATCATAATAAAGTGTTACCGTTGGACGATGCGCAGATTTGTTGCATTTTCAAAGGTGAAGTTGTATTATACAACAAATATTTCAAATCATATAATAATACAGTATAAACAATCAATAAATTATCTATCATATGTATGTATAAGAATTTTGTTTTTATTTCAAATAAAATTACTAATAAATAAATCCGAGCACGCATTTTGTGACGAAAATCCCTCAATTGGACTATTTATTTATGGTCTTACAAATTGGTATAGTTCAGATTTTTTTAGAAAAATAATTTACCAAGACATTATTGAAACATTAGAAATAATTTATGACCAAAAAATATATTCTTAAAGTACATAATAGTAATTAATTTCGATTCGCGTTTGTTGTTTGTGATTACCCCGGCGCAAGCCGAAATTTTATCATTCCCCGCTTCAGTCACTGCTTAGAGAGCTTCGCGGATGGTCGTGTTGTTCTACATTTCGTGATTTCTCCTAAATAATATTTATCGTAAATAATAATATTGGTATGGCGTGGTATGTTGAAGATCCCCTCCCCCTCTCTGAACGGGTCACGTAGTATGGCTACTGTATATATTGCGCGAAGAAATTCTAAAATCAAGCCGCACTTAATTTACAACGTTCTAACAGCATTACGTTTGTTTTTTTTTTGTCCTATTGTATTTGTCTGTTTCTGAGGCGTTTTGTAGTTGTTCATTTTGATTGGATATAGTTTTAACTTCGCTTTTCCATGTTCTGAGGAGAGAAAGTTTGCAAAGACAAGTTTTCGTAATCCATTTAACAATTTTTGAATTTGAGGTTCAATCTTGTGCAAATTATTTTAGTTCGTCATATTTTAATGGAAAATATTTATAAAGTACGTTGCCAGAGCACAGAATTGCATTCGTTAGAATCTTGTACAATGAATAATTATGCCCTAGCTAATTGCATAATATTCCATATGCATATTTAGGTATGTTCTAAAATGGTAATTATATGTCCTATTTAAATATTTTTCATTTTAAAAATATTAAACTTAAAAACTTTACAAAAAACTCAAATCAGAAATTGGTAAATATATAAATCGTCTTTGCAAACTTTGACATCTCATATCATAGAACTGTATATCTGATGTTAGAACGCGTTCCAACTAAGGCTTGATACAAATTCTAAGCTTTCTGGATCGAGGCAAGTAATATGTATAATAACACTGTAGGTACCTGGAATATGTAGAAAGCGACCCGGTCAGATTTGCATCTCTGCCAATGATTTCGTACAATAATAAGACACTTTTACGGTGGGGCAAACTACCGGCATTTTCGATAATGTATCCAAGAACATAAAGATCTTCATACTAGTTCTCAAACTTTAGGGAATTTAATTTGAGGAAGTTAATTATTGATTGGATATATAATAAATAATTATTTTGTTTTTCTTCCAATAAAAATTAGGTTTTCTATTATTTTATAGTTACGTACTTATTTATTCCAGAATTCGTCCATTTGAAAATAGTCTAATTTTTTAGGCGATCTGTTTTAAATAACTAACTAACTAACCATCAGGCCGTTTCCCCGCAGAGGTAGTCAGAGAGGACGGACCGCCAAACAACTCGGTCTTGGCACGCACTCTTTGCCTTACTCACATTCATACATCGTCTCATACAAAAACCACTTAACTTTAATTTATATTCGTCGATATATATAAATGTTTATTGTCCTGAAGAAGGTTGAGTTCAACCGAAACCGGTCGACGAATATAAATTAAAATAAAGTAGTTAAAACAAAATATTTATTTCATTTTGTTCTTTAATTATATTTCAGATGTGACTATACTCAACTGAAGAACGTTTTGTCCACATCTTGTAAAGATGTTGAAGCACTGAGGTAACAATAAAATCATTTACGCCCTTCACATTTATTTAGAAAGTTCTTGAAATGTAGTTATAATCAATGTTTTTATTTTGTTCCAGCTTCCACGAACAACGGGAAAGCATACCTGTTGAGAATACATATAACGACATACCTAAGGAGAATATAGATAATGGAGGAAGGTAAAATGGATTTCAGAATTTCGATTAAACTATCGTGTTGTGAAAAAAATATATACCGTTAACTTTTTTTTTATTACAGTAAATCTGATGTACGTGTGTACTACAACAAAAAACGTAAAATTGTAAACAAGAAACCCATCGGCCGGAGAGGTCTTTCTCAAAGCATTGACAATTGGTATGTTATAGTGATTTACTTTACTAACATTTATGTATTTTATTTTACTAACGGTAAAACATAAGTTCTAAAGAGATGAATTATTAATATACAAACTATCTGCTTTATGTGAAAGAACATCCGCTTCATTCGAAAAAATTAATCTTCAGTAATACAAACATTCAAAAATTTATAATACTTTTATTGGTATCCAAATCATTATCAATATCCACTTTTATTTGTAGTTTTTCATAAATCAATTTTGCTTTTCTAGGTTGGATAAAAATGATGCAGTCGAAGGAGGAGAAGAAAGACGCATCGTCGACATTTTCTTTTTTATTAACCAGCTGCAATCCATATCGGACCATTCTCCTTTTGGATGCGGATTTCGAAATCTTATTCTTAAATCTGAGCAAAGAGTTGGTCTAATGTCCAAAATACTATTTGAATGTAACATGTGTTGCGCCAAATTTACAGTCAACACATGCGACCCAAAACCTAAACATACCATGGACGTCAATGTAGCAGCAGTATCGGGGATGACTCCTGCAGGAATTGGGCTTGCTCAACTGTCCGAGTTTTTGACGGCTGTCAACATACCCCCGATGTCCGTAAAATTTTTCCACAAGACAAATGTATTAGTGTCAAGAGAATGGGAGAAATGCGCGTTAGTCGCCATGGAAGTCGCAGCGAAACGAGAGCGTCAAGCAGCTATCGAAGAAGGTTGTCTACAGGACGGAGTGGCGGTGATTGACGTGATCGCGGATGGGTGTTGGTCGAAACGATCATATAGAACAAATTATACAGCCCTCTCCGGTGCGGCAGCAATTGTTGGCAGAAGATTTGGAGAAGTTTTATACCTCGGAGTTAAAAATAAATATTGTTGCATTTGTGCAAGAGCTGAAAACCGAGGAGTATTGCCTAAAGAACATGTTTGCTACAAAAATTACACTGGACCTTCAACTGGAATGGAAGCAGAAATTCTTGTAGAAGGGTTCAAAACTTCAGTTGAATCTCATAATTTGATATATGGGCGGCTAATAGCAGACGGAGACAGTAGTACTTATCATAAACTTATCAAAACGAGACCAGAAAACCTGCAGAAAACCTTCTTCAATAGCAGATTGACGCTCTCGCTCCACTGTGACTTCCACTGCGAGTAATGCACATTTCTTTCACTCTCTTGACATATATTTGCTTTATTATAATGTTTTTGGTACACCAGGGATAAGTCGACAGCCGTAAAAAACTCAGACAGTTGAGCAAGCCCAATTCCTTCAGTCATCCCCGATGCTGCTGCTACATTGATGTCCATGGTATTTTTAGGCTTTTGGTCGCATGTGTTGACTATAAATTTGTCGCCACATTTTACATTCAAATTTTATTTTGGACTTTAGGTCAGATCTGGGCTCAGATTTGACAATAACTTTTCCAAATCCGCGTCTAAATGGAGAATGGTCCGATATGGATTGCAGTTGGTTGATAAAAAAAGAAGGTGTCGATGGTGCATCTCTATTCTCCTTATTCCGACCGTGTCATTTGTATCCAACCTAGAAAATAAAAAGCTGCCTTAAAATGGATATCGATCTATGAAAACAATAACATTGATTTGAGTGCCAGTATAACTGTTATAGTTTTTTAATGTTTGTATTGTATTACGGTCTTCATCATATGGCACCAGCGTCAAACGTTGTTACCAGGTTGTCTCTTTTCATATAACCCACTTTCATTCATCACACCCAATTTCACGTTGAATGAACCCGATTATGTACCTGTTGTCGCTGACGTCTATTATTTATTATACCTGACGAGTTTTATTTTTATTTATTAATATTTAAACATGCTACACTACTTATGAAGATTGTCAGCAGGTACGTAGTGACAACATTTTATGCAATTGGTAAATTTTCAAAGAAGGTATATGTATAAATAAAGATGATGATAAATTACCAACTAGATCAATTGGTTAAATTAACAGAATAGTATAAATATAAATATGTAAACAGCAGTAAAAAACTTATACACTAAACAAGTACAAATGAATGGTCACATCAATAGTTTCATATATTATATAGGTAGGTATATGAAGTATTACAAACATATAATGATATTCCTTTTCCTAACAATGTCAATTCTAATTACAAATACAAGTGCTTCAATAGGGCATCAATATAAATATCTGTATCTTATAGTAATTTCCTTTTATTATATTTGACTTGCAATACAAATGGTATTATTTTTGATTGTTTTTAGTTTATTGTATTTTTTGGGTACAACATAGTTTAAGGTTCTTTCACCGTATTTATTGGTATATCTCAGAACCACCAATTCTTCATTGTATTATGTTTGTGATTAAATTACATTTGACAATTTAAACAAACAAGATTTAGAGTATTTAAAAGTATATCGTATGTTATAACCAATAAAGTTCAAAATTAAATTGTAAGTTCACATGAACTTAAACTATTAAAAATAGTAGTTACAAAAATTTCTTACCTTTGTGAATAAATAAAGCACCCTCCAAACAAAAATACAGAAGCTTTTTTGTGAGAGTAGGTACATCATTAAAAATATATGTTGGAATGTAATTTTATGATTCATACATGTTATATTACTCTCATAATTATTGAATTGTTTAAATGAATAAATAAATCATTACAAAACTGTCTTCTGATTTATATTTAAATCCTTGAGACACTAATGGCCCACACCCTGATAAAAAAGCTTAAAAATGTATAAATTATCTTCATAATACAAAATATGATAAGTATAAAAAACGTATACATCTATATAATTTATATAAATGTACAAAAGTAGATAATACATATATATTTTTTATACAATATGTCCGGGGGTTAAATGTGCAAGGAAGGTGATTCTACATGATAGTACAATTAAAAAAGACGATTTTTTGAAATTTTAACGTTTTAAGCTAGTTTTCGGATAAAAAAAATTAATTGATTGTACAGAAAAAAGTATATTGGTCTATGAAAAAATGTTTTTTTAAGGAAAAAAAAAATGAAATTTCTCCTCCTTGAAACCTCCTGAAGTTTTTGAACTTTACCCCCGGACACCCTGTATAGATAAACTTATATATATTGATTTTATAAAGTCATATTTTTTTACAAATTACATATTATTATAAAATTAAAAAAATAAATAATTTATGGATTCTGAAATACCCCACAGTTTGACTTCCTTTGTATTGTGCCAGCAGAGCGGCAGCCACGTGTTGATATTATTTCACATTTGTAAAAGTAGATTTAGTTTGGAGTCGTGTTAATAGATGTCTCAAATTCAGGACATAATAATAATATAATTATTTTTCTTGAAGTGACGACAGAGACCCTATAGGCAATCTTACAAAGGTTTAAAAGTTGCCGTAGAGGCAATTCTCAAATTCTGATAGGGAAAGTGCACTCTTAAGTAGGCACAAATTACAGACTAAAATATTTGTTTTTTTCCAACGCTTGAATTTGAACGTTTGAAAAAATTTCCTGTAGACATAACTTTAGGTTAGCAAATGAGTAAATTATAACCCACAAGAGATTCTTGCTTATCTTGTGATAAACGATATAGGGCTCGGATTTAACCGGAAAATCCACAATCTATGCATTTCCCTGATTCAGTTTGCTAAATAAGGGTCCTTTTTTTTTTTTTTTTACAGTAATACCGCACAAGAGTCCCAACTGCTCCCGTCTGGAGCCAGTGAGACTATGGCATCCCCAATTGGGGTATGTTGTGAGGCTGAGGGTATTGGGGAGGGGAGGGAGATGGGGGAGAGGAAGGTGGGGAAGTACTTGGCTATTCAGATCTGGTCACCAAACACGGCTAAAGCCATTTCAAGCAAAGTTTCAATTCTGAATGGTGGTCTTACACCAGGGCGATACTGAGAGTATCTTCCACTCTGGAACGTGCCGCAAATATACTATATATTATTTTTAATTAATTAATTGTGAAATAACACAAATTAATCAAATAAAATTTATTTGCGCACGCCGGGTTCGAACCCGCGACCGTCGGATCTGTAGTCAAAAACGTATACCACTAGACCACGCCGCCTGGTCCCTTGGTAGTGGATTTCAGCGAACTATTCGAACTTATGCTGAAATAGGCCAAGACAAGAAAATATAGCGTGGTCTGTCACAGGCTTGATGAATTCAGACGAATGCATTAACCGTAAATTAATTCGTACGTGCACCTGCGTCCTTCGATTGCGTGTGAGTTGCTTTGCTTTGCTTGCGTTATTCACTGAGATTTAGAGAAAGGAAAATAGTAGCTAAATGGCTGTGAAGTTAACAGACAATTTTATTACTCTCCAATATCAGGTAAACAAAAAAAAAACACGTCCATCGTACACTGTTAACAGTTTTATTTATTATTTTTTTCCTGCGCTGCTCTTCTCACTAGGGAATTCCTGTGTAGAGATGAGCAGCTTTACAATTCTATTTAATCAGTTAAGTAAATCACATAACACATTCCACACATGGATCACATCGAATGGGCGTCTAAAGTGATTCATAACAAAAGCCACGACATGGGCAATCCAAAATCACCACTCTCAGCCAGTATGGAATTGTTTACCATTTTCTTGAATAGATTCAACGAACCTACAGTTATTATATTTTTACCGAGCATATTATAAAGCAACGGAGCTTCAAAAGAAAAACTCGTTTGTCCAAAGGATGTTCTGGTGTTCACCGGCTGATACATTAAAAAAGAACCCAATATAGTGTTACACACATGTTGTGATCTTTGGGCGGTATAAATGTTTTTGAAAAATTGAGAGCCTGTATTATGTACAACTGCCTTATTAACATAATTTTACTGTCACTATATAATAACTGTGACGAATAAAAAAAAACTTTTCTTATACATTATTTTTTAAGTTAATTTTTGTGCAACATTTAAAGGCTCTAGGGTAGTCTTGTGACAAGAACCCCAACATACAACATTATATGAAGCATTGATTGAACAAGCGAAGTCTTGAAGATGTAGGCTAGCTAGCTTTCTTATTTTGTCTGTTATTATAGTAACATGATTGTTCCATTTTAGATTTCTATCAATTATACAAGATAATTGATATTGTCTACTCTTTCCATAATGTTATAATAATAATTGGATAACTTGTATAGCGCCGTTGTTGTGAAAAATCATCTCAAGGGCGCTGTGAATGTGTTTAACGTTGACAAATACAATGCTGTATCGGTGATTCAATCAAATGTTGTATTTGAATTCCTTTCTTAAAAGAGTTGAGGGAATATATTGGCATTCGTGCATTTTTTAAATGTATTAACGTGCCCACAAGGTAAACAATGTATTTTCTTCCTTTTTGGAATTTTATCAACCAGTCTGCAGACCGACATCTAATTCTAACAGCCAGTTCACGTATATGTTAGCGTTTTATTTGCGATTTATATTTACGAGGACTCTAAATAGAACCTACGTTTATACATTCAATTAATATGTAAAAATGGCCGAACACGTAAGAGTCTGGTTCAAAAATAAGGAAAATCCGTCGTGGTTTTGGGTGTGGATTACAAGCGAGCCGTCAATATTTTCTCTTTGACATTTACACTTTAAGTTATCATTTATAAAGGTAGCGCGTACGTTTTAATCATTGCTTTTAGAGCAGACGAAGTTGTGTATATGAAGGAGTGTCATGACTATCTATTTATTTTTATTTTTAAATATCAATCATTTGAAAACATCCAAATGCGTTCTAGAAAATGTTTGAAATGTTTAAAGTACATATCACTGGCATACCTAAAAAACTAATTATTTCCATGCACAGTTAAAAAAATACACGCTTAAGCCCCCGCATTCCGAATTTCTACCGATTTAAAACATATTTCACTTGAACGAAAAATTGAGTTCCTAAAAAAAAATAGTTTTTGAAGATAATATCTATAGAATTGTAGAGGCGAAACGGTAATTATAAGAAATTCCCTCGATAGAAAATAAATCGCAAAGTATGCTGCGAAAATTATTAAAACACATTTTGTTCTGTTATTTAACATGTTATAGGTATGAAAAAATTCACAGTGTATCTTTAAATGCAACATAGCTATTTGTCGAGAGATTTTTGCTCTATTTTAAACAACTCGTGTTTTATTAAATATTTTCACAATTTTCGTTTAATTATTATCGTTTTTTTATATTAGCGCGCTCCCTCTGACTTTCGTATTTACATATCTCCCTTTCAAACCATATTTGAACGCTTACTACGGGGCCTTAAGGTCGCTTCATAAAAATTTGCCAGTCCTAATGGCTCCCAAATTCTCCAGTCTTTTAAAAATATTATCTCAACTTTTGCCACAAATTTTATTATAAATGTAATATGAATATTAAAATAAATGGCAAGTGTCATGTGCGCTCAAAGTCGTATACTTTTTAATAAACGTGTGTCAATCTGAAGTAACCAGCCAGGTAATTAATTATGTTTTTATGTACCTATGTGTTTGTAAATAATAATTATGTTTTTCTGAATCTGTAAATAATAATTATGTTTTTCTGAATCTGTTTGTAAATAATAAAATTAGAGCCTAGGAACTAATCAATTGTACAGCGCCCTTGAGGTGATTTTTCACAAAAAACGGTGCTATACAAATTATACAATAATTATTTTTATCCATCGTTGTCTAATAATAGAAAACTGATACAGTAATTATCCTGTAGTTCGATGATTGCGTTGAATACATTTTAGCTGGAAACTGTGTTTAGGAACCTTCCGATATTGAGATTTTTTGTCATTTGTTTTTTAATAATAACCTTTAGGCAGGACCATGACATCAGTACCTATTTACATTTGCCCCTATCAAACCAATTATTTTTGAACGTTTACTACGGAGCCATAAGTTGCATAAAATATATAATTTATAACCAAAGCACTAAACATTAATATAGATTTCTCCGAATTAGTAGAACTTGACAATCAACGAGTACTAACGCGGATAACGTTGTAGCTTATGTGAGTAGGGACTGCGCATACTATCCCATAAATAGTTTGTTAATAGTTTTGCATGAAAATACAGTACGAGCACTGCTTAACTATCAAATTATATACTAAATCAGGATTATGAAAATTGCAGCGCCAAAAAGCTCTGTGAGAGTTTCGGGAATCCCGCTACAAAAGTAACAGTGCCAAGTGAGCTAAAGGTCAGGGGAAGAGAAGTGAGGAGGGAGAGAGATAAGTCGGCGAAGCGTCGCGTACACTTGTTAGGAAGAAAGGTAATTATTTGAGAGCGTACCTGAGCTTTGACGAGGGTGTAGCAAGTTACGAGGAGCGAAGGTTAATTTTACGAATACCATTCCCGGAACGTTTTAAATCGATTCCGAAAAAGAGGGATTACGGAAGAAGGTTTTTTCTAAATTGCTTTCTGCCATTTCCTGCCTGGCAAATTCAGGTGTTTCCCTAAGCTGTGGGTGAAATATGACTGTTTAATTCAAAGTGTAATACGAAGGAATATATTATTATATTCAAAACAAAACAATTATAGGGCTTACTCTTGAAACATTTCTTTACGCCATTCATATCTTAACGATACATTTGAAAGTGATAAAGATGCTACAGAACAGGATCGAGTTTTCGCAATTCTTGGTTGAATGGTTATGATCCTTGGCTACGAATCTGGAGGTCGCGGGATAATTTGTGTTATTTCACAATTCATTTATTTAAAATAATATACAGTAAGTGGACCCCACAATCGACCCCTTCGTTATTACTAATGTCTTATTACTGTATACCACAATGTAACTGTTAAAAAATTACATTACATCGACTTTAATTCGACTCCGTATCTTATTACGGTGCAGAGACATTGCGTTAAGTATTCCTCGGGCGTCCCCGACTTCGTCTACCATTTAAACATCTCTAAAAACTCCTGGCACTAATAATAACCAACTTTGAAATTTTCAGCGATATCGGTGGATTAATTTTCGAGTTTTGCGAGCACAAACATATTGAGATCAGAAACCAGTTAAAATCTAACTCAACCATTAGGAATGCATTTTATAATATAAGACGTTGTCCTGCCACAGACCGCCTTCAATGTAAGGAAGTAAAAAATTGTGGTTGTAGGTATAATCTATATACCCACGATATACCCCCGCTAAATGAGAATTGCAACAAAGCAATTTACGCCGACGATGTAGCAGTCTACGCTACCTCAAGAAAGCCCAAAATGGCAGTGAAATACGTACAGCGAGGCCTCGACACGCTCACCGAATACTACAAAAAATGGCGGCTGAAGCTAAACGAGACTAAAACTGAAGCGATAACCTTCACACGAAAATGCAAAAATAACATCCCGCAAGACAAAATTCTCATGGGCGGAAAGCATCTAGATTGGAAATCCGAAGTTAAGTACCTGGGACTCACAATGGACACAAAACTGAATTGGAAAACTCACATCGCCATAGCAACGGCAAAAACTCAAAAAGCGATAGGTTCGATAAGCCCAATATTCAACAGAAAGAGCTCGCTAGCTAAAAGGAAAAAAATACATCTGTACCTCAGTCTAATTCGCCCGGCGCTAACGTACGCTTTACCGGTTTGGAGTAATATTGCATACACAACATATAACAAACTTCAAGTTACTCAAAACAAATGCATTAAAATAGCCTACAACACCCCACGATACACAAACCTCAAAAAAATACACGAACGAGAAGATATACCTACATTACAGGAGCACGCATACCAACTCACATCACGTTTCTACAACACTCTGAACCCGGATAATCCGTTAATTAAAGCGCTGGGTAATTATAACTCGCCAGCGGATCTCGCATTCAACTACAAACACAGGATGCCCAAGCACCTAATCATGAAGTTCCATGAGAATGTCGACAGCGCCAATGAAGAATTAGAAGACGAAGATTATTAGCGCAAAGTATCCTTTTTAACATAATAAAATGTTTTTATCCCACACGTTTTTCTTCCAAATGCCTTTTTCTCACCACAGGTAGATGTAACAGACCTCCGAAGCGAAAAGGACGCAGCCAAAGTATGAAAAAATGAAATATTTACATTCAGTAAATCATAAATGTAAAACAGAGTAAAAAGTTCAGAACTTATTGTTTTTCTTTTTCTTGTCATTTGTATGAGGTTTTTTATCCAGTTAAGAATTTTTCCTCATAAAACTCATTAATGTAACATAAAATCAGTCAAGTAAATACAACCATCAGATGGTAATAGTAATAAGGCCAAATGAGCCGCAGTACTAGTCAGCTAGAAACATGAAGGGTATTGTTATAAGCCCTAGCTAGTTAGAGGATTACGAAAGAATCCATAAAATCAAAAAAAAAAAAAAAAATCGGCCGGGAACAAAATGGCCAGTGGCGGGGAGTGATGATTTCGCCAGTGGCGTGGAGTAGGCACATTTTATAAATGTAAAAACAGATTTTATAAAATTGAATAATGTGATCAACTACGTCCGTTACACTCCCCCCGTTTAGCTATGCTGAACTAAAAAATAGGACGTTTGTTGGTACGGCGCAGTCCGCGGCGGCCAGTCCCTCTGGGATGGTGCTGGGCTGGTGGTACTGTTGAGGTTGCATCGGTAGGTGGAGCCGGCAAGATTACAGCGAGCTTCACATCGGGGTGGACGTAAAATCCGGTGCTCGTCTGGATCCTGGCGGTCCTCACTCGGCCGTCTGCAGCAGGGGTGAATGGAGGAACATGGTGGGCTAGCCTTGATGGCGGCAAGGGCCCCATAAATGGGGGGGCTGGCTTGCTCCTGCGCATCTTGCAGGTGGGGCAGTTGTGGGCGATCATCCGAATATTTGTTCGCAGTCGCAGCACAAGGTAGCTGCCTCGCACCTCAGCCATCGTTCTCTCCGTACTTGGGTGATCGGCTTCCTGGTGATGATGTCTCACCAGAAGTCGTGTATAGGCGTGATCACCACCTAATACTAAACTACTTCTAGTTGGTGATTACAATCTGCCACATTATGATTGGTGTAATATGAATTCTGTCAATTCTTGTTCTAATGTTAATATTCGTGTTATTAGAGATATGGCACTGTTCTTAGGTCTAACACAGTGTAATAATGTTCATAATATAGGAGGTCGTACGTTGGATTTGGCACTGTCAAATGTGTCTGACATCTGTGTTGTGAGAAGTACCGAAATTCTATTACCTGTCGATGTTTACCATCCACCACTAGAAATATGCATGTCTAATCTTAAACCAATTCCTATCGTAAAAAAGGTAGTAGAAACTCGAAATTTCAAAAAAGCTGACTATGTTAAAATTTCAAATTTCCTTAAACAGACTGACTGGTCATTCTTTGTTAGCGACGATGATATTAATGTACACCTTAAAAAATTTTACTTCATCGTTAATTCTGCAATTGAACAATTTGTTCCTTTAACGACTTACAGAGAAACTCTATACCCAAAATGGTTCTCAAAAGACCTGATAGACTTAATTTACCTTAAAAAATTATCTCATAAGAGATTCAAACAAAGTCGCCTGGCCATCGATTATACTGCGTTTCAAAAATTGAGGGCAGAGTGCAATAAGCTCTCCGCAAAAAGTTACAAAAATTACATTAGTGATGTCGAAGGCTCTATCATGGACGACTCAAATTTCTTTTGGAAATATGTTAAATCCCAAAAAGAAAATGGTACTTACATACCTAGTAGTGTGTCATTCGATTCTAAATTATCCCAAAATCTTCAGGAAACTGTTAATCTTTTTGCTGATTTTTTTAGCGGCGTTTACATTAATGCAAGTGAAGACAGCAATATTTCGTGCTTTGATTTGGTTGAAACTCTTGATATATCTGACTGTAATGTAACCATAGACGATATTATATCTAAGCTGAAGAGTCTTGATTCCCGAAAATCCGCAGGACCTGATAATGTTCCGCCCAGGTTTTTAGTAAATTGTATGCATACATTGTCATATCCTATTCATAAGTTATTTACAAAGTCACTCTCATCAGGTGTATTCCCGGACCTTTGGAAGTTTAGTCTTTTAACGCCCATTTTCAAAAAAGGTAATAAGAGCGAAGTAACAAATTATAGGCCAATATGTATAATGTCTACTTTACCCAAACTTTTTGAAAGCCTAGTACTAGATAAGTTGATATCCCGAATCAATCGAACCATCTCTCCCCTTCAACATGGATTCATTAAAGGCAGATCTACTCTTACCAATTTGATATTGTACACGAATGATATTGTTAATGCCCTTAATGCATCACATCAAACTGATTCCATATATACTGACTTCAGTAAGGCATTTGATAAAGTAAACCACAAAATATTATTACGTAAACTAAAATTGTTGGGAATAAGAGGGAGTATGTTGGAATGGTTTAAGAGTTATCTATTAGGAAGGTACTTAGCAGTCAAGATAGATTCGTTTACTTCTTATACATTTGCTGCCTCGAGCGGAGTACCACAGGGATCTCACTTGGGCCCAATATTATTTTGTTTGTTTATCAATGATATTGTTAATATTTTTACTAATGTTAAAGTCCTGTTATTTGCCGACGATCTGAAGATATACAGAATAATCAAAGACGATGACGATCGCGCAATTTTGCAGTTGAACCTTAATAAACTATGTGCGTGGTGTTCTGTCAATGATTTGCAACTAAATTTAGGTAAATGCCAGATTATCAGTTTTTACAAAGGCAAAAATCCACTTAATTTTTCCTATTTTATGAATGGTGCTAATCTTCTTCGTGTATCACAGATTCGTGATCTTGGTGTTATATTCCACGAGAGTCTACAGTTTAACGAACACATCGATGAAATAACAAGCGATGCGATGAGAATACTAGGTTTTATTTTGAGAATGGGAGCAAATTTTAAAAGTATGTCAACATTAAAACATCTGTATTGCTCGTTAGTACGAAGCAAATTAGAATACAATTCCACCGTATGGTCACCGTACTACAAGGTCCATTCTCAATCATTAGAAAAGGTACAAAATAAATTCCTTCGGTACATTAATTTTAAAATGAAAATTCCAATCGAATTTATAAATTACAATAACTTGCTTGCTGAAACTAAACTTCTTAAATTATCTGATAGAAGAGTGTTAATTGATTTGCTATTTTTATTCAAAATTATTAAATCTTTAATTGACAGCCCTAATTTGTTGGAACTTATTTGCATTAATGTTCCTGCTAGGCAAACTCGCAGTAAAGATACTTTTAAATTTAACAAGAACCTCAACACTAATTATTCTATTTTTTCACCAATTCCTAGAATTCACAACCTTGCGAATAAATACTGTGAACTTATAGATATATTTGGTTTTGACAATTTTGTGAGCTTTAAAAGGCAACTTATTTCGATTCTATCGGCTAATAATTAACTTTTATAGCTTTAATAATTTTATTACATCTTCTCCCATTCGAAACCTTTCAAGTAAATTATATCCATATTTGTTTGTTTTTTATTTGCTCTACTATACACTTATAATTGTATGCATATACCTACTAACTACTTTTTATACATAACACTATGTTCCATCTCAGATCTTATTATTTCTTATTCATGTCGATATTGCTAAATTCTATTAGTTTTTGCTTTTTACAGGTGCAACTCTTATTTTGTTATTTTTTTTTTTTTTAAATCTCTGTTATAATGTTCTTTACCTCACGAGTAAGTTACACTCTAATTTATATTGGTTTATCGATTTGTTAAACACACAATCAATACTGGGTTTAAACACACCCACTTACTTACTTTTTATGTTGAACTTTCTTTTACTTACTATTTCATGCTTGGGTATATTTTATATTGAATCCATCTTATTAGTGTTTTGCTAATTTGCACAAAATTTTATTATATGTGTTGCTTTCTTACAATTAACTCCATTTATCTTCTTATGTTCAATTATTGTAATCAATGTAAATGTATATTTTCATGTAAAAGCCCATTAGGGCGTAAATAAAAAAAAAAAAAAAAAAAAAAAAAAAAAAAAAAAAAAAAAAAAAAAAAAAAAAAAAAAAAAAAAAAAAAAATAAATATGATCGGTGTCCGCACTGCTTGAGGCACTTTACTGAGGGCTTGTAATCTGGAATTCATCCTCAGTAGGCCGTCAGGTCCAAGGAAGGGGCTCAAGGCTTTGAGCCGGCTGTCACTTGGTAGTGGATCTCCTTTCTGGAGCGCATGTATATCACGATAAAATGTTTCTTCTTGACATTTTCTTGCCCATCGGGCCTCTGCTTCCTTGATTTCTTCGGTTCTTAAATGATTATCAGGTTGTTTGTGGCTTTTTCCACGACACCTTTTAATAGAACGATGTATCCAGCAGGTAGTTTGAATAAGATGATTAAATGAGGAAAATTTCTTGATGTCAGGCAGTGTCTCTGCCACAGTTGAAGAAAGGCCAACGTTTTGGCGCCTTACTTCAATGTGCCCGGGAGACCCTTTCGCGGGGCCGACTGATTCTCTCGTATCATTTGCAGGCACAGATCCAGCTGGTACTCCTCGTACGGCCGCCTGTATCAGAGGTGCTCGCGGTACGGGGCCAGATGGTCCATGGGGCATGGTAGAATGCCGCCGGGCATGGTGCCTGGGTGGCCTTCTCTGCAAAGGTGCTGGCACAGATCCAGCTGGTACTCCTCGTACGGCCGCCTGTATCAGAGGTGCTCGCGGTACGGGTCCAGATGGTCCATGTTGCACTGTTTGAAGTCTCTCGGCAACGTGCCTGGGAGACCCTTTCGCGGGGCCGACTGGCCTTCTCTGCGAAGGTGCTGGCACAGATCCAGCTGGTACTCCTCGTACGGCCGCCTGTATCAGAGGTGCTCGCGGTACGGGGCCAGATGGTCCATGGGGAATGGTAGAATGCCACCGGGCATGGGGCCTGGGTGGTCTTCTCTGCAAAGATGCTGGCACAGATCCAGCTGGTACTCCTCGTACGGCCGCCTGTATCAGAGGTGCTCGCGGTACGGGGCCAGATGGTCCATGGGGCATGGTAGAATGCCACCGGGCATGGTGCCTGGGTGGTCTTCTCTGCAAAGGTGCTGGCACAGATCCAGCTGGTACTCCTCGTACGGCCGCCTGTATCAGAGGTGCTCGCGGTACGGGTCCAGATGGTCCATGTTGCACTGTATGAGGTCTCTCGGCAATGTGCCTGGGAGACCCTTTCGCGGGGCCGACTGGCCTTCTCTGCGAAAATGCTGGCACAGGTCCAGCTGGTACTCCTCGTACGGCCGCCTGTATCAGAGGTGCTCGCGGTACGGGGCCAGATGGTCCATGGTGCACTGTATAATGCCTCCCGGCAGTGCGCCTGGGTGACAGTGTGGCTCGTATGGCCAATGTGGTGGCTTCATCCACATGTCCAGAGGTCCCTCCGCCATGGGTGGTCCACCCCAACGCCGTTCGTGATAATATTCGCGTAGAATCACGAACGTCGCGCACTTCCCTCGAGACAATTAGGTGAGCATTGTCTTGCCCGATGAGAAGTGTGGGGGTGATGTAGCGACCGTGGTACCTCTGTACAGGAAGGCTGAGCTGCTTGATGGTATTTGCTCTGATGATAAACTCATCAGCAATTCCGGCGCCGCGTAGAGTGATTGGCACGCGGCGGGACGTTATGTCTGTTGAGCACATGTTTTTTGCTCCGTGTAGTCGTAGCTCACGGGTAGGTCCGGTTGTGCCGATTTTCTGTGCTGTGGTGGCGTCAATAAGGGTGACAGTGGAGCCTTCGTCCAGAAGCGCAAAGGTTTTGATCTGCCGCTTGGGGCCCGACAATATGACCCCCACCACTTTTAACACGGCACTTTCGGTGTGGCGTCACATATTGTGAACGTCTGCCATTGTATTGTTATTTTCACGATAGTTCGGGTTGTGAAGAAGTCGGTGGTGGGGGTATCTGCACTCCCCCACTCCGCACCAGTCACTAACTTTGCAGTTTTTGGTAAAATGTTTGCCATTGAGGCATACTCGGCACAATCCGGCACTTTTAACTGTCACAAAACGGGATTTTATGTCTTTCGCGGCGAAAGTGCGACATTCGCTAAGTTGGTGGCCATTTTCACCGCACTGAACACACCCGGCGCGGTTGTCGAACTCGCGAACTTCATTGTAACTGTTTTGCACTTTTTCCCCGCTTCGATTATTTTCTCGATTATTACCAGACAAAATTTGGGGCATTCGATTATTACCAGACAAAATTTGGGGCTTTCGATTAATTTTTGCGAACTGTTGTTTTTCACTAGAATTGTTGTTATAAACATTGTTTTCCCGCGATAAAAACCGTTCTGACGCGGCAGACGTGTTTAAACTGTTGTCACAAGTGTCACTTTTGTTCGAATTGTTTTTTCGCGAAAACTTTTCTGACGCGGCAGACGTATTTATGAAACTTTCACAGGTATCACGTTTTTTAGCACCGTTTTTGCGCGAAAACTGTTCCGTTGTCGCGAGCGTGTGTTCACGGCGTGGGCGGGACCTCGCGGGGTCAACCAAACCGGACTTTGGGATGGCGTTCGCGACGGTTTTCAGGAAGGCGGCAAACTGGCAAATGGTAGCGGAGGCCTCGTAGTGCCGGACTTCCATCAGCCACGCCAACCGCAAGGTGGGCGGCATCTTCCCCGCGATGTCACTGAGCAGCGCTGGATTCGTCAGATAGCCATCATTGTTGAGGGAGCGGAGTGATGCCACCAGGTTTTGAACAGTGCCAGAGAAGTCTGCGATATCCTCCAGAGAGGCTTCAATTGTGAGGTGGGGCAGCTTCTTGACTTTGTCCAGCATCAGAGCAGCGAGTGAAGTAGTCCCTCCAAATCGCTGCTCCAGGACTGCCAGGATCTCCGGAACCTGAGCAGGGTCCATCAGAAGGGGGCCGACGGCTTCTCGGGCTTTCCCCTTGAGGGCCCGCTGTAGGCGGATCAAGTTTTCGCTGGAGGTCATCCGACATGTGGAGGTAGACTGGTTAAACTGTGCCCTCCAGGTGGGCCACTCCAGTGGATCTCCAGAGAATGGAGGCAGGTCCTTGGCCATTGATTGTCTGGCAATAAGGGCCGCCATTCGTGGATCGTCCTCGATTGTGGGACGGGGGCTGTCCTGAGCCCTTGAAGCTCTGATGGCTTCTGTCAGGGCGGAGGCCAGCTGAGCCATGGGACTGCCATCATGCTGAACCCAAGCTCTTGTATGTTGGGCCGTTTCATCCGCCGTAGGTTGGGGCGGGAATCTCGGCATGGAGCTGGTACTGGCTGTGGGCGGGCCATCTGGCCGTGCCGGCACGCCATACTCCTGTTCGCGCAGTGGTACGGGCGGCACATGTCCAGATGGTCCAGATGGTCCAGATGGTCCAGGTGGTCCAGGCTGTGTCCATGGCACGTCCCACTGCTCCAGCAGTCCGGCAGGTGATCCTGGCGTCGGCGCTGGGTACCCCGGGTGGGGCAGAGGTACGGGCAGCACAGGGCCATGAGGTCCAGGCTGCACCAGTACTGGGCATCCCTGAATGGTCCAGGGTGCTGGTTGCGCAGGGCCTGCTGGCTCTTGCTGCGCTCGTGATGCGTACCTCTGGTCCACCAGAGGTACAGGTCCGGCTGGCACTTCACGTACGGCTTGCCTCTGTTCTATCAGAGGGGCGGGCGGTACGGGGCCAGAGGGTCCAGGCTGCATCATGTTTGGCCACCCTGCATTGGGCCAGGGTGGCGAGGGCGGGGGACCGGCTGGCCTTGGCTGCGCCGCTGCTGTGTACCTCTGGTCCACCCGAGGCACCGGGCTCGGTTGGTCGGGCTGCACCCATCCAGGGCTGTACCCTTGGAAGCGCCAGGGTCCTCCTTGGGCAGGATACCCTTCCAGGAGTACGGGTCCAGATCGGGCAGGCGCTGCTGCTGCTGGTTCCTCGTACCTCTAGTCCACCAGAGGCACCGGGCTCGATTGACCGGGCTGCGTCCATGCTGGTGGTGACCTCTCCGGGAGCTTCGAAGGTCCAGGAGGGGCAGGGGCTGCTGCTGTTGGAGCTGATTGAAGAGCTGCTTTGAGTCTCTCAATGTGCTCGGTTTGACTGCGAAGCTGTTGTCGCAATGACTCCATCGCATCCTCTTGAGATATGGAGGGCGGTGAGTCATGATCTGCAGGTGGTGCCATGTCAGGAGTAGTGCTGGGCGTGGGCATGGGGGTTACGTCAGGCGTGACGTGAACCACAGCCGTGGCCTGAGACCCAGCGTCCAGGGCATCTGCAGATGGTGTTGAAGATCCATCGTCTTGGATCCGGCTCGACCGTAAAGTTGGAGACATCCTGGTTGAAGGCGTGTGAGAATCCGGCTCGGAGGACCACTTGTACTGGACGGGAGTCCGCACAAGACTGTAGATTTAGGCGCCGGGTCCAAACCGTGTCTTCAACCGATGAGATGCTCCTTTACGGCCGATGATGATGATTGTAGTTGATTTTTGATGATAAATCTGCCTCCCGCACCCAGGCTTGGTGAATGTTGGGCACTGGGTGTGCTGTCGTCTCTGCTCGCTTCTGGTGTTGGCGGTTTTCCAGAAGAGGGCCGGCTGGTCTTGAAGAGGTAACACCAGAAGATCTTGGAGCAGCAGACTTGGCGAGGTGAGGCAGATGTTGAGCAGGAGTCACTTGTTGATAAATAAAACGCTTGGTTTCGGTGGTAAAGATGAACTAATTTTATTTTATTATTTGGCTGCTTATATTCAATAAGCATGACTCGCACCCGACATTGGGCTTTGAGTCAAAAAGTGGTGGGGGATTGTACCCGCGCCAGATATGTGTTTATAGCCTCCGACAAGATGTTGCATATTCATTTTGTCGGTAGTACTGGTGATAGTAGTCGCTTAAATTTGAGAGTTAGAAAAGATTTTGAGCGCTTACATGAATGATAATTACATAGTTTAAATGCATAGTAGTTATAGGAATGTGTATCTTGACAACTAGATTTTTTGTTTGTCAAGATACGACAAAAAATAAGAAATGTTTGTAAAATAAATGTGTAAAAATGATCTCAAGCGATCAAATTTGTAAAACATGTTAAGTTAGTATTTTTCCGAGGTCCCCCGTAACATAGCGCTCAGAAAGAGATAAGATTCACTATGCTACGAGGTTCCTGGATTTTTGTACACGCAAAAAGGGTAAAAAATATTGTTCAAAAATGGGTTTACATATGGGTGAAAAACAGCTTTTTTAATATCTCCTCAGCGGTAGTATATCGAAAATAGTGTTTATTTGACTACCGCCGAGGGGATGAACAAGTAAAATATACATATTTGCAATGTTTAAAAATTGATTTTTACTAGTAAATTTTACATAGAAAAAATGCTGGACATCGTTCCACGCGGCAGGTAAGCCGGCGACGCGGTATCGATGCCGTTCGTAGACAAAGTTTTTCAAGCGGCCGGGAACAAAATGGCCAGTGGCGGGGAGTGATGATTTCGCCAGTGGCGTGGAGTAGGCACATTTTATAAATGTAAAAACAGATTTTATAAAATTGAATAATGTGATCAACTACGTCCGTTACAATTAGTTTTCTTCATGTCGGTACAGATTACATTTCTGGTATTATCTGTTCGGAAATGTCAATAATTTACTAAGAAATCCACCCCGCTAACCGCTTGAGTCGAAGCCAACCCTACCGCCGCCCGCAGAGGCTGTTATCCAGGATCTGGGTTACCTGGGCGCATTCAAAGTTCCCTGTAAAGGTCAAAGGTTCTAGAATGATAATTTCCTAAACATAAAAGTCAAGAAACGTAGAAAAGGGTAATCCAATATCCCCCCTTAATGCCTGCAAGTAAAACTGAGACATTGGGGCGAGGGTTGAATCGGGAAGACTCAAAGTGCGAACGATTCTATCTGTTTCGGGATCAAAGGGTAATTCATACATTCACGAAAATAATCTAAAAATATAAAGAGTGACATTTCTTTTATTGATATATTGAAACAATTTTAAACATTAATTCACTTTTTTAAATTTCTGACTGTTATTGTTACCATGACATATCAACGAAGATGGGAAAAACCATATCTATCTATATAAAAAAAATGTAAATGTTCGTTTGTTCAAAACTTTAAATTTCCAAAAGTTCTTCACTGCTTGCTTTGAAATTTTGACACAAAGTTGCATTCGAATACGCGTGTGTCTTTATATACCTATATTATATAGATTTCACCTGTGACATCTTTATAATCTTGGTAAACAAGTTTTTTTTTTTAAACAGCGCCAATTGTTGGAACAGATGTTTTTTTAAAACTGTTGGACCTAAAAGCAACAAGCGCTATTATTTCTCTATCTGCACAAACATACTGAGTCACAGCAACGCATAGCGGGGTACAGTTAGTAATGTATAACAATTCAGTAGACCGATGTTGCTAAAAATTTCAAAGTTTGTTCTTATTAGTGCGAGGAGTGTTTAGAAAGTGGTTAGAATGGTAGAACTCGGGGACGACCGAGGATTACTTAACGCAATATCTCGGCACCTGAACGAGATGCGAAGTCGAAAAACTTGGTCCGCTATTAGTTTTAATAAAACCATTGTTTACCACCCCAGATACCACCCTTCTCAAATGTGTTTATTTACCAGAGTTTACGGTAAAATTGTACCAGTCAATATGGCCGGGAGAGGGTTAAACCGGAAATGGGAAGAAATAAAAAAAGTGGAATAAAGTTTTAAATCATTCAATATTTTTTATTAAATTGTTGTGATGGAATTCCACCACGAATTATTTACTATCAGTATAAAAAATAGATATACATTACTTTCAACGTCACAACATTTGTATAAAATGCATTATAGGTACTGTAGGTACACAGAATAATAATCGTCGAATTAAAAAGGTAATTACATTTGTAATTGTGTGAGAAAGTGTTTAGCTTAAAAAATGTATCTGTTTCGTAGAGCTAACCTTAAAAAAAACTTACATCTGGCAAAATTAAACAAGCATTTAAAATCAATTTTATTGGCCTGACTGGCGCCTAGGAGTCGAAAGGTTTTATGCAAATTGGCGAAATTAGTTTTCTTTCAAATCTATATAGATCGCGAATATATGAATATCGGAATACGTGTTCATTCACCTGCATTTTTTCTGATAATATACAATGACGAAATATGACGAAAATTTTAGAATTTTTAAGAACACGTTTTCTGAAATCGCGATAAAACATAAAGTTTGTTGGGAAACCTATCAATAATTTGAAGAGATAATAATATAAATTAGCAATATTTTATATCAGTAAGTTTTCTCCATGTAGCTATTCATTTAAAGGAATTGAATATCTTACTCTCTCGATCAAGAAAAACCAATAATAATTTTCCATATCATCCTTATAATAAACAGTTGAATCTTTTAAATGCCATTTTATCATCAATAGAGGCAATGTTAATATCACATGGCAATAAAAAATTAACAAAATTTAAAAAATAACTTATATCATTGATGTCGCTAATCCAAATTCCTATAATATTCAAAAATCTGTTTCTGAAAAAATAAGAAAATACACAGATTTAAGAAATGAGATTAAAATAATTTGGCATTCTCAGACTATAAAAATATTACCATTTGTTCTTTCGGCTACTGGCATTATACCTAGCTCTCTCATTCAAAATTTAGTCGTATTAGATCTGTCAAAGAATTTACATATAAAAATGCAAAAATCAGTCATTTTAAATACATGTTTTTTAAAATATTTATGTTGAGGGATCAGTAGGATTTATAAGTCCAGTTAGGAGTTCCCAGCCGAACCCTCTGATATGAAAATATCTGGAGTCGGTGAATTATTTTCCCATTTTATATCTGGTGAGTTGACGTGTTGTTATTGTTATTGTTTTGTATTTATTTTGCTTATATAATGCACTTGCATAATGTTGATTGACTGGATGATCATTTGTGGAAAAGTGTGTGGAAGGGTTTAGTTTTTTCTGTGGGGAAGATTTAACCCGGACATAAAGTCGGATAAATAAAAACACAACCACAATTTATAAAAAACAAAATGAATATTCATAAAGAAAATTATATTTAATGTTATAATGACGATTTACATATAGTTGGAGCATTAGGACCTAACTACTTAACCATACCGCACATTATTTATGTATTTACTACAACTTCAATAAACAGCCGACACAAATGCTGTCAGCACGCGGGCAAAGGCTGCAGTGCAGATGTTGGGTTTTTTGGCAGACTGTCAATGTCATGTAGGGCATTAAAGCTGCGATTCACAGTGAACCTGAAAAAGTTCAAAGTTTGTATTGTAAAAACCTACTCCTAATGTTCACGCACGCAGGCAGGAACTCTACAAATTGTACAACTTTTATTGGCGTACACAAGTATCTGTGGCGTTCAGTCCATAAAGGCTGAAAAGTTGTGCATAAGAAAAAAGAACGGTAATTTTTTTTTAAATGCCTCAAATATTTCATCAAAATGAATTGTTTCCATGAATTTGGTAACTTGTAAGTATGTTGATTTATTCAGTTGGCCGCTGAAATCAACGGCAGAAGATAAATGGCAATTCAAGCGCCTTTGAGATGATTTTCCACAAAAAAGGCGCTATACAAGTTTTCCAATTATTATTTAAAATATTCAATTCACAACTCATGTCCTATCTTGAACAACAATACAGTCTACTGTCATGAAGCAATGCACGTCACCGACAGAAACCAACTTACTAGCACGCGACAGTAATATTTTATTCAGTTGATTTATTGTTGCTTATTTAAAATAAAACTTCATTTGAGTATCAGGAGGTCTAGCGCGGACGACCGATAAAGCTCTATTCAATACGATACTGACGAAATCCGTAGTCTATGGCGAGTTAACGATATTTGCGAGCACGGTCAGAATAAGATTCCGACAGTCCGTAGATAATAGGCGCTGCTTTTAGCGCGGCCTCCAAGTTATCAGATAAGCTGTTAATATATACAAATTTTTGGATACTGTCGTTCGTTATGCATAATAACTAACTTATCAATGAACGGGGGTGAACTAACTAAGCTCTCAAAACTAAAAGAAATCGTATACACGGTCCATAGACTTAATTAATTCGTCCAAGACGCGATCAATTGATTCCGTTCCAACTTGGAGAAACACAAGTTACTAGGCATAACTTAAGACCTCATCCAGTAATCAACACCTCTTTGGTGTAAAAAAGTACACGCAGACTGCCAATATTTGTTAAAGTTATTATTTCAATTCGATATTGTCAATTTATTAGCATTTTTAACTTTTACGTAGCCGTCTGATGTTTGTAATGTTAATTCATAGATAGATGCGCCAGTGTATATCAATTCTGATTTATTGCGATATCAACATCGGTCTGGATATCAATCATCGTGAGCGTGTTAGGGAAATCGGTATAAAATCATCGGTAGTTACGCCTATCGATCCGATATTTTAAAGTTATCGATTTCACTGTGCTAGGACCCATCAAATTAATATAAGACCAAAAATTTATACCGTGTTATTTTTTAAGTATTTTAAAACTTTTAAATAAGTACATATTATATTTTGTTTATTGGTCAGTTTTGCCTGAACTATTTTCATACGACTGATGTATGCTTGTCTGTCGATAAATGTTTGGCAGGAATTAACTACTGCAGACAAAGTCAATTGTGCATTCCATGACACCATGCAGATTGTCTACGAACACAATCGAATACCATTGTCCATTCCCATTCTTACTCCTCACTTCAAACTTCCACCTGTACCTACCGATGGACTGTATAGAATGTATGACGTGCGTTGGTGATGTTCTGTAAGCGAATGCCTACAAGTGTATTCTGTATCTCTCCAGTGGCGTAGCAACAGCTCAGGTGCCTGGAGGGGACCGAGCCAGGAACACATTTATAATATTTTGTGAAATTAATAGAAAATTCTCTTACACCATTTTCTTGATCAGTGACATTGAAATTTTAGATATTTCAATGTTTCCGCGGCTCACGCCTGTAAAATCATTTTGCATAGTCATGTTACATTAAAGTAACAATACACTGTCAAATTCAACAATACACAAACAGAAAAAAAAACAAAACACAGAATGGATAAAAACTAAAGCTACAAATTTTTTCCAAAACATAACACATCTTAATTAGCATGTATTTTATGTTTTTAGTTCTATTAAATAGATTATTTGTTGTATTATTATTTGGTTATGTTTTAAATACTTGCTTTGATTATCATCTACTTCTGTTTTGTTCTATTCTCTTTCGTCTCAACTGTATCTTTAAGTACACTTCATGCAGTATCCTTTTCTTTTCACGAAACTATGTCTATGCAATATGTAACATTACGATGTAGCAACTAATAACCTATTATGTTTACATTATTGTAGGAATTGATGGAACCACAGACTTCTCTCCTTGAGTACCTCAAGGACGATGATGTGTTTTTACGTATGACGGCATAATAACACTTACCCAAAACATGCGAACACCTCAGCACAGGTTCTCCTAGTGAGGTGTTAACAAAACTTACATAATCTCCCTGGTTAAAGACAGAATTGTTCAGAATCGAAAGTTTCTTTAAGTGGCTTTAGCCATGTTAGGTGACTAGATCTGACTAGCCTTATCTATACTTTACCACCTTCCTCTTCAGCATCTCCTGGCTTTCACCAATATTAAATTTTAATTTAAAAAAAAAAAAAAAAAAAAAAAAAAAAAAAAAAAAAAAAAAAAAAAAAAAAAAAAAAAATGTAGATCCTAGGAAATAAATTGTACAGCGCCCTTGAGGTGATTTTTCACAAAAACGGCGCTCTACAAATTATCCAATTATTATTATTATTATTATTAATATCCTAAGCCTCATAACATACTGTGGATGCCATAGTTCCACTGGCTCCCCACTTTCCGGACATGCAAAAAGTTCTAAAAAAGACCGGGTATGGTTGAAAGGTTTGCCCATGGGTAGAATGCGATAGTATTTAGGTAGGCCACTGTAATATTACATATGGCCTATCCCTATTTAGGTTGAATGACAAAAGTAAATAACAAAGGACGGTTCCAGAATAGGAACGTGTTCCATTAGGGCTTATTGTGTGACTTGATCCCGACAACTGGGCTTTATTATATTGTTGTATTGTTTTGTTATTATGTTGTGTTATGTTGGGCTTAACAGAAATATTCCCCAACATCCCAAACGTCCTAATTTCTATTTTATTATTTTAAATAAATATAACAAATTTTGGAACAATTCCAATTAACATTTAATGACGACAAATTAATTTAGAATTTTCCAAAATAAACAATAATTTAGTAATAATTTTATTATTTTAGAAATAATAATTTTATTTTAGTAAGTTTTTTAAATAAAATAAAATCATTTTTATTATTATTTTGTTTTTTTTTGGTTTTACTGAAGATTAAACGTTTCTCCTCAGGGACTGACTCTTAACCGCTATGAACTTTTAAAACTTTTTTTTTTTTTGGGCTAAGGATTGAACCTTCCTCCCCAGGGACTGGAGTCAACCGTGCTAAAAACTGAGCCAAATCCCGATCGGGTAAGACTGATATTTATCTGAGTTTCAGCTCGATCGATGTCGGGAAGTGGGTTAATGTCCCTGTCTTATTCCGCACCTCCTCACGACCCGCAGTAACTAATCCCTTTCATGGGTCCCCTGGCTTTATACGCAATACGACCAGTCATTTTTTTTTGATTCTTACAATGCGTATTTTAACTTTATTGTGGAGCACAGTGCCTGTTATGCCCAATATGAATCGTGCCTCGGTAATATAATTTTATTACTCGATCTCATTACATTGTACTATCAAATTTTATATTCTGGCATAGGAAGTCTTAACCTTTGGAAAATCGTAGTGGTACATGTGAGTTGACTTATAATTTAATCCATTTAAGGCAGGTATTTTATAATGTACATCATGTAAGCTGCAGAAATCCGTCTCTATCAGTAATATTAGATTGTATTATTAATATTTTTTCACATACTTGAGTCCGGTCATGTCAATAGTCAGAATAACAGAAGACTATGTATGAGACGGAATGTGAATGAAACAAGGAGTGTGTCCAAGCTAGATTTGTGTGGCGGTATGTCCTCTCTGTCTACCTCTGTTAGATAGTGTGTTAGTTTGATTTAAATGATCAGGTCAACATATAAGGTCACAGATAACTTTTTAATATAAGTGTGTTTGTTGGAAGTGACTTGCCAGGTAAGTATGTTTTGGTATCTTTTCTAAATAAAAAATGTAGATCCTAGGAAATAAATTGTACAGCGCCCTTGAGGTGATTTTTCACAAAAACGGCGCTCTACAAATTATCCAATTATTATTATTATTATTATAGATGTAACAGCTTGATTCAGGTTAATTATATTACAAATTAAAGAAGCCTGTCTCGATACAGGATATCCGTAGTGAGACAGGCACAGTAAATTAAACTAGCTTGTCTCGATACAGGATATTCCTAGAGAGACAGGCACAGTAAATTAAACTACCCTGTCTCGATACAGGATATCCGTAGTGAGACAGGCACGGTAAATTAAACTACCCTGTCTCGATACAGGATATTCCTAGAGAGACAGGTACAGTAAATTAAACTACCCTGTCTCGATACAGGATATCCCTAGTGAGATAGGCATTGTAAAAAAATATGTGTAAACCTTATTATGTAGATATAGGTACCTGATAAATAAATAAATTGTAGTAACTTAGAGTTGAACTTCTTTATAGACTCAGTGGTATTTTATTATTATAATTGATGGGTAGACTAATGATAACAGAGTGTAGATATACTATTTACTGTCGCACACTTATACAAGTTACTTGAAGGAAGGTTAATGGTTAAAAGACGCAATAATAAATCAGACATACCCATCGGTATAATCGTGCTATCTCTTTCGTACATTTAGACAAAAGTTCATTAAATTAATTAAGTTGACTCGTTGCTAATCGCTTTTGATGTAATTGTTGTGTGGGACATAAATGTGTGGTTTTCCATCCTCTCTGCCTAAAAAATCTTCTGTTTCTAAATAGAACTCTTGGTTTCCAAAATGTATATGCTACCGATAGTCAGTTTATATTTAAGTTTAATATAGTAAAACGCACTTGAAATGAAATATCACTAAATGTATATGCTACCGATAGTTAATTTATATTTAAGTTTAATATAGTAATACGCACTTGAAATGAAATATCAATAAATATATATGCTACCGATAGTCAGTTTATATTAAAGTTTAATATAGTAATACGCACTTGAGATGAAATATCACAAAATATACATGTTACCGATATTCAGTTTATATTTAAGTTTGATATAGTAATACGCACTTGAGATAAAATATCACAAAGTATACATGTTACCGATATTCAGTTTATATTTAAGTTTGATATAGTAAAACGCACTTGAAATGAAATATCACAAAATATATATGCTACCGAAAGTCAGTTTATATTTAAGTTTAATATAGTAAAACGCACTTGAAATGAAATATCACAAAATGTATATGCTTCCGATAGTCAGTTTATATTTAAGTTTAATATAGTAAAACGCACTTGAAATGAAATATCACAAAATATATATGCTACCGAAAGTCAGTTTATATTTAAGTTTAATATAGTAAAACGCACTTGAAATGAAATATCACAAAATGTATATGCTTCCGATAGTCAGTTTATATTTAAGTTTAATATAGTAAAACGCACTTGAAATGAAATATCACAAAATGTATATGTTTCCGATAGTCAGTTTATATTTAAGTTTAATATAGTAAAACGCACTTGAAATGAAATATCACAAAATGTATATGTTTCCGATAGTCAGTTTATATTTAAGTTTAATATAGTAAAACGCACTTGAAATGAAATATCACAAAATATATATGCTACCGATAGTCAGTTTATATTTAAGTTTAATATAGTAAAACGCACTTGAAATGAAATATCACAAAATGTATATGCTACCGATAGTCAGTTTTTATATTTGAGTTTAATATAGGTATTTAAGTTTAATACAGTAAAACGCACTTGAAATTAAATATCACAAAACTGGGCGAAATAAGTGTTACCATTATTATTATTCAGAGTTACCGGCATTTTATTTTACCCTATGGATTTTTTTAAAGAAAATAAAAAACCTACAACCATTTCTTGTGTCATCATTCTTCACGGGTCCATTGTTCGGACAGGGTTTTTTATGTGATTCTTGGTATTTTTCAGAATTTTTTGTTGAAAGAAACTTCTCGCTTTTTATGACCATGCTACAAACCGCCGTTCGTTCCAACACCCTTAGTTGGAGACTAGACACTTGGTAAAAGGGTAAATTTTCAATACTTGTGTTTAAAAAAACCAACCCCTCATGTATTGTCACTTTTTACTAGGGGTCTATGTTTTGCGTGTTTACTGAAATCCTGAAATCTTAACCAAAAGTTTGTGGTCCCATTTGAGTGGGTTCTTGTTCCTGCATTTTTCTACCACAGTTTTTTCATAAATTCGCCCCAAGATGGAATAAAAATATACACAAGCTTGTAAAAATATACACCCATGTTTATTTTCGTTTTAAAACCGACTTCATTTTAGGTTCCATGACTGTTAAAAGGATTCGTCATTAATTAGAAAAATAAAGGATTAGGGTGACTGTCGTTTGTAGGTAAATATTTGACCGGGCATTGGCTGAGATCCCATCCCGCCGTATTGCGTTCAATTTATCGGATGGCTAAGTCGTCCATCACGACACAGGCAACATTTCCAGCATAATGTGAATACATTTTGAAATATTGTCAGGTTAATCGTAACCCGGTAAAGTTTATCTTTCCTCAAAAAAATAATAATACCAATTTACCCGTACATTTTTAAACGGTAATTTTGGTTGGTTCATGCGCAACAAATCCGCGATTGATGAGATACATTTATTCTTAGAGCTTGAAACGTGTTATTTGCTCTTATAATAATATCGAGATAAACTACATAGTAAATGTTGAAAAAAACTTTTTTTTTAAATCCTTACCGACGTATTTTGTGTAGGTTCTACAACTGATAAAATTTGATAAAAATTAATAGTTTGACAAAATAATAATACACAAATTACTAATTAGTGATTATTTTCATTTGACCCGTGTTTTAAATCCGTAAAAAAACATAAACTTAAGTACATAAATTTAAACGAGTTTTCAATAACAAATTCAACTCGACGCAGCACGCATTAAAATCAACATAAAAATTACAACCAATGTTAATATTGTACAGATGCAGACGTTGTTTCCCAGAAAGAGCAATGTAAAATATGCCCTAACATAAGTTTTACTCTGAGGTTTTAACTAACTAACTGACCATCACGCCGTTTCCCGAAGGGGTAGGCAGATATGACGGACCGCCAACTCGATCTTGACACACAGTCTTTGCTTATTTGTTATTTCCGATATGATCTAAATGGTGTTAGCAAGAAAAAACACAACGCTTTATATTCAAATCTAGAAGTTGACCACAGACGAATTTAAATCTACAACTCTATGAAACCAAGGTTCCGACCGCAATTTGAGAAAAAAATTATGTAACTTTTATCAATTAAATTCATATAAAAGGAAAAAAAGTCAGGTATTATAGTGTTTATAATCCACTGGTATAATAAAATGTGTTTTTTCCGCTATCTGTATGTTAGTGTATAGACGATAAACTTTTTTTTTACATTAAACTTTTTAATGAGTATTTAAAAAAATATGTGTTTATCTATCTAGATAAATAAATATGTAAATGTTCGTTTGTTCAAAATCTTAAATCTCCGAGAGTTCTTCAACGATTGCTTTGAAATTTCGACGCAACGTTGCATTAGAATACGCATATGTTTTTTATACCTATATTATATAGATGTCACCTGTGACAGGTAAAAACACTTAAAAAAAAAAAAACAGCGCCATCTGTTGGACGAAAAAGAAACACGCGTATTTTTAATATTAATTATTAACTGCACAGACAGACTGAGCCAGAGAAACGCGTGGCGGGGTACAGCTAGTTTCTAACAAAAAAATTGAAAGCGTATTTCATCACATTTCAAAAACAGATTTTATTATGCGGATACAAATTCAAATTAATTACATTTATTTGCATTTTATTTATTTCATTTAAACGCCCATAGGGCTTTTACATACAATGCAATTTTTTTTAAATACAATAAAAATAAAGAGTTTACATAATATATAAGAATATACAGATTACATAAAATATAAGATTTAACAATGCATAGGTTAACAAAATATAGGTAACATGAAACATAAGAGTTTACGAAACGTAGGTAACATGAAATTTAAGTTAAATAAAAATAGAATTTTATTGCAAAGCGGAAATATTCTGACCATCGGAAAGAATATGCCAGAGACGCACGAGTGGTTAAACTCACGACCACTTATAATAATAATAATTGGACTAATAAAAATAACACCAAGGGCGTTGTACAAATATTACCTATACAGAAACAAGCAACTTACACATAAATAATAATGGTTTCGCTCCTCTGCTCAGGAGATTTACAGAAACCGACCGCACTATGACCCCAATGTTCGACAAAGTGTATCAATACGATTTACCAATTTGTGCCGCCGTTTGTGGTGCGTTTTACCATGGTGTAATACTGATATTATGTGTGCCCAGTGAAAGTTGCTAGTGGCTAATGGCTACCATTGCGATTCACAATATTGCTTCGTTTAATTATCTCCAGGTACATAGCGCATGATCGTGGTTGTTTCGAAATAATAGTAGAATCCGATATAATTCTTAATACTTAACCCCCTAAGCCTCGGAGGACATTAAAAGCCACAAACATCATATTCCATTAGAGTCACTGTGGGACAGATCTGACCGGGGCGTTCGTACATAAAAAAATAATATGTATATTTATTTTATGATGTGGAGATATGTGATTTATTCGTCGTTGAAAAGAAAAATAATTATTCTTATTCAGTCTCAAATATTCATACTTAATTCATTGGCGAAAATCCAAAAAAAGTGTTTGAATACAAAATGGCAAGAACCTTTCGTTGACAGTCAAATTTTAAATTTTCATGTGTGATACTAAAATTTTATTATTTAGAAATATCAATATTTATTTCAAATACGAACACCTCAAAGATAATTTTATCTCGTTTCTAAAATGGAAATATAATAAAAAGGTTAATATTTAAAGCCTAGTGGGTAAATTTAGCTTGGGTTCGTTCCAATACCGTGTTAAAGTAGGCATATTCTGTGTAGCATATGAACCTTATCCCTTGAGTTTACAGAAGCCACACTTGTGTGCACACTGTCAGATACCATACACAATCAGGACAGAGAAAATACCGTATCAAAGTAGGCATATTCTGTAGCATATGAACCTTATCCCTTGAGTTTACTGAAGCCACACTTGTGTGCACACTGTCAGATACCATACACAATCAGGACAGAGAAAATACCGTATCAAAGTAGGCATATTCTGTAGCATATGAACCTTATCCCTTGAGTTTACTGAAGCCACACTTGTGTGCACACTGTCAGATACCATACACAATCAGGACAGAGAAAATACCGTATCAAAGTAGGCATATTCTGTAGCATATGAACCTTATCCCTTGAGTTTACAGAAGCCACACTTGTGTGCACGCTGTTAGATACCGTACACAATCAGGATAGAGAAAATACCGTATTAAAGAAGGCATATTCTGTAGCATATGAACCTTATCCCCTTGAGTTTACAGAAGCCACACTTGTGTGCACATTGTCAGATACCATACACAATCAGGATAGAGAACATTAATGCATAAATAACTCCTCATGTTGTTCATATGTATTATTCAAAACTGCCATCCAATTTAAAGGTACCTGATTAAATTATTCAAAAACCCACAAAATTATTGGAAGTCCGATATGTAGGAATGCAATAATTGGGGGGTGCACAGTTCTAAAGTGATCCAATTCCATCAAAGTCCGTTTGGAGATAGTGAGACCTGATGATTTGTATTTTCATACAAGTACTCAGACAAAATATTTATCATATTACCGTCTAGGTTTAAATAAATATATATGCTTAATGGAGAAAATCTTTGTTACTAAACTAGTTTTGGAGGTTTAAAACTAGATTTGTGTGTATATTTCATGAAGAGCGAATGAACGAACATATGACGCGAATATGAATGGCAGAAGAAGTCGAGGACGCCCGAGGAAGACATGGCACGATTAAGTGAACCAGACACTTAAGTTGGGCCGTCAAGAGTCGAAATAACAGAAGAGTATGTGTGAGACGATGTATGAATGCGAATGAAGCAAGGAGTGTGTGTAAAGACCGAGTTGTTTGGCAGTTCGTCCTCTCAATCGCTCAAAATGCTCACCATCACGCCGGGAAAACGGACTGATATTGAGCTTTTTTGTTGTTGTAACCTTTAGAATCACTTGTATGTACTACTAATTTTTGTGACAATTAGGCACACTTTATTATTTATAGCATTTAGGCATCACCCAAAAAAGCTGCAAGGCTTTTAGCTTCTTTAACATCCGTCATCCGTTAGTTTTTTTTTGTTGATTTGGGCACTTAAGAAATGAATTTCATAATTCTCCATTTTTTCATGGATTATCAGATCAACACGATAGCGTGATTATTTAGTAATTGCTTCAAATGTGCTCCCGCAGTGTAGGTACCGAGAAAAATATATTAAAAAAAAATCACAGTGAGACCGAAACAAAAAAAAGTTAAAACACTTATGATATGGCACACGGTATCCAAATAAATTAATAATAATAATTGTATCGTTTGCGCGGCGACGGTTTTTGTCAAATATCACCTCAAAGGCGTTCTAGAGTATAATATTAATACACAAATGAAAGAATATCTTTGTTTTAAACCACTTTATTAAATTTATATACGTCGACCGATAAACAGTTTATATTTGTACTGTCCTGATGAAGGTTGAGTTCAACCGAAACCGATCGACGTATATAAATTTAATAAAGTGGTTTAAAACAAAGATATTCTTTCATTTGTGTAATAATGTCAAGCCACAAAGTGTTTTTTTTTTTTTTTTTTTTTTTTTTTTTTTTTTTTTTTTTTTTTTTTATATTTACTCCACACAGGAGGCCCTGAAGAAAGAGCCCCTGTTTGCTTCCTTCGATAATATAATATTAATGCACACACCCGTTTACGTTTGTTTAATATACTAGAATAAGCAGGTATTTTTAAGTAAATTAAATTAATATCTAGCTTTGTACAACGTCCTTCAGTTAATATTTCGGAATAAATATGATCATAAAAAATAATTATTAATACAGCATTTAATGACTTTGAAGACGAACCACAGTTGGTGCACTGCCAATAAAATATTTACTCCCGCCATTATTCATGAGAATCATAAGCAAACAACATCGTTAAGTTATTTGGCAAAATGCTTTTCATCGAATAATAACCATTACGTCCATTACCGATTGTCTCTTGCTTTACGTTGCATAATTTCAAGGCCCACATCTGCGCGTTAGACAAATAATTAATGCAGAAACTGTTCACTTGCAAAAACTATTAAGAGTGCAACAACTGTTACACAACAAAAAATAAGAAGGTCGCGTCAGGGTTTTGGAGAAGTACACATTTTTTTATAATTAATGTGCTCAACTCCGACTTAGTTCAGACCATTGAGGTATTATATATATGGAGTAAAAATCAGCGTTCGAAACACGGGAAAAAACGTTGAGATTATTGGCGTCATAGAGATAACACTGGCTTCAGTCGGTTACGAGCGCTCGCCGAGTACGGGTCTTGCCTTCATGTACTGCACAAATCGTTCTTGAAAAGATAGAAAGAGCGACGTGAAACCTATCATCGGTAAATATGTTTTTACCATAATCAGTAGTCGTGTAAATGGGATTTTTTACGTTTTTACTTGAGCAACACTTGAAGATAGCGCGCCCGTAACCCAAGGGCTCCGGGCCGTGGCCCGGCAGGCAGTCACCGGCTACTCCGTTTGTTGAGTTCGTTCGGAAGGATTCGGGCGACATCGACAGCCGCCACACCTCCCTTCCTAATTCCCGCACGGGAAAAATATTTTGCAAGGAATGTAGACTCTACACAACTCAATGGTTCAGACATTACATTAGACTTAGTATAAAACTAAGTGGTCTTTTAGTCATATTTCACGATCAGCACTGCCATTACGTACATAATTCAAATATGTATACATTTTGAGATATAAAGTAGGGCGCTAAAGCCAAAATATAATTAAAAAGTAGTAAACTTGTCAGTTGGGGAAGAGGCCATAATCCCAACGATGTTTCGTAGATTATAATTAAGATTGTATCTTTTAAAATGTCTGCAGAAGCCTTATATTTTTATGACACGTATGTTTCGTCGTGTACTTACACAGATTAAAGTAACAGCGAAGGCCCGGAAGTGCAGCATTATAACTTATTGACCTATTGAATGAGCATTCCTGAAAGTTCCAATCTACGTCAGCCGACATTTGGGTCAGCAGCGTCATCAGTCAAGGTCAAGATATTAGTTTATGTTTGTATATCGCGCTTTTGAAGTAGCAAATTCAAACACTTTGAATAAATTTCCGCTCGAATTAGATTAGATAATTAATTTATTAAAATTACTAGAATCACATTTTTATTTAACGGTGGCCGTCTTACTAATAATTATTACATTTTCACGCGTCGGTTCAGTGTTGGTTTAGTTAAACCGGGAGTAAAGCCGGCATTTCAGTACCTACGCGGTAGTTCCAAGTTAAGTTATTCACTATTCCGACCTTACGGACGTCGCAGGCAGACGAGAAACGCTGACGATTTAAAAAGAAATCAATAATTGACTTTTTTTTTTTTCGTAATGTATTTTATTTTATTTAAAATTATTATTTCATATTATCCTTATATTGAATTTTAATAAATTGTAAAATGGGGACCTCAGATAGGGTAAATAAACCACCCAGTGAGGCCCACATTATCAAATAATGTTTTAAAATATATAATGTTATTGTATCAAATATATATTTTTTAATTTAAAAAAACTAGGCATGCATAAAAACAAAAATATCGGTAAAATTGCATAATTCCGTCTCATGTTTAATATGTTGAGCTTTTCTAAAACAGCTATCTACCAAGTTCACAAAGCAGTGGCTTTATTACGAACACAATTTCCGTAATAACGCATATTTTCTGTAATTCCGTAAAAGTTTCCGTAAGCGAAAAAAAAATACGGTAAAATAACTGTTTTGGGTAACTTTAACAAGTTTAACCTTTCGACCCGTTAAACTCATGGCAGTGAACTTAACTGTTAGCGGGCCCCGGCCTAACCCGTAATTAGAATTAGTTCTTCGGCAAACTATATTATAACGCAGTGTTTACACTACTGCTGTGTTCTCCAGTTAGTTATACGTCACGCTATTGTATTTTAGAGTTAGTTTCGCTTCAGTGACTGCGCGATTTAGGTGTTTTGGACGGAGTTATTTGTAAATTTACGGTAAAAAGCGTACAACATTAATCTTCTCTTTCATTGTTGGATTTTATTTTGTTCGTTATCTAGATTAATTTCTAACAAGCAAACTGTAGGTACCTGTACCTACAGTTTGCTTGTTAGAACCTTCTGGACCTTTACCTTCTGGATTATATTATTTTTCGTAAAAACAAAGAGAATAAAATAAAGTTTATAATTTATGATAAAAAAAGATGAAATACTGGATGATAAAGATGTTGTATATATATTTTTTAATCATTTTTTTCCATCCTCTGATCACATTTGCTCGTCAGTGCAGCAATTCTCTAATAATAATAATAATATTTGGCTAATTTACACAGCGCTGTTTTCGTGAGAAATCACCTCAAGCGCGCTGTACAAATATATTTCTTAAATAGTTAATACCTGAACTACTGACTTACCTCTAAGACTTATTATCTAATGACTTACGACTAAGGCCAGTAACTAATATCTTAATGACATACGAGTATATATTTACATATGTAGAAACTTACAGCTAAAATTAACATTAACAATCTAATTTTACTAGCGCCAGAAGAAGGAAGTTCTATTATATTAGGTGTTTTTATAATTAGTTGTTATTGCTGAATGAATGAAATTAATCGTCGATCTTTACCGCATTTATATGATTCATCTGCCAACAATTAAACCGATTGACGTGTTATGTTCCCGCTGATATTGTCCATTGTCCATTGGTAGGCAAGTCAATAGCATATTGACTTTATCAAAAGTAGTTGAACGGAATCGCTAGGCTAGAGAATGTATGTGTGTGAATCAACAATTACGGTAAACAAAAGGAAAAAATGCAATATTTGGATAGACATATAAAAGTTCAGCCTGCGTCTCGAAACGTAGTGGACAAGGTTAGTGCCGGAAGTGTTAAGAGAGTGGTTTGAATGCCAGGAGAAGTCGGGGACGCTCGACGAATACTTAAGGCCGAGTGTAGTTTTTTATTAATTTAAAATAATGATAATATTATTAAGCAAATCGATAATGATAGTGTTTTCAACAAGTAAAATTTTTTTTATACATTTTTTAAATTAATATAGGCTTAGTAATTATCAAAATCAAATCGAAAATATGACCTTTTTCAGACCGTAATACGTGCGTTTTAAAAAATACTATTAAAGGCTGAATATCGTCAAAAAATACCTAAAGGGGTTTTCTTTAAACGTACGAAAAAAAAAACTAAAAAATAAATAAAATAGGTTCGTAGTTTAATTTTTACATAAACACTATTTGTACTTGTATTTAAAATGCAGATTATAAAACTTTGGATACGTTTATTTAACAAAACTAAACGATAAATTATTGGTATTATATTTTTCCATTTTTTAAAGTTAATTTAATATTTTTATACTACAATTTAAGAGAGAACACTTAGATTTTTAGATTACTATTAATATTGGCCGTCCGATAGCGCCTATTTGAAATTTTTAAACGGCACAACATCGAACTAAAAGCATCTTTTAAATATCCCAACAGATGGCGCTAAAAGGCTCACAGCTTCGAAGTTTGGCGTTATATATAAATTAAGAAATTCTACACCCCGACACAATACTGTCAAGAATTTGCTTCTGAGGAGAGACCTCATGACCAAAGCCATAATCTATGGCAGAATCAAAGAAAAGACTGCGATAGACTTGTACGAGGAAAGATACAAGGTAAAAGTGTCGCCATGTGGTCTTTTTGTGAGACTTTTTGAGAGTTTTACTTAGTTGTAGCAGTATAGTTGAATACATAAAATATTGTTGAACTAATCTCTCGCTGACATCGGATTAGCGGGTACAAATTCTCATTGTATGAAAATATTATAAAATAAAAATAAATAATAGTGGTTCAAGATTTGAAGACAAGATAAAGTTTTATATATTTTAATATATAATGTAACATTATATATTTTAACATATAATGTAATGTTTAAATGTTCTAAAAAAATAATATATATATATATATATATATTTTATTTTATATAGGTAATTGTTTTTTATGTAATTTTTAAGTAATTAATCACCATTCTTTATAATATTTTTGTCCATAGTTCTTAATTGCCTATACTTGTTTGTTTCTTTTAATAATAATAATAATTGGATAATTTGTAGAGCGCCGTTTTTTGTGAGAAATCACCTCAAGGGCGCTGTACAATATATTATTAGTTCTATGGATGGACGTCTCTAGTTATGGGGATAAATCAGAAGGCAATTTAAGTATTACGATCACTCACAGGTTTATTTAGGATCTTTTTGTTATTTTTATTTATATTCTTATTATCCTGACAAATAAACCATCCGTTTAGAAATATGTCGATAATTGTGATTATGTAGTGGTGTACACAAAGTTATTTATTTAATTTAAATAAGATAAATGTTTGCCATCGTATCATATATAAATATATATATTTTTTTTATGCAAATGTATGATTTGTCTGATTATATTTTTGTAATTGTTTGTACCTATTTATGAATTAACTGAATTTTTACAAGTGAATTGTTCTCACAAAAGAGGGAACATCTAATAAATAAATAAATCATGTTTGTTTTTATTATTTTGGCAAAATAAAATGTTCATGTAAAATATTGTATGAAAAAGTGACAGTATTAATTTATAAACACATTGAAACGAAAGGAACTAAGCAACCGCAAGCAGCGTTATGCGTTGTTTGCGGTTGCTTCATTCCTTTCTCAAAGACAAATACATAGCACTATCTTTTTTGGGTCAATACAAACATGGGATGCTAGGAAGAGGAATATGGGAAAATACCTGGCTATACAGATCCGGTCACCTAATACGGCTAAAGCCGTTTCAGGCCACATTCCGATTCTTTTTTTTAAATATATTACTTTGAAAAAGTTTATTTGTATTTATTTTTGTTCCATTTCCATAGTCCTCAATAAGTTTTATACCTGTTCTGAGGTCTACTATGGATTATGGATATCAATATCAACAAGCTTTCAAACTAATTGTTAAAATTAGTCAAGTTGAATATTTGCCAGTTTCGTTCCAGATGCGATTTGTTGAATCACATTTTGTGGACGGTTAGGTCGAAGCCGCAATGTTTTTTTTTTTTGTTTTCTGTGGGCCTTAGAAAACAATAATGTTATTTATGACGGTTATTGTTGTCCGAGGGAGAACGGGCACAGATTCTCTGTTTTTTTACCAGATGTAGGTAGGTATGTTTTTAACAATGCATGCATCTGACGGCCGGCGCACAGTGGGCTGAAAATCGCCTTTCATAGACATAGAGACATGAATTTTCAAGAGTATTTTTTTTGGCTGGAAATGGATTTTGCTGATCATTAATATGCTATAAAATTTCGTACGAACCCATTGCGTGTACAAATGAAGGAGTTATCATTTTTTAAGAAAAAATTGTATGGCACTGACATTAAAAATGAGGCTATCTCTGGAATCATAAGGTTGGCCATTCCATCCTTACACACAGATATAATACTATTCATTTGTATTTTTTGACATACTTCGTATTGTGGCGCATCATGCGATTTTTTTTTTAAATCCTCAAAGTTGAAAAAAACATTTTTGAATGTTGATGATTCATTTTAATGCTTAAATGCTTTTAGGCTTGCAGTGTAAATAAAATATTGTAAGCTAGACAAAGCATACTCATATGTAAAGCATTTAAGCATTAAAATGAATCATCAACATTCAAAAGTGTTTTTTTCAACTTTGAGGATTTAAAAAAAAAAAATCACAAGTTGCGCCACAATACGAAGTATGTCAAAAAAAATACAAATAAATAGTAGTATATCTGTGTGTAAGGATGGAATGGCCAACCTTATGATTCCAGAGATAGCCTCATTTTTAATGTCAGTGCCATACAAATTTTTCTTAAAAAAATGATAACTCCTTCATTTGTACACGCAATGGGTTCGTACGAAATTTTATAGCATATTAATGATCAGCAAAATCCATTTCTAGCCAAAAAAAATACTCTTGAAAATTCATGTCTCTATGTCTATGAAAGGCGATTTTCAGCTCACTGTGCGGCGTAGTCCGGTGGTAAGGCTTTGGACTCCCATTCCGAAGGTCGCGGGTTCGAACCCAGTGTACGCAAATAAATTTTATTTGATTGATTTGTGTTATTTCACAATTGATTAATTAAAATAATAAATACTATATATGCGGCACGTTCCAGAGTGGAAGATACTCCCAGTATCGCCTTGGTGTAAGACCACCATTCAGAATTGAAACGTTTCTCCAAATGGCTTTAGCCGTGTTTAGTGACTAGATCTAAATAGCCAGGTACTTCCCCACCTTCCTCTTCCCCATCTAAAATAGTTATAATAATAATATAAAATGAAATGTCAGGCTTTCTGTAAAAATATTGAAATACATACAATTAAATTAAATGTTACCTTGTATATATTCGTTTATATTCTAACGTAGTATAAACTAATTAAATAAATAATACAAAAAAATAGTGCCATCTGGTAACTGAAATTCATAACTTTTATAACGATGATAACGAAGACTTACATTACCGCCATCTTACTGTTTTAAGGCAAACGTTTTTAAAATAAATTCTAGTTAGAAAAAATATTGTTTTGGAAATGAACAACAGAGTTCTTGTGTGTCGAAAATAGTTGATTTTGACAGGTCTACACTCGGCCTTAACGCAGCATCTCTGCAAACTTCCCGCAAGGGTAGTCAGAGAGGACGGACCGCCACACAACTCTGTCTTGGTTTACACTTTGCTTCATTCACATTCAAAAAAAGTCTCATACCTACATACTCTTCTATTATTCTGACTCTTGACATGGCGCGACTCAAGAATTTAATATTTTATTCACTAGATCGTTCCATTTACTCATCGGGCGTCCCCGACTACTTCTACCATATTATAATTAATAATTAAATTTAATAAAATATGATAATTTATAAAAAAAATCACAAATTCTTTATGACATGCTTTATAGCTTAATCACGGGATAATTATTGCCTTGAGTACCGATTATTTAAGCCGTTGCTTAATTATATCTTTGACAAGGGGGATAGCGCTAATGAAAATTGAGAAAAGGCAATACAAAATCGGTAATGATTTGGTAGTGGACAATATTACTAATCGGAACATTAAGAAAGAGGCTCTTCATTATTTCATCTTAAATATACGATACGATATACGATAAAAATATTTATGAAGGATTAATAAAATGTATTGATATAGTTCATATTATATGGTCTGTATAGTACGTATTATTATGAACTATTTACATATCAATTTTATAATATAATATTTTTACAGTAATCAAATTTTTTTCGGATTCACAGCCCTAATTTAAAAGTAGCAACAAGTCAATAATATAAACTGTTCAATGAGCATGCATATACACACAGTCACAAATACACACATATGCGCTACACACGTCACCGGGTAATGACTAAATATACATACCACATATAAAAAAATAATTAAAATTAGAAACATTAATGACAACATCCAAATAATAAACACTGTGAAAAAATATTTTAAAGACAAACTTACAAAAAATAAAAATGTTTCCAATTGAATTAATCTTAAGAATAACTCATCTCAATTAGTTTCCTTAAGGCGATGCCATACATAGTAATGCAAAATCATGTGTTTTTGGTTTGAAAATTTGGTCGCCTAGAAATGTTTCAGATGCTTTAATTAAATACTACGAGTAGAATATATCTTGACCTTTGAAATAATCGAGTATTTTTTAGATAAGTCTTTTTATAAGCCCAGAAAAAAAATAATGTAAAGGCCTATGAAAACTGCTTTAAAGTTCAAAATCTCCTACTTACCAACCCATTTTCGGTTATGATTTTATTGTATAATGTGGCAAATTAAGTTATTTATAAAATGATCGAAAAAAAATTAAATATTTATGCCTGAACATCCACAAAATAAAATAAAAGGCACTTTTTGGCCATGTTTTTTTCTTGCATAAATCAAAACAGGCGGATGGTGTTAAGCGGGAATTTAAACCTTATCGCCATTTACGTAAGGGTTGTTATTGATAGCGGCTCAATTTAAAATATTACACGACGTAGTGCATGGTCTTAAGTAACATTCCATTCTTCAAATAAATTTAAAATCATTTTATTTTTAATTACTTACTTACTGTAATAAAACAATGTACACTCTTCTTCCAGCCACAAACTAATGCTTCTATGGAAAAGGGGTCTTGAAATATTTGATCATATATTGTAACAAATAAACAAAAATGTACTTATATAATAAAAAAAATAAATAAAAAAACCTTGAGATATTTAATATCTGTAAGTTGTTTCATCACTGAAACCAATCTACTGTTTGTTTCTAGAATATAAAATAAATTTATTTTTAAACGTACCTACACAATTTCCATTGAAACCTTATTGATTGATTTCCGCTACTTATCCCTTTCTCTATAATAAAGCAGTAAAACAATTATTTTACCTCGCAGTAGCTTTCAGCACGCCTTTTTCCGACATCCAAGAGAATAAAAGCAACACAAATTGCATGTCGTCAGAGCTCACCGTTCTAGAGGTTTTCCTACCGCCCATATTATGCAGACACTCCAGTTCCAGAGTGGTAGTAACTCTCAGTATCTATAGAATTGATTTTAGAAATTACTTTAGCCGTGTTTGATGACCAAATCTAAATAGCCAAGAACTTCACAACTTTCTTCTTCCCCAACACTTTCCCTCCTCGCTCACTCCAGATTTAAAACATCCCTCAATAAGGAACTTGAGTGAAAAATATTATTGCTCAAAAATATATTCTTAAGGATCAACAAATGCTGATTCTGAATATATAAGTTTTATTATATTTACGTAGATTTAATAAATCGTAATTTTAAAAGATTAAACCCTGAGAGACTTAAACGCCCTCCGATTGGTCGGTGGGTTCTGACAGATACATCACGGGACGGTTCGGTCGCCTGCGTTAGAATGCAGACTAATTGTGTGCAAAAGTTGCACTGTGTGGACTCAAATGGTATACAAATTATTTAAAAGAATTCGTGTGTTTTGGAAATCTGTATGTGCAGACAGAGAAATAATAGCGCGTGTTTTTTTTTTTTTTTGTATTACAGACTGTGTGTCCATTTACAATACACATGTAACATTAACTAGATACGAAACAATGATAGAAAAAAGAATAGAAATAACAAGTTATAAATAGTGATTTTTGGCATTGACATGCCTCTTGAATTCTTCAAGGCTACTATTAAAAATATCGATAGTCTTGGAGGCGTTGTTTAACAGCGCCATACCTCGTGTCATGCTATGCCGAGCCAGTACGTCCGTTCTGCCACGTGGGATACATAGCAGATCATGGTGCCGTCCCTGGCTGTAGTTGTTAGGTACGAACAACTTATAGCATTCCAGAAGGTATGGGCTATTTATTAAACTATTAAGAATTTTGTACGCCGTTACTGCAAGGGCCCCACTCCTCCCCACTGCTTTTATGTCCAACAGATAGCGATGTTTTAAAAACAGCACGTTTGTCCAATAGATGTCAATTTGTACATATTTATATGATTCAATTTACGATTCTATTACGATTATAATCTATTTGAAATTGGGCGGGGGTAAATAGAATCATATAAATAACTCATCTTAACGTGGCCTAACCAGTTTGAAAATGGCGTTGAACGCCGAAACACCTGTCACAAAAACACAAAACTAAAATACTTGCAGAACTTAAATGATTAAATTTGATTTACATTTAATTAAAATAAAGTCTGCTAGTATAGTATAGTATCCGTGAGCCCTACACAATACGGTCATAAGTATTTGTTCCTTGACGGTTGGTTTTACTCCAGAAAGAAACTCTGGTACACCGCCTACACCGTTGCATCGTGAAATGTGTAGTCAACACTGCGGCCCATGAATGGGTGACCCAACCATTCGATGATAATAATATGTACTAAGTAGATATCTGTTTCGGCTTTGCACTGGAAGGGCTCCCGAAATAGAGGCGACGACGTCACCGGCCGAGATGCTTCCAACTAATTCAGTTTGCACGGGACAAACAAACCAGGTGAACACAAGAGCGAGTCGTAGAACTAAAAATGTGTTCTCGTTTAAAAAGAAAGCTATTCAGGTCACACTTGAAAGCTTCAAAGGAAGACTAAAGTCAGAAGCACAGAGAAAAAATCAACCCGAAAAAACAAAATATTTTTTACTATTATACATCTATTTTCATAAGATGTATTTAAAAATACACTTTTTTTAGTTTGACCGAGGATCGAACCTTACCCCCCAGGGACTGAAGTCAACTACGCTAACAACTGAGCCAAATCCCAATTGGGTAGGACTGGGATTTCTTTCGTGTATTAACTTTTTTTTTTTTTTTTTTACAGTAATACCGCACAAGAGTCCCAACTGCTCCCGTCTGGAGCCAGTGAGACTATGGCATCCCCAATTGGGGTATGTTGTGAGGCTGAGGGTATTGGGGAGGGGAGGGAGATGGGGAAGAGGAAGGTGGGGAAGTACCTGGCTATTCAGATCTGGTCACCAAACACGGCTAAAGCCATTTCAAGCAACGTTTCAATTCTGAATGGTGGTCTTACACCAGGGCGATACTGAGAGTATCTTCCACTCTGGAACGTGCCGCAAATATACTATATATTATTTTAAATTAATTAATTGTGAAATAACACAAATTAATCAAATAAAATTTATTTGCGCACGCCGGGTTCGAACCCGCGACCTTCGGATCTGTAGTCAAAAGCGTATACCACTAGACCACGCCGGCCGTCAACTGCTTAATGTTATCCAATTTCAAGGAAATGCGTATATGTTCGAGTGTGTCTACGTGTTTGCCACCATGATATAATGCATTGTCATCGACAACGAATCTATATGCCGAGTTTCAGCTCAACCGAATGTCGGGAATCGGGGGAATTTCCACTTCCAAGATACCACTTTCAAGATACCACATTATTCGTACATTCATTCAAGAAAACAAAAGTGAAATTCATATAGATGTTTTTAAAAAAAGACCTATAGAGAAAAGCATAGAAGTTGTATGAACATTGAACAATATTTATTGTTGCTCTTCTTGAGAACGGCTAAGCGGTTTCTCCGGGAGGGAGGAAAATATGTAAACGTGGCTTTTGGTAGATATCGTCGAAGCATTCTGTAAGCATTGCTGTAGCGCAATCGTAGAAGGTTCAGAGAAATTTTAAATCACGTTGTGGGTAGAAGGAATTTTGGCAGAAGGCGAGATCATATCTTGAAATCAGTGGGTGAATGGAATAAAATACGAAGCTGAAAAAGGTGGAGAAATAACCCCGGGAAGATTGCGTAAATGTAAAGTAACTATTCGAAATAACTAGTTTCTTTTAAATTGTTGGAATTTTTGTGAGGAAGCAAATAATCCAACCAAATCTGTGTGTTATCGATCAAGTTCCAACTGCCTGGAGCCAGTGGGACTATAGCCTCCCCATTTAGATAATGAGGCAGTGAGACAGAGTGAGGCAAAGTAGTGAGAAGAATAGGGAGAATAAAGCTAGTCATTTCGACAACGATTCCGTTTTCAGCCAGTAGTCTTTGGGAGTATTTTCTACCTTATACACCTTTAAACGTATCTATGACTAGCTGACGTGTACCCGGCGTTGCTCGGGATTATGAATAGTTTGGAATAGTTTTGGGATTGTGAATGTTAGTAAACTGGGGGAAGTTTTCAGGTGGACATGATATTATTGTCAACAATTGAAAAGCTTACTTATTCACTTGTTCTTGCCATATCTTCATCGGGCGTCCCCGACTTCTACTATCATTCACTTCAACGTCATACATTCTCCCTTCATTCCTTTCTTCGTTCATTCACCATTACTGTACTACCATAATACGGGCATGAGCCAAGTATGGTAATTGAGAAAATCAATAATTTAATTCCTCTTTAAGTATCTTATTTTCATAATTATCTACCCAGATGTTAGGGAGTCAGAATGAGAAGATTGTACTGTAAATGGATTATCTACCCAGATGTTAGGGAGTCAGAATGAGAAGATTGTACTGTAAATGGATTATCTACCCAGATGTTAGGGAGTCAGAATGAGAAGATTGTACTGTAAATGGATTAATAACATAATTATCTACCCAGATGTTAGGGAGTCAGAATGAGAAGATTGTTCTGTAAATGGATTATCTACCCAGATGTTAGGGAGTCAGAATGAGAAGATTGTACTGTAAATGGATTAATAACATAATTATCTACCCAGATGTTAGGGAGTCAGAATGAGAAGATTGTTCTGTAAATGGATTATCTACCCAGATGTTAGGGAGTCAGAATGAGAAGATTGTACTGTAAATGGATTAATAACATAATTATCTACCCAGATGTTAGGGAGTCAGAATGAGAAGATTGTACTGTAAATGGATTAATAACATGTCGTACAATAATAAATCTCACGTTGTTATGGTTAGAAAACTACTTATATTTATCGACTTTAATTTGACTCCGTATCTAATTCCAGTGCCCAGATAATGCGTAATAATTAATAATGAAACAAAACATATATCATTACAAAAATCGAGAAATATTATAAGACAGTTAGAGATATTTTCATCCAATTTAAAAAGAAGCAGAATCAAGGAGCTTACCGCTCGGCCACGAAGGTCTTCATATTGATGGGAAAAAATATGGTTGGAGAAAGGTTGTATATAACGGTTTACAACCGAAAGGTCTTATGTGAAGATAGCGCTTCTTTCCTGTCTTTTCCAGCGTAGCGATAAATAAGCCAATATCATTAGCTAAAAACATTCTAAATTTGAACATACCTGAAAAAGGCGAATTTTAAAAAACCATAAAGCAAGCCAATTTTCAACAAAAAGCTCCGAGACTCCGAAAGCTATTTGAAATTTTAGGAAGAGTTACAGTGTTCCTTTCTAATCGGAGCCAGTTAACTTTTGTAATATTTGACCTGGCGCAGATCGCGTTACCTGGGACGCACGCGAGGATGAATCATCAAGACTACTATTATGAGTTCATTTTTCTCTCCTTTTTGCGTTTTAGTAATGAAATGGTAGCGGAACTGGGTTGGCCTCAGACCAGAAGCCCGGAACCTTTTTTGAGAGAACGCAAAGTTAACGTAACCCGAAAATTAATTAATTAAAAGTTAGCATACTCGTTGGGCCACTAACTTCATCACTTAATAGCCGAGGCGGATCTAGGGGTCCAGAAGTGGAAGGTCAATCGAAAAAAAAAATGAATATGAAATGTTAATACATATCGCTAATGTGTAGTTAATATTATAAAAACGCCAATGCATGTAATTACTTTGACGGTACTCACCTTTTCTGAAGCCGGTAGTACAATATTTTTTGATATAAGATTATCTATCTAATTATTTACACAGGCTAATTAATGTTTTTTTGTTTTTGTTTTAAAGATATTTTCCTACTAAAAGTTTTTTAATTACTAACTCCGAACTTAGTCCATTGTTCAGTAGACTTAAAAAGTAAACAATGAAAGCAGGAGTACGTTAATTTTATTGCACCCGCAAATGCACTGATAAAAATAATAACTTTTGATTTTATCCTCATTATTTTTCTTGTAACATAAACTAATTGTCACTTTATTTGAATACGTTTGTCATGATCTTAGGTCGTAGATGTCTCTATCTCACCGGGGTCATGTCAGAAAATCCCTTTAAAATAAATTTTGTATGATACTAAGCATACGTCAGACATGATAGTGTTTACCTCATTTGTCTGTATAGCAAAGATAAAGTATATGGCACTGGAACCCGCTATTGCACTACGAATATTAAAACTAAATTATTAATCGGGTGGGTTTTTTTTTGTTGTTTTTTTTTTTTTTTTTTTTTTTTTTTTTTTTTTTTTTTTTTTTTTTTTTTTTTTTTTTTTTTTTTTTTTTTTTGTTATTTAGTAAAAGATTATACATTAAAATACATTATTTAAGAAATGTTTTGACTGCCCAACTAGGAGGATTCCCGTTTTAGGACAGTCAAATTAGTATGAGTATTAACATTTTGATAAGTTGTTTGATAAGTATAGTATTACAATAATAATGAAATAATAGGTATTTGTACTTTTAACTGGTGCCTAAGCCTACTAACATGTTTGTATAAATATGAATAACAAAGAGAAGAAATACCATAAAATAAAATATTACATTAAACATAAGATTAACTGCTGCTTGGGTAGCATTCTAATTTAAAAGTATTAGGTAAGTACATATATACATATAATGATAAAGATTATAACATAAACGTATCTTTTACTGTTTTGTTGGAGTTTTTGTTGTTGTTTTTGGTTTGTGATTGATTTCATTTTTTGTGTAGTAAAAGTTCACTCTCCTTTCTACCTAATTGATGAAACCAATTAGTGGTCAATTTATGAAGAATAGCTGTGTTTTCCTTTTTCCAAGCATCGGGCATGAAGTTGTATAGTTTTGGACCTAAGAATGAGAAGTGTCTTTGAGCGAGAGATGTTTTAGTTGTGAGTGGTACAATTGGATTTCTCCGTGAGTGGCGGGTGTCGTGAGAGTGGTTAATAGATGAGTAGAGGTGGCGTTTTTGATGGGTGTTTAAAATTAATTTTCTCATGTATAGTTGTCTAACATCCAGAACTCTTCTTCAAATAGTGCATCGCTATGATATCTAAATGGTTTTTTGAGGATTACCCTTAGTAGTGATTTTTGAGCTTTTGCTAATTTGTCCATGCATAGTCTAGAAGTGACCCACACATAGCATCATAGATGAGGTTCAATTCTTTTTTACGTAAGATATTTCTGATTGTCATAAACATGTAAGTAAGCTTTCTAACCTTTGTGGCAACTAGATCTATTTGTCCGTCCCATCTAAGATATTTGTCTAATATAACACCAAGGTATTAAATTACAAGGTATTAATAGTTAAATCCTTCTTTTATATTAATACTATCGCAAACATATTTGGGAGATCATTGACCAAAAGACCCCCGTAAAAGAGCCGCCACTGCTTAAAAGTAAATTTGTTATTATTATTAGAACTTTTAATACCACAGAGGCAAAAACAGCTCGAGAAAAAGTAGCAAACATCAGTGTGATAATTCTTTATAACATTCGCCCAGTTGTAAAAAAGGAACTAAACCTGATATACTACCTTAACTTCTTCACAATTTTACACTTTGTAGCACATGAAATCATCTCAGTGACCGCAAAAATCATGGTTGTGATCAGGTTAAATAAACAAAAACAGTTATTAGAATCTTTAAATTTGTTATCTTGCCGTTTATTTGTACCAAATACAAAAATAATTAATGTGTTAAATGCCAGAAAGCCGAATTCTGCACAAAAAATACTACCGCCAATTCTAAATGGAAGACATCTAGCTGGTCGGCCAGTTCGCAAAAATAGTTGTGTGAAATGAAACTGTGCCAGCAACGGAAAGGGACGCCTGGAGGTGTCTTATTGGTGGGTTCCATCAATAAGACACCACAATTCTGGCTGCACAACGAACGTTGGCTCGCGTGCCACTGTTGCTGTGTCTGTCATATTCCGAAGACCGAGGCAGACATGGACAGACACAACTCTACCACGTTATTGCGACAAGGCGTAGGAGGGATGGAGAAGCGTGAATGAATAACATTACAAAAGGGGAGAGACATCAGGGCTGTAATAACAAGGGGGAGGGTAGGTAACAACCATAGACATCCAAATTGATAGACTTACCTTTATATGAAATCTGAGCATCATTTCGACGATCTGAAGGCAAACCAAGACCATACTTTTGGCACCAGGAGGGTTCAAAAATGTTTTGAATAAACTACGACACCAGTGTTGCGTTGACCGCCGAAGGGCGCACTTTGAAATTGAAATTACCAGACCCTGCGTAAAAAGTAAAGTTCGGTTTGCAACGCAGTCCATTTGAGTCCGCAGCAACGCTAAAAATGATGGAGGTGGGTAAATTATAACACATTTGTTAAAGCGTCTAACTAAATAGTGTAACAAAATATTCAATTTTGGAAACTTGATTTGTTTTTTTCCGCAGCCAGCCATTGCAAAAATATATTACAAGGCGAGTTGCCTGTACACTGTGAGATTCATATCAACAAATCACAGAAAAGAAGATGGTCAAGCCCCCTCCCGTTCCGCGTACTTAGTTTTTTCCCCTTTCCCTGATGGGCTAGTCTATAAATTTGGATTTCTATGGTAACCACCATATTTCATTCCGTCTAGCGAAATAATAATTACTAAATTATCGGCTGCCTTAAATATTACTTAATGTTTCTATGAAGCATGGTCCTGCCTAAAGGTTATTATTAAAAAAAATGACAAAAAATCTCAATATCGGAAGGTTCCTAAACACAGTTTTTTGTGAAAAATCACCTCAAGGGCGCTGTACAATTGATTAGTTCCTAGGCTCTAATTTTATTATTTACAAACATTCAGAAAAACATAATTATTATTTGCAAACACATAGGTACATAAAAACATAATTAATTACCTGGCTGGTTACTTCAGATTGACACACGTTTATTAAAAAGTATACGACTTTGAGCGCACATGACACTTGCCATTTATTTTAATATTCATATTACATTTATAATAAAATTTGTGGCAAAAGTTGAGTTGATATTTTTAAAAGACTGGAGAATTTGGGAGCCATTAGGACTGGCAAATTTTTATGAAGCGACCTTAAGGCCCCGTAGTAAGCGTTTAAATATGGTTTGAAAGGGAGATATGTAAATACGAAAGTCAGAGGGAGCGCGCTAATATTAAAAAAACAAAAATATGTTAGCGAAAATGGTGAAAATATTTAATGAAACACGACTCGTTTGAAATAGAGCAAAAATCTCTCGACAAATGTTTTACTTGCATTTAAAGATCCACTGTGAATTTTTTATGTGTATAATATACAGTAATAGCTTGTAACATATTAAATAACAGAAGAAAACGCGTTTTAAGGCGATGCCATACGTAGTAATGCAAAATCATATGTTTTTGGTTTGAAAATTTGGTCGCCTAGAAATGTTTCAGATGCTTTAAATAAATACTGCGAGTAGAATACATCTTGTCCTTTGAAATAATCGAGTAGTTTTTAGATAAGTCTTTTTATAAGCCCAGAAAAAACGAATGTATAAGGCCTATGAAAACTGCTTTAATGTTCAAAATATCCTACTTACGAACCCATTTTTGGTTATGATTTTATTGTATAATGTGGAAAATTAAGTTATTTATAAAATTATCTAAAAAAAATTAAATATTTATGCCTGAACATCCACAAAATAAAATAAAAGGAACTTTTTGGCCATGTTTTTTTCTTGCATAAATCAAAACAGGTGGATGGTGTGAAGCGGGAATTTAAGCCTTATCGCCATCTACGTAAGGTGTGTTATTGATAGTGGCTCGATTCAAAATATTACACGACGTAGTGGATCGCCTTAAAAATAATAAATATATATATTTTAGAATTTAAAAACTTAAAGAGTAAGCGGGGGCTAAAAAGCTTACAAATTCTTAGTTGCTTACATTTTTTACACATTTAGTTATTTATAATGTCGCGGATTGAGAAGGTATCTGACTTCATGGATATGACTGTCTAAAAAGTGAGTCTAATTTGATTTCTTTTCCTAGTCTAATGCGTGTGCTAATACCGCGGCATTTCAGTTTGGCCATTCATTATTTTGTAGATTAACAATGAAAGTATTGAAGTAAACAATTTGTTTATGACGAACTATTTAACTCCTTCAAAATTTCCTTTACTTCCTAATACATATTTTTTAAGTCTGGTACAATGATTATATTTGTATCTATGTATCTGTATCTATTTTTGCTGAAAACTGCGTTTAGGAATTTTATTTTTTATTATAATTTGTACGTATTTATGTTGAAACTATAATATAGTTAGGCACGGAGCAGGGTTTTGACATTTGGAAGGCGGCACGACACGGAAATGCCAAGTGTAGTCCAATGGAAGTCTCGCCGAGCATTACAAGGACAAGGGAAACGTGTCGCTGTCCGCTGACCGAATCGGCAGTGAAGGGACGAATCAGCTCAATGGAAAAAGACGCCGGCGATTTTTAAACTCCCAGTGTGAATGCGGTACCGTAGCGAACCATACCAGTAGCGATTAGCGATAAGCTTCGTTCGCAAAGATCAAATAAATTCTTCAAAATCAAGTGTAAGAAATCAATAATTAGTGTAACAATAATAATACAATTGTGATCTTACATTAAAACCCTTTACAGAGCACAATCACAGGAAGCGATTGCATGGTTCAATAAATAAGTAATATATTGGGTGACCGGATAATCCAGCACAATGACGATTCAACACACATTTAAACAGTGATATACATATAAGGTCATGAAAAGTGATGATACTAAAACTAGCTTAAATATGTAACGTAGGTAAGGTTTACATGTTAGTTATCATATAGTGACAGTGAGGAATACATTATATACATATATATATATATATTATGGTAGTTAGTCGAAGAATTTCTGCACTAAAATAAATACCGACTTTTAAAAATAACCTTGTATAGTTTCACAAGGACCAATTCGTGCTGAAAATTTATATGAATACCGCAGAAAAGTAGCAACTGCCCGGAGCCAGGAGAACTATGCACTCCTGGCCCAGCATAGCATGACACGGGGAAGGGAAATGGGGGTGGCTAGAGGAATAACGTTATAAAAATAAAGACTTCGACAGAGAAATAACGGTTGCTTAGACCAGGGGTAAGGAAACAGCGGCCTGAGAGCACTTTTGGAAAAAAAAACATTCAGAACGCAAGATCCGTTTTCTTTCAAGGTATGTCAGATACGGTTCCATGATAACTCAACACAGTGACAATTCAACACACTTTTAAAAGATGATATAAAGTTATTAGAAACGATGAAATTATTTTTTTTAACCTAACCTACTTAACCCAGTTAATAAAGTTTTTGTTTCATCACTTTCCATGACTTTATATAACTTTTTAAAGATGACAGGATAAATCATCACAATTATCATTGTGATGATTTATCCTGTCACCGTCAGATAATTTTTTTATGATGGATAAAGCTTTTTCGCATATCATTAAACATTATAACATATAAATCTCAAATAAAAGGCTGGATACTTAATATAGGGAGATCTGAAATAGAAAATATACTGATATCAAACACAGATTAAAACCGAATCGACTAAACTGAACTATACAAAAAAAACACTATCTTACTTATTTTAAAATTATTTAAAAAAAATATATACTACATGATATATGTTTATAGTTAAATTCATATGTTACTTTGTTGTAATATTAATTTCTTATAATTAAATTATAGTATGTAAATGACATCCTCAGCACGGGAGATCCCAGTGAGGATATCATTGTCTCTATATGTTACTAAGAAAAGAAGACAAAAAATCATTTTATTATTATTATTATTAGCAAAAAAAACACAATGTAGTAAATATGGGGGAAAAATAATTACGACGTGATTTGTGATGCACTTCTGCCCATTTAAATGATTAAATAAATTATATAAAAAAATATTCGCATTCCGTGCGTTATTATAAAATTCAAGTGGCAGACTATATATAACAGCATAACCAGTCGTGTGTTTATGACAAGTACAATGATAATTTTTAGCTGATTGGTGAATTCCAAGTGCAGTGTAATCTGCAGTATGAGTTAACACTGCTGCTGATCGATTCAAGGTTCGTTCGGTGGCTTTAATCTCACAAGGTTGGTTGAGTAGAGGTTTATTAAAATAAAATTACCTAGCTCTTCAGGTCTGGTCACTAAACACGGCTAATTCGATTCTGAACGGTGGTCTTCCACAGGGTGCTAGTGAGCAAATGTACTACATTAAATAACAAATATATAAATCCAAAAAATTATACTCACATTTTTTACAGTAAACTTAACTTTAGAGTTGTATTCAATTTTGCCGCCATTGTGTCTACATTCAGATTTAAAAAAGTACAGAATGCTGCAGGTTAGGTATTATCTACCTGGAGCGGCAATATTTTTTGTCCATTATCAACGTGGCCGCCCACTCGAAAATGACAACTAACAACTAAAGGTGTTTTGTATTTGTTATTCAGAACACACTGGTGGCGATCGAGCGAATTTTCCGTCACAAAAACATGGTCGCTTACGGCGTTTTGTAAAACGAGACCAAAAACACGGCATGCGAAAATGACACAAGACGGCAAATTCGGTACGCTTGACAGGTCAAAAATTAACCTTAAATTTGAGACTTTTCGATCATTTTTAATAATAAAAAAATATTGATATTCATTTTGTCTAGAGGTGCAATTGTGCATTAAAAATTGTTTCTAAATTACCTTCTATGCAGACGACATGATCCCTGATCTGTTGAGCCACTATTCCATCAGGTACCATTTCAATTAGGTCGTAAATGGCGTATATTGAGGGATGTACGCTCTCGAAGCGTTGTATCTCCTGTCGAATCGACAAGGAATTATTGAAAAACGGCTGCAAATGCGGGCGGGAATTCATCTTGCCAGTCTTCAGGGCAAAGCCCAAAAACACAAACACCAACAAACACCAAAAAACACAAGATTACCGAAGCACCACCACAGTAAATAATGACAATGTTTTTTGACACATTTTCAAACGAATGCAACAAATGATTGTCTTCAACTGTGAAACTTCGCGAGATTTATCTATAAACTCGCACTAAATACTAGATTTCGCGTTGCGGGATGTCACAACAAACAAATTGGAGCGGCCCTTAAATCTAATGTCAACTAGAACTTTTGAAAACGTAAACACAAATTTGACCGAGCTCCCACCGCGGCGGCAGCCATTTCTAAACTGGTGAGTGGTGACAGGAGGAAAAACACTAGCGACATGCGGCGAAATTTCTAAACTATTTTCACGTCTGCGCTGTCGATGCGGCGATCATCATTACTAATAAACTCGCGTACAAGTTTCAGAAAAGCTTCAAAATTATTTCCATAGATGCTCTTTTTGATTAAAATGAACATAATTATTATTTTACTACTTGGTGGTTTATTAATGCTTACTTGTGATTGACATAATCTACCGGAGATATTGTGGATACAAAGAAATGGAAAATAAATTCACTCAACGCCCCTGTCATCTTTTAGGATGCTTGGTAAATTTGATAGATGTTCAATTGTCATGACGCGTGACGATCATACATAAAGATCTATTATTCTGACTCGCGTGAGCATTAAATTAAATCATAATCTGCATTTTCATAGATGGCGCTAATTTTTTTTATTTTAGTAAAATCACATTTTACATGCAAAATGAGAATGACGGACTTAGCCCATCAAAGGCCCGGGGCGGAAAAGATGAATGAGCCCCCCCTCCCCCTAGTTTAAGAAGTTGATGTAATTTTACAAGCTTTTTATTCAGTTCACATTTGTACGTATAAGTGTTTGTTTATTTAGTTAAAATCTTGCAAGCGAAATTTATATATATGGATATGGACGAGGAAAATAAAATACGAATCGATCCGCAAAAAACATCTGATTTGCATGCACCAAGTCTTAAACTGTTTGAAAATCCAGTCACTATTGCCGGGGCCGTATTATGCGTAAGGCAGTGTAGGCAACTGCCTAGGGGCCCCGACATGTTTAAATCCTGCCCTGGCAGGGCCGGATTGTCCATTAGGCAGTGTAAGTCACTGCCTTGGGGCTACGCATCGGCTAGGTAAAGGGGCCCCTAGCCGATGGTAGCTAAACGTAAATGGTGCATGTAAATCGGATGTATAGTTTGTTTAACGTGTTGTCAACCAGCTTGAAAAACGTGAAAAGTTTCGATAAAAACGCATTCAAAGTTTTGCTGAACGATAATTCAACATACAAACTGTTCCAAACGGTTTCACATAAAATGATCTATCTCCGTCAATTTTTCGAATTTCTTCGAAGTCCCACTCCAAACACATCTTAAGTTTCATTGAAAATATTTTTTTCACAAACGCTAAGTTACATCTATTTTCAACAACCATAAATTAAAATCATGATGGAAGAGAAAGGGTCCTTTTTGGCCCAGACCTCAGACTGTATGCCATTATTTCAAAAAGTCAAAAAGGGAGAATGATGAATTATTTGTAGGTATGCGCTAGTACACACGTACGCAATGTGAATACATATTTTGTCCGTATATAATCTCAATTCTTTCAAGAAATAAATAAATATTTGATTGAATCACCGATACATTATTGTAGGTGTTTGTATGCCTTTGTATTTACTCGTACTCAATTGAAATGTTTTTTTTTTATCTAATCCTTTATCATAAAGATTTTTTAAAGATAAGTGTCAGTACTGGTAATTTATTATTTTAAGTAACGAACATTATAAATGTAAGCCACAGTTGTTGAAATACCACAACATACAGTAAGTTTTAAAGTTTAATTAATTTTTAAAAATTAAAACGTTCTTTTTTAAATCAGTATTGCATTAATTAAATTAAATAAATACATAATTGACGGCCTTCGTGGACGATGGGTGAGGCTCTCGACTTGCAAGCCGGAGGTCGATGCGTGGGCAAATAATTTTTTTTTGATGAATAATTTTACGTCCCAAAATAATGTTTTCGTAATATTCCTAAAGCGTCATTTCGTGCATCTCAAAAGAGCTTTGGGATTAATAATTTGTTACAGAAACCTTGTTTTTGTAGTACAAATTACAAGTACCATCCCATTTACGGATAATAACATAATGAGTGCATTCCGCAAGGCATAATTATTAGTTATTCTCTTTACTTTTACTAAACCGTATTGTTAGCCGGAGCCAGTTGGCTTCCCTAATTCTGTATCTTGCGAGGCTGAAGGTAGCAGTGAGAGGAAGGAGACGGGAAGAGGAAGGTGGGTGCCTATTCAAATCTGGTCACCAAAGACGAACAAAGCTATTTAAAGTAACATTTCAATTCTGAATCATGTCTTCCACTCCGGAATGTGCCACAAATATAATACCTAGATATAAAATTGTTAATTAGTTAATTATGATAAAACACAAATTGAAAAACAAAAACTGTTTTTATTTGCGCCGCCGGGAATTGAACTCGAGATCTGCGGATTCGTAGTCGAGAGCATGACCCCTCGACCGCGGAGGCCGTCAAACGCGCCGTTTGCAGTTTTACTTCGAAAAAGTTGTACACGTAGGCCTGTAAAAACATTCAATTTGAAAACAAATAATTATAAGCAATAATTAGTTACCTGAAATATAAATAAAAATTGAAAATATCTCCCGAGTTAAAATAAATGCCACCAACGAGAATTGAACCCGTGCCTTCTGATGTCCGGTCAGGTGCTCTGAACCACTGTGCTATGTTCAATATGGACTAGTACCTCAATCAACAATTACTGCTTATAATATTTTTTTCACCTGTAAACAACAAATTTTGTTTTTGTAGGAAAAGCTTTGTTAGTGCTAAATTTCCCACTAGATGGCGACGAGATATATTATATCTACATTTGTTGGTGAAATATTTTGACTTGTAAAATATTATTATTTTTAATGATAAACTAATGTTTATAAGACAAGGTTTTTATGCATAGCATAAAGGATAACAAATAATTAAAAGCAATAATCAGTCGCCTGAAATATCAATACAAATTGAAAATATCTCCCGAGTAAAAATAAATGCCTCCAACGGGAATTGAACCCGTGCCTTCTGATGTCCGGTCAGGTGCTCTGAACCACTGAGCTATGTCGGCTTATTTCCAACCAGCCAAATAATTCAATATGTACTAGTACCTCAATCAACAATTAATGCTTATTATATTTTTTTCCACCTGTTGTTTCCATTTGTTATGCTTTATGCAATGCATAAAACCTTGTCTTATAAACATTGGTTTATCATTAAAAATAATTTTCGATTTGAAGTTTTAAAGGAAGTTTTAAATTCAATTTGAGGTTTTAAAGGAAGTTTTACATTCAATTAGAGGTTTTATCAGAAACCTGTTACTCATACATAAAACGAATCGATAGAAATCATCATTTTCAGAATATTACAATCTTATCTTTTCTATTTTAGGCATTAATCATTCATATCATATTGTTTTCGTTAATTTTATAGATTACTTTCCCGGAAATCAAATTATTTTTCAGAAGGAATGCGATAAAAATAATTATTTAGGCTTTTAAATGCATACTTTTTTTTTTTTTTTTTTTTTTTTTTTTTTTATAGTGAATACCTCACAAGAGTCCCAACTGCTCCCGTCTGGAGCCAGTGAGACTATGGCATCCCCAATTGGGGGATGTTGTGAGGCTGAAGGTAAGTGGGGAAGGGAAAGAGGAAGGTGGGGAAGTACCTGGCTATTCAGATCTAGTCACTAAACACGGCTAAAGCCATTTGGAGCAACGTTTCAATTCTGAATGGTGGTCTTACACCAGGGCGATACTGGTAGTATCTTCCACTCTGGAATATACGTTGTTATAGATAAGTTGTTCAGGAGTAGGTACTATAATAAGTTTTTAGTACATAACATAATAAAGCCTGCAACAGACCACGCTGTAAGCGCGCTATATTCTCGTGGCTAGGCCTGTTTCAGCATATCGCTCGACATACATTTCCATATGAATTGTATGGCGAACGATATGCTGAAATAGGCCAAGCCATGATGCGTGTAGCGTAATCTGTCAGTTCCTTTAACTGAGAATGAACTATATAAGCAGGTACAATACAAGTTATCATAGAGAGTTGTATTGAAAAAAGGAGTTTAATAATTGTATATAATGACAAGAGTAGTAGAATTAGAAAAGTAGAATTAAGCTACCATGAAAGTACTCACAGACCATGTTGTATTAAAAATGAACATACCTTATTGTAAAGCATGTTTCTATTTGGCAAACCTTCATTACGCCAGATGAGTGTTTTAAATAACATAGCTAAATTACAAACAGCGATAAATGGAGAAACATGAAGAAGTATGAAAGATATATCGAGAATTTGTACAATGGAGTTTGATCAAAGTATTATAACGTATGATAACGAAGTTAAAGATTTAAAGCAAATTTGTTGACATAATTATAAATTAAACATGACCAGATAATGCACCTTTATAATTAACAAACCTTTATAACGTCCGATCGGGTGTTTTACAGAACATAAAATAGAACAAAAAGAACATTTTACAGAATAAAAATGTTATAATGAATTCATGAAAAAATAAATAAATGCGTAGTGGAAACTGTTATTAATGCAATTCAACTCGCGCTTGTGAAGGTACGAGTATAATATACAAACATGGAGAATACACTAATGTCAGGATGACAGAGGTTATAAATCTTGTAATCGTCGTTCTTCTCATATCTCCCATCCAATAACGTCCACTCCTGATGCATTTGTATCATATTGAAACGTCCTATTTTTAGATGGCGACAAAGGCACCAGCCATCGGCATTGACTTGGGAACCACCAACTCGTGCGTGGCGGTCTACCAGAATGGCAAGGTGGAGAATGGCGTGGCGTTCACGGGCACGGAGTGCCTCGTGGGAGAAGCTGCCATGCACCAGATGGACATGAACCACAGCAACACTATATACGGTGATTATTCGTCTTTTTTTCTTTATTAAGTTCTAATTTATTTTATTTATATCAAAATATGAAGAATATGAGTTACATTTCGTAAAAAGTTATTTTTCTTTTTTTCTTCTACCATTATGTAGGATCACCTCCCAAAATTAGTGCACTTTACCCCCGGACACCCTGTATTTTACAAAATATCATAAGGTCCATTATAGGTCATTTATACCTTATCAGAAAAGAGGTACTCTTATGACTTGCTTTAACTGCTACTAACCTAATATACATTGTATCCAATACTGCCGCCAGAGGTGGCATCACAGTGTCCACCATAATACCTGTGACAGACCAAGCTATAAGCTCGTTATATTCTCGTGGGTTGGCCTATTTCGGCACATGAGATATGAAAAGCCATGATAGTATAGCGCAAGTGTGTCAGCCCCATAAAGGTAGAGTTCATAGAACAGCGACTATGGCGCTAGTGACGCTGCAGTTTTTGGTTTATATGTTTTATTTGTAATCATAATTTTATATTTGAAATAGAGGGTTTTCAAGTTTTTACCAAGGAATATGGTGAGCTTCATACAATTTCTGTACCACAACATCCATTATCGTTTAATTTAAGTGCAAAATAATACAAAAACACAAAAAAGGAATTGCAAATCTTTCACACGAGATTGATTCAGATTACATATATTAATTCAATAAAAAATAAATTAATGAGGACCACTATTTAATAAAAAAATAATCGACATTAGTCAAAATCGATGGTTCCTTCATCAGGATATTGAAAATTTATAAAAGTACTTCATAAATTAAATAATTACATAAACATATTTGATAACTATTAATCACCGCTCATTGGAATATTTTTGTCTACTGGTTATTTTTTCTCTGTAGGTACTTCTTTTTCTTACATTTGTTTATTTCACTATCCCGAGGAAGAAACCGACGGCTTTGAAACATGCCGAATATTTTGATTAAATAGTGGGGTATATGAAATTATTTATTTTATTTAAATTAAAATGACGCCGCAAAGTGAATTTGTAATTTAAACAAAAATAGTTTAACCTGTTATTGTGTATTGATTGTGTAGATAAAATGTATAGGAGCAAGACAAGACAAGTAAGTCAGCGATCATATTCTCGAGGGACGACGATAGTGTCGCGGCCCAAGCGCTTCTGTGACGCGGACATTTTATCTAAAACATGCGAACACCTCAGCACAGGCTCTTCTAGTGAGGTGTTCACAAAACACTACTGCTAACCTATTTACATGCAGTTACTGATTATTAACATTTTTATAGTACTCGAACTTATTATTTACATAAAACGTAATCATCTGTAAAATATGTATACGAGAATAGAAATCAATAAATAAATGTTAACGTTTATTATACCTAACTCTCTCATTAAAAATTTAGGCGTATTAGATCTATCAAAAATTTATATATAAAAATACAAAAATCAGTCATTTTAAATACATGTAGGATTACGAAAGATTTTTTAAATATTTATGTTGAGGGATCAGTAGGATTTATAGGCCCTGTTAGGAGTTCTACCGAGCCGAACCCTCTGATATGAAAATATCTGGAGTCGGTGAATTATTTTCCAATTAGATCTCTGGTGAGTTGACGTGTTGTTCTTGTATTGTTTTGTATTTATTTTGCTTATATAATGCACTTGCATAATGTGGATTGACTAGATTGACATTTGTGGAAAAGTGTGTGGAAGGGTTTAGTTTTTCCTATGGGGAAGATTTAACCCCGACATAAAGTCTGAAAATTAAAAAAAAATGTGATTATTCATTTATAATAAAATTGCTTTTATTTTTTTTAAATTTATTTAAGTTCCCACTGATAACGAAGTAATTGGAAAAATGAACAGCTGGTAATTGCCAACCATTTTTGTAAGTTATTCGCATATAAAAACCTTCAAAATATCTTAGAAAACTTTTTCCGTGCGATGAAATGATAAATGTTATTTATTTTTTCAACACATCTATGTGAATTTAGAAGTTGTTTTCTTGAATGAATGAAACTCATTTCCCACTTTAAAATTAACCCACTTTCCGACTTCCAATCGAGCTGGATCTCGGCATATAGACTCGTTATCACTCGAGTTAGTTTGGTGGCACCCACGCACACTATTTTGGTGGCACTCACGCACACACACGCGCGCATACTCGTATTTCTTGTTGAAAGTTGTTGTAAGTTGGATGACATTATGAAAAATTACAATAGTTAATATACGAAATAAATCTCGGAACCATACAATTAGGATTTGGCTTAAGTGTCAGTGTTTAGTCAGTCCCTGTGGAGAATGATTTAATCCCCAGTCAAACCATTTTTTTTAAAGACATTTAAAAGTTCACAAGAGTTAAAAGCCGGTCCCTGCGGAGAAGGTTCAATCCCCAGTCAAATAAAAGTGTGATTGATTTTAAAATAATTGTAGTAAGAAAAAACTTGGTTTTTTGTCGTTGATTTTTTTTATCGATTTATAATGACTCCACACTTTACAATAACGGCCACCAAGGGGTGCTGACCGGGATGCCTCAAGTAGACGAACGAGAGAGCCTCAGTATCAAAGGATTTGTTTCCTCAATTTATTAAAATGCAATATTTTAAACTCTTCTTCCCCTGTTACATAAATATAGATACGATAGGAATATTAAATTAATGGAAACGAATTGAACTATTTTTTTTTGTTTTCATATCTGTCCATGGTATTATTAACAGCACTAATTATAAATATGTACCTACGTTTTAGCGATCTGGCTTCATTTTTCTTTAATATTTTTTTGTGGTATTCAACAGATGCTAAGCGGCTGATTGGACGCAAATTCGAAGACGATAATGTCCAGGCAGATATTCAACATTGGCCTTTTGAGGTTGTGAATGATAATTCAGTACCAAAGATTAAAGTTACATTCAAAGGAAGGGAAAAGATTTTCTGCCCCGAAGAGATAAGCTCCATGATTCTTATAAAGATGAAGCAGACAGCAGAGGCGTACCTCGGAATGGCTGTCAAGGATGCTGTCATCACCGTGCCTGCCTACTTCAACGATTCCCAGAGATTAGCAACCAAGGATGCAGGAACTATTGCAGGGCTTAATGTCCTTCGTATTATTAATGAGCCCACAGCTGCAGCCATTGCTTACGGATTAGAGAAAGAGAAAGTAGGAAAGCGTAATGTTCTAATATACGACCTAGGCGGTGGAACCTTTGACGTGACCATTCTCACTATTGATGACGGTATTTTTAAAGTCCTATCTACAGGCGGAGACACTCATTTGGGAGGTGAAGACTTCGATAGCCAAATAGTCAACCACTGCGTGGATGATTTTAAAAGGAAGTACAAAAAAGACCTCACAACCGATAAAAAAGCCCTAAGACGCTTAAGAACCGAATGCCAGAGAGCGAAAAGAATTCTTTCTTCAACCACTCAGACGAGCATCGAGATTATCTACTTATATGAGGGAATTAACTACAAAAAATTAATCACTCGAGCTCGATTAGAGGAGTTAAACGCTGCACTTTTTCGGTCCACCCTTCATCATATAACCCAATGTCTCAATGATGCCAATATGGACAAAGATGAAGTCGATGAAGTTGTGATCGTTGGGGGTTCTACCCGAATTCCAAAGATTCAGAAACTTATACAAGAATTTTTTAATGGTATGGAACTGAATAAGTCCATAAATCCTGACGAAGCGGTAGCCTACGGAGCTGCAGTGCAGGCCGCCATTCTATCTGGGGACGATTCAGCAAACGTCATACTCTATGATGTAACCCCGCTTTCCCTGGGAATAGTCATTATGGGGGGCATTATGAGTACAATCATAAAACGCAACACTCCGATACCCACCAAAGCGACGCAAGATTATAAAACGGTGCAAGATAACCAAACCTCCATCGGCATTGGAGTGTACGAGGGTGAGCGGGTTTTAGCTAAGGATAACCACCATTTGGGTTTTTTCTCTTTGAGTAATATACCCCTTAAGCCCCGCGGTGAGGTCGAAGTAGACGTGACATTCACAATAGATGTCAATGGAATATTCATCGTCTCTGCCACGGTTAAAAAAACAAAGCAAAATATGAGTTTGTCTATCAGAAGCGAAAGAGGCCGACTTTCAAAGAAAGCCATCAAACGCATGACCTACGAAGCAGAAAAGAATCGCAAAGAGGACGAGATTATAAGAATCGCTATTACCGCAAAGAACAGACTGCAGGATTACTGCTACAAAATCAAAGCCATCCTTATTGATAAAGGGCACGATTTATTTGAGAGTGATCATGCAATGATTTTAGATAAATGCAACGTGACCATTGCTTGGGTGGACTCAGACCAGATGTTTAAAAAGGAAGAGTACGAAAAAAAACACCAGGACCTAGAAGCCGAGTACAGTCGATGTATTACGAATAACTCTGGGATCAAATTTGATGGCCCTTTTTTTAATCCCGAATAACGCATTTCGTAATCGTGGGTAGTTTGTTTAAATTTTGTGTATTTTTCAATGATTTAATGTTGATAAATTTAAGCGCTAACACCAAATGTTTTTTTAACCTTTCAGTAATTTTAAATAAGTGAAAGTATCTTATCTTATCTTGTCTTAATATGACATCTTAAATTACCACCAGAATAAGCTCCACAAAACAATTTTTCATACTTGTCATGAGTGCAATTTGTTGTATTGTATAAATTTTATATATTTTTTTTATTTATTTATTTTTTACATTAGATACATTTAAAGGAGACATAACAGTAATAATATAGCATAATGAGAGCATATATTTAAAATGAGTAGGTACAAGTGTTGTTACGTTATATATTGTATTATTAAAGGTAAGATTACAATGGGGAAATACATAATTGGTTTTATTTTTACTCTATACTACACAATACACCAAAGTATAAACTGATGAAATGTTAAATGTCGATTTCACGAAAATAAATAAATAATTTTAACACATTACATAATATTACGATATATTGCGAACGCGTAACTTTCGAGACCTCTGAAGTATTCGATAAAAATAACTTCGGCGGTCCACCCTGATGTACCTACCTTACATAGAACATATCAACAACAGATATTCTCTCATTACAAGTAACGTTTTAAATAAGATACTTTTATTTAGCATTATAAAATAATACTTTATATAATAATATTTTTTATTATTTTTTTGGTAAACTAATGTTTTAAGACAAGATTTTTTATGCATAGCACAAAGGGTAACAATTATTTTACAAGCAATAATTATTCGCCTGAAACACTCATCCACATTGAAAAATCTCCTGATAAAAGATACATGACGCCAACGGGACTCGGACTCGAAGGGACACGGGTTCGAGTCCCGTTGGCGTCATGTATCTTTTATCAGGAGATTTTTCAATGTGGATGAGTGTTTCAGGCGAATAATTATTGCTTGTAAAATAATAATACTTTTGTTTGTTTCTTTATTGTGTAATTTTCAGCGCGTTTTTTTTATCACATACACTAAATCTGTATTACAACATTTATTAAAACATGTTGGTGTGATTAAAAAACTTTATGTTCCACTATCTCAAAATACTTTATTATTTTATTATCATTATTGCATTATGCTTATTTTGATTGATGCTTATGTCTTACCGATTTGAATAATGTACAGATTATTCTTTGTATGCATAGAAATTGTTACGTACCGGTTTGGATCGACGTAAATAATAATAATAGTCAAACTCGCCACATGTTAGTACTTGCGTTCGCCGTAAGTGGCAGCACCTTCGGTCACTAAATTCTCGCCATCAGCGTCCGCGCGGCAAAACACGGAACTAATTGCGCACCCCGCACACTGGGGCAAGAGTGATGAAAAACGCCCTTTATTCACAGGGACGTTTTTGACCCTGGATGGTTATTATATTTTTACCCTACACTAAGGTTATAACTCGTCGAATCGACGAACTTTGTTTTTAAGAAAATCCTATATGCGAACTATGCAAGTCAAAAATACACCAAAATCATTTTTAGTAACGTTTTTTATTTAAGAGTAAAAAAAATAAAATAATATACAATTTTTTTTTTGTCGCATTAATCTTTGCATTAGTTTCCAGCCTCTTTGTTAGTTTTTTTAAGGAACTACCTTTTTTAAAATACAGAATAAAAAAAAACTTAAAGTAAAGTGCCTTATTTCATGCACAGCCTTTGAATATAATATATAAAAGAATATAAAAATAAAAAAAACTATAATAAAAAACCTCATTTAACACATGAAGCACAAAGCTCAACTTTGTGCTCACCGCACACACTCTTGGCGCATTTCCTGCAGAAAGACTTTGTCATTCTTCGCTTGCTTGATGGACAGAAGTGACATATTTTGCGCTTCTTTGGTTCCCCGTCAACATTTTCAATTTCTGATTGTGGACTGGGTAAAATTTGCTGAATATTATGCTTTAGGGTGAACCGCAAGTTGGGTATTTCCAGCCTTTTTTCCAAAAATGGCGATTCATGGAGCTCTTTTAAGAATTCGCGACGGTTTTTTGGTTTTTTCCCTTTTGAAAACATGTTGTGGGTATATATTACGTAACTATTTACGAATGTTATGTTGAGAGTTCCATAAAAGAGACACATCGGTCATCTGTTGGTTTTGCGAGAGCAGGACATCACGCTGCACATTTGGTCTAAAGTGTCAACCCCGCCTTTTGTTTGGTTATAAAATTGAACCATGTGGGGTTTTCCGTTGTTTGCGTTGATTGTACCTTCTTCATTGCAGCTTGATAAAAGATGAATAAGCTTTTTCGGTTTTGGTTTATAAGACAACAATGTCAGTTCGTTATCATAGCAAAACATGGAAGTTCCAGGTTTCCGTCCTTTCAAATTGCCCATCTCCTTCGGAATTTCTCGTTTATTTGACCGCAAAGTGCCAACAATTGTCAATTTATATGGCTCAAGAAGCAATGACTTTGCAAGTGAAACCGATGTAAACCAGTTATCCATCGTTACGTTTCGATTGGTTCCATGAACAGTTTTTGTCAGCTCTTTTACGTAGTATTCTGCGTGAGGCATTGTTGTTGTGTTAGAACCTTTTCCAAGGTATAGAAGAGCATCTATCATGTACTTTGTACCGCTATCACACATCATAAGTAATTTCATACCATATTTTGCTGGTTTATTCGGTATGTAAATGCGAAAAGAGCGTTTTCCTCGGAGAGCTAAAAGCTGTTCATCAATGGTTAAATATAATCCGGGCACGTAGTTCTGGCGGCATTTGTCGATAAAAAGCTCCCAAATATTTAGTATAGGAGCAAATTTATCTTGAACCAGTGTCAATCTTATAGATTTGTCGTCAAAACAAAGGCATGACATTTAAAATTTGAATCTCATTTTCGTCATGGTGGATACGTAGCGCGTTCCGCAAAATGTAGAATCAAAAAGCTCTTCTGTTGTTAAATGGTTGTCTTTTTTGACAGCTGTAAGAACAAGAAGTCCAATAAGTGCATCTATCTCGATCACGTCAGTCTCACGCATTTGTGTTTTTATATTGATGTTTTGTTTACAACGATTCTTGATCTCAACATTTGTCCATTTTACAATCTCAGCAACAATATCTGGCGTAATAAATAACTTAAAACATTGAAGAGGATCTTCGATGGCTCTGCACTCTCGGGACGGCCCTCTTGCCTTATGGACATATGTCATTGCTCGGCGATGTGATTTGCCTTTTTTGGTTGTCCACTTATGAAAGTTTTTTCCACGAAGTCTGGTTTTCGATAACGTAATGATATTTACTGACGAGCGCAGAACGTTCAATGGGATTTCATCTTCATCCGAGAAGTCATCATCTGTTTCCGATGGAATGATGTCTTAATCACCACAAAACTCGTCATATTCAGGGACCATATCATCAGCCTGATCTGCAGTTTTGCTGTTATTGTTGTCGTCGCTAAAATCGATTTCCTCAAGACCGAAAATATCAGAATCAATGGGATAATCATCGTCACAATGCAATAAAAACCGTTCTATGTCAGACTCCGTGAGAGCTTTTTTGCTGCCCATATTGTAGTTCTAAAATAATTTAAAATTCAAAATGTTCACCGGAAATTAATCAGAACTGCTTAAAAACAGTTTTTATGTTATACAAATTATAACACTTATTTTTTATAAAAAAGTGGAAACAAACTAAATTAAAAAATAAGTGCCCATAAAATTCAAAAAGTCACACTAAAGTTATAACTCGTCGGTTCGACGAGTACATACCTGTAAATCTCTATGTTCGCAAAATGTTTACACCACGCACATCCACTCACAGCAAGATCTCGTCAGCAACTAACATTGTGTATTAAAAGAGCGCAATTTGAGCAAGCACAAAAAAGTTATGAGAGAAAGAGTAAGAGAGCGTCGTCGATTCGACGAGTTATAACCATCTAGGGTTAAGAGAAAATTTGAATGTGGAAAGGATGGTTATAAAAAAACAAAAAAATTAAATACATGATATATATAAACTTTATTATGTACATATTATATATATACGATTTAAATAAATAAATAACAAAATAAAAATCAGTTCTCTATATCCGACTTTTTTGAGTCAAAATCACTATCATCATAACCATCATCAACACTACCATCATCACGATCATCATCATAATCCTAATCGTCACTATCATCATCATCCTGAGTACTTGAATAATTTTCACCTGTTGGCTGTAATGATGGAGCCATTAGCAGTTCTACGGCTTCTTTGGGGAGTGCGGTCAACTTTTTTTTGGCAGCTTACTTTTGCTTGTTATCAGAGGATCTGATAACAAAAACAACAAATTGAAAACATATTTGCTAATTCCTTAGAATTGAGTGTACTTATTACATCGCCATGAGCGAAGATCAAACGCTTAATGGTAAGATTGATCATTGTCTGCAAATCAACATGAACTGAAGTATCACTAACATTGATTTTTGCAGTCACTGGGTAACATTCCTTTTTTGCGGCCTGTACAATTTTATAAGACGGGTATAGTTTTGGAGCGTTTGATCTTATTACATTGTATTGGTGTCGAGATAATCCCGCTTCCACTACGAGTGCTACAGCATCCTCTCCTGACATAGTAACTGTTTCAAGAGAATTTCTATAGGCTTTTCAAATATTTACTAGGACTTGATGAATCCGATAAAATATCAGTGATTGCTATAGACGCCTCTGTCAGTATAAACTAATTCAGTTAGAGGAGTAGAATTTTTCAAATCCAGAGTTTTTTATCGTTTCATTTGTTTTGTACTCTGATCAAAGGTAATTTTCGGGCGATCGGGACCACCGCGTTATAGAGTAAGATTAGGAAAAAAAATTGATGAATCCAGCCATGTTTTATTTTTCTCCAGAAATCTTACTTCAATCTGGTGCGCTGCTATCCATCGTGAATAGTGTTCCGATTTGAAGCGATTTATCCTTCTCGAAATATGTTTTCTAGTATTACCGATGCATCCTGTTCTCAATTCCATTTCCTTTTGCGAATATAGCTGATCTGGAATGTGTACGTGTCCAGAGTCCTTCATTATCGTGAATAATTGTCGTTTTGTCATGAATAAGGTATCAGAATTCACACCTGTGTGAAAAAATAAAATGAATAATTTTCTCCGCTCGGTTCACGTAGTGCTGTATTTGTCACGAAGCATAAAAAACCACTGAATTTCGTTGTGCTATATCTGTCACCAACTGGCACGAATTCATGTCTCTCAGAAAACGCTTTTTATCTTTTTTCTATTATGACCAGACATGTGTTATAAACAGTTTTAGGAAGGGAGACCCCGAAGTTTTATCTTTGAGTTACTCTTTACCACTTTACCACCTTACGTCATAAAATTGGAAATTGAATGTCGATAACGATTATTTTGAAATAAATCTCTTTTCTGACAGGTTTTGTAATTAACGTGATATTAAATTGTATGATCCCGAGTTATTAAAAAAACTGTTCATTTTAACTATAGCTACCGATCACATTAAAATAACTTATTACTTGCAAAAGTGTACATATGTGCAAAACTTTAAAAATGATTCGTAAATAACAATAGTTACTGGTCCCAAAAGTGTTTGAATAAAAGCCCGGAGGTTCCTCGAGCTCAACTAATCTCTAAAAGAATATCATTTTTTTTTAAATCACTATTATATTTTTATATACATTTTATATACAATTTTATCTATCAAAATAATTAATTATGTTCAAACTATAGTGTGAAAAAATAAGGTAAATACCTGAACATGATGGTTCCATAATCATTTTTGGGATTCGTAATAGGTGTTTTCTGAAATAAATACTTGAACTTGAGGTTTATGCTGGCACTTGTAAACGGCGTATTATCTGCACGAGTTTTCGCTCTCTACTGAGCGGTGTCACAGGTAGAAGGGTATGATCAAGGATTTCTACCCGCTATATAATAATGCTATAACTATCGAGGTACCTCGAAACAAATGAAGCGACATTTTATAATTGTATTATTTTTTTTGTTTATTGGATCAACTTGTAGTATTTGGCCCCAGTGTGCGCCGTCAGACCTCGCTCGCCGGCTTCCCACCTTTTGGAAATCTGACTACACCAGGGGGGTATAACTCCGATACTTTTTTTTGGTTTTTTAATGACGTCTTCACAAAACTAACCAATGAAAAGCCGTCTTGGTTTGGTCTCTCACTCTCTCCAGCATAAGACCCGTTTAACAGAAAGAGAGGCTACGCTCCATTTCCACCGGAAACCATGTCACGCCATTGTAGCGTCCTTCTGACAGATTCAGATTGTTTGCGTGAGTGGTTTATTTATGTTGTTTGCTGTCGCGAATTCATGAGTTGTTGTTGTGTGAAAATGTCTGAAATCATGAAGCTGTGTTGCGTGAAGGGCAGTACAGACAGACAGTCTACTCGTCATAAATACCCAAAATACGGAAGCTTTGAGCAGCAGGAGGCAGAGAGGGACTGGAGAATCGATAGAATCGAATACGGATCTTACCCCATTTTGGCGATATATGCGTTAGTTTGTGGCTGCCATTTCTCCACCCAAAACAAAAATGCCGATGGATTGCTTCGAAGATGCGCACTGCCGACTTTAAATCTACCCGGCATTGGTTTTTATCCAGATTTAAGACAGTATCGGACCCGTTATAACGAAAATACAGGATCAGAATTTAATTTATTTTTAGACCCCACCCGTGTTCTGCCAGGACGGTGTGATGTCTTCAAATACCATAAGTAAATCCTTCCAAAAGAATCATGGAGGATTACAGAGGTATAAATCTGTTCCATGTTACTTGAAAATGAATAATATGCTATGTTTAGTTCACGAACGTTGGTTAACCCGATAAATATGTTTATTCCAGAGCTTAATATCTTACCGGATACCAGCAGTGTGGTTCCTTCTGCTAAAAGGATCACGGAAGATTGCGAAGGTAAAAATCTGTTCTAGGTTAACCCGATAAATATTTTTTATTTATTTATTGCATCTCAATATACATAAAACATTTTTTTTCACATAATAATCAACCTCACTAGGACTAAGCCTGTATCGAGGTTAACAATTTACATTTGAGTGAAGCAAACATAAGAGTATCACAAACATAAAGTAATTCTACATACAAACACAAAATCTTTCAAAATTAAAGAATAAATGAGTATTAGATGTGTTACCAGATGGGAAATTTGACAGTATATTGTAACAATATTTGAACCATAACTAAGCATTAATCATTATTCAAAAGAAGAAGCAAAGTATATAATAAAGACAGATAGGGTGACATTCAGTTTTTAGCAAATGGGACTTATATAAAATCTTATTATTTATCTTATATTAGGAAAAAAAAAAAAAAAAAAAAAAAAAAAATCGACAATGACAAGCACGAGAGGCAAGACAACCACTCTGGAAAGTGAAGACAAGATTATTCAGTTCCTAGAAAAAAAAATGGACAATATAAAAAAAGATATAATATCCGAAATAACAAACCAAAATATTGAAAACCAAAAAAACCTCGACAGCATAAAGACAGAAATGTCAGAAATCATAGAAAAAAAAATTAATTCCGAATTGAAAGACGTCAAAAACATCAAGAACCAGTTGAGCGAACTCACTAAAACCATCGATTTTCTCTCACAAAAAATCGACGATTACGAGGCGGAGAGAAACAAATTCCACAAAAAAATTAAGGAAGTTGAAAAGGAAAATAAAAATTTAAAGTACATTGTTAACCAATCTCTACAAAATTCTCTCGACACATCGCTTGAAATCAATGGAATCGACACGAAGAAAGACGAAAATCCTAAAATTCCAATAGAACGCATCTTTAAAAAAATAGGATGTGAAGACTTACTTGACACCATAACAAACTCCTACACCAACTCCATAAAAAAATCTATAACTGTAAAAATGGCCACAAAAGAAGAAAAAGACAAGATCATTCTCCAAAAAAAGAAAGCGGGATATTTCTCCGCCAAAGACATTAACCACTCCAACTCAGAAAAACCCATCTACATAAACGATAAGCTGACGCCACAAAATAAACAACTGCTCTGGCTAGCGAGAGCAACAAAGGCGATGGGTTACCAATACGCGTGGACGAAGAACGGGAACGTCCTTCTCCGCAAAAATAAGGATACTCCAATTATACACATCAGAGACGCGAACGATATACCCCTTCAATAACCTGGACTCCCTCTCGCACCTTCAAAGATGACCTCCGGACTCAACTAAAAATGGCCCCTTCAGAAGAAAACAGTATCAATATCATTGGCGAGCACAGACGCTGCGTTTGGCGATTTTCGAAATACCAAAATCACGCTATTATTTCAAGGATAGTTCATCAAATTAAATTTTGTATTTCAGAATGGTTAGTAAAATTATCTGTGCTCTTTCGATATAAAAGTATATTTTTTCAAAAGTCGGAAATGTATTTCTATCATAAAAAAATAAGAAGCTTTTGAATCCAAAAGTGCTAACAATTTATTTTTACTAGAACTCTTTTTATTTTATCATTATTTCTACATTTCATAAACAGATTCGATCAACCAAATCGAAGTAGGTATGTATACAAATGCGCCACCGTATATATAAGATTTACAAATGAGATTTTTTGTTAACCCTTAATTAATTTAATTATACTCCTATTCATTTAAAAATAAATTATGGGCTTGAAAGCACGTCATATTACATAGTGTTTTATGAATTTACTCAAAATAAAATCTAGTGACATGACTATGTTAATGTAGGTAGTATAAAAAATGTTAACTTAACCAAATATATGTCTAATAAGTAGGTTATAAACATGCTTATAAAATTATGTTTGTTTCTATCAATCATCGATAGAAATTCAGTAAATGCTGGGTCGACTATAAAAATAACATTATTCAACAAAACATTGATATTTAGATGTTATAAAAAACAAAAACGTAAAAAATATGTGTTGAATGTGGCTTCGATTTTTATTTGCAATATAATTTACTTGATAGGCTAATTTATTGGTTTTGTGAAGTTTTTGATGTTGAAAAACAATGTGGCTTCAAATTGTATTTGCAGTGCCATTACCTTTTAGGTTAATTTATTGATTTTTTAAGTTTTGTATTGAAAAACTATCTGGTTTATAACTTTATTTAAAATGTCATTTACTCATTTATTGGTTTGTTGTTTTATGTTGACAAAATGTGGCTTCAATTTTGATTTGCATCACCATTACTTTATAGGCTAATCAATTGGTTTATGAAGTCTTTACATTGAAAAATCTATGTCTTGCGAAGATTTATATTGAAAAGGTGTGTGGCTTAAAATTGTATCTGGAGTGTCAATGCTTGATATGCTAAGTTATTGCAATGTGGCTTCAACTTTTATTTGCAATGCCATTACTAGATAAGCTAATTAACTGTTGTGTGATGTTTTATATTGAAAAACTATGTGGCTTCAATTCTTATTTGCAGCACAATTAGTGGATAGGCTAGTTAGTTATCGGTTTTGTGAGGTTTTGATATTGAAAAACTAATGTAAAGTATTTTAATATTATTGTACGTTAGATTCAAATGTAATTTTTTAGGATAAAATGATGTGTACATATTTTCGAGGCAATGCAATGTTACTTCTGTGATTTACGGGCAATGGATCACCGTTATGAATTGACTTAATTTTAATTGTTTTGCATATAATATTAATTTCTATCGTGATAATGCAGCCATATTATCACGATAGAAAACAATATACAACGTAATCAATAGCTGCATGTATAAATAAATAAATAATAAAAGTTATAAAAAAATAACAATAATCCAATAATATTTTTTATGTTGTAAAAGAAAAAAAGAAGCTTGTAAAAAAATGTATCTGTATTTTCATTGTAAAAATGTATTCATATTCTTTTAATATGCTATGTTATCTCTTATAATCGTTTTAGGCCAACGTGAAGAAAAAAAAATAGAAATTATTAATTATTTAGGTAGGCAAGAAAATTGCAAAATATTAAACCAATGATGTGAAATGATATATTTCTTGTAGAGACTAGAAAGTGTTTTGCGTTTTGTGGCTACAAACTATAAAAAGCTTTACATAAATAAAAAAATATTGATGAATCATGTCTGAACTTTTGAACGACATCGGAATAAGTATTGTAGTGCCAATTCCATCAACATGTGTCAAAACCTGAACTTATATAAGAAAAATGTTAAAAGTTGGAAAAGAAATAAACAGCCAAAATAGATATTTTTTTAGAGGAAAAGGAAAAGGAAAAGGAAAAGAAATTAACAGCTAAAATAGATATTTTTTTCTTATAAGTTATTAACAAAGCCATTAATTATACTTACAACTAATTAGCTTTATGAGTAGATATATAATAAAGTCTGCTATGTGTTTGTTGTATCAATTAATACTTGTTGTACCAATTAATATTCATTGAGCACTTAAATATTTCTGGAATTTTAGTAAAAAGTAACTGAAATTACGGTAAAATCAATCACCATGTACAATATTTTATTTTTATTTAAACCACTGTTTTAAATATCCACATACAAATAATAATGCCCACGCACAGGCCTCGCCTTTGTGGGATTTTTTTGTTACTCTCTTTTATTTTTTGTTATTATGTATGTACCTGTATATATATGTATCAAAAAAATTTTCAATAAAAAAAAAAAAAAAAAAAAAGAAAGGACAAGGATGAAAAAATATTAAGACAATCGTCTGTCAATACATAAACCTTAATTAACTTTTTAAATATAACTAAGGAATTGGTAGACTTAATATGATTTGGAAGAATATTAAACATAAGTGGTGCCTGATATAAATAATTTCTTTGACCAAAAGAAGTTTTAGTATGTACCACCACAAAGTTCAATGTAGAGCTAATTCTAGTTGTTCGCATTTGTTGTGTTCTGTCAGCAAATTTAATATTGATAAAAATCGACGAAGTATTTGAGTGATATATAGCTGTTTTATGCATATAACATTACATTCCTTATAAAGTAGGTTGGATAGATAGCAGAATTTTTTTTTGTACATCACTTTAAGGATCATTTTTGAGTAATATTTAGTGTTTATTTATTTTTCGGAATAACTTTATTGAGTAAAACCTCAAATTGCAATATTTAAATATTGAAGACAATATTAGTGATTTCTAAATGAAAATCTGAAACAGAAAAATCAGAAAAGGAAACGGTCACATCTGGGACTCGAACCCAGGACCCTTGTCTTTCCGTGACAGTGCTCTACCAACTGAGCTAATGGGACCCTATTCCCCTCGGTCACTTTTAACTGTATCATACTTCGAATAAGAACTACTAACATTGTCTTCATTTTTTCACCGCACATTTTTTTTTATTGGCAACTATCTTTATGTATGATCGCAAGATTCAACCCGAACTAAATGCAATCCAGACAGCGTCTTTTTAGATAAACGTATCTAATTTTTTTATTTTTAATGTGCGACATCTGTTGACTTTTCTGCAAGTCTAGAATGAATATTTATTTTTCGGAATAACTTTATTGAGTAAAACCTCAAATTGTAATATTTAAATATTGAAGACAATATTAGGGATTTCTAAACGAAAATCTGAAACAGAAAAATCAGAAAAGGAAACGGTCACATCTGGGACTCGAACCCAGGACCCTTGTCTTTCCGTGACAGTGCTCAACCATCTGAGCTAATGGGACCCTATTCCCCTCGGTCACTTTTAACTGTATCATACTTCGAATAAGAACTACTAACATTGTCTTCATTTTTTTACCGCACATTTTTTTTTATTGGCAACTATCTTTATGTATGATCGCAAGATTCAACCCGAACTAAATGCAATCCAGACAGCGTCTTTTTAGATAAACCTATCTTATTATTTTATTTTTAATGTGCGACATCTGTTGACCTTTGTCTTTCCGTGACAGTGCTCTACCATTTCCTTTTCTGATTTTTCTGTTTCAGATTTTCGTTTAGAAATCACTAATATTGTCTTCAATATTTAAATATTACAATTTGAGGTTTTACTCAATAAAGTTATTCCGAAAAATAAATATTCATTCTAGACTTGCAGAAAAGTCAACAGATGTCGCACATTAAAAATAAAAAAAATAAGATAGGTTTATCTAAAAAGACGCTGTCTGGATTGCATTTAGTTCGGGTTGAATCTTGCGATCATACATAAAGATAGTTGCCAATAAAAAAAAAATGTGCGGTGAAAAAATGAAGACAATGTTAGTAGTTCTTATTCGAAGTATGATACAGTTAAAAGTGACCTAGGGGAATAGGGTCCCATTAGCTCAGTTGGTAGAGCACTGTCATGGAAAGACAAGGGTCCTGGGTTCGAGTCCCAGATGTGACCGTTTCCTTTTCTGATTTTTCTGTTTCAGATTTTCGTTTAGAAATCACTAATATTGTCTTCAATATTTTAATATTTAGTGGTTCAACATTGGACTTTAGACATGATTCCCAGCATACTATGCTATAAGAAAGTCGAGATTGGACTAAGGCAAAATAGACAGTTTTTAATTTCTCTTTGTCCAATATGTGTCGAAGTTCTTTAAAAATAAATGTAAGTCTCCTGATATTCTTTGTTAACATATCAACATGATCATTCCATCTTAAAAATTTATCAATCTTTACACCTAGATACATGATACAATCTACACTTTCAAAGGGGTGGCAATTACAATTTAGCAGACAATTATGTATAATTAGATTATGAGTGTCAGAAGGCTGACTTTTTGATGATATACTAAATGTCACATATTTAGTTTTTGTTGTATTCAAAGTTAAGATGTTATTATTCAGCCAACTCTTTACTGCTCTTAATCCTAAGTCACATTTGTTAAAAGCATCTCTCCAGGTTTTACCCTCAAATATTAAAGCAGTATCGTCTGCGAAACTAACAATGTTACTTGGATTATCTAAATTACACAAATCATTAATGTAGATTAAAAACAATATTGGTCCAAGCACACTACTTTACGGAACCCCAAAAGAGATTGGTTTGCTATTGCTTAAATGATTATTTATCTCTACTTGTTGCGTTCTATCACTTAGATAGGATGTGAACCAGCCTAGTGCTGTACTATGAATGCCAAGAGAAGATATATTTTTTTCAGGGGTGATCCATGGGACACCGTATCAAATGCCTTTGATAGATCTAAGAACACAGCCAAAACTTTGTTTCCATAGTCTAACGCACTAGTGACTTTGGACAATACCCTCAACACTGCATCACTTGTTCCTATATTCCCTCTGAAACCAAACTGATTGCTAGAGAGTATATTATATGTTTCAAAGAATGATACCAATCTCGATTTGGCCAATCTCTCTATTACTTTTGAAAGAGTATTGAGTAAGGATATAGGTCTGTAATTATTGACATCTAGACGATCTCCACCTTTAAAAAGGGGAATTACTTTAGCTTTCTTACAATGAGAAGGGAACATCTCGCTCTCGAAGCTAATATTTACAAGGTGAGATATGGGACCAGCTAATTCGGATTAATGCATTTTATACACCATAACACTTAAAGAATCAATACCGCACGAGAAAGACATTTTTAAATCAATTATCACATTTGTGACTTCAGAAATGCTGGTTGGTTTAAAATAAAAATTGTCCCCTGTAACGTGATGTTCAGATTTAAAATCATTCACAAGACACATCTCACTAGTTTTATTAGCACTGCACAAATTATTAGCGAAGCTTGGACCAATGTCACTGAAGAAGTTATTTATATGATTAGTAATTATATTTGGACTCTCTTCCATTGAAGTAATAGTATTGTTAACTTTCAATTTTTTTATGGTAGTTTGTTCCTTTTGTAGGTTGATAGCCTCCTTTATAATCTTCCACTGTTGTTTAATGTTACCATTGACTTCATTCAATTTTCTTCTGTAGTATGCTTGTTTTGTTGTTCGTATTATCTTTGTAAACCAATTCCGATATATTTTATAGTATTCCAACAGTTCTTTGTTATAGATTTCTCTTCTACATTTATTGTGCAATTTATCACATCTTCTGAGGCATTTGATTATTCCAATATTTATCCATGGTTTTAGATATTTTCTGTAATGTTTCTCAATTTGTACTGATGTCCAACTTTGCACATGAGTTTTCAAACATTTAATGAAATTATCTGTTGCCAGATTGACGTCGTTCATTGATAGTACTGTATCCCAGGATTCCTCCTTTAATTTGGTCTTCAAAAGGTTGTTGTCAACAACAATTTTTGGTTTTCCGTTATTATTTGAAATATTTTTAAGAGTTAAGCTCATAAACTTTATCAAAATTGCAAAATGGTCTGTTATGCCAGTAGTAAAAGCCGCTCCCTATGGTTTTGATTTTGATTTCGCCATAATATGATCAATGCAGCTTAATTTGTTAGGAGTTACTCTTGTTGGTGAGCTTATGATGGGCTTTGTTATGGTTGCCCATACAGACCTACTTACATACCTATATGTAGACATACCTATCCACGCGACCGGAAGCCGATCACGCGGCCGTCGCATGTTGTCAACAGCATCTACACGTACCTACAGCCAATGGGAGAGCTCATTTTGAAGCATCACCATATATGGAACACTGCACGTGGACTAGTTGTTGCTCGCTTGACCAATGAAAGCGCCCATTTTAAAGCATGACCATATACGGAACACCCCCACCTTCGCCTCTAGCCGCTAGCTAGACATGGGAAGCCAGCGGGCGACGAGAAGATTGCCAGTTGCCCGGAGACCGCGTTTAAAGTAACACGACGCATCTTTACTCCGACCATCGGCTTGCCGCCGACTCGCGGACCCTGTACGCTGTATAGTTGGGTCACGTCCTGGACCACCAGCAGCCAGCTGACACCTTATTATATAATGGTGTCATGTCTCCAAGCCTACTTGTCGTCCCGCCTACACATGACGCCTACGCTGCCCTTTCCCTGCCGGCCGCCTGCATCAGCCTGAGGCGGTGAATATGTTGCTTCCCGCCCAGAGCCTACTTCCACCAGTGCCATGCCCGCCTCGCCTACCACCGCCGCCTACATAAGCCTGAGGCGGTGAATTTGTTGCCTCCCGCCTCAGTGCCGCCTACCTGCCTGATCTGTGGAGAGCCCCTTGCTGCCCGATCAGAGCCGCCTACTTGCCGCCTACCTGCCTGATCTGTGGAGAGCCCCTTGCTGCCTGATCAGAGCCGCCTACTTGCCGCCTACCTGCCTGATCTGTGGAGAGCCCCTTGCTGCCCGATCAGAGCCGCCTACTTGCCGCCTACCTGCCTACCATGCCGCCCTCAAGCCTGGCGCGGTGAGATCTGGCTCCCGCGCAGGGCCACCTTTCCTAGGCGTCCCCGCCTACGCCCGCCCTCGTAGTTAACACGTGAGCTACTAATATACCTCATTCTATCTGAGCCCTAGAGTCATAGCTTGCCTTATGTTTAGGTCTTAAACTGGTTCATTGTAACTGTCTAGCATTTCCCCTTGTATGTGATAATAAACCTTTCATACTGAAGTACCTGTTTCATTGGATATCGTACTACAGAACCTACCCCCAGAGATGGAACTCTATCCTCTGCCGGCACCCTTGTGCGGCGAGCACATAATACAGTAACATAAAGAACTCTATAGTTAACACTGGCGCCAACGTGCCGGGGACTTATAACTCACATATAATACTTTATAACACTTCTATAGTTAACACTGGCGACCAAAGTGGTGCTATGTTACAGAATACACTATGTCACGGTATAACACTGGCTTCCAGCTTGGGGCCTTTACTCCTTCTATCCACTTCTATAATTAACAGCATAATACCATGAAATGCCAGAAGTGATAGATATTTTTGTGTTTTTATGTTCTTCAAATCTAGAGTATCAATATTTAAGTCCCCACATAATATAATCTCCTTATATTGCAAGGATACAGAGTCAAGCAATTCATCCAATGAATCGAAAAAGTTATTTATATTAATCTGATATGGAGATCGAAATATAGCTATTAAACATATTGTATTGCAAAATTGTATTTTTAAGCAGTTGGCATTGGGAAGAGAAATTTCCTCAACAGTTACCTGAATGTTTTGCTTTATATAAATAGCTACTCCATCATTTTGCAAATAGTTCATCTTTGTTTTGTAGACTACATACTCAGGAATGATAAGCATATTAATCAAACTGCCCAGCCAAGCTTCTGTGAAGACTAGTACTTCTAGACGATGATTAATGCAATCAAGCATAGAAACAGTTTCATCAAAGTTTTTGCTTAGACTTCTAATATTCATGCACAATAAAGAAAAATTTTGAATTCCTCAAAAAATTTTTGCAAGAATGTGAATCTTCTAATGTTATGTTAGATTCATTATTGTCAACCAAATCAATTATATTATAAATATCATCCATTTAATTTTATTTTTAAATAATAGTGACAGTCTCTGAGTGATGATTAAGATAATTGATTGAAGTCATCCGCCTGTTTAATTATTAGAACTCTTGAGGATTGTTCCGGGTTCGTTTTCACACAAATTTTATTGTTACGAAACCATACAAATTGAAACTTAGCTTCTTTAGCTTTTTGTTTGGTTTTCCAAAGAAGGTTTTTTGAATAAGAGGATAAAACTTCACCAATGAATACGGTACAGTCTTTCAATTGCTTTATTTTTTTGCGTGCGTTAAGAAATTCAGATTGGGATTTTTCATCTTTGAAAATAATGATCATCCTCTGAGCTCCAGGTTTATTGATAGATTTATCAGGATATTGAGAAACTTTATTGATTCTACCTGGTTCAATCGGAATGTCAAGTTGTTTTATAAATCTTTCAACGGTTTCCACAGAATTTTCACCCATCATTTTTTCTACCCCAGACAATTCAGCACAATTATAGCTTATGTTTTTTTGTTCCATTTACACCACACGAATTTCTAAATTTTTAATTTTTAAATCTTTGATAGAATTTGCGTTTTCTAAGTAACCAACATTTTTTTTTAATCGCATCATGTTTCCAATATTCATAGTGATTTCATCATATTGTCGACTGATAAATTCAATACTTTTTCTCATATCGGATATCTCCGATTCAAGATTTTTTTTCAAAGTAGTCAATTCGAGTTCAATTTTGGCAAAAACTTGTTGCTTAAAATCGTCCATTTTTTTATCCATGTATTTAACAATTTTTCCAAATTGATCCTCATTAGATGGAGAGTCCAATGCTTTTGATCTAGTTTGCACTAGATTCTGATTGCTAGGCATTGTTTATAATTAAAATAATGTGACACAACTGGCAAATTAAAGATGGTCACCCCACAGATTTTATGCTCACTGTTAAAGAAAGTGTAATATAGTAGGTACAAATTTATTGTTGTGAATACTTAAAGTAAATAGTGGAATATCACAGAGCAGACGTCTTCACTCAACAACAGTATTGTCGCAACTGATTCCAGAGCTTAATAACTTACCGGGTACCAGCAGTGTGCGAACATAAGGACCTTAGCTCTTGTATTAAATAACTCGATTTTTTCTATCCATGGCATTAGTAAATTGTGGAAGTATCTGGAAAATAAAGGATTTGATTTTTTGAAATGTCGCTACCTAAACCAAAAAAAAACCACGTCAGTATATAAATCACTTATGATTTGTAATTTAGTGTCTCCATGCTCACCTGGTACCAATTGTGAAGCCGATGATTCAAGCATTCTTTTGTCTAATGTTGCTGATTTAATTTTCTGCTCAATCCACCTCTTCTACATAAAATTTAAAAGCAACTTCTTTTCCATTTATAAGTATACCTGACATAGATGTCCAATTTGGGAAAATTCATGATTCCTTTTCAATACAAACACTAAGCATCGACTCTTATGTTGCAGGATTTTTATTAAAAAAGGTGTTGAGAGTCATCGGAGGTTGTGATAAATGTAAGTCATCTTGCATTGGTGATCCATATGATCCCAGGAATTCTTATATTTTATCGCGTGAATACAATGTTACAGAGAGGCTTTGTGTTAATTGCCCGACTAAAAACTTTTCTATCAATGCTCTGGAAATTCATTATGTCGTTGAGTATGTACTTAATTTTCAAATGTGAAAATTTACATCTTGTCCCCTTAATTAAGGAAACTATTACCAAATATGTGTGTGTTGATTGGATTCATTGTGAGACACATAAAAAAACAATTGGTTGATGCAATTGTTAAATTCACAGTGCCCTTCATCATTAATTCTTGGTGTGCAGAATTTAATACAAAAATATGTGGCAAAGACTCAAGACCATATAATGAACCAGACTCAATGAGGAAAATGGCCATCCTACGTCATTTAAAATATTCCAAATATAGAAAGAAATGGTTGTCTTAATTATTTTATTTGTCATAATTATAGTTTTTTCTTTTTTAATTAATTACTCAACGTCTTAATGAATGTCTTTCAACACCTTCTATAAAATGTATTTTGTTCTTAAATATTCTTGTATTTCTTTTTGTGTGTTCTATAGTGTCTTAGTACACATTTGAAATGTGTTTTGTTCTAATATATATATATATTTTTTTTTTTTTTCTTTATTCATAAAAATATATTTGGATACAGGTTTTTTACATGCTTTTCGACTACCACACTAGATACATGTCCACATAACACATGTCCGTATTATGGTAGTCGAAATTTGTGTATAATTATATAAATGTAATTCATGATTCATTCAGTTGTAAAATAGGTATAGGTTAAATAGGTTTAACTGAAAATAAGAAAGAGATGAAAATAAAGATAAATTAATTAATTATTTTAAAAAGAAATTTTAAACAGAATTGAAATGAAAAAAAAGAATAATAAAGCAAATGAACTTAATTTAATGATGTCAGGTATTCTTTAAAATAGTTCTTTCCCTTCATAAATAACCAATTCTGAATATATAATATTATGTATTTGATCACATACAGGAAAGGAATTGGAGTAGGTGAATCTTGTAAATATAAAGATAAAAATAAAAATAAGGTGGGATACAAATAAAAATAATAGATAATGCTAGGGATAATAGAAATAAAAACAAGAATAATCACATCAGCGTAATATAAAGTTTTTGTTGAAAGTTAATGTAGAGATAAAATTTTTACTCGAAAAATAAGAACACTATTAAGTTGTAAGGCATTCTTTATAATATTTCCTTCCTTGAGCAAATAACCAGTTCTGTACACTAATTGCATAAAGATCATCAGTTTTCGATGTCTTATTCTATCAATACTCAGTAAGTTGAACATTTTAGCCGCTATATAAGAGAACTGTCGCTGGGCGAAGGCTGTTTTTGTTGGAGGAATTTTACATTTTTGGTGTGATGAGTAGCGGTTGCAAATATTGTGTTGAGTTTTGAGTGTTAAATCATTTTTCCTTATATGCATAAGAATTGTCTTAAGGCCGAGTGTAGTATTTTATTAATTTAAAATAATGATAATATTATTAAGCAAATCGATAATGATAGTGTTTTCAACAAGTAAAAATTTTTTTATACATTTTTCAAATTAACATAGGCTTAGTAATTATCAAAATCAAATCAAAAATATGACCTTTTTCAGACCGTAATACGTGCGTTTTAAAAAATACTATTAAAGGCTGAATATCGTCAAAAAATACCTGAAGGGGTTTTCTTTAAACGTACGAAAAAAAAACTAAAAAATAAATAAAATAGGTTCGTAGTTTAATTTTTTCATAAACACTAATTGTACTTGTTTTTAAAATGCAGATTATAAGCTTTGGATACGTTTATTTAACAAAACTAAACGATAAATTATTGGTATTATATTTTTCCATTTTTTAAAGTAAATTTAATATTTTTTATACTACAATTTAAGAAAGAACACTTAGATTTTTAAATTACTCTTAATATTGGCCGTCCGATGGCGCCTATTTGAAATTTTTGATACGGTAAAACATCGAACTAAAAGCTTCTTTTAAATATCCCAACAGATGGCGCTATCATGGTGGGAGTCTTGGGTATTGTTTTAAATTATATTTTTATTTATTTTTTATTTTATTTATTTTAATAGATGTACATATATATTACAATACATTTCAAAATGATCCTTTGTCTGTCCAACTGGGAATGATACCCGTTTCAGGACAGCCAAATTGTATATTCAGTTCATAATATTTTTAACAAGGAAATAGTAAAAAGGTACAGTGAGATATGTTCTATCAAATATTTAAGATGAGAAAGAATACATACATAATTTAAAAATATATACAACAAAGAAAAAATAAGTAAGGTGATCATATGTTTCCAAAATTGCAATAATAACCTCAATAACACGAGTACGTTTAATCACAGTGCCCATAAATATACCAAACCACTCATACAGTGCCAAACTGCCGAAGCGCTGTGGTACGAGTCGAGTACCTATGTACATTAGGTACCTCTCGCTACCTTCCTGTAGTTGCAGGGGTTCGGAACTGTGGATTTTAATATTTTAGATAAGGAGTTAAGTCCTTTTTTTTTTCAAAGAATTACTACATTTAATTACATCGATAATTGCATTCAGAAGACGATCACAATTTTGAAATTCTTTTCAGGTCTTTTTGTAGAACATAACAATTGCATTTTAGAATTTACACAATTATTATTAACAATTGCATAATAGAGTTTCCACATTTTTAAATCAATATATGACATATTAGTTCACATTGTATTTATGACTATTTAATTTTTAGTAAGTACCATAAGTAAGTTATAGAAAAAAACCCATTTATAAACCAGAATAAATTTATGACATATGAATATCCAATGTATTTGTATAGAGCATTTCAAGGGAATTTCAAAATTTATATTTGAAATGGCTAGTCGTTATTTTACAAGAATCAAAGAACACTCGTTATATCACAAGGATAATAAAAAAAAAACAGAGCAAAATATATATATATATATATATATATATATATATATATATATATATATACATATATATACATATACATATATATACATATACACACACACATACATATACACACACACACACATATACATACATATATATACTTACATACATGTATATTTTTTTTTTTTTTTTGCATAACTTAGACTTTTTAGTACATATTAGGTATGTGAGATTGCGTTAGCATATGTTCGCTCTTGACTCTCCCCATGTCTAGAAGCCAATTGCTAACCCATTTCCGTAAAGTGCTTGCACTTTTCAGTTTCCATGTATCGGGTATGATGTTGAACAATTTAGGCCCTAAGTAGGAGTATTGTCTTTGGGCATGTGATGTGTTTATAGTAGGTGGAACCACTGGATTCCTCCCTGCATGGCGGGTGTTGTGGAGATGATCAATGGATGAATATTGGTGTCGGTGTTTTTGTGTGTGTAAAATAATTTTTCTTATGTATAGTTGCCGTACATCAAGAACTCGCATCTTTCCAAATAATAAATCACTGGGATACCTGAAGGGTTTCTTAAGGATGACCCTTAGAAGTGATTTTTGTGCTTTTGCGAGAGGGTCCATTATTGTTTTGGAACAGCCGCCCCATCCCAAGGATGCATATTCTAGCAAAGAGTTACACAATGCATGGTACATTTGTTTCAGATCTTTTACGCGAAGAATATTTCTAACAGACATGAATAGATGAGTAAGTTTTCTGATCTTTATGGAAGTTGAGACTATATGTTCGTCCCATCTCAGAGATTTATCTATCATGATTCCAAGATATTTTATGCTATCGACACATTCTAAGTTTAAGCAATTACAAGTGGTTTGGTCATTACAATGGTGTACAAGGATGTTGTGTGTTTCTTTTGGTTTTCCTGCTTGTGTTGCACTGAAACGGAGGAATTTGGTTTTATCTAAGTTAAGAGTGAGGAGATTGTTGTCTAACCATTGTTTAACCTTATTTAAACCTACTTCTGCTTTACTGTGAACAGCATTCCAGCTTTTGCCTTCAAATAATAAAACTGTGTCGTCAGCAAAGGTGATGATGTGGTCAGCAAAGGAACTGTTACATAGATCATTAATATATATATTAAATAAAAGTGGTCCTAAAGTACTTCCTTGGGGTACACCGAATTTAATATTAGCTGAATCGCTTATAGTGTCGTTGATAAGCACTCTTTGGCTCCTGTTATCTAAATAGCTACACAACAGATTGAAGAGCTGTCCTTGTATACCAATGCGCTGTAGTTTTTTTAACAGAATTTTATGAGAGATAGTGTCGAATGCTTTAGCTAAATCCAGGAAGAGCGCAATGCATTTTGTACCTCTATCTATGTTATTAGAGATAATGTTTGTCAATTTAGCAATAGCATTTTCAGTGCCTAAACCAGGACGGAAACCGTATTGATTATTGGAAAGAATGTTTTTGTTTTCTAGGTATAGGGTGAGCCGATTCTTAACAATTTTCTCTATAATTTTAGACACAGAGTTGATCAAAGAAATAGGTCGGTAGTTGTTGATCTGTAATTTATCCCCATTTTTGTGGTGTAGAATAATGATTGATTGTTTTAAATGGTTGGGGAATTTTCCAGAGTTAAAACTTAGATTACAAATGAACGTTATGGGTGATACTATGGCTGGTTTTATAATTTTTAACAGGTTTGTAGAGATCTTATCTGGGCCACACGCATTGGATGACTTAAGTTCGTCAATAGTTTTCATCACTTCGTGTGTCGTAGTTCGAATGTTATCTATTTTATGCTCGGGATTACGGTCTGTTTCCTTAGCGAGATCAGTTTCAGTTGTGTTGATTTTATCGAGAATTTTTTGTGCCAGAGTGGTTCCCACTGACGTAAAATAGTTATTTGCAAAATTTACGATCTTTTTTAGGTCTGACGTGATAGTGTTATCAATGTGCAGTGATTTAATTTCAGATGATTTATTGATTTTGGTTTTAGTAATATTGCGAAATGCTTCCCATAGCCTTTTTGGTGTAAAGTTATTTTCGTAAATAATGTTTTTAAAATAGTTTTCTTTAGTTGAAATGATTAATTTTTTACACAAGTTCCTATACTTTTTATAGCGAGTTTGTAATATATTATTCTCTGGGCTACTTTTCGCCTTTTTGTGTAGTTGGTTCCTTCTATGAATTGATTTGACAAGGCCTGGGGTGATCCATGGTGTAAGTTTTAATTGTTTATTGGATATGAGTTTCTTACTAGTGTGTTTGGATATATAATCATGTAACTTGGTGATGAATTCCGTCATTGCTGAGTCAGTATCTCTTTGGTTTAGAACGTTTTCCCATTTTTCTGAATTTAAGTCCTCAAGTAGGTTAAGGTAGTTTATTCGAGGTATGTATTTAATTTTGGCTGCGGTGGGAGGCTTATTTTTAAGGCAGAGAGCTGTAGTGTAGTGGTCAGAAATTGTGGTGTGAATAATATGATTTTTATTTTTTTATTTTATGCTTCCGATTTTGTTGTCCGGGTTAAATCTTCCCCATAGGAAAAACTAAACCCTTCCACTCACTTTTCCACAAATGATCAGCTAGTCAATCAACACTATGCAAGTGCATTATATAAGTAAAATAAATACAAAACAATACAAGACCAACAACACGTCAACTCACCAGAGATCAAATGGGAAAAAAATTCACCGACTCCAGATATTTTCATATCAGAGGGTTCGGCTCGGTAGAACTTCTAACAGGGCCTATAAATCCTACTGATCCCTCAACATAAATATTTAAAAAATCTTTCGTTATCCTACATGTATTCAAAATGACCGACTTTTGCATCTTTATATATAATTTTTTTGATAGATCTAATACGCCTAAATTTTTAATGAGAGAGCTAGGTATAGTGCCAGTAGCCGAAATAACGAATGGCAATATTTTTATAGTCTGAGAATGCCAAATTCTTTTTATTTCGTTTCCTAAATCTGTGTATTTTCTAATTTTTTCATTAACAGATTTTTGAATGTTATAGGAATTTGGAATATCGACATCAATGATATAAGTTATTTTTTTTAATTTTGTCATGTAAAACTATATCGGGTCTATTATGACTAATCGTTCGGTCTGTTAGTATAGTTTTATCATAATATATTTTATAAAATTCGTTTTCTAAAAATGAATTTGGTTCGTATTCATAATAATATTACGGCAGTCAATCAAGTTATGTTTAATTACCAAATTTTGGTGAATTATTTTTAAAACTTGAATGTGCCTAAATGTATACTCGGACGGTGCTAATATAGAACATCCAGATATAATATGTTCTATAGTTTCCGGAAAAGCCAAACATTTTCTACACAAATCATCAATTTGATTTGTATCTTTGATTATATGCTTTCTATAATTTTTAGTATTAATGACTCTATCCTGAATGGCAAGCATAAATCCTTCTATTTCTGCGCTCAACTCTCCAATACTCAACCATTTGTTTGACGAAAATTTGTCAACATATGTTTGGTTGAGATAATTGAAGTGTTTTGGGTGTAAAATTTTATTTGACCAGGAATCTAATAATTCCTGGTTGGGATTTATAAAAATGTTGGCATTCTCATCGTATAAATTTAAAGGTGTAATATTTCTATCTGCCTTGCAAATTATTTTGTGCATTTCTGAGCTATGAGCTTAAGCTTGAGCTTTTTTATTTATTGCTTTTACGATAATTATTAAATTTTATGATAATTATTAAAATAAATATTATTATTGAAATATATTAAAATATATTAAAATATTATTATTATTAAATTATATGATATTATACCATATTTTAAAAAATTAAATATTAATAATATGATAATATTTTGTAATCCTACATGTATTTAAAATGACTGACTTTTGCATTTTTATATATAAATTTTTTGATAGATCTAATACGCCTAAATTTTTTATAAGAGAGCTAGGTATAATGCCAGTAGCCGAAATTACAAATGGTAATATTTTTATAGTCTGAGAATGTCAAATTCTTTTGAACTCATTTCCTAAATCTGTGTATTTTATTATTTTTTCAAAAACAGATTTTTCGATATTACAGGAATTTGTTTTTTTATATCAAAGTACTAAATAAGTACAAAAAGAAAAAGAGAAACAAAATCTAACCTAATAGGTGTGTGAGTTTGTGTTAGCATGAGTTATGCTATTCTGTACGCTATACTGTAAAACTCTCGACTCGAAGTTTGCAGGATCGAATCCCGGAGTGGGCAAGTAAATTTTATTTCGTTAATTTGTGTTATTCACAATTAATGAATTAATATACGTATGGTATATTCGCGGTACGTTCCATAGTGAAAGATACTCTCAGTATCGCCTGGTGTAAGACCACCATTCAGAATTGAAACGTTGCTTGAAATGGCTTTAGCCGTGTTTGGTGACCAAATCTGAATAGCCAGGTAGATTCACTTATTCAATAAATAATACCCGCTCTGCGGTCTAAATTTAAATAATGATTTGTGGTCTTTCATCAGGGCGATACTGACAGTATCTAACGCTCTGGAAAATGCATGACATCGTATTAGCGGGTACAAATTCTCATTGTATGAAAATATTATAAAATAAAAATAAATAATAGTGGTTCAAGATTTGAAGACAAGATAAAGCATTATATATTTTAATATATAATATAACATTATATATTTTAACATATAATGTAATGTTTAAATGTTCTAAAAAAATAAAATATATATATATATATATATATATATATATATATATATATATATATATATATACATCATCATACACCCGTGAAAACCTTAACCATAATATATATATATATTTCATTTTATATAGGTAATTGTTTTTTATGTAATTTTTAAGTAATTAATCACCATTCTTTATAATATTTTTGTCCATAGTTCTTAATTGCCTATACTTGTTTGTTTCTTTTAATAATAATAATAATTGGATAATTTGTAGAGCGCCGTTTTTGTGAGAAATCACCCCAAGGGCGCTGTACAATATATTATTAGTTCTATGGATGGACGTCTCTAGTTATGGGAAAAATCAGAAGGCAATTTAAGTATTACGATCACTCAGAGGTTTATTTAGGATCTTTTTGTTATTTTTATTTATGTTCTTATTATCCTGACAAATAAACCATCCGTTTAGAAATATATTGTGATTATGTAGTGGTGTACACAAAGTTATTTATTTAATTTAAATAAGATAAAATGTTTGCCATCATATCATATATATATTTGTTTGTATGCAAATGTATGATTTGTCTGATTATATTTTTGTAATTGTTTGTACCTATTTATGAATTAACTGAATTTTTACAAGTGAATTGTTCTCACAAAAGAGGGAACATCTTATAAATAAATTAATCATGTTTGTTTTTATTATTTTGGCAAAATAAAATGTTCATGTAAAATATTGTATGAAAAAGTGACAGTATTAATTTATAAACACATTGAAACGAAAGGAACGAAGCAACCGCAAGCAGCGTTATGCGTTGTTTGCGGTTGCTTCATTCCTTTCTCAAAGGCAAATACATAGCACTATCTTTTTTTATGTCAATACAAACATGGGATGCTAGGAAGAGGAATATGGGAAAATACCTGGCTATACAGATCCGGTCACCTAATACGGCTAGTATTAATTTAGTAGTAATTTATTTTTACTTGTGTCATGATATTGTTTTTAATAAAGCATTACATATTATTTACTTAGGCACCGTTGTTTTCTTCTATGATCCTTATTAAAAAAAACTTACAAAAAGCATGTTTTTTTGTTATCCTTCAAAACATTTTTTACTCTTGAATAGTCTTCAAGCACGTTTTTTTATTACGGTCAGAGCGCATTGATGTACCTACCTAGGTACCTACATATTGTATTTTTTATGTCAGCGCGGAGCCTTCTGCAGTGGGAAAGTGTTTTAAAAAATCAAATATTGACATACAATATAAGTCAGTTAAAATTAGTGACATCTTACGAATTTCAACAGAACTTTTTTAGTACAGAACTGTCTTTAAATGGCTAGTAAAACCTAGTTCCTCCGCTGGGGGGCATTGTTGTGGTTTCGTTCTGAACAGGGTACCTATTATACTTGGCCTTAACTGCTTAACGTTTCTGTATTGACCATCGACATTTTTAACGTCACTTACAGACAGTTTAACAACTATCTTTTGATGCATGTCAAAAAATTGTAAAATGGTCTTCACGACCTTTTATTCTTACGTGTACCTCAAAATTGTGATCTTCTCCGTAATATATTGATGTGTAACCGTTTTATGGACAACATGAATACATATTACTTTTAATAAATAATTGAAAAATTTACCAAAATATATTTTAGAGTCCTTGCCTTAAATGAATTTTGAAACCTTCAAGGCCGATGTTGAAAATTTTAAGTGACTAAAGACGGGTTGTTTCAGAGAATTTGAACAATTCTTCAAATTTCAAAGTTCTGTGAAAGTTCTTTCAAGTTCTGTTATTATTTTAGTTTTTTGAAGTAACTGGCCTATAGTGATTCAAGAACAGAACTTGAATAGGACATTCACAGAACTCGCAAATGAATGTTGAAATTTGAAATTATATGAACCCCATCCTGAGAGAATTCAATTAGCAGCACCATCCTCTTGTCATGCTATGTTGGGCCAGATCGTCCGTTCTGCCATCTAGAATTCAGAGCATGTCGTGATGTAGACTCTGGTGTATGGTATGGTGTATGGTGGCAAGAATAATTATAACATTCCAGGAGGCATAGGCTGTCAATTAAATAGTTTATTATTTTAAATGTTGTTACTGTAAGGGCACCATTCCTCCTCCATTAAATACATTTTTGCAGCATATTCCAGAGAGAAAATCCACGTAATGCATCTTTAAAAAACCCATAGATTGTACATACCTACTCTATTAATAACAAAAACTAACTCATTTTTCTGTCGCTCTCGCAGCATGTCGCCTGCTTTTTCCATTGCTCCTAGATATATATTGAAAATATTAGGAAGTACTTTATTAAATTGCGAAAATATCTCAAAGTAACCATTATTAGGTAAAGTGTACATGATCAAAATAATTTGAATGTTGAAGTTTCTAGCGAATTGAATTTTTAATATAAAAACTCACATGTTATTTTAAAACGCTCGCGATGTTTCGTCAAACACTGACCGTTGCATCGGATGGTCAGCAGGACAAATAAACTCAACACATGTGCATACTGCACGTGGCTGGACCCAGCAGCTAGTCCCAAGTGTTCATTTCTAGTGAAGTGATTTACGATGATTATTTTATGATGCAATTGTAATCGGGCAACACTGTTTTAAAAACAAAAGTGCATTGTTAGACCCTTTGGTTGCCGCAAAAGTAACCTTGTGCATGACCTAAATGTGAAAGCTAGGTATCGGGGTTGTCATGGTGGACAAAACCAGAAAACATATCTTTTTTGGAAGGAACAGGACTCTAAAACTAATAATAACTGTAAAAATAGTAACTCTCTATCAGAACAGGGCATTCAAGTGGTCATACCAACTGACGAATTGAGCACCGTAGCTTCTGAAGCCCTACGCGATTCTGATAAATGCGACAATTTAAACATGAATGAAATTTAATTTTAGAAGCAGATGGCTTGCGGTGGATTCTTGGAATGCACGATCTCTGAAAAACAAGTTGGAGGACGTGGATAATATTTTCATAGTTCAAAAACTCCACATTCTCACCGTCACAGAAAGCTAGCAAGAAAACAGTGAGTCTTATTCAATCAAGAGACTTCAAGCTAGATCAGGTTCGACCTAAGGAACACTCTCATATATCTCATATAACTAATATATTGCACGTGAATCATGGGGGTGTCGTGTTAATAGCCCTACAACGACTGCTACTTTCCAGGGTGTACATTGAATGCCGTGTTTCTTGTACGGGATGGTCATTTAAATAATTAACACTGTACCGTGTAGAATTTTCAAGGAGTTATGAAGTGTTTTGGAATAGGCAGTAAGTCTTTACGAAATTCTCATGATCACAGGTGATATAAATATTCACCTCGAGTGCGAGACGTCACCCAACGCTGTCAAATTCATTGACCTAATGGCTAGTTTTGGACTCAGGCGATGGGTCAATGCAGAAACTAATGATGCTAGTGGGATCGTTGGTAGCTCTCATCGAGGGACATAACTCTCCCAAATTTTTAAGCATTAGCAAAATATGCTCCAACCATCTCGAAAACGCGAAAAGTACGGAAATCGGCTGGTCCGACGAAGAGTGTTGAAGCCGAAAAGGATAATACGGAAACTAGTGAGGTCATACAGAAGAAACCCCGACATTACTCGACGAGATGAGTGGATTAATGCTTAAAATGAATACAGAAAAATACAGAAGCAAAATAAGTGAGAAAAGATCCGTATATTGGAGCAACAAAATTGACTCTGAGCGAAAAAAACCACGACATTTCTGTAACTCAAATAGTAGTATAGTCAAAACTATCATTGCTGATAATAATGTGCAAACTACTTACAATTCGCACAGTATATAGAAGCAACCACTTTCTGGATGTCCTCAAATAAACTGAAGATTAATCCTTTAAAAACCGTGTTTTTCTGGGCAGCCACAAATAAACGCCAACATTTAATAGACAACCCACCAATTGATTTTTCCATCCTATTTCAAGGAGGTAATTGTTAAAACAACCGTCAAACTTCTGGGAGTTTGTCTGATTCAGACCTTTCGTTAAAAAGCCAGGTAAATATAACTCCTCGATCTGGTCCCCCCATTATAAAATACATCCAGATTCAACAGAAAAAAATCAACACAAATTCCTAAGACACATTAACTTTAAACTCGGTATTCCCATTGAAAGAATAAATTATAACTACTTAGTGAAAAAAATTAATTTATTTAAACTCTCTGTAACGGACGTAGTTGACCACATTATTGAATTTTATAAAATCTGTTTTTACATTTATAAAATGTGCCTACCCCACGCCACTGGCGAAATCATCACTCCCCGCCACTGGCCATTTTGTTCCCGGCCGCTTGAAAAACTTTGTCTACGAACGGCATCGATACCGCATCGCCGGCTTACCTGCCGCGTGGATCGATGTCCAGCATTTTTTCTATGTAAAATTTACTAGGAAAAATCAATTTTTAAATGTTGCAAATGTATGTATTTTACTTGTTCATCCCCTCGGCGGTAGTCAAATAAACACTATTTTCAATATACTACCGCTGAGGAGATATTAAAAAAGCTGTTTTTCACACATATGTATAACCATTTTTTGAACAATATTTTTTACCTTTTTTGCGTGTACAAAAATCCAGGAACCTCGTAGCATAGTGAATCTTATCTCTTTCTGAGCGCTATGTTACGGGGGACCTGGGAAAAATACCAACTTAACATGTTTTACAAATTTGATCGCTTTGAGATCATATTTACACATTTATTTACAAACTTTTCTTATTTTTTGTCTTATCTTGGCAAACAAAAAATCTAGTTGTCAAGATACACATTCTTATAACTACTATGCATTTAAACTATGTAATTTTTATTCATGTAAGCGTTCAAAATCTTTTCTAACTCGCAAATTTAAGAGACTACTTTCGCCAGTGCTGCCGGCAAAATGAATATGCGACATTTTGACGGGGCCTATAAACTCATTGTTGGCGCGGGTACAATCCCCCACCACTTTTGGACTCAAAGCCCAATGTCGGGTGCGAGTCATGCTTATTGAATATAAGCAGCCAAATAATAAAATAAAATTAGTTCATCTTTACCACCGAAACCAAGCGTTTTATTATCTACAAGTGACTCCTGCCCAACATCTGCCTCACCTCGCCAAGTCTTCTGCTCCAAGATCTTCTGGTGTTACCTCTTCAAGACAAGAAGGCCCTCCTCTGGAAAACCGCCAACACCAGAAGCGAGCAGAGACGACAGCACACCCAGTACCCAACATTCACCAAGCACTGGGTGCGGGAGGCAGATTTATCATCAATATCAACTACAATCATCATCATCGGCCGTAAAGGAGCATTTTCAACGGTTGAAGACACGGTTTGGACCCGGCGCCTAAATCTACAGTCTTGTGCGGACTCCCGTCCAGTACACTCTCAGATCGAAGAATTATATCCGACTTAATATTTATCTTCAAAATTGTAAATGGTAGTGTAGAAAGCCTTGATTTAATTATCCTCATTGAATTTCATGTACCCATAAGAGCTACTCGTTCTAAAACCCTGTTTAATTGTAATATGTGATTATAAGACTGAACATTTCAAACACTCGGTTGTACCTAGATTACATGGAATTAGTAATAGGTACGCAGATGTAGCGGTTCTGTACAAATCTCATATCTTTTAAATCATGACCAATAAAACGTAAGTCTACTCATACTTACGTAAAAAGTCATATAAATATGTGTATAAAATGAACTGCCTGGGGAAACTGAGGAAACTTGGGTCAATAATAATAGTCAATACGGTGAACCAACAGCTTGATTGGCACTTACCTACTTTCAACCAAAACCTGAAAATAAATGCATAAATTTTAGCTATTGTAATTTATTTATTTTTTTATAATATAATATTGATTAAATTTTATGATTTTGACTGTCCAACTAGGAAGGATTCCCGTTTCAGGACAGTCATGTATCTATACTATCATATATTTCAATCAATACTAATCTAACCTAGTCTACCTATAAGTTTTGCATGTACTTGTATCTCTAACTTTTTATATCCATCTAGAGTTTCTGTTAATTGTATATTTTATGATGTTACTGTTAACATTTTATTGTATATGGTATATTTTATACCGTTGATAATAAAATAAATAAATAGAGTATTTCCTCCTGGGGTAAAAATAATCTCGTCGAATTTAATGTTTCAAAGACCCAATCCTGTCTGATTACGTCTAAAAGGGATCTAAATGATAATCTAGTCTCCTTCAACGGAAGCAATCTTCCGAACAGGCCTTCCATTGATATGCTTGGTGTAACTATAAGTGACCAGCTCAGGTACGGGGGCTCCATCGAAGCCAGAGTAAAGCTGGCCTCTCAGAAGCTGGGCGTACTGTACAGGGCCCGCAGATACTTTAATAGTACACAACTGCTGACCCTGTACAAATCGCAAGTGCGCCCTACTGTCGAATTTGGCAGCCATCTCTGGTCCGGAGCTCCTAAATACCTGAAAAAAACCCTTGACTCTGTGCAAAAACGGGCGGTCCGTTTGATAGATTCCCCAATCTTAACAAACGGACTGCAATCTTTAGAGCACAGGCGTCAGGTAGGTATGCTGTCCTTGTTCTATCGGTATAACAATGGAAGATGCTCTGAGGAACTAGCGTGATTGATCCCTTCGGCACCGGTGCGTAGTCGGGATACGCGCCAAACGCGCGCCCAACATTTGTACACGGTTGACATTTGTCACATGAGAACGGGTCGCTTCTACGATTCGTTCTTATATACGACCGATAGCATGGGGTTCTTCTAACCAAGTCAACTAAAGTCAGTTCGTAGGAAACTTTCAACAAAGGCAACTAAACTTCTTGTGAACTCATAAACAGGGTGTCGAGTGATATACTTGACCTACTTTAACCAGTGATTCCTGACATTATTTGGAGTAAAAATGTAAAATAAATTCTGGTGAATTTTTCAATATTTTTTTTCTCAAAACTTAAGTTGTTTTAAAAAACAATTTATATAAAAATTCTACTACATGTCGACACTGGTCACTCATCAGAGTATTTGCTCAACCCCACACGTCGACCCTAGCAGTCCAATTTCGATTGATTTTAAATGAAAAAGTCACCGGAGACCAAAAGTTCGTTTGCGTTTTTTATTCCAAAAAACGTCAAGAATCTCTGGTCAAAGTAAGTCTTAGTCCATCCCTTAACACCCTGCATAGTCTTGACTACTGCAACAGCATCTATGCAAGTCTTCTTAAATGCCAAATCGATAAATTATATCAGTGTTCAACGCCACAACAAGGCTAATCACCTAAGTTTTTGCACATTTCGGAACACCTCCGAAATCTTCACTTGGTGAAGTGTCCTAAAAGGATCCAGTGCAAGTTATGCTGGATGGTGTTTAAAGCTATCAACGAAATGGCGTCACCCTATATCTCTGAGCTATACATTCCGGAAAATACTGGTCTAAGGCAGTCAATTCTTAAATAAGCAACAGCATCTGCAATTGGAAGGTTGAAAGAGACAAAGCGACATCAGAAAACTAACACTAAGACGAACATTTTTATACTATTATTCACTACTCGAAACTAAACTTATACAGTCTTTAAACAAAGGTGACAAAAACATCGTTTAACGGTCGTGAAGTGATTCTTTATTAGTAAGGCAGTGTATGTTAAAATTCTTCTAAATGATTCAAATTCAAAAAAAGAGGCTAACCCACTCAAGACATAAACCGATAGAAGTGTATTGTAGGCGTGTCTGTGTGCCAGGTCAATTTGATCTTACTTTAGGAAAATTGATGAAAAATTTGAAATATCTCTTTTTATTTCTGAACGAACACTAGATTTTTTTATAATTGATGTACATAACACTTCTACGTATTTCATATTCAGTTGTCGCACTGTAGATAATGTAATTGTCCCATATAAGGGACCGGATACTTACTGAACTGTCGATATATATATATATTTAATTATTGAAGACAATATTAGCGATTTCGAAACGAAAATCTGAAACAGAAAAATCAGAAAAGGATACGGTTACATCTAGGACTCGAACCCAGGACCCTTGTCTTGCCGGGAAACCGCTCTACCACTGAGCTAATGGTACCCTATCCCCCTCGGTCACTTTTAATTGTATCATACTTCGAATAAGAACTGCCAACATTGTCTTCATTTTTTTCACTCCACATTTTTATTGGCAACTATCTTTATAATAATAATAATAATAATGTTTATTTCAGCTGGACAGAGCGGTGTGTGCAATGCTCTGCCTGCCATAAAAGTTTACATTTAAGTTAATACATACAAATAAAATGAATAAAGAAATAAATAAAAATAAAAATAAAAATAATAAATAAAAAATCAATACATTGATGTGCACATTAGGTCTTTATGGTGGCTTCAGTGAAATTCTCCATCTCCGGTGTAGAGGCGCTCCCTGCCACTGGGCAACGGCCTGGACAAGAGTGTTGTCCGATCTCTGGTAGCGCTGACTCGTCCCGGCTATTCTGTGGCGCATCAAAGCAGCGAACCCATGCACCCTTCCTTCGGTGAACATCTGTGAGGCGCTGCATCGCCAGGGGAGGCCAAATAGGGCTCTGTATGCGTGGTTGTACTGTACTCGGAGTGTGTTCATGACGCCTTGTGTGTATGTCGTCCATAGCTCGCTAGTGTAGAAGCTCATACAATATGTTTGGAAAAGTTGCTTCTTCACCGGAGGACTGCATTTGTTGAATCTCCTGGCAAGCATGTTAGCTCGCACACTCAGTACTCTTCTTTGACGTTCTATGTCTTTTTTATCATTTAGGTCATCGGTGATGACATGCCCCAAATATTTGATTTCGCTGCAAATTGTCAGGTTGGCCCCGTCGAGACGTATGGGTGGAATGACAGTGGGACCAGTATTTGCTTTAAATATCAGCAGGGATGACTTTTTAGCATTGTACATCAGCCCGTGACTATCAACGTAAGCTTCGCACATTGCCAGAAGTTTTCTCATCGCTCTTATCGATGGAGCTAGTATGACCATGTCGTGTATGATCGCAAGATTCAACCCGAACTAAATGCAATCTAGACAGCGTCTTTTTAGATAAACCTATCTTATTTTTATATTTTTAATGTGCGACATCTATTGACTTTTCTGCAAGTCTAGAATCAATATTTATTTTTCGGAATAACTGTATTGAGTAAAACCTCAAATTGTAATATTTAATTATTGAAGACAATATTAGCGATTTCTAAACGAAAATCTGAAACAGAAAAATCAGAAAAGGATACGGTCACATGTAGGACTCAAAAATTAGAACGTCGACCAATGTTTGTACTTTCGACGGTGATTGCGAGCGGCCTGGATTGGAGAATCGATACCCAGACGTCTGTCCGGGTCGAGTATCGATCGTGATCGATCAGCGACTGAATCATAAAGACGTCAGTAAATACAACATAACACGAGAATTAGCCCGGCGTAATAGACTGACCTACGGTCGAATTTTCCCTAGGATGCCTAGAAAATTGAAACATTCGTGGGGTTTATTTTAATGATTGCTGATGAACCTATTACTAAAATCTCAGATGTTTCTAGAGGTATCCTTGGGAAAGTTATAAATTTATCGTATAGAAAAATAAAATCTAGTGCTAACCACTATTTTTATAGTTGAAAAACGTTTTATAAAATTTTCAAACCGTTTTACATAAGATATCTTAATTGTAAGGTACTGTTTTATTAATATTAAATATTAATAAAATAATATTCGTAAGGGTCGCTCTAAAAAAATGTATATTATAGTTACGAATTCCTCGAAATTTAATTAAATGTAAGCCTCAAGCAAACCCCCGTTTTTAGAGTTCCGTTTCGCCTTAACAATTCTAAGAATTCTCCTTAACAAATTTGATATATTTGAAAAAAAATTAATGTTTTAATAATTATTATTATGGGATGTATACAGGACACTTTTTGACACATACTTACGATTCTTAAATGAAACGAATCTAAAATAGATGTCAAAAAAAAAAATATCTTGGTTAATTTCAGAATGGTATCATTATTATCTAACGGGTCAGTACATCTAATCTTATCTAATCTTTTTATCATAAATAACTTCTTAAGATAAATTTATACGTATGATTTTTTTAAAATAATTATCTTTAGAATTAAACAGTTGTTGAACCACTATAACATACAGTGAGTTATTACGTTTTCCTTTTTTACATTTAAACATTACATTTTAATGTCTAACCTCAGAATTTTTGCCTCCTGTGATTTTCTTTACATACCCTGTTTTCGTTACCCGTCACACTAGACAATATCTGCTTCGAGACGAGTGCATTTTATATGTAAATTATTTGTGTCGATTCTGCACAAAAGTCTCAACTTCTCCGTACTAACCGGAATCAGTGGTATAATAATAATGATAAAAATAAGAGTTTATTCCAAAATGTATTTTTACAATCTGGTAGTATTATTACGCTTCAGTCTGGACGATCTAGGCCCTCTGATTGGTCGAATTCAAATCGTGTGTTTCGGGTAAATCCCGAATAGGGGGTCTGCAGGCAAAATTCGACCACTCTGCCCCTCTGGTGGTATAAGAACGAACCAAATGACTGGTGCGAATATTTAAATATGCAGCTAACCATACGCAAAATTACTTGACCATTAACAAGCGTTTAATAAGAAGATTTATTCTGGAAGCTTATCACTTTGTAATGGCATTATTTATTTTATTAAAACATAAATAACTTTGTTTACATCACTTAATTACATACAACCTCTACATGTTGCATGAACGAAGTTCACCTCAAGATTTATTCTGGAAGCTTATCACTTTGTAATGGCATTATTTATTTTATTAAAACATAAATAACTTTGTTTACATCACTTAATTACATACAACCTCTACATGTTGCATGAACGAAGTTCACCTCATCAGGAGTAACTATACATTAAAGTCAAAAATTGAATATAGATTACAATTGGAAAGAAGAAGTGGAAGTAGGGGGGAGGGGTAAGAGTGGGCGGAGTTGACCAGAATTAGAAATAACAATATCGTTAGACGGGAAAGACCAGTTGAGTGAGAAAATATTTTAAAGAGGGTTTATAATTTTTTTTTGCTTATTAATTATATCTGATTTTATATTGACATGTTTTCTTAATTCGAAAATTTCAAATTTATTTATTTGCTATGCTTTATATCCTGTGTGAAGTATTTTAAGACCTGAATTTTTATCAAATGTGATCATTATTCAAAAGATGATCAAACTCAGATTCACTATTTCCATTTAGAGCTCCGAGATGTTCTTTAGTTCTGACTTCAAAGTTTCTATTGGTTCTACCTTTGTAAAAGAAATTACAATCATCCCAATTGAGTTTATAAACTCCCGATTATTTTGTTTGATTATCGCTATCTTTATTATTGAGAATATATTTCTTCCTTTTGTTAGTAGTGTAAAACGCCGGTTGAATAGTACCAGGAATGTTTTTTATTTATACTTTTGGAAATATCGTTATCCACAAATAGAATTCTACGCCATTGTTGATTTCTATCTTTAGAAATAGGGTAAATATACCATTTGAAGAGATCATGTTTAATTTTTTTATTTAGTATTTCAACTATCAATTTATTAGAATAACCGTTATTAAATGCTATTTGTTTTGTGAATATATTGTTTTATGGTTATATGCTATTTGTGTTTTCTGGTCTTTAAATACTTGACACAGGATATAAATCATCGCAAATAAATAATTTATAATTTTTGGAAATTAGAAAACATTTTATAGCAGATATAATTAACAAGATTTTTTTTTAATAAACTCTCTTTTAAATATTTTCCAACTCAACTGGTCTTTCCCGTCTAACGATATTGTAATTCATAATTCTGATAAACCCCGCACACTCTAACCCCTCCCCCCTCCTTCCACTTCTTCTTTCCATTTGTAATCTATATATAATTTTTGACCTTGGAGTTTACTTACTCCTGATGAGGTGAACTTCGTTCATGCAACATGTAGAGGTTGTATGTAATTAAGTGATGTAAACAAAGTTATTTGTGTTTGAAATAAAGTTTAATAAGATTACATTATTTTATCTATTTCCGTTGTATATCAATGCATATGTATGCAATAAAATGTGAACATTATATTTATTTATTTATTGAACAATTTTTATAGCGCCGCTTTTGTGAGATATCATACATATATGTGGTAATAATCTATTTACCATATATACTCACCCTCTCTCTGTGAATGACCTAATATGTACCTATAATGTAACTGTTGTTAATATCACTTAAACTGGGCGAAGCCCAACCAAGTGCCGCCCACAGGGCCTAGTAGCAAAAAACCCGCGGAGTGGGTTTTTAACTGCTAGTAATTATCTTTTTCTCTGGGACGTGCCGAATGTTTCCAATAATAATAAAAGTTTACTAGCAGATAAAAACCCGCATCCGCGGTTTTTTGCTGCTAGGCACTGCAAGCAGATTTAGTTAATTTCAGTGTATTTCATAGCATAAAAAGTTTACACATTTATTAGAATGTGTGCAAAAATTTACTTGCATTTTTAAACAATCAGTTTAAAAATTCAAGATTACCATTTACATATAAAATATCATTTTATCAAATTTTTTTTCGCTTAATCACAGTTCAAATTTTCGAATTTTATAAAAGCCGAATGTAACCGATTCCAAAAATAGTCGGTTTCTTGGAAAAATAATATAATATAGTGGCATTAAACTCGGGAAAATGGGTGGGAAAATTGTTATAAAAATATATTTTTTTGATATAATGTGAAGTTTGGAAATTATCCATGAATCCAATGTTTCCAGATAGGAAATTTTTAAGAAAAAATACTGAAAAATAATGAAAACTGTTATGGAAATTGAGAAATTGTGTAAATTATCTTCTTTGTTTTTGCCCATCGGGAATGATGTTTGAAAAATTGGATAAATTTTTCTTTTTGAAAATAACAGAGGGCGCCACTTCCGTATATGATCATATATTTGAGATACTAATGCTATAAGATTTATAGAGAAATGTCAATCCTTTTGATATTGAGATATCGAACGAAATAAAATAAGAACTGGTATTTTAACGTCTTGTTTAGCCAAAACGGTCTACTTAAAGACTAATTTACTTGACAGTGACTTTTAAGATTTTTTAAACCACTGTATTCCGAATTTCTACCGAATTATAACATAGTTTTTAAGCTCTTAAAAATATAAATATGTTATTTTATAAAATAATAACCACACATTTGCCAAGACGAAACAGAAATTATATGAAATTCCCTCAACGAAAAAAAAATCGCAAAGTACGCTCCGAAAATTATTAAAAGCTGAATTTTGCATTTCCCATAATTTACGGCTCGGCTCGCGAAAATTTTGTCGAATTTATACGCAGCATAACATAATTTTTTACAATATTTCACTGAGCCACTAGGGTAGTGTAGCTATATACCTCACATCAAACAAATCACAAATAAACTTCTCAAAACAATACACATTTTCCTTAACATAAGAAACATATATAAAATAAAACAATTGAAAACAATATATTTTGCACTCTGCCAATCAATAATAGAATATGGAATTATTGCTTGGGGAGGAGCAACAAACTCGGCTATCAATTACATAGAAACCGCACAGAAAACGATCTTAAAGGTAATACTAAAAAAACATCGACTGACCGATACAGAACAAATATTCAACAGCTGTGACGTACTAGATATACGCCAATTATACGTTAAAACACTACTAAACTACATTTTTAACAAAAAAAATAAATTTCATCATACACAAAATAACACTAACAGACCAGTTAGACAAGCGTACAAAGAAAACATTAAAACTCCAACAGTAAATTCAACCTTTGGACAAAGACACTACCAATACCATGCTATAAAAGCTTTCAACAGTCTAAAAATTGAAATTAAAATTGAGGAAAATAAAAATAAATTCACACACAAAATTACAAAATGGATTAAACAACAAAAAAGACAATATTACCAAAATGTCATAGCATAAAATAAAAATAAAACCTACACGTAATACACAAAACCAACATAAACACACATCACTCACAAACACACAAGATTATTTTCATTGTATTATTTTTTGATTTTAAATGTATTATTATGTATTTTTATTTTTAATTTTAAATTTATTATTTTCTTTTCAAATTTACTATCTTCTCTTTAAATGTAATATGTAGATTAGATTTTCATATTATAAAATGAAGGCCTCAGCACGGGCAAGCCACCCAGTGAGGCCTACATTACTGGAAAACATAAATTGTAACTGTATAATTTTCAGGGTAATTATGTACCATTAGTGACATCTATGAATGCTAAATTATATTATTTATGAAAGGTTCGCGCCTCTGCTAATTGCTTGATTAAATTCTGTCAGCAAAGACGATTTCTGTTTTGCGGCCTCTTGAATTTGAATGTCAACAGTCTTTGTCAGGTTATAAAAAGGTGGTCTTTGCTTACAAACGCGCTCTAATACGAAAACAATCAAAGGTTTCACCTCTCCGAAATAACTACGGGAACTAGTACCGGTACCCAGAGTAGTTATTAAAAAGTGCTTAATCATACCTGTGAAATTGGAAGTTTATTGTCAAATAAAAAGTGATTCAGTTTAACTCTCAAGAATCTGACTTATTATTCTAAGGACCCCAATTTAGAACATGGTCCTAGCGATCCGGATATTGTAATCCAAGCGAGATTACAGAAATTTAAACAAAAACCAAGCGGCCAAAAATATTGAAGAGATCCTTGAGAGATCAAGCTGGAAGTAGCTGGAAGTCTGAGAACCTGGAAACACGCCATCGCATCAGACAGATAAGTCCAATCCTTCCAAATCCAACTCCTATCACATCTAGAATTCCCAAAATATCCTTATTATTTTATTCAAATAATAATATTAGAAATAATTTGTTACAAGATATTCCGATTTACTGTTTGTCAACATCATAAAAATTGCAAGTCATAACTTAATTTTGTATGACATTTCACAATAACAATATTACCTACGTGTTTTATGTGCAGATTTTATCAAAAATAGTAAACATTGTAAGGATTTTGTCATCATTTCTTTCAAATTGGAGTATTAATACGCGAATAATTTACCAGTTTTAGTGAATTATTTTGTGATCATTTAATTATCGGAAATTTATTGTCGCGATTCATAATACGATGGAGAAATTGAAAGTATTAGTAAACAAACGCGGAGTTTTAAGGGGAAAATTAACCAGATTCAATGATGCATTGAATACTCTTTCAGCTCACGAAATAAAACTAAGATATGACAGAATTAAATCTATAATTGATGAATTTGAAGTTATTCAGGATGAAATTGAGGAAATCTCAGATGTAAATGAAATCGAAAATGCTTCTCAGAGAGAATCATTTGAAAATCAATATTATTCATTAATGGCAACGGCCAAAGGTGCATTAGAATCCGTAGAACAATCGAGGGTAGAAATAAAATTACCTGACCTAAAGTTACAAGAATTCCACGGAGATCAGAAAAATTGGAACACCTTTGTAGAAACTTTTAAGAATATAGTTCACAATAATAAATCGATAAGCAATGTACAGAAATTTTATTATTTGCAATCTTGCTTAAAGGGAGAAGCAATTAAAATCATTTCGAATTTAGAAATCTCTGATTCTGGATATCAAGGAGCATGGGAACTATTACATGAGAGATATTCTAATTTAAGGGCAACTGTACATAAGCATATTCAATTCATATTCCAAATGAAGGAAATGAAGCAGGAAGATGCAGTCGCATTGCGGCGATTGATAGATGGAACTAACGTTAACTTAAAGGCTTTACACAACTTAGGAGTTCAAGTAAATCAATGGGATGCTTTAATTATTTACATAATTTCAAACAAATTAGATGAGATTACTAGAAAACATTGGGAACAAAGCCCTATTGAAGGGAAGTTGCCAACACTGAAAGAGTTCTTGAAATGTTTAGCTTCACGAGCTCAAACTTTAGAACTTATGCAAACTACGGACAAAAAACCGCACAGCCAAATTAAATCACATTTAGGGATTAATAATAGGGAATCAACTGTGTTATTATCTGTAAAAAAGGGAAAATGCACATTCTGCAGTGAGGATCATCCGATCTTTTACTGCAAAAAATTTCTAAAATTAAAAATATCGGAAAGGATAGAAGCCTTGAAAAAGAGCCGAGCATGCTTCAAATGTTTGAAGCCGGGTCATCTTGCACAGGATTGCAGGATCACCTTTAAATGCAAACGATGTGACAGTAATGATCACAATACGTTGCTTCATAAAGAGGGATTCCGAGTAGAATCTCCAAATTTAGGAACTGAAGCAGAAGATGTCTCAGTTAACAATCATTCTGCCGTAGGTAAGGCAGAAAATTTAGTATTGTTGTCTACGGCGATAGTAGGTATCGTGGGTAGCGACAATAATTTATATAAGGCAAGAGTACTAATAGACTCTGGAGCACAATCCAATTTTATGAGAGAGGATTTTGCAAAAAAATTAAATTTAAAATTTAATCACATAAATAAGCCGGTATCGGGCCTATACAATAATGTTACACACATAAGGAAAAGTGTGTCGGTAGACTTTAATTCTTTAAGAACCAACTATAAAAATACAATATCTTGTCTGATATTACAGGAAATAACCACAAGTCTGCCGCAAACATCAATACCAAGAAACCAGATTAAGTTGCCTCATGGATTAGAATTGGCAGACCCGAATTTCAACATCGCAGCGCCTATCGACATCTTGTTGGGGGCTGAAGGTTTTTGGGACATCCTGACCAATGATAGAATGAAGTTGGATACCGGTCCCACACTTCAACGAACACAACTGGGATGGATCGTGTCAGGACCGACCAACATATATCCCAACCAAAGGCCAGTATCACAATTCTGTAGCTTATCCATAAATAAACTAAGCAATCAAATTGAAAAATTTTGGAATCTTGAAGAAGTCAACCCCATGAAATATCAAAATCATGAGGAGAAAGCTTGCGAGGCTAATTTCATAGCTACTCATGCAAGAGAAGAAGACGGTAGATTTACAGTAACTTTACCACGCCGTCCTTGTATTGATCAATTAGGAAACTCATTGACAACAGCTGAGAAAAGATTCCAAAACTTAGAAAGAAAATTATCTTCAAATACAGAATTAAAATCACAATATGTACAATTTATGCGAGAATACCAGGAACTAGGTCACATGGAGGTATGTGATAAACTAGAAGGAGATCATAACTCCTATTTTTTACCACATCACGCCGTCATTAAGGAATCGAGCTCCACCACTAAGGTGAGGGTTGTTTTTGACGGATCAGCCAAAACTTCCAAAGGAATTTCCCTGAATGACGCCTTGATGGTAGGACCTGTCATTCAAAAGGATTTATATACCCAATTGTTACTTTTCAGAAAACACCAATATGTCATGACAGCTGACATCGAGAAGATGTATCGGCAGATAAATGTGAGTGCAGCTGACCGCAACTTGCAGAAAATAGTCTGGCGCGAATCACCGGAAGATGAGATTCAGCATTACAAGCTGAAAACTGTAACGTACGGGTTAAGTCCTTCCTCTTTCCTAGCTACAAGATGCCTACAACAAGTTGGTATGGATAACCAAATTACTTTTCCTAAAGCTAGTCAAGTCATAAAAAACAATTTTTACATGGATGACCTATTGACCGGAGACGATAATTTGGAATCCTGTAGAAATTTAAAAGGTCAATTAATTGACATATTGCTGTCTGCAGGCATGAGGTTAAGAAAATGGAGATCTAATATCTTGGATTTGTCATCCGAGTCGGGCCAAGCTGAAATTGCCGGACAGAACAATTGTGAAAAAATTCTATCTGACAAACCCAAGAATGAAAAAATTCTGGGCTTAATCTGGAATAATGAGTTAGATTATTTTTCTTATGTTATAACAAAACCATCAAAGCATAGTGAAAATAAACGCCAAATATTGTCAAGCATAGCATCAACATTTGACCCATTGGGGTTACTTGGACCAGTTATTGTTGTGGCAAAATTAATAATGCAAAAGTTATGGCAATCCAAGGCTTCCTGGGATGAAGTATTACCAAATGAAATACTGATGCCATGGAGAAGTTATATAAATGAATTAAACCAATTGAATGTATTGAAGATTGAAAGGAAAATTGTATGCAAGCACGCTAGTAATATTAAATTACATGGATTTTGTGATTCCTCTGAAAAGGCTTATGGAGCCTGCATTTATATCACATCAATGGATCACAATGGCAAGCAACATTCTCATTTAATAACATCAAAATCCAGAGTAGCGCCATTAAAATGCATATCATTACCCAAGCTGGAACTATGTAGCGCTGTGTTACTAGCAAAACTAATAAAAAATGTCAAACAAGCATTAGGTATGATGGAAGTAGATACATATTATTGGAGTGATTCCACGATAGCGTTATGTTGGATAAAAGGTCAACCAGCACGTTGGAACACATTCGTAGCGAATCGAGTCGCTGAAATTCAAGAATTTAGTAACCCAGAACAATGGCGTCATGTGCCATCTTCTGACAATGCAGCAGATATATTATCAAGAGGAGCTACTGCTGATCAACTAGTGAATTCCTCAATATGGTGGCATGGGCCAGAGTGGTTGACTAGAGAAAACAACACTTGGCCGCTATCGAAAATATCTTGTTCAAACCCTCCGGAAATTAAAGGAAAAAATGTTTTGATTGTAACTAATCCGGAAGAATGGGACATCTTTAAGAAATTCTCTTCTTTAACTAAACTAAAACGTGTAACTGCCTATGTATTAAGATTTATAAATAATTGTGATAAGTTAAAGACCAAAATATCAGGAAATCTAAACGTTGAAGAACTTGAATTAGCTTTGAAATATTTAATTGTATCGTCACAAAAATACAGTTTTCAGGCAGAACGAGAAGCCTTAATAAAAAATGGAAGTGTAAATAAAAATAGTTCTCTAAAGGCTCTCAACCCGTTTTTACATGACCAATTAATACGAGTTGGTGGGAGATTGTCCACAGCAACACATTTAACTTTTCAACAAAAGCATCCTATTATTTTACCTGCAAGGCATAAGTTGACAGAATTAATAATACGTCACTATCATTATGCGAATTTACATGCAGGAGCACAAGCGTTACTAGCCGAAATAAGGTTAAAATTTTGGCCGATATTCGGTAAAAACACAGTGAAACGAATATTACATAACTGTATAATATGTTTTAGATGCCGCCCCGTCGTAGGCCAGCAAATTATGGGTAATTTGCCTATGGACCGAATAACTCCTAGCAGGCCTTTCTCTGTAACCGGTTTGGACTACGCGGGTCCGCTCCAAATCAAAAGTGGAGTTCTGAAGAGAGCTCCTCTAATTAAATCGTATCTATGTATTTTTGTTTGTCTTGTTACTAAGGCTGTCCATTTAGAGCTAGTAACAGATTTATCTAGTGAAACTTTTTAAAATTGTTTGAAACGGTTTATATCTCGCAGAGGTCAACCCAAGAAAATATATTCCGACAATGCTTCTACTTTCAAAGGAGCATGTAATAAACTGGAGGAACTTTATGCCAGTTTGAGAAAAAATGATGACAAAATTCAGGAGTATTTAGCAAATAGGTCAATAGAATGGCATTTTATCGCTCCACGCGCACCAACGCAAGGAGGTCTGTGGGAGGCCGCAGTCAAATCTGCCAAATATCACTTGTATAGAATTACTAATTGTTCATCTTTAACTTTTGAGCTTTTTTATACTGTACTATGTCAAGTCGAAGCCTGTCTCAACTCCAGACCCTTAACACCACTGTCTAACGATCCTAATGATTTAAATCCTCTGACTCCTAACCATTTCCTTATGGGCACAAATGCATCTGTTATTCCAGAAGAAGATGTCCGAGATGTACCATACAACAGACTAAATCAGTATCAAAAAATGACAGAACTAATTCAATCCTTTTGGTTCAGGTGGAAAAAGGATTATCTGGGAGAGCTTCAACGGAGAAACAAATGGCAAACCAGCAACCAGAGGTCCCTCCAGGAAAATGATCTAGTTATTTTGAAGGAAGATAACTTACCCCCCACTCTATGGAAAATGGCTCGTATACTATCCTGCCATCCTGGAGCTGATGGAATCACAAGGGTAGTCACCCTCCGGACATCACAAGGGACGTTCGTGCGACCAATTACCAAAATCTGTCTGCTACCCGTAGAAGACAACTTTGAACGCCAATGACTGCTTCGTTCAACAAAGGGCGATATGAAGAAACACCACGATCGTGCAATTTATGTTTTTTCATTGCACGCCACAAAACTGATGTAACCAAATTGATGAACCCGGCTCAAATTGATGAATCCTCGTGCAAAACTGATGACCCCTCGTGCACAAGGTTATTCTCATGTAAATCATAACAAGGAACCCATCCAGATGGAATTAGAAGATGAAGCCAATCAAGATTTGTGTTGTGTTGTTAAAAACTGAATCCTTTATATTTTATATGTATTTTGTTTTTTCTTTCAATGATTTTAGAATTTAAATTTTTTATTTTGGTTAATATTAATGTTTATATTATGTAGTTATATAATTTTTCTTTTATTAGAAAGAACCTTAATTGGTGAATTAAGTTTCTTTCGGGGGGTGCATGTATAATTTTCAGGGTAATTATGTACCATTAGTGACATCTATGAATGCTAAATTATATTATTTATGAAAGGTTCGCGCCTCTGCTAATTGCTTGATTAAATTCTGTCAGCAAAGACGATTTCTGTTTTGCGGCCTCTTGAATTTGAATGTCAACAGTCTTTGTCAGGTTATAAAAAGGTGGTCTTTGCTTACAAACGCGCTCTAATACGAAAACAATCAAAGGTTTCACCTCTCCGAAATAACTACGGGAACTAGTACCGGTACCCAGAGTAGTTATTAAAAAGTGCTTAATCATACCTGTGAAATTGGAAGTTTATTGTCAAATAAAAAGTGATTCAGTTTAACTCTCAAGAATCTGACTTATTATTCTAAGGACCCCAATTTAGAACAGTAACAAAATAATGTACCAAATAATAATAATATACGCATAGTTTGATACTCATATCGAATAATTTCCGGTTCCATATATTAAATATTTAAAGAAAACCTTCCGTTCTCTTTTCCAAAAGGGTTTAGCGAAAAACTCGCGAAACAAAATAATTTTAATTTTAATTTTTTTTATGTATTCGCAGCACAGCGTTTTTTGTCGAGAGCAACTTTACTACTTTTGATACATTTAAAAGGTTTCCGTTTTATAAAATGCCTAAAGTTTTCTTTAATAAATTTTTAATAGCTTCCGAAACAATGAACATCTACATCATTTATTGTTCGACTTGAAACTTTCCAAAATTTTGTCTGTGGCGCTTTTTTTAGTGTTCTGTATTTGTTTTTATTACAAAATTACCATCTTGTTAAACATAAAATAGGTTTGTGACACCACCGACTGCAAAGTTAACCATATTAAGCTGTATGTACTCTACTTCCCACGTCCCGCTAACATATTGAAAATAGTCAAATTGACCCTCCAGCTAAAAAGGTTGATCATCACTTAGTTTAAAAAAATCGTAACCTCTCGTGTCGAGATAAGACAGGAGAGAGCAAAATAGTTGTTCTTCCCCATGTCTTCCATTCCCTAACATTCTATCCTGTTGGATTTTACATTCCGGCCGGAATAAACCGCTGGTGCTGGTATTATGGTTATGAAAATAAAAGATTGTGTTTTTAGATGGCGACCAAAGCACCAGCCATCGGCATTGACCTTGGCACCACCAACTCGTGCGTGGCGGTCTACCGGAACGGTAAAGTAGAGATCATCGCCAACGAGCTGGACAGTCGTACCACCCCCTCGTGCGTGGCGTTCACGAACACGGAGCGTCTCGTGGGAGAAGCCGCCAGACACCAGATGGCAATGAACCACAGAAACACCATTTACGGTGAGATTTTGTTAGAATTCAATCCAATGCACGAGGTATACACCATTATACAAGAAATTTTATTATTATTATATATTTCATCAATAAAACCAATTACCGGTTTCCACCAATTTTTACCTCCAAATAGATTTGATTTAAGGTAATTTTTTTTACGGAATTAAATGCATAAAACAACAACAAAAAGCCACAATCTTATGATAAAATAATAAGGCAGGATTTAAAACAATAACAAAAAGCCACAATCTTATGTTAAAATGATAAGGCAGGATTTAAAACAATAACAAAAAGCCACAATCTTATGTTAAAATGATAAGGCAGGATTTAAAACAATAACAAAAAGCCACAATCTTATGATAAAATGATAAGGCAGGATATAAAACAATAACAAAAAGCCATAACCCTATGATTTAATGAAAAGGCAGGATATAGATTATAGATTATGTTTCTATTCCCACTTTATTAGAGTTCTTTTTTATAGTACCCGCACACAGGCACAACTTTTGTTTTACATTTTATACGTTCGTTTTTTTATTTCTAAAAATGAATGTACTTAAGTAGTTAAATTTTAAAAAAATTAACAATACATAATGAATAAAAAGGGTCTTCAATATACAGTTAACCGCCGAAGAAACTTTGTGCTGATTTTCTTCGACGCCTATCATTGCATATTCCAAATTGCAACAGTAGACAGTTACTTTACATCTCTATTTTAGCGAGACTTATTCTAAACACAACTTCTTTATTTACAGATATAAAAAAATTCATTTGATTAAATTATTATAACCATGACAAATTTAACTCAACTGAACGGGACGTAAAAGGAAAATTCACTACGCAACAGAACTTAAACTGGACCTTCAATCTACCTTCCTATTTACTCCCGTCCTTTGTCCTTTTATCTCATTAATTTATTCCCCACCCAACCCACACCCTTCAACGTTTATTATAATTAAAAATTCACTTATATTGTCACATTATTATTAAAAAATTTTAACTCGACTAAATGGACATAAAACGGAAAATTCACTGCACAACAGAACTCAAACTAGATCATTCAACCCACCTTCTCATCTATTACCGTTCTTCGTCCCTTTATCCTAATCCTTTATTCCCCCACCTACGCCACCCTATCAACGTACATTGTAATTTAAAAAAATCATTTATATTATCACTCTTCAAACATCAAAAAGTATCATGGAAAGTTTATAATTTTTTTTATTTTATTTGGTACAATATTTTTTTACATTTCAAAGTTTTCCAGTAATGTTGGCCTCACTGGGTGGCTTGCCCATGCTGAGGCCTTCATTTTATAATATGAAAATATAATCTAAATACAATCTACAATATAAGATAAAATAATACATTTAATATATAATCTTGTGTGTTTGTGAGTGATGTGTGTTTATATTGGTTTTGTGTGTTACGTGTAGGTTTTATTTTTATTTTATGCTATGACATTTTGGTAATATTGTCTTTTTTGTTCTTTAATCCATTTTGTAATTTTGTGTGTGAATTTATTTTTATTTTCCTCAATTTTAATTTCAATTTTTAGACCGTTGAAAGCTTTTATAGCATGGTATTGGTAGTGTCTTTGTCCAAAGCTTGAATTTACTGTCGGAGTTTTTATGTTTTCTTTGTACTCTTGTCTAACTGGTTTGTTAGTGTTATTTTGTGTATGTTGAAATTTATTTATTTTTGTCAAAAATGTAGTTTAGTAGTGTTTTAACGTATAATTGGCGTATATCTAGTACGTCACAGCTGTTGAATATTTGGTCTGTATCAGTCAGTCTATGTTTTTTGAGTATTACTTTCTGTGCGGTTTCTATGTAATTGATAGCCGAGTTTGTTGCTCCTCCCCAAGCAATAATTCCATATTCTATTATTGATTGGCAGAGTGCAAAATATATTGTTTTCAATTGTTTTATTTTATATATGTTTCTTATGTTTAGGAAAATGTGTATTGTTTTGAGAAGTTTATTTGTGATTTGTTTAATGTGAGGTATCCATCTAAGGTTATGGTCAATTACTATTCCTAGATACTTTATTTGTTCTGTTTTTTCTGGAGGAGGGCAATCGCAGATGTTGGTGTTTAAACATTCGTGTATTTTTATGGTGTTTGTGTTGTTTTTTGGCTGTCCCGTGCTATTTATACTGTATGTTGTGAATTTTGTCTTTGATATGTTAAGTGTAAGTATGTTTGAGTCTAGCCATGTTTTCACTTGCGAGATTCTTAAATTCGCTATGTTATATACATTATTCCAATCCTTAGATTTGAAGAGTAAAACTGTGTCGTCAGCATAGCTAACTATTTCACCGTCTATTTTCATGCTGCAAAGTTCATTTATGTAAATAGTAAAAAGAACGGGCCCTAGTATGCTTCCTTGTGGAACTCTATATGTAATCGGCAGTGGTTTACTAGTATGGTTGTTAATTTTGACTTGTTGTGTTCTTTTACTCATATAACTTTTTAATAGTTGGAGTTCCTTGCCTTTGATACAATTAAAATTATTTCAAGATTTGCAGACAACTTTCTCAGAAATAAATACATTAACACTTCAATTAAATGGATGGGGGAACAGATTGAGCAGATCAGTCCATGAAATATTAACATTTTAGTGTGCCTAATGACATTATCCATCACGTTTTTCAATACCTACCCAATATTATTTCTTAATGATATTTTTTTTAACAGATGTGAAGCGGCTGATTGGTCGCCAATTCGAAGACGATAATGTCCAGGCAGATATTCAACATTGGCCTTTTGAGGTCGTGAATGATTACTTAACACCAAAGATTAAAGTTACATACAAAGAAAGTGAGAAGATTTTCTACCCCGAAGAGATAAGCGCCATGATTCTAACGAAGATGAAGCAGACCGCTGAGGCGTACCTCGGAATGGCTGTCAAGGATGCTGTCATCACCGTGCCTGCCTACTTCAACAATTCACAGAGATTAGCCACCATTGATGCAGGAACTATAGCCGGACTTAATGTCCTTGGCATTATTAACGAGCCTACCGCTGCTGCCATTGCTTATGGTCTCGAAAAAGATATAGTAGGCAAGCGTAAGTTTCTCATATACGATCTTGGAGGTGGATCATTTGACGTGACCATTCTAACTTTTGAAGCCGGTGTTTTCAAAGTCCTTTCTACCAGTGGAGATACTAACTTGGGAGGTGAAGACTTCAATAGTCAATTGGTGAACCATTGCTTGGAGGATTTTAAAAGGGTGCACAAAAAAGATCTTAAAATCGATAAAAAATCCTTAAGACGATTGAGAACCGCCTGCGAGCGAGTGAAAATAATTCTTTCTTCAATCACTCAGACGAGCATTGAGATTGACTGCTTATATGAGGGAATTGACTACCAAATATCAATCACCCGAGCCAAATTAGAAGAGTTAAATACTAAACTCTTCCGTTTAACCCTTCAACATATAACTCAATGTCTCGATGATGCCAATATGCACAAAGCTGACGTCGATGAAGTTTTTATCGTTGGAGGTTCTACCCGCATCCCACAGATTCAAAAGCTTCTAAAAGAGTTTTTTGATGGCAAGGAACTGAACAAGTCATTAAACTCCGATGAAGCAGCAGCCTACGGAGCGGCAGTGCAGGCCGCCATCCTCACTGGGGACGATACAGCAAACGTCAAACTCTCTAATGTAACCCCGCTTACACTTGAAATAAAATTCAAGGGAGGTAACACGATCGCAATGATAAAACATAACACTCTGATACCTCTTAAAGAAATGTCAACTTTTGTGACCATGGCCGATAACCAAACCTCCATCGGCATTGAAGTGCATGAGGGTAAAAAGGCTCACCACCATGCGGGTTATTTCACATTGACTAATATACCTCCCAAGCCTCGCGGAGAAGTTAAAATAGACATTACCTTCAAAGTAGATGTTAATGAAATATTGGAAATCGTGTCCGCCACGGCAAATACAATCCAACAAAAGGCCTTGGCTAGTAGAGAAGGGGGACTTGGAATATGGAACAGAATTTGGAGATATTGTAAAGTATTATTTCTTGGCAAGAAAGACGTCTCTACTACGAAAAATGAAACCCAAGAAAATATAAATTTGACTATTAAACAGGAAAGGAGTCGACTTTCCAAGACCGATATCAAGCGTATGACTTATAATACAGAAACGTATCGCAAGGAGGAAGAGACCATCAGAATCGCTATTATCGCCAAGAACAAACTGCAGGATTACTGCTACGAAATCAAAGCCATCCTTCTTGATAAAGAAGACGGTTTATTTGAGAGTGACCATGCAATGATTTTAGAAAAATGCAACGAGACCATTGATTGGGTAGACTCAGACCATATGTTTAAAAAAGAAGACTACGAAAAAAAACACGAGAACCTAGAAGCCAAGTACAAACGATTTATCACAAATAACTCTGGAATCAAAATTCTGACGTCCTTGTGAAAAAAATCTCCAATTTTTGGAATTTATTTTTATTTTTATTGATACATTAGAAGTATTTTATAAATAAAAATTTAATTTATAATATATAAATGTGAGCCCCACTCCGTCAAATTGTGTGTAAATAAAATGAATTGTATTGAAATTATGTAAAATTAAACTAATTTAATTGATATACAGGGTGTATCGGCACGTACCCGACAAACTTTAACCAGCTATTCCTTAGCATATTTGGAGTAAAAAATCTTATGTGCACTTTGCTGTCCGGTAACGTTTTTTTTTAATAAAAAAAATATTATTCATATTTTCACCACATGTCACCACTGTTTTATCCTTTGTCAAAGTTTGAAAACCCATCTGGCAAATATTTTATTCGAATTCCGTTGAATAATGCACGTGTGTACCTATATTGGCGCACACTTACAATCACAACGAAATGGCACGGCACCATTCGTCTCATTTTTAACTATTATTATTTAGTGTGTGCGAAAGAGCGAAGACGCTTTTTGACATACTTGCTTATAACAGCTGTTGAACACGAAACGCTAACAATGCCAATGACAGTGATGTAGTGTGGAAATTTTTTTTTTTTTTGTTTTTAATTGAAAAAAAATGCTACCGGACAGCAAAGTGCCCATAACATTTTTTACTCCAAATGTGCTAAGGAATAGCTGGTTAAAATTTGTCGGGTTAGTGCCGATACACCCTGTATAATAAAATAAAATAAAGTACAGAAATGAAATTAAAATAATCAAGGTAGTTATAAAAACTAAGCAACATGTATTTTATTTATTAATGAAAAACTAATGTTTATAAGACAAGTTTTATGGATAGCATAAGGAATAACAAATAACTATAAGCGATAATTAGTCGCCTGAAATATCCATAGAAGTTTACGCAGTCAACTTAACTTATCGAAATTATCTGAAAGGCAAAAAATTTTTGATCTCCTTTTATTATGTAAAATTGTTCATTCAAGGTTAGACTGCCCTGACACTATAAATTTGCTATCTTTACATAAACCTCCAAAATATACTAGACGGAATATTTTATTCTACAACAATAACTTAGCTACGAATTCTGTGTTAGAAAGAATACATAGGTTGGGCAATGAACTAAGTGATGTCGCTGACATATTTAATATTGCAATACTTAGATGAACACAATATTTTATACCAAGAACAATCGGGATTCAGATGTAATAATTCTTGTGAAACAGCGTTAAATGTAATCGTTGAAGAATGGAAAGAAGGAATGAATAGTAATAAATTTATCTTAGCAATATTCTTGGATTTTCAAAGGGCATTCGAAACCATAGATCGAGAAATATTGATAAGAAAGCTTAAAGAAATTGGTTTCTCAACTCTAGCCATTAAATTAATAAAAGAGTATTTGAAAGACCGAATACAGGTAACAAAAATTAATAATCAATTTTCAAAACCAATGGAAAATAAATTAGGAGTACCACAGGGATCAGTCCTTGGACCTCTATTGTTCATACTCTATATTAATGACATGGTGAAAATATTTTCAAAATGCAAAGTACGACTATTTGCCGATGATACACTTATATATATAATTGGAGAAAACTATGAAGAACTAATAAATATTTTAAATAATGAACTAGATAATGTATCAAGATGGCTAAAAATAAATAAGCTTAAATTAAATACAAAAAAAACAAAATGTATGGTAATTGGTTATAAGAAGACATCCAGTGAAAGCAAAATCAAAATTGATGGTGAAATTATTGAAAATGTTACCGATATAAAATACTTAGGAGTTATAATAGATTCCAAACTCAACTTTAACAAACATGCGGAATATACCCAAAAGAAAATTGGAAAAAAGATATCTTTCTTGGGAAGAATTCGCCAAAAACTGTCCGAAAAAACTGCAATCACCATTTATAACTCCATTATTGCTCCACATTTTAATTACTGCTCAACTATCCTTTTCCTGTGTAACGACCGAGAGCAAAATAAATTTCAAATTCTCCAAAATAGGGCAATGAGAACAATACTCAGACGAAATAGATATTCAAAAGTAAATAAAATGTTAAACGAACTAAATTGGCTAACGGTGAAACAAATGTTGACCTTGAACACGATGATATTTTTACACAAAATAGTAAACAACCTGCTACCCAAATATTTTTCGAATCAAATTGTATACAACAAGGACATACACCAACATAAAACTAGGACGTGCAATGAAATCAGGCTACCAAAGAAGGACAAAGCGAATACCCAGAATAGTATATTTTATAAAGGGATGAAATACTATAACGCGCTGCCGGAAAACCTTAAGTCTGCCCCAATTGAAAAGTTTAAGATGTTGTGTAGGAGCCATATCAAGAAAGAAAAAAAAAACATAGTACATTTAAATGTAATAATTAATTAGTCATTTGTAATCTTAAATGTACAAATTACTAAAATAAAATCAATAAATAAAAAAAAAATTTAAACTTCAATACATTTAAAGCCAAATTAGTCCACCACTTTTTAAATGTAAATAATGTATGTGAAATCTTTATATTTTATTTCGATCTTCTATTGTTTGTTTTATACTGTTGTTAAAAATGAAATTTGTAATTGTTATGTACTTAAAAGCCCAATAGGGCGTCAATAAATAAATAAAAATTGAAAATATCTCCCGACTTAAAAAAATATGTCCTGTCAGGTGCTTTGAATCACTGAGCTACGTGAGAAAGCTTTATCACTAGTGAGAAATTTAGCACTAACAAAGCCTTTCCTACAAAAATAAAGTTTGTTTTTTACAGGTGAAAACATATAATAAGCAGTAATTGTTGATTGAGGTACTAGTACGTATTGAATTATCTGGCGGGTTAGAAAAAAGCCAACATAGCTCAGTGGTTTCAGAGCACCTGACCGGACATCAGACTATTCAACACACCTTTAAAAAGACATTAAAAACGATGAAAAAAAAATATAGACCTCACCTTACCTAACCTAACATACTTAACCCAGTTAATAAAGTTTTTGTTTCATCACTTTCCATGACTTTATATAACTTTTTAAAGATGTGATTAATTATCATTTTGATGATTTCTCCGGTCACTATTTTTAATTTGTATTAATATTTCAGGCGACTAATGATTGCTTATAATTATTTGTTAGCATGTGTTTATTTATTTGTTTTCAATACCCCAAACTAGGCAAATACCCGTATTATGGTGGTAACATAAATAAGAAAATATAAAACCATAAAAAAATGTTGTAAATATATCGCTATACAAATACGAAAATAATAAAATAAAATTAATAATCAATCATAATTAAAATTAAATATATTCTTTCTATCAGCCAAATAAGTATGTTATTATTAGTACGGTTGTGTATGTGTGTGTACTATGTAGGATGTTTTTTTTGTAATACATTTTTTTATGTTCTTTAATCTATTTCTTAATGATGTTTGTAAAATGTTTTTTTCTTTAACTCACTTTTTGTGTCGAGTGTAAAATTGTTAAATGCTTTTATAATAACTAAGTTACATGTATTTTGTGTACCGCCAGTACAATATCTAACGTAATTTTTTTTAAAGTAGTGTATTTTTGTGGTTTTTGAGAAATAACGACCTAAAGGTACGTCCACACCGGTAACGAAATAGCAAAGTTGTATAACAATTGTTTTAAAACATGTATATATGTTGTATAAACTTTGTTGTACAACTTTTATAATTTTGTTATATAACAAGTTACAACTAGCAAACGCGTCCACACCTCATGAAACAAGAAATGCAACACTTTCAATCATTTGAGGATTCAGTAGTAATCATGGCTTCGGAGGAAGAGGTTTTGCTGGCCGCCGCGGCCTGTGTAATTATATCAACTCACCGTCAACCAACTCAGCGCAGATGGTGGGTGCGACCTTCGCTGGAAGCTCGACATCGTTACAGTGGAACTCACCTGATGGAGGATCTGATTGAAGACGGTAGAGATCCCCTTAGTGGGGAAATCAGGGATGATGGGAGTTTTCGGAATTTCGCTCGAATGAGCAGTTCTGACTTTGAATATCTCTTGATCAATGTTGCCCCAACTATTGCAAAGCAGGACACCAATTATCGATGGGCTATACCTGCAAGAGAAAGGCTTGCAGTTACTCTGAGATTTTTGGCGAGTGGTGATTCCTATCAAAGCTTGAGTTACTTATTCAAGATCTCAAAGCAGAGTATTTCCAAGATTGTTCCTGAAGTCTGTAGGGCCCTTATTGTCTTCTTGAAGGATGTAATCAAGGTATGTATATCAATAATTATATTCAAACAAATATTTTATTATGCAAACTTTAATATATATTATGCAAACTTATATACTATTACTTTCAATAATGCTAAATAAAATGAAGAAAAAAAAAACAATTAAAAAGCCAATTACATATCCAGTAAATTCAACGAGTCAGTCGTTGCTTGGTCAACGGGGCTAGGTTCGGCAGATGTGCTAGCTGCAGAGTAAGCATCTGGGCTGACAGCAGAGTAGACTTGCTGGGTACTAGGGTGCAACTGTGGGCTTACGTCACCGTAGAATTGTGGGCTTCCTTGACCGTAGGCTTGTGGGCTTCCTTGACCGTAGACTTGTGGGCTTCCTTGACCGTAGACTTGTGGGCTTCCATGACCGTAGACTTGTGGTCTTCCGCGTAGATCTTGCCTTTCTGCGTGGTACAAAATGTTAGTAAGTTGATGTTTCGTGTCCACCACCAACATTTTATCTTTCAAATTTCTCAGGGCAATAGCTACTTGTTCCCCAAATACATCAAACTCGTCCCTGGTCCTGGCGCTAAGCTTTTTCATTACATCGTATGCTTCCCTGGCCATACTGTCGTTGTGGGATCTCTTTTTGCTGGGTCTTTTCATTTGAGATGGCGGAAGGAAAGTAGACTGTTCTTGCTCTGTCTGTGTCTCTTCTGGCCCCTATAAAGAAAAACAAATTTCATTAATTCAAAGAAATGAAGTGGGTTGTCAACAATAAGTATATGATGAAATATTTTCTTTTTTTGCAGACCCCAAGCAGTCAAGGAGAATGGCTTGATTTAGCTGCTGACTTTGACCAAAAATGGAATTATCCTCACTGCTGTGGCAGCATTGATGGGAAACATATTACGTTGCAAGCTCCCAAACACAGCGGTAGTGATTATTTCAACTACAAAGGGTATTTCAGTATTGTACTTATGGCCATCGTCAACGCAAACTACTGTTTTACTTATGTCAGCATTGGATGCCAAGGGCGAATATCTGATGGTGGCGTGTTTGGCAGTACAGAGTTCAAGAGGCTTCTTGAAACATCACATTTACATTTGCCAGCGGCAACACCTCTGCCTGGGAGAACACTGCCAACTCCTTACGTTTTTGTGTGTGACGACGCTTTTCAGTTACTGCCAAACATGATGAAACCGTATCCGGGGGCACAAGCAAAAGGTTCGCCACAGAGAATATATAATGGCAGACATAGCAGAGCAAGGCGCACTGTGGAAAATGTATTTGGTATAATGTCAGCTGTATTCAGAGTCCTCAGAAAACCCCTGCTTCTTGAGCCCCTAACTGCAGAAAATGTTGTCCTAACTTGTTGCCTCCTCCACAACTTTCTTCGAAAAAGTCAATCAGCATCATCGTACACCCCCCCTGGGACCTTCGATGATGAAGATACCTCCTCCGGTGAAGTTACACCTGGACATTGGAGAATCGTGGGTGAACCAACAGATACCTTTCTGCGGCTCAGAAGGATCCCGAGAAAACCCTCCGACGTCGGCAGAATGGTTCGTAATGAAATCAGCGCTTTTTTTCAATCTGAAGAGGGATCAGTGCCGTGGCAAAACAGATACTGAATGCGAGGGATTAAGTAGGTACCTACCTACATTGTTTTTCTCCTCCCACTTTCTTCTTAGTGACAAATAATTATTATGTAGGTACCTACTAAATAGGTAGTTAACTACTAAATTAAAGTTGAAAAATTAAACTGTATAAAATGTAATTAAAATTAATTAAAGTTTAATTAAAACTGAAGTGTGTTTACCTGTGCCTGATCTGACGCCTGTGTGGACTCATCTGGTTGCTGCAGTTCACCCGTGAGCTGCTGTCCGACTTCTTGTTGGTGCCTCGGTGTGTTTTTATCTTTTAGAAAAAGCAGAGAGTGGAAATATATCCATTTGGTCTTGTAAGGGGCATCAGCTCCGTCTCCACTCTTCCCTTTTTTCAATTCGCGCTGGAATTGTCCAATTAGCATCCGAACTTTCTTCTCCACCTCATCCACGTTTCCTTCAAAATCGGAAGCTAGATCAGCCCAACCATCTTGCTTTTTATTACGGTTTTTGTATTCATTGTGTTGTGGATCCCAAAGTACTGCTTTCTCACGATACTGCTCAATCAATCTTTCGGTATTCTCCTTCGTCCACTCCATCTCCAAAAGACCTCAAAAAATACCTCACAAAATACACAAAACAAAGAACGCCAGTCAAATTAAAAAAAACTCCACGCACTCAGACACACTCACTTACAGATAGTTCTCCATCAACTGATGGGAGGACACTGAAAGGTGGGTTGTTTGTTTTTTGTGTTTTTTTTTTTTGTTTTGTTGTGTGTGTGGACGAGCTTGCAACTTGTTATACAACCAAGTTATCTAATTCCTTTGATCTTTACCGACAACCTCTGGGTAACATGTAACCTGCTATAAAAACAGAAAAAAAGTTACACAACATCGTGTTATACAACATTTTTCAGTTGAATTTCTAACAAGTTACATAACATTGGTTATATAACTCTTTGTAACACGTTTTGTTACTGGTGTGGACGCACCTTAAGAAATGTAGTATCACCATATTTTACCGTTAACTAAGCAATAAAATGTGGCATCTACACAAAATTTTGTTCAAAAGTGACATATCCCTCGTCGTTGCCACATTTTAGATAAGTACAAAAACCATGCCCCTTTTAAAATATGTATTATTATCGAAAATGCCACCTTTTTGGTATGAACGCTCATTCAGTTTCAATCTTGTTCCAACTTGTCGTCATTTTTATTGTTTTTCTCGTTCATTATGAAATAGTAATACGCGGAAGTCGGGTGTGTTTGGTTTGGTTTTAATTGATATCTACAAGTAACTAATTCATGGCTTACATAATAAGTGGAAACATTGAAGAAGTTTAGATTTTCCCAGTCGAAGATACTCTCAGTATCACCCTGGTGTAAGACCACCATTCAGAATTGAAACGTTGCCTTAAAAGGCTTTGGCCATGCTTGGCTAACCAGATCTGAATAGCTAGTTACTTTCCCACCTTCCTCTTCCCCATCTCCTTCCCCTTCCCAATACATTCAGGCACACAAAATACCTCAATTGGTGATGCCATAGTCTGACTAGCTCCAGTCGGTTGGAAACAGTCGGGACTCTTGAGCGGTTTCACAAAAAAATGATTTCCCAATGATAATACTCCCCTATACCTATATTGCTATCTTTCAAAAACATTATTAATGATTGCGTTCAATAAAATGTGTTTTATTTCTTTTTCGATGAATCATGAGTATTTATTAACTCATTATTAAACCAAATAATCTTGCGTTGATAAAAAAAGATTCAATATTATTATTTCTTCGATATGGATGACTTTGTGGTAAATGCTATAGATAAAACCATATCAATAGACGAAAGAATATATACATCGGTGAACGAAACAAACAATATATTAGCGATAAATTCCGAAGTTAGCCTAACCATATTTCATATGAATGTAAGGAGCATAGAATGGCATTTAGACGAACTCCTGGTAACAATAAAATCACTTAACAGACTAGACTGCATAATATTAACAGAGACGCATTCATCGAGCGATATAAATTATAATGTTCCGGGTTATACATACTATGCAACAAATACCCAAATTAATAAAAACAGCGAAATCGCAAAATTTATTTCAAATAAATATGTTGTGACTTTTGACAGAGAAATCCACATGCACAATGTAAACACAGGCTAGCCTAGTGAGGCGGTATTTGAGAAACCACAACTGTACTTTTATTTTCTATTTACCTTCAAAATATTATGTTTGTATTAATAGTTCTTCATTTTTGTTAATTTTATAACCTTAAATATAAAAGTTACAAATCAATGTACACCATAATATGTATGTATGGTTGTAATGTGTAAACTTTACTAAATAAAGATATTATTATTATTAAACATTTTAAATATGGAAATCAGTTTCCAAAAGTACACCTTTAGCATATTCGCTATATATAGAACCCATGCCTCAATATTACTAACCTATGTAGATGAACTAAAACACATTCTTCTTGCGAACAGAAATAAGAAAACCATCATTGTCGGAGACATTAACCTCAATATCGCAAATGATTACCCATCCTATGACAAAGATAATTATCTGATTATGATGGCAGAATTAAATTATATTTTCGTAGAAAGCAATCACTTTGTGGTTTAACATTTTAATGAAATAAAAACAATATTTTTTGTTTAAAACCACGAATTCTTATTAATTTTAAGACCGACCGGTTTCGCTACACTCGAACATCGTCAGGGTACAAAATTAAACTAATCAATAATACAAAATGTGTCATTATATATACATACAGAGGGAGATAGAAAGTAAAACCAAAATTATATATAATTATATATGTAAATTATATTTCGTGTATTAATTCATTTACGAGAATTATCACAGGTCAACGACCTTCATGCATAGATCATGTGTTCACAAATATTCAAGATATAAAAAAACATGGTATCTGCAGTCATACAAACGACAATCACAGATCATTTCGGGTGCATTTTTACGTACAATTATGATAAAAAATGTTTACCAATACAAACTCTACTCCGGATAAGGACAACGGCCGACGCAAAATGCTCAACATAAATGCCCTAGTACATAATCTAGATAAAGAGAAATGGCACGACATCTTCAATTGTAATGACACTAATAAATGCTTCGAACTATCTGAAAAAAAACTATCAACGCACGTAAGTACTGCACTATTCATTGATTCCAGAAAACAATCATCAAAATTTAAACCGGTTAAGCCATGGATAACTTTTGGATTAATTGTATCAATCAGACACAAAGAAGCACTATACAAAAAATTATCCGACAACCTACAAATGAAACACTAAAGAATCACCTAAAAGCATACAAAAACAAACTTACTTATTTAATAAAAAACACAAAAGAAAACTATTTTCGGCAAAAATTGGAAGCAACGGAGAACGATGCAAAATGTCTGACATGTTGTAAATGAAATCATAGACAAGAAAAAACATAAAAAAATGAAATACATAGCATCACACATAACAATATCAAAATAAGATGCAAAGAAAATCCTTTAGATGCCGCTAACTTATTCAACAACTTCTTTGCAAATATAGGCAAAAACCTTGCAAACAAAATTCAAAAAGTACCGTCCAATGACGTACAGAACCTTAACATTAATATCTCAAACAAAATTGACATGTTTCACCTTATTTCAGCACAGGAAATTAAGCAAATCATTTCAAGCATGAAGGGAAGATCAGCACCAGGTTTCGATGGAATTACTGTCGAAACATTAAAAATTATCAAAAAACATATCTCAAAACCCTTAACACATTTAATCAACATAAGTCTCCAAAGCGGAATATTCCCAACTGTATATAAACAAACCATCATCACTCCAATTCATAAATCTGGCAACCCAGAAGAAGTGTCAAATTATCGTCCAATATCGGTGATCTCAAACATTGCGAAAATCTTTGAAAAAATTATCAAAAAAAGTTTTTTTTTTTTTTTAATTTATTAAGTAAATAGAAACAATTTTTGTACAAAATTAAGGTAGTCCCACAAAGCTGTCATATGGCAGCTTGTCTGTAGGTTCTACCAACTAAAAATTCTACTAAAAACAAGTTATACATATACATAGATACATCCAAAAAAATTCAAGGATACATGAAATTTTCATACATTAGCCACAGCTTTACCATTTTTGGACATAGTCTCATTTTTTTCAAATTTAAGATTTTTATTGATTTTATTGAAAATCACTGGAATTATATATTGAAGAGTACGGCTTCCATATTTATTTAATATTCGAGGAGTTATTAGACCCTTTCCTTCTTTAAATCTTGTGGTATGTTTGTGTACCAGTGGGTGTTTGTATGAGCTTTCCACCATGTTATCCATAATAATAGTGAACCATAAGAGACCTTTTATTGTAAGCAGGCTCTCTGATCCATATAGTACTTTTAAGGTATGTCTCTGATTGTAAATATTAGATGTGACAATGTTTTTTACTATGGCAGTTTGTAAATTTTGAATATATTTAATGTAAATAGTGCGTCCCCAAGTTCGAATTCCGTATCTTAGGAGGGATTTGACCATAGAAAAATATAAGAGTTTAAGAGTGCAATGAGGTAAAATAAATTTTAAATTGTAAAAGTTACAAGCTAAGAATCTGAGCTGGTTACAAATTTTTGCCACTTGTTTATCCCACTTAAAACTATTATCAACAATTATTCCCAGATAAGTATATTCATTTATGAAATCAATTTTTTCACAGTCGCAAATATTAACAATTTCTCTATGTATACAGTCAAAACTATGAGCGGTTATTTTAGGTATATTCCACATTTTCAAACTCTGTGATCTTATATACATGCATTTAGTTTTTTAACATTAATAATTAGTTCTACATCATGGGTCCATTTGAGAAGCTCGTTAAAGTCTCTTTGTAATTCTTGTATAGCTATTAAGGGGTTTTCATTTGATACTACAAGAGCAGTATCATCAGCAAAAATGAATCTACGAGCTTTTTTGAAAATCTTACACAAGGCAATAACATATATAATATATAATTTTGGACCTCGAATTGACCCTTGCGGTACTCCTGATTTGATATATCTTGACTTACTAATTATATTTAAAAATTTTACACTCATTTTTCTATTTGATAAATAGTTTTTGAAGAATAAGAGGAGTTTACCCCGGATTCCTATAATTTCAAGTACTTTAATTATTTGTTTATGTCTGAGTGTAGCGAAAGCTTTTGAGAAATCAATAAATAGAACCAGTACATGTTGTTTAGAGTTAAGTTGTGAATTTATATAATTAGAAAAATTTTCAAGCAATTTATCGCAACTTTTTTTTTTTTGAAAACCATACTGGCATTCATCAATAATACTCAGATTTTTTAAATATTTATCTAAATTTATAGATATATATTTTTCCAAAATTTTTTTCAATGCAGGTAGTATAAAAATCGGTCTGTAATTATTTATTAAGGAGTGATTTCCATTTTTAAAGATAGTCCTTCCAATGCTATATTTTAATTCATCAGGAATGTGGCTCGTGTCAATTATTCTGTCAATTAAGTGGGTAATTACAGGACTAAGTAATTTTACATACTTTTTTAAATCATACATACGAATTAAATCTACGCCTGGTGTCTTGGAATTTTTCATACCTCCGATTATTAATTCAATTTGCTTTGCATTAGCTCTTGGTAGGTACATTGAATGAGGTAAATATTCTTGCACGTATTTAGACGCTCGGACATTACATTCGTGTACTAACTTATTTACTCCCTCATCAAAGAAGTCTGCAAAATTTTCTGCCACTACATCTGTCGAATTAGACTTTAAGAAATATTTTGATATGACTTCATCACAACCGGATTTATCTTTCTTTCCTAAAATTTCATTCCATGTTTTTTTAATGTCTTTGAAACAGTGATTAAACTTATTTTTTTTTGTGTTTAATATTAGTTTATTTAATTTATTTCTGTATTTCTTGAATTCGATTTCATACTTTTTGTTGTTAGGTGAGTTTTTCCATTTCCTCCAAAGAGTATCTCGTGTTTGTATATTTTCAATAAGAACCTCATTCATCCATTTTTTTTTGGTAATTCCGATGGTTATTAGTTTTTAATTTTGTGAAGCTACTTATTTCATAAATTGACTGAATTTATTGACAAAAATGACGTAATTCACGGCAACCAATATGGATTTATGAAAAATAGAAGTACCCAAGATGCAATTGCCAAATTATCGAACATAATCCAGGACACATTAGAAAAATCTTTGAAATGACTCGGAATCTTCATAGATCTTAAAAAAGCTTTCGATAGTATTTCTCATAATAAACTTATTGAAAAATTGAATTGTGTTGGGATAAACGATAAAGCTCTAAAATGGATAAAAAGCTATTTATTTGAACGATGCCAAGTAGTCAAGATAAACAACTCACTTAGTCTACCACTAACAAGTAATTTCGGGATACCGCAAGGCACAGTCCTAGGCCCCCTACTATTTATAATTTATGTCAACGATATTTTCAAACTACCACTTAACGCAAACATAATATCCTATGCCGATGACACAGCTATCATAGTGAATGGGATCGACTGCAATATAGTAAACGAACAAGCAAATAATAGCATGAACACATTGAAACAATGGTTTGATACAAATCTTCTCTCATTGAAAACTAACAAGACATACTATATACATTTCTCAATTAACAAACTACAAACCCTCCCTAACACTAAAATAATTATTCACAATAACAAATGTAATAAAAAATATGTATCCAAGGCTGTTCAATATTGAACTCAGTATCAGAAATTAAATATCTCGGAGTGATAATAGAACAACGTGAAGTGGAAAAGACATATCTGTGAATTGGTTAAGCGTATCAGAAAGTGTGTATACATATTCATAAGATTAAGAAATATTTTAGAAAGAAATAACCTAAAAAGAGTATACAACGCACTAATCCAGTCGTTAATTCAATACGGAATTATTGGATGGGGGGGTCATACAATAAGATTCTAACCCCGATCAAAGTGGTCCAGAAGCTAATCCTCAAAGTAATCCTCAAGAAACCCTTTACGTATCCAACAGAAACGCTATTTACAGATTTCGGGGTGCCCCGAGTAGAAGATATATTCAAGAAAAATGCAATTATCCAAATTTATAAAGATAATATAATCAAAAAATTTGAAACCCACTTATCTAAAAGATTTCAATACAATATCAAAATTCCAAAATGTAATACCAAACAAATGCAAAATAACTATAAATATTTAGGAATAAAGTATTTCAACAACCTTCCGATTGAAATAAAGAAATTAAAGGATATTATCATAAGCATCTATGGACAAGTGAAAACAACAGCTGATTCTGACAGATCCATATTTAATGACAAAAGTAGTGAAATTTAAGCAAATTTAGCAAGTAATTAAAGTTGAAACATATAAACTAGTGAAAAATTAATCAAAATAATATTGTATTTCGTGGTGACAGTCCGAAACAACTTGCGAAAAATTACGCATAACGAATTCACTGTCATTGTAAGCTACAACCACAGACAATTTATGTTTTTGAATTTTTGAAATCTTTTTGAATTTGTGAAGAGGTTTTTTTTTTTTTTGTCATAGATAAATATGTTAAATTATTTTTAACTCAATGAGGGATATTTCTGAACAACTGTAAGAAACCTACCTACAAACTAAGAAATAAATCAACCAAAATGTCTAAAACTCGCAAGGTTTGCAGTGCACAGAAAGATACATCTTCACCTTTAGCAACCACGTCTGGCCCTATTGATTCACCGTCGGCGCATCAGTCAATGATTAACATTGACACTGTCTCATTAATCATTTTTTTTGAGTCGAAACTTAAAATCATGCGCACTGAAAACAAGAAAGCAATTGGCGCTGTTCAGTTAAAATTAGATGCGCTGTCTAACGAATGGAAGGACCAATACACAAAAATTCTGGGATGTGTGAGCGTTCTCCAAGAAGAAAACTCAAACCTCCGGCAAGAAGTCCAGTCACTCCGAGATGCACAAGATGAAATGGAGCAGCGCAGCAGAATATGCAATGTAGACATCCATGGGATTCCCGAAGCAAAGGGCGAAAATTTGATGACATTAATAGAGAAAATAGGATCCAACATTAACGTCCCGCTTCCAAGTAGCTGTGTGGTTTCTGCGCATCGCGTCGCCCGCGGCCACTCCTCGCCCTCCAACCGTCCATGCAATATAGTCGTCCAGCTCTCCACAAAGCGACTCCGTGATGATGTTATCGCTGCAGCAAGGACTCGCCGCGGCCTTTCCACGGAACAATTAGGATTTGGTGCTCCCACCACCAATTTTTATATAAACGAGCACCTTACATTGAAAAATAAAATCCTATTTGCCAAAACGCGAGCCGCCGGAAAATCTAACGGCTAAATACATATGGGTGCGGAACGGCAGTATTCTGGCGAAGAGGAACGATCTCTCTCGGGTTTTCACCATTCGCCGTGAGGGAGACCTTCAAAAGATAATCACACATGATCAGCAAAACATGTGACTACAAACATGTTACTGCTGTCTTCGGTATCCGCTTTCTCACAGTATTCTGTATCCTGTAATTTGTTTCTTTCAAAGCTACTTTATATATTTGTTTACCGCGCAATATCCCTATAACTTTAAACCAATACCATGTTTCTCACATATTCATTCACATTCTAAAATGTCAACATATTTCACATTCCTTGATTTAATAAGTAGTCTATGTTTTTTTATGTAATTTCGAAGCCTCATAAACCCTGCATAATGTATCACTCGTGCGATTGTGGAATATGTCAAACGGCACTCCTACTCTGGTGAAATGATCTCATCATCATCTATATCCATTTATTACCAGAACTTTAAAACAACAACAATACTATTTGACAGTGCAAACGTCAACAATTCCTCTCCAGTCTAAATAATAAAAATAACGTTCTTACAGTAAATCTGAACACTAAAACAACACATAATATTAATAGTAAGTGCTAACTTTATTAAAATAAAGTGTTAAAACTGCAGTTTTTTAGTGTCCCAGTGCCAAAAGTTCAAAAACGGAAATTAAATACGCCTATACAAAATTCATATCACTCTACCTTGCGTCAGTGTAGTTAAACCAGTGGTTCTGAAACGGAGTTCAATTATTTATATAATAAAAAATAAAAATAATAATTATAATTATAATAATATACAATGGATGTCCAATCATATATCTCAAATGCAGAAAGAGCAGTCAACGCCATAAACAAAGTGCTTCTTGACCCTGGAAATAAGTTCAACAAGGACCAAATCGCAAAAATTACACCCATAGCATGCGAAATCTTAGCAGCAATCGGCAGCATGTCGGCAGCGGTAGCTGCCAAAACTGGTGCCTTGGAAGGAGAACTGCGGGCATACAAAGATATTCAAAAAATTATTCCATCTCAAAACAATATTAATATCTGTGAGGTAATCCACGAAATGAACGAAATTACGGAGAGGTCGAAAAATATAATTTTGTACAATGTACCTGAAAGTGCAAAGGTAACAGCTACTGACAAAATCTTGGATGACCAAACTGCAGTAACGGAAATAATTTCCAATATAGATATACCTGCAAAAAATAAAATTATTAAAGTTTACCGATTTGGTAATAATAATAATAACAAGCCAAGACCAATTAAAATCCAGTTTGAAGACTCCCAGACAGCTAAAATACTACAAGGAAAAAAACATCTCTTAAAGAATAATGTACGCATTTACTCTGACTCGACCCCAGCACAGCAAAAGCACCTAATGGACTTACGGACGGAACTTGAAAAACGTAAAGCCAATGGAGAAACGGACATAACTATAAAGTATATAAATTCGTCACCTAAAATAGTCGACATCCATCCAAAAAACCGAGTATAACTAAGCTGAAAATATACTACCAAAACATCCGTGGACTACGAACAAAACTAGACGATCTACACGCAGCTCTTCCGTCCCATCATCATGACGTATATGCACTTACGGAAACCTGGCTTGACTCTGCAATAAAATCATCTGAACTTGGACTTACTAACTACAAAATTTTTCGTTGTGACAGAAATGCCAGATCAAGTTCGAAGTCAAGAGGTGGAGGTGTTTTAATAGCAATTAAACGAAAGTACTCATCTAGGAAGTTACCGACGAAAAACAACAACATTGAACATTTGTTTGTGCAAATCTCTACTGGACTGGAAAAAATTATTATTGGAACCACCTACCTACCACCACTCTCCGATATTCAAACATACAGAAACCATTGTGAAGACGTTGAACATCTCCTGTCAAAATATCCAAACTCAAAACTTGTTATTCTTGGAGACTACAACCTTCCAAATCTAAAATGGGAATCCAACGACAGCGGCTACATCACAAACGAAAGCGAAAATGACCGGGCACGAGAAATCTTGGACACAGCAAATTTTTTAAACCTGTACCAGCACAATTTCATCTATAATAATAACGATCGCTTACTAGACTTGGTACTATCAAACATCCCTAAAATATCTGTAGAACTGTCTAATGATCCGCTCCTACCTGCCGACAATCACCATCCTCCCCTATACACGAAATTAAACATACCCTGTGATAACGATGCCAAACCTGAACAAAAAACTCTGAACTTTAAACGAGCAGACTTTGACTCAATTAACTGCCATCTCTCAAATATAGACTGGTCTTTTTTGTCCGATGAAAATATTGATAAATCTTTAGACATACTTTATTTTACATTTTCTAACACTATTAAATCCTATGTACCTTTTTACACGCCGAAAAAGTATACTTACCCAGTTTGGTTCTCATCGGAGCTATCTGCCTCACTTCAGCAAAAAAAAAGTCAACACAAAAAATTCAAACAAAGCAAATCCATAGCTGATTATATAAACTTTAGGGAAACTAGGAAAAAATGTAAAGATCTTTCTAAACATTGCTACAAAATGTACATAACTACCATCGAGAATAATGTTTTTAAATCCAAAAATCTCTGGAAATTTCTTAAAAAAATTAACAATGAAAACACGGATTACCCACCAATAATGCAAATGAATGGAATCAGTGCAAACAATACACAAGACATTGTAAACCTTTTTTCAGATTTCTTCAAAAACGTATACGATGACGAAACCCCCGATGATAAAATACCCAAATACAAATTTAGTAATACTCACACTTAACAAATTGCCATATCACACAAAAATCTTGCGAAAAGAAATTACTTTCCTTAGACACTGACAAATCTGCTGGCCCAGACAACATTCCACCAATATTCCTTAAAAAATGCTCCAATGCATTATCTAAACCGCTTACAGTACTATTCAACCGCCTCTTGTTCCTTGGATATTTTTCAAGCCGCTGGAAATCGAGCTTCATTACACCTATCCTCAAAAAAGGAGACGACACTGACATAACCAATTATCGCCCCATTTGTATACAGTCAGTACTTTCTAAGCTTTTTGAATCAATGGTCCTTGATGAAATCTATCCCAAATTGATAAAACTAATCGACCAAAAACAACACGGTTTTATCAAAGGTAGATCAACCGCAACTAACGTAACAATATTTCAAAACTTTATATTAGAATCTTTTGCAAAAAATAAACAAGTCGACTGCATATATACAGACTTTTCAAAAGCATTCGACAAAGTATCCCATAAACTACTAACCCGAAAACTATTTGCCCTAGGAGTAAGAGACAACATGCTAAAATGGTTTACTAGCTATTTAACTAATCGTAAACTATTTGTTAAAATAAAATCTTTGCTATCGAAAGCTTTCTGTGCGACCAGTGGCCTACCGCAAGGTAGTCACCTTGGTCCGGTTTTGTTTCTCATTTTCATTAACGATATAACAAATTGCTTCGACGATGTCGAGGTATTGCTCTTTGCTGATGACATCAAGCTATACAAAAAAATAACTGATGTAAATCATTGCCAAATACTACAATCAAATATTAATAAGTTTAAAGATTGGTGCGTACAAAATAATCTGTTTTTAAATGTAGACAAATGCAAAACCCTGACTTTCTGCAGAAATAAAAATCCTGTTTTATTTGAATATTCCATTAACAATACAGCTTTAGAAAGAGTCACGGAAATGAGAGATCTCGGAATTATTTTGGATGAAAAACTAAGTTTCGCCAATCATATCCACCAAATTGTAAACAAAGGCATGAAAACACTAGGCTTCGTATTAAGAACAACTAAAAACTTTAACTCCATACAAGCCATTGAACTGTTATACATATCTCTAGTTAGAAGCATAATTGAATATAACTCAGTAGTTTGGTCTCCCTCTTACAAAATTCACATTAATAACATTGAGCGAATACAAAAAAAATTTCTGCGTTTTATAAATTTTAAATTAAATATCCCACTAGAAGACTTACAATATCATTTCTTATTAAACACTCTAAAAATACACACATTGGAAGACAGGCGTAAAATAAACGACTTAACTTTTTTATTCAAGATTCTAAACTCTAAATTCGACTGTTGCAAACTTCTGCAACTCATAAACTTACGAATACCTACAATAACAACACGACAAAATACACTATTCCACTGCAACACACATAAGCGCAATTACATTGCGAACTCCCCAATACAACGGTTTCACACTATGGGAAACCAATACTTAGGTGATGTCGATATATTTAATATTAACTTTGCGAATTTTGTGGATTACGTAAAAGACCTATTTCAATACTATTCCTAAATGGAAGTTATATTTTTGTAAACCAGTCAAATCGCTGTATTTTTTAATTTATGTTCTTGTTATTTTTAATTTTGTTTCTCGCATATACTTATGTAATTTTATTTTTATTATTTCTTTCTTTTCTTTCTTATGTTTCAAAACTGTCATTAAATTTGTACCACCCACATGTAAAAGCCCTCTGGGCGTTAAATAAATAAATAAATAGAACTGTAGTGGTATTAGGACCAAAACCCAGGAGCTACTAATTAATGTATTATCGAATAACTACGACGTTATAGTTCTAGTTGAAACATGTCTTGTAGCAAGTATAAATACGACTGAATTCATAGATTCGCGTTACACGGTGTTCCGACGTGATAGGGACCGTACACTCACTGGTAAAATGGACGGAGGCGGTGTGTTGGTAGCAGTGCGCAAGGAGCTTTCATCTTCCCGGCTCGATGACTGGGAAAATGGTCAAATCGAACAAATCTTCGTTTCTATTCCGGTAAGGTCTTTCAATCTCATCATATGTGCAGTATACATACCTCCTGCCTCACAACCTACGGACTATGATACGTTCTCAAAAAACCTGAAATCTGTATATTCATCACAACCAAATAATATTTTTCTGTACTAGGAGATATGAATCTACCAACTCTGACTTGGTCATTTTCCGAAGACAGCAGTCAAGGTCACGCCTCCTCAAATACGGCTGCATCGAAAACTTTGCTTCAAGCAATGTCGTTGATGGACTTACTCCAATATAACTGCATACCTAACCATAATGAAAAATACTTAGATCTCGTATTCTACAGTCGCGAAACAAATGTTACACGTAGCAACAACCCTCTCCTCTCAGAGGATAGACACCACCCAGCCCTTGAATTTGATATATCCTTCGTAATTCAACCAAAAATCAAAAACAAAATACAGCGTAGGCGCAATTTCAGGAAAGCAAATTATGCTCAGATTAATGAGGACATTAATTGTATTGATTGGTTATCTGAAATCGCAAATTTATCAGCCGAAAAAGCAGTAGATCGATTCTATTTTAAAATAAACAATGTAATTGATAAGCTTATTCCAGTATTGGCACGACGAAATGACAAATTCCCCATATGATTTACTCCAGAACTTATTAGGTTATCAAGGAAAAAAGATAAAGTCTGGCTCAATTGGAAGACATATAAAGGTCTTTCTGATTATCGTGAATTTTCTTTCTTACGTGCTACATACAAAAAATTGACTTATGAAACCCGAAGGTTATTTTTTGACAACATCGAAAGTTCACTGCAAAATAAAATCAAAAGCTTTTGGTCATACATATCCTGATTAAAATCGTCTGATGGATACCCTGCTGCAATGTCCTTCGAAGGGCGCAAATCTAACGATGCCCAGGAAATTTGTGATATGTTCTCTGAATTCTTTAAGTCAACATTTGAACCTTCATCTATCAATGACCCAATTATTAACATTGACCAACTTGAGGAAGTTCAGGACTCTGGACTTGCGCACATTCACACAATTAAACTAACGGAAAAAAAGTGCAATCGAGTTTAAAATCGATAGACAAAAACAAGGGTGCGGGTCACGATGGAATACCGGCGTTTTTCCTTAGATCTGCTGCGTCGTCACTGTGTGTGCCGCTTACCATAATATTTAATAAATGCCTGAGTGATGGGGTTTTCCCTGATAGGTGGAAGTTGGCCTATATTATATCGGTCCACAAGGGTGACTCGCGTCAAAGAGTGGAAAACTATAGGCCAATATCCATTCTCTCGGCGATCCCTAAACTATTGGAAAGACTTGTCCATGACTATATATATCCCTAGCTTGCTGCCAAAATTACTAAACAACAACACGGGTTTGTAAAAGGCAAATCTACCATGAGTAAATTACTTATTTACTCAAACTTCTTATTTACTAGCATGGATCGAGGCCACCAGGTAGATTCAATATATTGCGATATCAAAAAAGCCTTCGACAAGGTTGACCACCTTATTCTTATTAAAAAAATTATGTACAACGGAATTAGAGGAAATTTATTACGTTGGTTTATCTCATATTTAACAAAAAGACAACAAGCCGTAGCATTACGAGGACACACTTTTACATGGGAACCAGTTACTTCTGGCGTGCCACAAGGGTCAATCCTGGGTGCGCTGTTGTTTATTCTTTTTATTAACACTGTTACTAAATGTTTCGTGCATTGTTTATATCTTTTGTACGCTGATGACATAAAAATATTTGCCATTGTTCGGAATTTAAACGATTGTCTGCTCATACAAAGCGACTTAGTAAGGTTCGAAACGTTTTGCAATGAAAACAAAATTTACCTAAGTTACAATAAATGTAAACAAATAAGTTTTACTAAAAATCACAACGCTATCAAACACAATTATTGTATTGGTAATTATTTACTCGAGCGCGTTTACTGTATAAGAGATCTAGGCGTACTTTTTGATTCCAAACTCCACTTCGATGCGCACATTGATAATATTGTGAATAAAGCTTACAGCATGCTAGGATTTGTCATCAGAAACAGCCGTGAATTTCGAAAACCTGAAACATATCTTCTTCTTTACCATACTCTGGTCCGTTCTCAACTTGAATACTGCACCTCCATATGGAATCCACTTTACGATATCTATAAAGAAAATATTGAAAGTATTCAAAAGAAATTTCTGCGATGCCTCAATTACAGAATGAGCGCACCCAAACGCGGGTACATAAATATGCTCTCGAGTTATAACGTCTCCACTCTATCTAACCGGCGAACATACCTTGATCTCATGACTCTGTATAAAATCTGTAACAACGTTATTGACTGTCCCGACTTACTGATATTAATAAACTTCAAAGTACCACCCAGAGTAACAAGGCTTAACGACTTATTCCACATTAGCAGGACGCTTACAAATGCTGGTGTCAGGGATCCAATCAGAAGAATGTGCGAATAACTTAATCAGAATCAAAACCTCAAGGACTCTGACTTATTTTTTGATACACGCACTACTTTTAGTAAAAAAATGAAGACTGTTTCCCTACAAAGTTCAAAGTAAACAATTTAGACATACTTCGTTTAAATAAAAATATTTTTTTAATTTCTGTTTAACATTGTTTATCTATTTATATAAACATATTTTTTTGTTTTACCCTCTAAATTTTTTCAAAAATAATTTGTAAATTCTTATAAGGATATTGCGCATTTCTTTCATATCACTATTTGTAAAATAATATTCTTATGTATATATTTTTCCCCTATTCATAAGTCAAAATATTTGTAAATGTTTTTAACTGCTGTTTAAGTCAATTCGTGAGAAATAGTTTGGATGCAGGTGAATTCTCTAATTGATTTTTTGTATATTCTTGTCAATTGATATCTGTATCTGTTTTTTCTCCTAAATACAAAAAAAAAACATACTTAAACTAAAACTGAAGTTACTCTTTCAGAAATAATTAACTAAATAATTGCCTGTTTTTCCCTTCATTGATATTTATTATCAGTCTATACTCATCTCCACTGTATATAGATTTTGTCTCTTTATATATATATATATATATATATTTTTTTTATTGACCAATATACATATAATATATAATATTAGTGGTAACAATACCTCCCTAATTGAGAAATTCTCGTGTTTAGGGAGGGAGCACTATCAAATTGACAGTACTATACATACTTGTCAGTTGTTACAATTTGGATGCATGAAGGACTACTTTTTTTATACATAATGAAAATATAAGTTGCAATTTTTTTTTTTTTTGTAAATAATGAAATTTTTTTTTTATACATAATGAAAAATATAAGATGGCATTTGTTTTGTACATAATGGAAATATAGGTTGGCACATCGTAACACATACTTAGAAATTATATAATAGTAAAATGTTTTTTGAGTTTTTGTTTAAAAATTTCATAATTCCTCTCGGATTGTATTTCTATAGGGAGTTCGTTAAAGCATTTTATTGCCGAGTATGTGTAATGATGTTGGGCTGTTGTAGTATTAAGTTTAGGGATTATTATTTGTCCTAAGGTTCTCGGTCTGGTGCTGAATGACTTTATTGTTAGTTTGTCTTTATGGATTTGTAGCAATGCGTTTTTTTGATAAATTTTATTTATTGGTAATACTTTGAATTCATCGAATAATTTTTGAGTTGAATAGTCTAATTGTTTCTTTAGAATTATTTTGATGAGTCTTCTATGTACTATTTCAAGTGGGGTTAAGTTGGTTTTATACGCTCCTCCCCATCCTATTATTCCGTATTGCAGAACTGATTGGGCTAATGCATAGTAAACCTTTAGTAGCAAAGATTTATGTAATATATTTCTTAGTTTGAGGAATACGTAATAAAGTTTACGTATTCTATTTACAGTTTGCGCAATTTGTTCTGTCCATTTAATATTTTGGTCTATAATTATGCCTAAATATTTAATATTACTCTTTTTTGAGATTTTGAGCATTTAGGTGAATTGCAGTTGTCAGTATAATTATTACAAGAGTTATGGATAGTTATATTGGAATTTATTGTTGGGTGCATTTTGTCTGATAATGTGAAAGTCATGAAATAGGTTTTGTCAGAGTTTAAGGAGAGGTAGTTGTCATCCAACCATTTTTTTAAGTTGTTTATTTCTATATTCGCAGTTTGATAGGCTTCTTCCCAAGTTTTTTTTTCTATGATTAAAACTGTGTCGTCGGCGAAAGATATGATTTTTCCATTTTTTGGTACTGTAAGCATTTCATTCACATAAATGATAAACAATATTGGGCCTAGAACTGTCCCTTGAGGAATTCCAAATTCGGAATAGGTGGGTTCACTCAATATATTATTAATTTTTACGTGTTGGTGTCTTTTATGAAGATAACTTTTAAACCATTCTTTAACTGTTCCTTGAATTCCAATATTTTCTAATTTTTTTATTAGCTTCTTGTGGCTTATACTGTCAAAGGCTTTTCTTAGATCGATGAATATACTGAAACATTTATTTCCCGAGTTAAGAGCATTATATATTATAGAGGTTATTTTTGCGATTGCATCTTGCGTACCTAAATTTTCTCTGAAGCCGAATTGGTTATCATTAATAATTTTATTTGAAGTGATATGTTTAGTTAATTGTGACTTTACGACTTTTTCAAATATTTTTGCTACGTTAGATACAATAGATATAGGACGGTAGTTCGAGACGTCAGATGTAATTCCTGATTTGAAGATCGGGGTTATTATTGTATTTTTATATATTTTTGGGTAGATTCCTTGCTGTATGCTGTTATTAATGATATGTGCAATTGGTTTTGATATTAATTGTCTCATTTGTTTTAATGCATTTACTGTGATATCATCAAAACCAGGGCTCGCGGACACTCGTAGGTTCATTATAATTTTTTCTATTTCTATTTGGGTGCATTTTTCAAATTTTTCGAAAATATTTTGGCAAGTTTGTGTGGATGTATTGGTAGTATTTTTAGGTTGGAACGAGTCGATTTTTTTGGCTAGTTTCTCTCCGACTTTAGCGAAGTAGTTGTTGAAAATATTTGCAATTTTAGTTGGTTCTTTTATTGAGTCTATTGTTTCGTTGTCATAAGTTATTTTATTTATTTGTTTATTTTTACTACCGTTGCCGATAATGTTGTTAATTGTAGCCCAGACTTTTTTGTTATCTTTACCGCAATCTTCAATTTTTACCTTGAAGTAATTTTCTTTTGTTTTTTTAATTAAATTTGTAAGATTGTTTCTGTATTTTTTATATAATTCTAATAAAGTTAAGTCATTAGGTTGTTTTCGGGTTTGATAAAATAGTTTTTTTAATTGAGGTAACTATTCCATGGGTGATCCAGGGCTTAATTTTTCTATGTTTTGATTTAGGTTTAACGTTTTTATGTATAGTTGCATTTATTATGTGTTCGCGAAGTGTTTTTTCGAATATAATTGAAGATTTTTCGGCATCTTCGGTGTTTAATGTTTCTTCCCATTTTTCCAATTTCAATTTTTGTTCAAGAAGTTGTATGTTTAAGGTTTTTATGTTATACTGTTTAAATGCAGTTTTGGAAAAGGACATATTTTTTTTTAAATGAAGAATTAAAAAACACGTGTAGTGATCGGTAATGTTTGTTTTCCAAATGACAGGTGTTAATTGTGTAGTTGTGTCAGCCTTAGTCCAGATATGATCAATACATGATGGGTTTTGTCGGGGCACAACTCTAGTGTAATCGTTTATACATGAAATGAAGTTAAGCTCAGCCATCGTATTAAGTAAATCATTTTTTTCGACGCTGTTTGAATTTAGACCTATATTTATATTGAAGTCACCCGTCACTATAGTATTTTGACATTTTGTTTTGTTAATTACATCTTTGAGGTTCTCTATAAATTGTTGAGTTTTTGATCCGTGGGTTCGGTAAACAGCAATAACTTGATAAATCTGATTATTTACTTTAAATTGTAATGCTATGCAGTTCGTGAGGGTCATGTTTATTTCTTTATAAGATATATCTTGGTGTTTTTGGTTAACGTAAATAACTATGCCACTATTTTTGTTAATGATATTCTATTTTTCTTATAATTAGTGTAACTCTCTCACCAAGCACAAGAACCAGTTTCTTCATTGGTGAGATTGTGAACATAAATATATTTTGGAAAATATATATAAAATATATATATATATATACAAACTCAGAGCAACATGGTTCACGTTTTAATTTCGTCGGTATACTGGTAAAACCAGCTAAATGACAAAACTTGCCGAAATGAGTTAAAATGCCGTTTTGTTCAGTTTTATGAGCTATATCGACAGTTAAAACCCACAACATCCTTTGATGGTTCGTTTTAAAGTTAGAATTTTCTTAAAACCTCTAACCCTCTTGTTACCTAAAAATGTATTCCGTTTAAAACAACTAAATCCTTTTAGTGGAAACTTTTTTCAAATATCTTCTATGAAAACAATTTATAACACTTTAATTTTTTTATGGGTATGTTTCACTTTGCCGAACGAATAATATTATATCACGTAAAACCATTTAAATGACTTTAGCGTTATTTATTTATTCATTACATGCACGTACACAGGAAATAATTTCAATTAAATATCCCTAAATTACTATAACCGGTGTGATATGTTAACACGGATGAACGAAATGATTTTTGTTAACAGTTGAAACGTTAAAGTTTTGAACGGACCATGTTGGTGATGTTAAAATGAAGAGTGCTGACAGTTAAAATACGTTAAATGCAAATAAGTGATTTCAACAGACTGTTGTAGCGACGTTTAGATAGTTAAGCATTGACTATTGAAATAAGCTAAAGGTCATTATGTGCTTTGATTAGTAGTATTCACGTGAAACTATCTGGGTTTGTGATTTAACGGAATATCAATAATGACGGTAAAGTCCTAAATTTGCCACGTTTACTTAGGTTTCGTACCGTCTCGTTCACTCTTATGGAATATCTATCGTGCATGAACGAGACATAACGCGTACCGACCGCACCGCCGCGCCGTAAATTAACACACCAGAGCTAAGATGCGGCCGCGGCCATGCTCTCAGTGAGTGTCAGTCCACTATGGCTTGCGTGTGCATCTGTTTGTGTCTCCGACTTAATTAGTGAGTGCAATTAATAACAATTATGGATAATCTGGAGCACATTCAGTCATTATTAAAACGAAGGCAGGAGCTTATTGAGCGGCAGGGCAACATATTAACAAGGTCAGTGAACTTACTATGTTTTGATTTAGTATTAGGTTTCTCTCTAACGAACTTATGTGAAACAGAGTTATTTTTTAAATTATTCAGCAATAATTGCTGCAATATTATTTTAGCAAGAAATGTTGATATGTTATTAAGTATATATTATCTTCTAACGACAAATGAGTTCTCAGCGGCTGTGTTTACATTCATTGTACACAGTCATTAACTTTATTTTGGACACAAATATTAACTTTGAGTGTGAGTGAGGGCAGTCAATAGTTTTTAAATGTACAAATTTTTATTTCCAGGATGCAAATGGCAGCAACTGAAGATGGCTCACGGCAAAGCCATGCCAGTCCATTACAAAGCACCTGCAACTGAAGGAGATGGAGAACCTTCAAGCAATCGTGCAGGTGCAAATTGCCTTCGTTTAAATTATGGAAATCGCCATGTTTACAGCTTTTTCTTTTCGTAATTAAAATTAAAACAAGGTATTTATTTATGCAGCTTAATATTAATTTTCAGGTGGAGATCAGACAATACCATGTTATAAATTAGGGTCCTTAGAATAATAACTCAGATTCTTGAGAGTAAAGTGAATCACTTTTTATTTGACAATAAACATTCACTATCACAGGTATGACTAAACACTTTTTAATAACTACTCTGGGTACAGTACTAGTTCCCGTAGTTATTTCGGAAGGGTGAAACCTATGATTGTTTCTGAGTAAGAGCGTTGTTTTTAAGGAAAGACCATCTTTTATAACCTGACAAAAGACTGTTGACACATTCAAAATTCAAAAAGGCCGCAAAACAGAGATCGTCTTTGCTGACAGAATTTAATCAAGCAATTAGCAGAGGCGAGAACCTTTCATAAATAATATAATTTAGCTTTCATAGATGTCACTAGTGGTACATAATTACCCTGAAAATTATACATACACCCCCCCGAAAGAAACTTAATTCACCAATTAAGGTTCTTTCTAATAAAAGAAAAATTATATAACTACATAATATAAACATTAATATTAACCAAAATAAAAAAAATTTTAAACTCTAAAATCATTGAAAGAAAAAACAAAATACATATAAAATATAAAGGATTCAGTTTTTAACAACACAACACAAATCTTGATTGGCTTCATCTTCTAATTCCATCTGGATGGGTTCCTTGTTATGATTTCCATGAGAATAACCTTGTGCACGAGGGGTCATCAGTTTTGCACGAGGATTCATCAATTTGAGCCAGGGTCATCAATTTGGTTACATCAGTTTGTGGCGTGCAACGAAAAAACATAAATTGCACGATCGTGGTGTTTCTTCATATCGCCCTTTGTTGAACGAGGCAGTCATTGGCGTTCAAGGTTGTCCTCTATGGGTAGCAGACAGATTTTTGTAATTGGTCGCACGAACGTCCCTTGTGATGTCCGGAGGGTGACTACCCTTGTGATTCCATCAGCTCCAGGATGGCAGGATAGTATACGAGCCATTTTCCATAGAGTGGGGGGTAAGTTATCTTCCTTCAAAATAACTAGATCATTTTCCTGGAGGGACCTCTGGTTGCTGGTTTGCCATTTGTTCCTCCGTTGAAGCTCTCCCAGATAATCCTTTTTCCACCTGAACCAAAAGGATTGAATTAGTTGATACTGATTTAGTCTGTTGTATGGTACATCTCGGACATCTTCTTCTGGAATAACAGATGCATTTGTGCCCATAAGGAAATGGTTAGGAGTCAGAGGATTTAAATCATTAGGATCGTTAGACAGTGGTGTTAAGGGTCTGGAGTTGAGACAGGCTTCGACTTGACATAGTACAGTATAAAAAAGCTCAAAAGTTAAAGATGAACAATTAGTAATTCTATACAAGTGATATTTGGCAGATTTGACTGCGGCCTCCCACAGACCTCCTTGCGTTGGTGCGCGTGGAGCGATAAAATGCCATTCTATTGACCTATTTGCTAAATACTCCTGAATTTTGTCATCATTTTTTCTCAAACTGGCATAAAGTTCCTCCAGTTTATTACATGCTCCCTTGAAAGTAGAAGCGTTGTCGGAATATATTTTCTTGGGTTGACCTCTGCGAGATATAAACCGTTTCAAACAATTTAAAAAAGTTTCGCTAGATAAATCTGTTACTAGCTCTAAATGGATAGCCTTAGTAATAAGACAAACAAAAATACATAGATACGATTTAATTAGAGGAGCTCTCTTCAGAACTCCACTTTTGATTTGGAGCGGACCCGCGTAGTCCAAACCGGTTACAGAGAAAGGCCTGCTAGGGGTTATTCGGTCCATAGGCAAATTACCCATAATTTGCTGGCCTACGACGGGGCGGCATCTAAAACATATTATACAGTTATGTAATATTCGTTTCACTGTGTTTTTACCGAATATCGGCCAAAATTTTAACCTTATTTCGGCTAGTAACGCTTGTGCTCCTGCATGTAAATTCGCATAATGGTAGTGACGTATTATTAATTCTGTCAACTTATGCCTTGCAGGTAAAATAATAGGATGTTTTTGTTGAAAAGTTAAATGTGTTGCTGTGGACAATCTCCCACCAACTCGTATTAATTGGTCATCACAGCTATTCATACGACAGCGGCTCTTCAGAACTTAATGACGAAAAACAATTGATTTGCTGAAGAACTTGAATCACTCTTTGGAGACGATTTTTCAGATGACGACCCATCCTTCCAACCTCATGACTCCTCCACAATTGCTGATGGTTCTAAAGATAGTTTAATTACTTTTGGGGACTTTGGAACCGCTCATGGATGAAGTTAATATACTGGATACTCTGAATGCTAAACAAATAATTGGTGATGTTTTAAAAGACCTCCTGGATCGAGTATTAACGAATGTTGGGCCATTAAAGACGTGGCGTGATGCGGACCCTCGTGAATGGGCTGTGAATTGAGCCAAAATGAGAAGGGCTGAAGGTTTAACACATGTGACACAAAAAAATTAAGACCTTCTAAGGTGCCCAAGCCAGCTAATTGTGATAAATGGCAGTACAGATGCAACAAAAACTTTACTTCAGATGAACGTAATATACTTTGTAGACACTACCAGTGGCGGCTCGTGACTTTTGGGTGTACTAGAGTGCTAATATTATAAAAAATGGCATTTCCGATGTTGTTATAGCTGAAAACGATTTTTTATATTTTTTTTTAAATTCATTTTTTGTATGAAGTTTTTCAGGAAATTTCAGTATAGCCGTGCACTGCACGGAATTCCTGAAAATCTTCATACAAAAAATCAATTTTTCGAAAAAAAAAAAAAATCATTTTCAGCTTCAACAACATCAATTAAGCCATTTTTTGTAATATTAGCACTCTAGTAACCCAAATGCCACGAGCTGCCACTGGACACTACTGGCAGCTTGACTTCAAAGGCAAGAAAAAATTCTTGTTAACAAATTTGCACATTCAAGAACCAAAGCGCATTCTGGCTATCAGACCCAAAAAACAAAGATTGTATGCAAAAAAATGTTTTTTTCCCAAAGGGAATGACAAGATAGCAGTTTGCCACAATTTCATGACCAAAACTCTCTGCATATCACCAGACGTTATAAAACTTGCAATCAAGAATAAAAATGCACAGGGATTTTACATTCAAGATGACAAGAGAGGTCAAAAAGAGCCTCCACATAAAACTAAGGTGGACATCTTTAATCATGTGAAATCACACATTGAATCATTTCCAAGCATGGAGTCTCACTACGTGAGAAAATCGTCAAATCGTAGTATTTGGACAGATCTCTGTCCATAAGAAAAATGCATGCTTTATACGTGGAGCATTGCAAAGAAACGGATATTACCGAACCTGTTACAGAAATAACATACCGACGAATATTTTTAAAGAATTACAATCTAAGTTTCTTCGTACCAAAGAAGGATCAGTGCCTAATTTGTTCAAACTATGCAAAGGCTAGTGATAAAAGCAAATTAGAAGAAAACTACAAAGAACACATGGAAAGAAAATATATTTGCAATACGGAGAAGAAAAAAGATAAAGAGAGGTCTAACAATGAAAACAACTTCATGTCGCTAACATTCGATCTACAGGCAGTTTTACAAATCCCAAGCGGAAAAGTCGGCCTTCTCTACTATGTAAGAAAATTATGTGTGTATAATCTTACATTATATGAGGCACCTGCCCCCAACAATGCGTACTGTTTTCCATGGTCCGAAATAAATGGAAAGCGTGGGAGTTGCGAAATGGGCTCTATCCTGTACTACTACCACAAAAATTACTTACCGGACAATATTAATGAAATAAGCTTGTTCTCCGACACATGCGGAGGGCAGAATCGAAACCAATATGTAGCAGTAATACTACTTTGGGCCGTTCAACACATTGAGCACATCAACATAATTGAGCAGAAATTTCAAGAATCTGGTCACACACATATGGAAGCAGATTCAATGCATAGTAGCATAGAACATGTTAAGAAAAACTCTTCTGTGTATACTATGCATGATTGGGTTAATATCTTCGAACGAGCTAGATCACAAAAAAGCGCAAAATTGACCAAAAAATAGTTACCGTCAAGCCATACAAAGTTAAAGAGTTCAAACATGATGAATTCATCGACTTGAAAGACCTCGCTGACAAGGTTATGTTAAACAGAACGAAGGATGACCAAGGCAACCAAAATAGTTGGTTAAAAAAAAAAATTGAGGTATGTGAAAGGAGAAACGGAAAAAATCTTCTTCAATAATGACATGTCTGACACATTTCATCACATAAATATTGCAGAAATTTTTAAAGCACTTAACAGAAAATTAATTATAAGATCTTCTCTTAATTCACCTGGCCCACAAATAGAAAATAATGTTTCCAAAATTATTCTCCGAGACTTAAAACCACTGGCGATAAGTCAGGCCAAGAAAAATGACCTACTGAAACTGTGTCAAAAGGGAATTATCCCTGAAGAATTACATGGATGGTACAATGGACTCCGCACTAATATCGATCTGAAGGATCAAGTTCCGGAGCCCGCTAATGATGAATGTGAGCTTGAAGATAATGGAACTCAAGAATAATTCATTCTTGCCTTAATTAATGTTACCTTTAAATATCGATATAGTTTAATTATTTTATTTTTTCTTTGAACGCTTTTTATGATTTACATAATTAAAAATGCCATTTTGTATTTATTTTAACATTTTGTTTTAATACACAATACAATTCTCTGAATAATGGTTTAATTCCTCTACAAATTAAATCCTCTGAAGCTATTTAACGCTTTCTTGAGCATTAAATTCAAAGTACTGGCTTATATCGTGTACTGATAAAACCAGTTAAAATCCCACAATTTTATCTTTTGGGGTTAAACAATTTATTAAGTTGAAATGATTTACGAAAATTATAAGTTAATTAAACCATAAATATAACAGCATTTTACAGAATTGAAAATTTAGAATGCGAATATGACTTTTACACAGTCAAACTATCAAATTGATTTTTCTCAAAATCGTCAATCATGCACTTAGTGGGTTTTATCAGTATACCCAATTGTTTTGCTAAATGCCATGTTTTTTAAAATAATATTTTCTCAATCGTCATTTTTTATAAATTCTATTTTTTACCGGTTTCACGCAATTGGCGGATGAAACCTTGTTTTCCCAAGAGATTGAGCTCGAAATACACAAAGTTTTTTGACAATAAACATTATTGTAGAACTCCAATATTGGGCCGGTTCAATGGTGCCAACAATTTTTTCGCATTTTCAATATTTTGGATGGTTTAGGATGGCTAAAAGAGGGCACTATTACGAGTGAGATGAAACCGGCGTGTGCCTGGCGTTCCCTCTCAACCAAGATGGTATGAACGCGGCAAGTATAATGTATGTCATACCAAAGGCGACACTAAAGATAGTATTAACGCGGCAAGTAGAATGTATGGAATACCAAAGGCGACACTAAAGATAGTATGAACGCGGCAAGTAAAATGTATGGAATACCGAAGGCGTACTAAGGATGGTATGAACGCGGAAAGTAGAATGTACGGAATACCGAAGGCGACACTAAAGATAGTATGAACGCGGCAAGTAGAATGTATGGAATACCGAAGGCGACACTAAAGATAGTATGAACGCGGCAAGTAAAATGTATGGAATACCGAAGGCGTACTAAGGATGGTATGAACGCGGAAAGTAGAATGTACGGAATACCGAAGGCGACACTAAAGATAGTATGAACGCGGCAAGTAGAATGTATGGAATACCGAAGGCGACACTAAAGTTAGTATGAACGCGGCAAGTAAAATGTATGGAATATCGAAGGCGTACTAAGGATGGTATGAACGCGGAAAGTAGAATGTACGGAATACCGAAGGCGACACTAAAGATAGTATGAACACGGCAAGTAGAATGTATGGAATACCGAAGGCAACACTAAAGATGGTATGAACGCGGCAAGTAGAATGTATAGAATACCGAAGGCGACACTTAAGATTGTATGAACACGGCAAGTAGGATGTATGGAATACCGAAGGCAACACTAAAGATTGTATGAACGCGGCAAGTAGAATGTATGGAATACCGAAGGCGACACTAAAACGAAGAATCGGCGGAAACCAGATAGCGAAAGAGGTGCAGGAATTAATCGTAAATGCAAAATTTCCCTCGATTGTTCCAATGAATTTATTATAATACTGTGTATTGTCTAATAAATGTACTCAGCCTGGGTTCAAGAAGAATGCTCCTGCTAAAAGCTTAAGAAATATTTTTTTCCTGCCCGCAGAACTCTAAAATGCGTACATTTATTTTGCAAAAATTTGCATTTCGTACAAAAATGTGTACATTTATTTTGCATTTTCCACTTTATCGTGTAAATGATAAGTTGTAAAATTCAACGATTTATCATTTTATTATATGCATAAACGCTGGTTTTAATGGATCAATTACTTTGATTCTATGTAGCTATACTTGTACAGAGTTAGAAAGTCCAATCATCATAACCTTCCCCTATATAATGTCATAAATAAAAAAGTATCTTCAATTAAATTCACAATTTACATGAGGCTTTTCATTTTAAATATAAATGCGGAAACGAAAAGTAACATCAGACCTACATTTTAATTAACTGATTTTAATATTAACTTCAAAAATTGTAATCACAGAAAAAAATCTATTGCTCTTTGCAAAATATATTCCGTTCAAATTTGGTATAACCCGTTCACCCAGTACCTACATTTCCAAGGTTTATTCAAACGGCGCGGCGCGCTTAGTGTGGATAAAATTATAATACAGGTTAGTCTAATTTTTGATTCCGTGATAACTCAAAACCTCTAAAAAGTGTTACAAAGTCATTAAAATTCATGAAAAAAACTAAGTTTTACGTTCACACTTTTCAAGACTTTATATTATTTTTTAGAGGTGTGTTGAATTGTCACTGTGTTGAGTTAACCGGTTACCCTTATTTACCAATCCTTTTGATAGATCACTGCACAAGAAAACCGCCACACTGCACTGGTGACAACCCTGACAAAACTAAAACGATACATGAACTTTGAATATTTTATCTGCATAATTCTTTTATCATAAAGAAATTTAAAAGATAATGTTTTTTCAAATTATAAGTATCGATTTTAGGAATTTTGCACTCCGTAGTTTTTGAACCACCATAACACACAGTGAGTTTACATTTCCAATATTTTCATAACCATTTTTCGTGCATTCTGTAGTTAGATAGTGTTATTTATTATATTTTACAATACTCGCGTTAATAATGTATTATCTTTTCAATATCTCAAAGACACCGAACGATATTAAACACGATGACGAGATGTGGAATTATTTTATTGTAAATATTTCAATATTGCATCTGTTATGATAATTATTTAACGCTCAGCGCTTTTTTGAATTTGCGTTTTGCCTCAAACATTTGAACTTTTTTGAGAATTTTACAATAAAACCAATATGTTTATCATTTTATCACCACTCAGGCTGATTTGTTCGCTTTTCGGAACAGCTCATATATGGTCTCACAGAAATTGTTATGTTTCTCTCAACGGTGTTGGAAAGAAAAAAACACGAAACTTTATATATATATATATAAAAATTGGTAAATTTAATTCATTGTTTAGACATATCGCAAGGTGAGTCATTTTTAAAACTTTTTTTATGTTGGAGGTCATAATTTTATTATTTAAAAATGTATATGTTTATTTGGAGACAGAGAGAGCTATAGACCTGAAGGGTTAAATTAGTGATGCATACATCTGGCTGCCCTGCCCTGCCCCTGATGGCTGCCCGTGAGCCTTTTCGTGACTTTTGATATGGCATCTAATTAACTCAGTTCAATCTAACATAACGCAAATAGAAATCCAAAATCTCATCTCATCAATTTAAAAGTTGTAGACACCTCCTAAACTAATGAAGTAACTGCATATGGGTGGCAAATATGCCAACCGCCGCCCCGGGAACCATTTATTGTATAACCACTCACTCCTGACATAGGTCACCCCAAGTGGTTCGCTACGTTTGGTGACTTAGTAGGGGTGCCCGGGTTTATGGGATGAGGTTTGTTTAGGTCTTGCGGGCGAATACGTTTGTCCACTTGCTACGTAGCGTGCCTAATCGGGACAGACTGGTTGTGGGAGACCTTTTGATCTCTCCAGCTGGAGTCTCTCTACCCATCGCCTTGTACCGCAGTGGGAGGAATGGATACACACGTCCGTCACTCCTGGACACACTGACCCCCAGATTCCTACCCACCTTCCTCTCCTTCCTTTCCATAAAAAGTCTCTCCACTCAGCATCCCCAAAGATGACATTGGCTCTGAGGTGATTTTTTTCCTCAGAGCCTCCTGTGTGGAACTATTGTATAAAAAGTTATTCCCCATATTCTGGTAAATCTAATAACTAAACATATAATCTACACGTTTATCAAAATAAACTTTTTGCAAATTATGCTTTAAAATGTAAAGACGAATTATATTTCGAGCATCAATTGCAAAAAGTGTATTTTGATAAAACAATGTAATTGATGCTACCTATGAACGCATAGATTATAATGTACGTTACGTTTGGTTTTATTGATTAACCAGAATAAAGGGAATCCCTTACTCTTGTTATCACCCATCTGCGTTGTTTCATTGTTATGCGATATGATTATGAATAAATAGTTTTGTCCGTATATAAACTCAATTCTTTCAAGATAAGCGTACAAATACAATATTTGATCGGTGGTGATTCAATCCGTTCAATTCATTGAACAGAAATGATGCTTTCCATTTCTGGGTGAAAATGGTTTCTTTGCGGAACTCGCAAGAATGTGATACTTTACGGTTTAATAAATGCCTTTGAAATATGTGATTGATTTCTTTCTCAACGGCCTGTATCAATTTTCTCGTAAAATTTTGATTTTCGAATTGATAAAATAATTTATTCAGAATCAGTAATTATTTAATTCCTGAGCTGCATAGAAAGCTAAGCTTACTTGAAGACTAAACATACGTTACATTCCAATTTGACTAGGATTGTATTTTATTTATGTCTATTCTTGAATACACATTTTTCAAATGATTACAGTGTTTTATATTGTAGGACAGAGAAAAAAAGTAAAGAAAAAAGGTACAACAATAGGTTGATATAGGTAAAACTGTGTGTGGGTGATATTGTATGTTATGTGAACACCTCACTAGGAGAACCTGTGCTGAGGTGTTAACGTGTTTGTAATTAAGTGTGACAGGTATTTTTTATTGTACTAGAAGGTAAAAAAAAAATTTCACAGGCATATATTGAAACTCATTTTCTATGTGAGTGTATGTATTTTTGGATAATTCTTAAAAAACGTGGATAATATTTAAATTTACTTATCATATTTTGGTTTGGAATTTTAATCTTTTGAATGAAGTGAATATTTTGATTTTTTGTCCAGGCTACGATATGTTTTTTGAGAAAGTTTGTAGATGTGTTTGCGGTCAGTAATTGTTTCAACGTAATGGGCATACTTTTTTGTTGTTGTTATTTTTGTTATTTGTTTTTGGGGTGTTATGCCGTGTTGCGCTAACTCCTTTTTTATCCAACGTTTCGGACAGCATTGCAGTGTCCATCAACAGGGCAGATGTGTTATTACTGATTATTATTATGTGTTGGCTTAAGAATGAGTTAGCGCAACACGGCATAACACCCCAAAAACAAATAACAAAAACTTTTGGCTGTGAAAATCTTAAATCATATTTGACTAATTATATTATTTTAGATTAAAAATAATATCCCAAACCAGTATAGATGCGCTGTTGACGTTTTGACGAATTCGACACTGCCTATCTACAATCACAAGTCAGACATATCAATAATGTTATCTCGAAGAAAACAAAGAAAAAAATGTTTAAATTTTATCTTGTTTTCAGATAGATGAAGAAATTCTGAGTAAAAGCGTTATCAAATTGATAATACTAACTTATCTATTTTTGACGGGTTGTCTCTAATTACTCCGGGCTTCGGTTTTCTGTGAATTTCGACCTTCACAATGGATTTGTTGGATTCTGGAATCAGACTTTCTGGCAATGAACGCGCTGATCCTTTGCCATCTTTATTTATCAAGCCGTGTTGTTGAATTGGCTTTGCCAATTAACCCAAAAAGTCAAGAAGTAAAAACAACATTCCAGCCCCTTTTAAAGATTTCAATAGAAAATCTTCGAGAATTTAACTGTAAGGTAGTAAATATGCATAACTATTTTATTTCTAATATAACAAATGAATTAAAATTCTGTATTTTGCACTGTTTATAAAATAATTAAAAATATAAAATAGTAAAAAAAAAAATATATATAAATATATATATTTTTTTTTTTTATTAGTAATATTATTTCGTAAATTTAGGAATTCAGTTTCCGATGATAAGTTTGTTGGTTGTTTTTTTTTTTAGTTTAAGTTTTAATTTGTTCCTTTTTAATTAGTTTTAAGAAGTCTTTTGTTTTTGTTTGTTTCTTTCTGTTTTTTGTGTACTATTAGAGTTTATTTTATTTATGAGATAGTTTAAAAAGTTGTTCGAATTTGACATGGTATCGTCATTTACATTGATATCAAAGGGATCCTGGAAGATATCATTATTTAGTTTATCTAAATTAATATATTTGTATTCGTACGAAGACGTTATGGATGAAGTATTATTATATGTGTGAAGGACATCAAGAAGTATATTGTGATCGGATATTGCATTATCGCAGTTCGTTAGTGTGTACGATAGTGTGACATCGGTGAGTACGCGATCTATGATTGGGTTAGTATTTTCTGTGATGCGTGTCGCGTTTTTGTTGTTTATTTTGTTCAAAATGCAATACATATTTAATTTTTTTTTCTATGTACTTAAGTGTTAGGGTATCTGTTGTGTCACGTAAATTTGTGTTGAAATCTCCAAAGACCATTTTGCATGAATCGACTTTTTTGAAATTTTTGTCCTCAGTCGCTTACCCTGTTCGTCAACAAATATGATAATATTTATTTTTCTTCCTCCAAAGGCGGACCTATTATAATTATTTCCATTTCCTTGGGGATCACGCCTCGATCTTCTGTTTGTTTTAGTGAAATTATATTTTCCAGTGAAGTTGTGTTTTCCATAGTAGGGTGCTGTTGTTGGTCTGCTTTGATTATATCAGCCGAAATCGGTTAAGTATTGATGATCAATTTTCCATGGTTTCGAGGTTTTTATAGAGTTCTCCAATGATTTAATTTCATTAATGTTTTGTTCTGTGTTTATAATTTAAGTTACGATTTCTCGTTGAAAATTTTCAAGTGGAGTGTATATATTGATCGACATCATTTTGCAAGTTCGGAAGTTTTCATTCAAATGATTTCAATATATCATCCCTTGATTGTTTATACTGTTGTTGAGTTTGGTTCACAGATGTCTCTGTGGTTTCTTTTGTTGTTTGTTGTGAATATTTTTTCTCATTGGGGAGAATGCAGGTGGAGGCTTGTTTATTCACTTTCCGAAAGGACAACTTTCCAGGACTATTACCGGTTGCAAATTTATGCAAAGAATAGTGTGGACGATTGGTCTTCGTGTGATATTACTAGTGCCGTATCGTCTGCATACACCAAATGTTTAATGAAGGAAAACAATCTACTCATAATTGAAACATTTATAATATAAAGGGTTGTCCCTAAAATTGACCCCTGTGCGACACCTGTTGAGATATTTATTTTTTTGCTAATTTTTTTAGAGTGTTCACTGATATTTGTCGATTTGTTAGTATTTTTTTAATAATACTAGAAACTTTTCTCTGATTCCTATTGCCTCCAATGTTCCTAATAGTTTTTTTTTATCGATGGTATCAAATGCCTTATAACTCAATGAACAAAACCAAAACATGTTTTTTAAGATTTAATTCGTGATTGATGTGATTTGAAAATCCTTGAAGAAGCATTTCCGTGATTTTTTTCTTCCGAAATCCATACTGGTTTTGGATCTAATAAGTAGAATAATTCTAAGTATGTATTAAATTTTATGGAAATGAATTTTTCGAGTATCTTTTCTAGGGCTGGTAAAATGCTAATTGGTCTATAATTTTGTACGTCTGAATGTTTCCCACCTTTGTAAATTGGCCTAATGATGCTACTTTTAAGTTCATCTGGTATAATTGCTTGTTCTAAAATTAAATGGACCAAATGGGTTATAACAGGTCCTAAAATATTAATATGTTTTTTTAAGTCACACATTCGAATGTTGTCAATGCCTGGTGACTTGAATTGTTTATTTTGCTAAAAATAATAACGATTTCTTGGCAGGTAGCTCTAGGTAGGTACATACTATATTGCACTTCTATCGGTTTGACGGTCATAGAGTATTTATGTATCATAGAGCTAACACTATTCCTGAAATATTCTACAAAGTTATTTGCTACGGTTTCTTCATTGTTCCAGTTTAACATATATTCAGATATCGTTTCGTCACAACTACTTTTAGATTTGCGTCCTAATATTTTATTAATTTCATCCCAAGTATTTTTTGTATCTCTGAAACATTTTTTTAATTTATTGTTAAAAAAGGTAGACTGACATTTGATGATTTTTTTAGTAACCTGATTTCTAAAAGTTTTATATTCTAATTCAAATAATTGATTGGTAGGAGAAATCTTCCACATTTTGTATAATGAATCTTTTTTTAATGTTTTCTAAGATATCCGGAGTTATCCATGATTTTATAGCGAGAGGTCTTTTTTTAGGTTTAAAATACAAAAAATATATATCTTCTTATGAAGCGGTTACTTTGTGATGTGACATTATAATTTAAAATTAAACAATAACTTTGTATAAGTGACTATAAGTGATGTTACAAAGTTATTGTTTAATTTTAAACAAAAAATATAAATTTCGTTTGTCTCCTCGATGTTTTGTAGTCCATTTAGTGCACACTCGAGAAAAGTTTCGTCAGACAACTTGGAAAGTTAAAGAAGATGACCATTGGTAGTCTTTTCGTTGGGATTCAGGCGCTCAGGGCCACACACAAGCCGTATGGATGATAACTCCCTTATTTCTGATATTTTTTACTCCGGTAATTCGTAATCCTAGCTGAGATGGTTTCAGTTCAGCCCTGATATATTTTTTTGTTTCCTCGGTGTCTTCTACCGATGATTGTTTTGGAAAGAAACAAAAGAATGGCCTCGGTTTTCCTACAGGGAAGTCCAAACGCGATAATGGTGGAGGTAAGTTCACCTTTTTACTCGCAACCTCAGCAAAAGATAAACTCGCCTCTGTAGCCACTGTAGCTCTCTGCCACTCTTTTCATCACTGGTCCAAGGTCTAATTCTAGGTGAATAATTTTGGATTTGAGTTGCTTGTTTTCATGTTTTATCGCCATCTTTTCTGCTAGTATTACTTTATTTTGGGCGTTTGCTAAAGCAAGTTCACTTCGGTAGGTTTCTCTCTCCAAAATAAGTTGTCCAACAGATCCCAGGACACAGGCTATATTATTGGTGTTTAGTATTGAAACAGTTTTTTTGATAATACCTACCATTTTTCCCATCATATACTATCCATTTTCTTCCCTAAAAACAGCGTTACCCACATTAGGAAGAGAAATTATGAAGATTTATGTTGCACTGTAAATTGTCGCAAGTCAGTCGAATTCGTGTCGTATAACAAGACGATGCCACTTTAGTACCGTCGTTGTATTATTCACATGCAAATATCAAAATTTTCTCGTTTATCTCGTTGTGGAGGAAATTTCACCCGAACAGTGCAAGTGCATCGAGAGCCCTATTGCCCGGATTCATGAGAATTCCAGGTAGGCTGTATCCTTCATTCCGCTTTTCCCGTGATTTATTCAGAACCAATTGAATGAGCTCTTTACTGTCGTTTTTTAATATAAATTTGATTTACAGTTCATTTTAATGTGTAATAGAACACGTTACAATTGGCAATCTTCAGCTGTTGCTTCTTTGAGACCTTTGTGTTTCCCAAGGTATCTTGAAGTGTTTTTAGGGCATTTTGTGTTTCTTTTAATATTCCTGCAGAAAATTCAAGGAAACGAGTTCGCTCTCATCATCCGAGATTTCAGATTGCTCCATGTTTTTAACAGTAGTACACTATGTTTGGTTGGTCTTGAAAATTAATTACCAATAGTAGCGAATTAAAGTGAAGTCATGATCAAGCGACCAATGCGCGCGCAGTGAGCTCACAGCGCTAACAAACAATCCACTGCAATAATGTTCGATAGATCTTGACAAATATGAAAATTACACAATATTCACCAGATAACTAGATTTCAAACAATAGATAACACTCCCTTAGAGTTAATTCCGGTTTATCTTTACTATAAATACTTTCTTTCGAAATTCGGTAAAAATATAGTTTTACGGAAATAGAAAAGATAAAATATGACAAGCACGTATTCACATTAGTTCGACTTGAACTAACTAACTAACTAACTATCACGCCGTTTCCCCGCAGGGGTAGGCAGAGAGGACAGACCGCCAAACAACTCGGTCTTGGCACACACTTCTTGCCTCATTCACATTCTGTCACAGTCTGTCACATTCACATTATTGTCACATTGTTCTTTATATTTATCAGGAAAAGAACAACACGTTACATGAACACGTTTTCCGATATATTCTTAATAAACTTATATTTTATGAGGAAATGGATTGACATCTCGTTATTACCAGGATTTCAATAAATCAGCCATACCATTTTTCTCCGTGTAACGTTAATTCCTGATAGATGTTACACTCCAGCCAGAATGAATGCTGATTGTCAAGCTTTGAAAATGAAATACAATGTTTATAGATGGCGACTAAGGCACCAGCCATCGGGATTGATCTGGGAACCACCAACTCATGCGTGGCAGTCTACCAGAACGGCAAGGTGGAGATCATCGCCAACGACCTGGGCAATCGCACCACGCCCTCATGGGTGGCCTTCACGGACGTGGGGAGCCTCGTGGGAGAAGCGGCCAAACACCAGGTGGCCATGAACCACAAATACACTATTTACGGTGAGAATGTTTACATGATGGTTTATTTTTTCACTATGAGAGGGGAAGTAGATAAGACGAAAGTGGGGAAGTACCTAACTATTCAAATTTGGTATCCAAACTCAGTTAAAGCAATTTTAAGAAACGTTTTAATTCTGAATAGTGATGTCGCAAAAACATTATATATTATTTAAGAAATTGTGAACTGATGCAAATTAATAAAATAAAATTTATTTGCGCACGCCGGGATTTTAACTCCGGATCTTATAGTCGTGCTTTCACTCTACTTACATCACATTTCTCATCACCCAATTTTAATTCTTGAAGTTCTTTTTTTCATCAGATGTTAAGCGGCTGATTGGACGCAAATTCGAAGAAGATAATGTCCAGGCAGATATGAAACATTGGTCTTTTGAGGTTGTGAATGATAACTCATCACCGAAGATTAAAGTGACTGACAAAGGAAGCGAGAAGATTTTCTATCCCGAAGAGATAAGTGCCATGATTCTTACGAAGATGAAGGAGACCGCTGAGGCGTTCCTCGGAATGGCTGTCAAGGATGCTGTCATCACCGTGCCTGCCTACTTCAACGATTCCCAGAGATTAGCCACCATTGATGCAGGAACTATTGCCGGACTTAATATCCTTCGCATTATTAACGAGCCTACCGCTGCCGCCATTGCTTATGGACTCGAGAAAGAGAAAGTAGGCAAGCGTAATATTCTCATATACGATCTGGGTGGTGGAACCTTTGACGTGACCATTCTGACTATCAACGGTGGTATTTTCAAAGTTCTTTCTTCAGATGGAGATACGCACTTGGGAGGTGAAGACTTCGATAGTCAAATGGTCCAACATTGCGTGGAGGATTTTAAAAAGAAATACAAAAGAGACATCACAAACAATAAAAAGTCCCTAAGGAGATTGAGAACCGAATGTGAGCGTGCGAAAAGAGTTCTGTCTTCGTATGCTCAGACGAGCATCGAGGTTGATTCCTTGTATGAGGGAATTGACTACCAAACAAAAATCACCCGATCCCAATTTGAAAACCTAAACGCTCACCTTTTTCAGTCTACCCTTAAGCCTTTGATCCAATGTCTTCTTGATGCCAATATGGATAAAGCTGAAGTCGATGAAGTCGTTATCGTGGGAGGTTCTACCCGCATAACAAAGATTCAAAAACTTCTTCAAGATTTTTTTAATGGCAAGGAATTGAATAGGTCCATAAATCCCGACGAAGCGATAGCCCACGGAGCCGCTGTGCTGGCCGCCATCCTCACTGGAGATGATTCAGTAAAGGTCGAACTCTGTGATGTAACCCCGCTTTCTTTAGGAATATCCGTCAATGGTTGTATTATGGATAAAGTCATAAAACGTAACACTCCAATACCTACCAAAAAGAATAAAATTTATGTAACCGCAGCCGATAACCAAACAGTCATGAAAATTAAGGTGTTACAGGGTGAACGGGCTCTAACAAAGGATAACAACGAAATAGCTTGTTTTTCTTTGATAAATTTACCCCCTAAGCCTCGTGGTGAAGTTAAAGCTAGCGTGACCTTTGATATAAATGTAAATGGAGTCCTTATCGTCTCTGGTACGGAAAATACAACCCAACAAAATAAAAGTCTGACAATCAAAAACGAGAGAGGCCGACTTTCGCAGGAAGAAATCCAACGCATGATTTTCGTAGCAGACAAGTGTCGCAATGAGGACGAGATCATAAGAATTGCTATCACTACAAAGAACAAACTGCAGGATTACTGCTATAACATCAAAGCCATCCTTAACGGAAAAGATCACGGATTATTGAAGAGTGATCACGCAATAATTTTATATAGATGCGATGTGACCATTGAGTGGGTAGACTCAGACCAGATGTTTAAAAAGGAAGAGTACGATAAAAAGCATGAGGACTTGGAAGCTGAATACAAACGTTGTATTACAAAGAGCTCTGGTGTGAAATCTAATAGCTTTCTTCTTAGGCCCAATTTACAATTTTCGTAAACGTCTCCGGAGCAGGGCTACGCATTAACTCGAGGGAATTAATGTTATCAGATTCATTGGTGAATGTAAGTGCCCACATTATGTTTTGTAATCATTTTTACATAAAATGTTTTATATTGTATAAATATTTTCTGATCTTTCAGTAATCTATAATAAGTTATAGGTTGGCATTATAGTATACATTACATAATACAATAATAGTATAATTCAATTGGATTAAATTTACCGCTTAATTTCTAAACTTCCAAATCTACGTAACTCAATTTTACACAAGTTTGGGAATGCCACACATTCGTGGCCTTATTTTTTTGTTTTTCACTGCACCAACGATACAATATTCATATACTTTTATAAAACCATAGTTTAGTTGATACCATAGTTGGTACCGTATTTTATTTTCGTTTTAAAATTACACCGAAAATGTCATATATTGTGTTATTTTTATTTTACTTACTATTTTTTTTACTCCATTTTATATTATTTATCATTTAATCCTCCTAAAATAAAACTAATACTTTTATTATGTGTTTAATTCTTTAATCATAGAAATTTTACAATAATAACTCGCAGTACTGATAATAATAAGAATACTTACACAACAGATCACGAATAAAGCTGCTAAAATGATAGTTTTAAACATGAAGCTGCGTTTACACCAAAGTCTTCCACTAAGTTTTCCACAAGTTGCGGCAATTAGTTGCTTTTTTTTCTAAATACAGCAACTTTTTCTGTCTTCCAGTTGTGGAGAGACAAATCTTCCACTAAATTTTGGTTTCCCGGCGGAGAGATAAAGTAAAGCCGTAAAGATCAAAGAAAGTTGCCAACTAAAAGTGGAAGATTTGTTGCTGCGCGCTTTGCGCTAGCAACTTGTAGGAAACTAGTGGAGAACTGTTGCCCCTCCACGCAAACTTACAAACTTCAATAACAAACAATGAAATGGTTGATTTTGAGATTTTAAACAAATAACCGAGACTTGTGTACGTATCACCAGTAGCCAAAAAACGTAATGTAACTGCTAGCTTTTCTTGGACAGGTACTGCTTTCCTGTAGCTTGTGTCACGTTTCTTGATTTTATGTCCGATCATTGAAATCAAATACTCAAAGTCACTACTAGTCATTCTCACAAAGTTTTTGACACTCCCGTCTCACCTCAGCTCACCACTCAACGGATCGACGTCATCTTCTCGGAGATAATGCTTAATTCTTGACACTACTGCCTTTCGCGCCAATTCTTTGGCAACAAGTTTTCCATTTGTTGCTCTAAATTTGAAAACAATGTTATGTTGACTTATGGTTGTCAACTTTGGTGTAAACGCGGCTTTAGAAACACAAAACTCTTTGATCCTTCTAGGGCTTGTAATAATTTCATTCTTTCTGTCAGTATTTTACGATCAGTTGCCACAGTTAATTGCTATTTTTGTTTAAATTATTTTTAATATTGGATTTGTGTTTGTTATATTTATAGCGTAGATATTAAATAAATAGATATTACTAAGCAATTTTACTTTACCTACGAACGGAGTCACCTGAAGTTTGCATCAGATGTTTAGTCTACATTTTATAAATTTCGGATTTTTATTAGTTTTTTTTTTAAATATTAATAGTGAGGAGGCAAAGTGGATAATAATTTTCCTCAGAGCCTATATCATTTTTGGGAATGCTGTGTGGAAGGTCTTTTTAAGAAAAGGAAGGATATGAAGTTCTGGGAAGGAAAAAAGGTATGAGAGGTGGGTAGGAATCTAGGGATCAGTTTGTCCAGGAATGACGGACAAATGAATATATCCCCCCTACTGTGGCGCAAGGCAATGGTTCGAGATACCAGTTGGAGAGGCCAGGGGGTCTTCCCAAACCAACCTCTCCCGATCCGGCACGCCGCGCAGCTGTGGGCAGGCGCATCAGAGTTGCTAAAGAAGTTTCAATTTAATGTACCTGCCCGCTCCACACGCTCTTCTGTCCTATTCAAATTAGATCAACGCAAAACAAACTGTTAACAAAATTCTTCCTTGAACAGACTTATGTAATAATTACAATAACATAATATCAAAACTGGACCTTTTCAATTGCGAGCTGAAAAAATATAAGAAAGTCCATAAAAGAGTACTATTTCTCAGATATTTCATATGTATGTAACTTTTCTGTTTCTGTTCTGAATCATTATTACCATGAGTGAGTTTTTGTTGTTTTAGTTTTATATAATTCTGTATACTTAATTAATGTTACATCTTGTCTTATATTTATTACAATATGATTTATTGCTTATTAAGATAATAATTAATTAATTAATGATATTCGATTACACCAGAATTAGCTCCATAAAAGAAATATTTTTACCATATGAAAAAACCCATTTTTTAATACACCATATTTTTATTGAATTAACAAATGATAGTCGAATACGTTTCGCTTATCTCAAGCTTCATCAGGGCTACTATATTAACTAGAAGCCGGCCGAGGAATTGAACACACTATGCTTGGGTGGGACCAGAAAACGGCCTGTATTCTCGTTTTTATTACCAATAATTTGGAGAGGTTTTTAATAAATAAACTCATTTTTATTGCCTTTGGTCTTGCATTAAAATTATTCAAGTGCTCGTTTATAGTAACGCTAATTACATTATATTAATAAATACTTTTTTCAAGATTAACGCAACGTTCGCTATAATCTAAACGCGTTCATAAATGGCGTTATTTGAATTATTTTATTAAAATACGCCTTATAAGTTGAATAAGACGAATTATTTGATTGCCCCGTTACATACGCAATATGAATATGTATAAATAATTTGTCCGTATAAAAACTCAATTTTGTCGAAAAAGGAATGCATTATACAATGTTGGATTCAATCACTGATACAATTTCGAATTTGTGTATTTTTTCTTGAAATAGTTAATATCTATCTCCATCCCATTTGAATTTCGTAAAATTCACTTTGGTATTGGAAATTTTAAACCTCGTTTAGGCAAATATTTGGATCACAAAACACACCTCATTATTCTTTATTCTATGACGAAAAAATAAATTATGAATTCTTTTATCTAATTTGCTTTTTATTATGTTTATGTCTTTATCCAAGTTCACTACTCGTCATCTCCTTTTATTGCGCCAATGCTAGAAGATGTAACTGTTCTGGGCCGGTAGCGAACAGTTTTCCTATTCGCCAACAGATGTCGGAAGTTGCATTCCGAGTAGAGGGTAGTACAGTCTGCGCGCGCTAAGCCCAGTGCGCATGCGCGGAGCGATTCCAACATGGCCGACGAAGATGGCGGCCCAAGAATGAGACGGCTTGATAGCCAGCTCATTCCAAGGCTGAAAAAAACGATATATTTAATAATCACCAGAAAATAATATTATAAAAAAATATTTGCGGTAGATTCCTATAAAGATATATATTACAACCCAACCTTATAACCTTCATCGGATTGGGCTACAGGGATCAGTACAAGTACCTAGGTTAAAAATTAAAATACAAGCAGGTACTTATATTGAAAAGAAACCTTGTTATATCAAGTTTGAAATCTGTCCCATCTGTTTGTTTTTAAGGGTAAACGTAACGTACGTTATAATCTACGCGTTCATAGACGGCAATGACTTAATTATTTTAAGAAAATACAAGGTTTGTGAGTTATGATTCAAAATATTAAGGCGATGCACTACATCATGTAATATTTTGAATCGAGCCGCTATAAATAACACACCTTACGTAGATGGCGATAAGGCTTAAATTCCCGCTTAACACCATCCACCTGTTTTGATTTATGCAAGAAAAAAACATGGCCAAAAAGTGCCTTTTATTTTATTTTGTGGATGTTCAGGCACAGATATTTAAATGTTTATAAATAACTTAATTTGCCACATTATACAAAAAAAACCATAACCGAAAATGGGTTCGTAAGTAGGAGATTTTGAACTTAGAAGTTTTCATGGGTCTATACATTATTTTTTTCAAAAAGACTTATCTAAAAAAATACTCGACTATTTCAAAGGCCAGGATATATTCTACTCGCAGTATTTAATAAAGCATCTGAAACATTTCTAGGCGACCAAATTTTCAAACCAAAAACACATGATTTTGCATTACCGCGTAGTGTATCGCCTTAAGACGAATTAATTTTTACATACCAATATGAATATGGATAAATAAAATACATTGATGTAAAGATTGTCTGTGAATTTTGAAATGAGAGGAAAGTCAAAGTCAGCCCCCATCTCCTTTACCCACCCCTTAGCAGAATGTTGGTATTTTTTGATGAAATTTTGCACACTTGACGTTAAAAAAAGAATAAAAATACCGTATACATCTGATTTCGATAAACTCTGTTTAAAGCCCTGACAAAGCAGGTGTAACATAAAAGGTATGAGGCATTATAGATATCTGGAATAAATAATTTGAAAATACATTTGTACGAGTAATATATACCTACCTTCATATTTTTTCTTATATTATACATTCTTCTATATCATCTACCTACGTGACAGTCAGGCGAACTCATAACAGAGATAAACAAAATCAAAATAAACATAGTTAAAAGCTGTAGTGAAGTAATAAAGGGTGCATAAAATATTAAACCTACTACCGTGGGTGTCTACGCGTATTTATTTTTTAATAAAAAAGTGATTCAGTTGCATAAACTCATAAATTATAATTGGTGATATCCAATGAAAAATTGCAAACTCAGTGATTTAAAAAGATAACTATTAACAAATCATAATTATACCTGTGGCTGAGAAAACCTCGAAGCATAAACAATAACTGAGTGAATTCCTAATTAAGTGTAGTGAATCTAGATTAAGTGTGCAAAAAATAAAGTAAAGAATCATACATTGCGTGGACATTTCGATCGGTGCAACAAAATTGTTAATAACATTTACAGTTCAGTATAGCTTATATTGTGAATAATACGCGACTCCGGCACACCGACAGTTAGGGCGAGTTGTTTCGGAAAAAATCACGTGTGAGAAAGTCATCACAACGTCAATCCACTCAATTTTCCATAAATCGGGTTGTTTCATCGTCCGTCAAGAGAAAATTCAACGAAATATTCATAAAATGTGATCACCCCACAGACATAGGAATTAATAGACGAGAAGATATGGGCGAGGGGTAAAATCAACTGTTGAAGAACGAGGGAACGAGGGAACGAGTGAAGCTGACTGTGATTCGTCAATAAATCAATCTGACAGTAAATAGGCATCTCGCATTATAATATCACCATTTACTTCTTAAAAGTAAAATCTGCTTTGAATGAATAGACATTTTTACATGGGAGCGCAAATTATTCGCCACGTTATGAACAAATTTGCGAAGTCCAAATTCGGCAAAGTAAGGCAGCTTTTATTTTCAGAGTCGTAGTTAGTTTCAGAGTATTTAGTTAAGACACTTTTATAAATGTTCATAATTTACTTCCCAGCAACCAACCAGCTTTGTGTTTCGCGTCCAGACGTTTCTCTATGTGATAGTAACAACTGATTCATATTATACGATGTGAATATGCTTAAAATAAAGTAAAATAATGCTTATATATGGAATGTAATACGACAATTGGGTTTATTCTCTTTTTTCACATCTATTTTTACCAGTTTTCATAGTACAAGTCAAAATTTTGCCGTGTTATTTAGTAAAATGAACCGATGATGCCTCGACCATAGTTCGCACAAGAATGATGACGTCACGTTTTCAAATTTCATTTGAGGCCGAACGCGAGCCCAGCCGGCTCAATGGAACCGGTATGGGGAGTGGGGATAATACGCTTTTAATCACTTAGGGCAGGTCTACTAATATTCATATGTCTATGGATCACCCGAAATCGGCCGGTTAACGCGATCCGCCATTTTGAAAAAGATTGACGCATGCGCAAACGTCACAATTGCGATCTGACATATCGTATGTGCCAATTACTGGTGATAACGACCCTCACTATTTTGGCAAATAACGCAAAGAAAACCCAACGATTAAAATTTATGAAGTTAAAGGTTTTGTGGGAAGAAGTTTAGATACCTTTTCTACATAAAATATTGTCGAAATTCGTTTTTATATCGTTGGTTTCCGTGATTTAAAATGACGAAAAAACTGGTAAAAATATTGAAAAACTACAAGTTTGTTTCTTTTGTCGACCAATATATCACAAATTATGACCAACATAGTAGCCAGGTGGCCTGGAGATACCCATCTTTTTAATAGTAGCAGCATCAAAGTAAGGTTGGAATGCGGTGAGTTTGGAGATGAAGTGATTGTTGGAGATGGTGGTTATGGAATAAAGCCATATTTACTAACACCCTTAAGGAATTCCGTTTCTCGAGAACAACATTTATATAAAGAAAGTCAGATTAGGACCAGAAATGTTGTTGAAAGAACTTTTGGAGTTGTTAAAAGATGGCTTCCAGTCCTTTCTTCATAAATTAAAATACATGTAGGTACAAGGGATCATTGTAACAAGATCAACCACCTGTATTCATACACCCCTTGGACGAGGTTAACGATGTACTGGTGCAAGCACCAATCTTTAACAGGGGAGATGACCACGTTCGTCAAACCCTCATTAACTCATATTTTGCCAGATTGATGGACTAATAAATAGTAAAATACTACCCAGCACAAAAAGCCCTATCTTACCTCCTTCTGTACCATTAAGCCTGTCGTCCCACGTGTCGGTAAGGAATCCACATAAGCCGAGTGCTGTAAAATCCTGCATTGCAAGAGAGGTTCCACAGTAGACCGCCTTATAAACTGTTTTCTTACTTTACTTCTCTGTGCAGAACTCGGTTTATATTGATTCTTTACCAACCCATGGGGCAACACTTTCTGTAACATCTTCCGCCTGGAGACTCGAACACATGTGTACAATCTCTCGGTACATGAGCGAAGATAATAAAAGTCTTTTGAATTTCAAAACAATAATGTCTTTATTCAAAAATAGCTATACCCCGCCACGTGTTGCTGTGGCTCAGTCTGTTTTACCTGTAACAGGTGTCATCTAAATAATGTAGGTATATAAAAACACACGCATATTTGAATGCAACATTGTGTCTAAATTTCAAAGCAATCAATGAAGAACTTTCAGAGATTTTCAACAAACGACCATTTACATATATTCAGAGATAGATAGTTAACATGTACAAAATAATTAATGTAACGATAAATCTTCTATTTATTTTATACTTTAATGTTTATAAACTTAGTAAATTACTTTGTTTAATAATAGAGAATACATACTATTAGAAATGTTTTGAACAACTATCTCACATATACATATATTATGTAATATGCATTGGATCGTTATTGAATGTGAATAACTTAAGTGTAACTGCATACTCCTACCTAATTTCATAAAATAAATAGAGTACCAAGATGTAGTATATTCTTTTATTTGTATTTTACATAAATGAGGAACAAAATATATCAAAATAATATAACAAATTAAAATAAAATAGAAAATAAGTAAGGCACCTACCTACACTGTAGAAATTGAAAAAAAAAAAAGATAAATGGACAAATAGAAAAAAATGAATAAATCGGAAGGTTGCGGCTTCAATTTCCATCAGCGGCATTTATTTTTTCTCAGAGTTTATTTATTTTTAAATATGTATGGGTGTTTCAGACTAATATTTATTGATTATAATAATTTGTTAATATAAATTCAGTTAAAAATAAGAAAATAAAGGTTTAAAATAATATTTATGGTATTTTCCAATTATGTTCTAAATCCTGTATTAACAATTAGTTAATGTTAATTAAGTATTAATCTTAAGTGTACGGTACCATACCGTCTACAGTACCATACTTATCTACCAGGTAACTATGGTACTGTATATTATCTCCATATATAGTTAGTAATAACATAGATCATTCTAGAAATGTATTACATAGTAAATCACATCAAGGTCGCTGTAGCGACTTGATTAGCGATTGTGATTATTTATTTTTTATTAATGCCCTGAAAAAAGTAAAATTATACCAGAATACTCTCTCGGAAGAAAGAATAATTTACAACAAAAATACATACTTATACAATGGGAAAGAAACATTTAAGAACATAATATAATGGACTAGTTAATTGTGTGCGAATGCATTCATTCATCTTATTCTAACAATAATTGACAATAATTGAAAAACATTAGAAAGAACACAAAAGATTATACGGCCCATAAAGTAAAGGTCACACAGCATTCAAAATATGCATAATATAAAAACCTGGACATGCTGTGCATAATATTGCATAAAATGCATTTTTTTAAATTTACAGTTTTAAAAGGAAAGAAAAGAAAAATGCGGTCTTACTGGAGTACCCCGTCGTAAGTACACAATGTACATTTGTTAGTATTATCATGTAATATAATGTAGGTAATTGTGAAGCCAGAAAATACTTCATAAGAATTGTGTACATAAAAAAAAGAAAAATTATTAAAATTAATATTAGTACATTAAAGAATTCACCCAGTAGATAGTGAACAGAGGGGAATAAACTGCTTTCATCTCAGTTTAGTTTTAGCATGACTCCGATATTACTCGTTCTTGTCTCAATAATCAAATTTTTTTTAAAACCGGAAATCGGTATGTATAATAATAATAGGGGGCGCTTCTGTCAAAAGGGTTGGATTTGGATGCTTCAACAACATGAGAATACATTAACTAATCAGATTATTATCTTAAATAAAGCAACAATAGTGAAATACAAATATTTTGTACTAAAATCTACTAATAGTTTGTTTGAAAACTTGTATTAAGTCAGTCAACAAATTCGTTTACATTTAAAGGAGATGAAATTGCTCTTAGGATTGAGTTTCTGGGGCGCTGCTATCAAAACGGTTGGATTTGGATGCATTAACAACATAAGAATACATTAATTAATCAGATTAATTTCTTAAATAAAGCAACGATAATGTAAAATAATTGCTTTACACTACACTCTACTAACATCTTATATAAAATCATTCGACAAATTCGCTTACATTTAAAAGGAGAGGAAATAGGTTTTTAGATCGTTGGTTCTGTGGAGCTGCTGTCAAAGGGGTAGGAGTTGGAAGCTTAAAATAATGTGAAAATGCATTAATTAACCAGATTATCTTAAATGAAGAACTAATACAAAACTAGGAAACATTGTAGTAGTAGTTAGTAAACTGCAGTCAACACCATAATAAACCTCAGCTGTGGCGCTAACCAAACTCCCACCTTCTTCCACCACCAGCTAGCTCCTGCAGCACCAAAGTGCTGATGTCATCGTCAAACACGCTAGGGAGTCCGTCAATCGAAGTAGCCACTATGCTCCGCATAAAATTTGTGTCCACCGCCAGTCCTCTCCTGAATTTCTCTGCTACCGTCCTTGAAGCATTATTAAAAGTCAATTAATAAACATATATACCTGCATGAATTAAACAAAGCATCAGGGCAACCAATTACTAAATATAACAGTTCATTTAACAGCATTATGGCGTTAAGATTAATACCAATTAAGAAATATATTCCAACCTGCCTTGCCCGACGCTTCATATTTTCAAACCGAGCTCGGAGCTGTTTGACAGAATCCATCGCCATTGAAATCGGATACAAGAGTAAGCCATGTCGCCTCTCGTTGTTTGAAGATGACTGCGTCGGTCTTTTTATTGGTGAGAATATGGCTATACTTCCTCACCAACATTGCATTGTTTCCTGAAAACACATTTCGGTAAAATTTCGATCGCGCTGGCCTCGCTTATTATGAATATTTTTTAGATAAAACTTTTAGATTCACCTTAATTACTGTACGACACAACTTTTAACCTTCGGGGCGGTGGAAAATATTGCAATAAAAATTTCAATTACGTAAAATTAAAATTAGCTTTCGTTTTGTGAAACGAGGCCGTCCATTTTCAAACTTTATTTGTTTATTGTCAAATGTCATTTTGTTTTGTTGGTATGTCTGTTACTATAGGACCAAACGAACGGCTAGAAGTAGCTAGAGACAATTGCGCGGGCGTTTTTTTTAATGTTAAAAAATTCCGTCAAATTAGTATTTACCTAATATGCATGCATTGGGTCCGTTGTGATTGAAATTTATTAGCTGGATTTTATTTTTTTACGTTCAAATTTTATTTAAGTTAACTATTTCTGCGATGTTGAGCGGCTACGCTAAGTTTGTAATAGAAAAGAAAGTGCCCCCTTTATAGCGCCTGCTCGCGTCAAGGCAAGAAAAACATCCCAGTCTTCAAGTAGTTTAGCGGCTACGCTAGGTTTGTGTAACATGGTATATATATATATATATATATATATATATACATCTCAAAAACCATGTTACACAAACCTAGCGTAGCCGCTAAACTATTTGAAAACTGGGATGTTTTTCTTGCCTTGACGCGAGCAGGCGGTATTAAGGGGACACTTTCTTTTGAATCACAAACCATGTTAGACAAACCTAGCGTAGCCGCTAAGCTAATTGAAAACTGGGATGTTTTTCTTGCCTTGACGCGAGCAGGCGGTATGAAAGGGACACATTCTTTTGAATCACAAACCATGTTACACAAACCTAGCGTAGCCGCTAAGCTAATTGAAAACTGGGATGTTTTTCTTGCCTTGACGCGAGCAGGCGGTATAAAGGGGGCATTTTCTTTTTCATCATAAACCATGTTACAAAAACTTAGCGTAGCCGCTCAACATCGCAGAAATAGTTAACTTAAATAAAATTTGAACGTAAAAAAATAAAATCCAGCTAATAAATTTCAATCACAACGCACACAATGCATGCATATTAGGTAAATACTAATTTGACGGAATTTTTTAACATTAAAAAAAACGCCCGCGCGATTGTTTCTAGCCACTTCTAGCCGTTCGTTTCGTCCTATAGTAACAGAAATACCAATAAAACAAAATGACATTTGACAATAAAGTTTGACAATGGACGGCCTCGTTTCACAAAACGAAAGCTAATTTTAATTTTACGTAATTGAAATTTTTATTGCAATATTTTCCACCGCCCCGAAGGTTAAAAGTTGTGTCGTACAGTAATTAAGGTGAATCTAAAAGTTTTATCTAAAAAATATTCATAATAAGCGAGGCCAGCGCGATCGAAATTTTACCCACATTTCATATTTATAAGTAACAAGATCGTACAAGGAATTGCTGATATAAAATTAAATATGCACTTGAAATATTATATTTAATAGGTCAAAATACACAAATCCATCTTCACGTTTCTTACGGATATTTTTTTGAACGTTATTTATAATATTCCTCGGTAACACATTATTAAAGTGTGGCGGAATACAACATAATATATAAAAATAAAAAAAAATAATTCATTCTATGGCGGAACAATCCAGAAGGGATAAAACGCGATGCTTTTAGAGAGTTCCACCTGTCTCATTCCACAGAAACACCGGGTAATATTACAAGCGATAATTATATAGAGGTATCGCAAATGTTTTCATTATGATCGTTTATGTTGTTTAGAAGACGAAACTCTACATAATATTATCAAGCTTTACATTGGGATTCAGGAAAACAAAATGCTTACTCACGTAACTATACGGTTACAAACATGTGTATTATTTATTCATAAAGTTCATATTTATTATGGAAAAAGGGTATAATTTACAATACTTACAGTAAGTTTGGATCCATTTTAAGTTTTCAACAATTGAGACAAAACAATCACAAAATACAGGCAGTCCAACAACGCGACGGCGGGAAAAAGTTTTGACAGATTGATAAAAATACGAGGTGTTGCCAGCGTAAAAATAATTCCTGTCTCGCAAAAAAATTATTCTCTGCAATAATTGCCCGATTCGGCGGGGAACACTGGAACGGATTATTCAAATATAACGGAAGCTTTTTCGGAGTTGAAACAACCCAATTTGTATTTGAATAAAATCGACGTGAAGATTTTCTTACATTTGAATAGAACTCGGGAATCTGAATAATTGTTCAGCTTTTCCGAAACAACTCGCCCTTAGTGTAGTGGTCAGTGCATCGGACTCCTGGTTCTGTCAACCTCAGTTCGAAACCCTGAGAATCCAAGACAATTTTTGTTATTTTTCTTATTTTATTATCATTAATATTATTAATATTAATATAAATAAGTTAATACAATTTTGGAATAATAATATCGCCATCTATCTTCAAATCTAAAAACAAAAATCACATTTCTAACTTAAAATATACAAAGTATTAAAATATTCCAGTGCGTGTGAGCGGTGCGACATCATAGTAGGTCACTATCACCCATAAGTGCAAGCAGCGCTGAAACACTCCGGACACTTGCAACTCGCTACGCGATACGCAGTTGAGTGCAGGGTGCAGGGTCATCACTCACTTCCTAACTTAATATTACGAACCTCTAAAATAAAAATGGATGCTAATCAATGTATGGCGAAGGCTCAGGAAATTATTAACCAAATACATTTAATAATTACCGACTCATCTAATAAGTTCAATAAAGAACAACTTGCAAAAATAATGCCAAAAACTACCGAGTTACTGGGCGTCGCGGGACAGATGGCAGTGAAGATGGGGACTATGGAGGGTGAACTATCCGCATACAAAAATATTATTAATAACCAACCTGCAATAACTGGAACTACTCAATCTACTTCAATGGAAATATGTGACGCAATTACCGAGATAACAGAAAGGAATTTACGTTCGAAAAATCTAATTCTGCTGAACGTACCTGAAAGTAGAGACGAGAATCAAACCAACAGGATATCTGATGACAACAACAAAGTATGTTCAACGTTGAAGATTATCGATGATACATTACAGATAAATATTTCTAAAATATATAGGCTTGGCGTAAGAAAAACTGACAAGATCAGGCCCATAAAAGTAGAACTACAAGATTCATATCAAGCTAAGCAAATAATCATAAATAAATATAAACTGAAAAATGGCATCAAAGTTAAACAAGATCTCACGGAGCTGCAAAGGAAACAAATGACGGATGTTTGGAAAGAGTTTGAAACGAGAAAAGCGGATGGGGAAACAAACATAACAATTAAGTACATAAACTCTGTTCCAAAAATAATAAAAAACGTGCCAAAAAACTTAAACAGCACCTAAAATTGTTTGGATACTACCAAAATGTACGCGGAATGAGAACCAAATTACAACAACTTAAAATAACTTCTCCCACATTCCCACATGATATTTTGTTATTAACAGAAACATGGTTAAATGAGGACATCAATTCATCGGAATTAGGTCTCAATAAATACAACATCTATCGTCTTGACCGTGACCCCATTACAAGCAACAAATCAAAAGGAGGAGGTGTAATGGTGTGTATATCAAAAAACATTTCATCTAAAAAATTGCCAGTTAAACACAAAAGCGTTGAACAGATGTTTGTAATGCTAAATATTTCATCCACAAAAATCATTATCGCTTGTACTTATATTCCACCAATGTCAGATCTGCAAATATACAAGAACCACATCGAGGATGTAGAAACACTAAAATACAAATATCCTAAAGCCAAATTTATAATTGTAGGCGACTACAATCTTCCGAAAATTGACTGGTCTTTCGATAAGAACAATGAAGTGATTATTAACGAAACAGAAGTGCAATGTGTCAAATCTAAGGAAATGCTTGATATGTCTTTTTTCCTAGGACTAAAACAGTTAAATAAAGTGCATAATTCTTATAACCGTATGCTTGACCTAGTATTTTCTAGTGACTTAAGGACAGTGGTTGAACAATCGGATGAATTGTTGTTACCTTTAGACCAACACCATCCGGCGTTAGATATTATTATCACAAATGAGTCTAGAAAATTGCAGAAATTAAAAACTTCATCGTACAATTTTAAAAAAGCTGACTACCCAAATATAATTGATTATCTTGACCATATAGACTGGTCATTTCTAGAAGATGAAAACAATATTGTGAATCAAGTCCAACAATTTTATTCAATCCTAAACACTTCAAAAGAACGTCATGTTCCAAAAGTTAATTTTATTGCATCCCTTTACCCTACATGGTTTTAAAAAGAATTAAAAGAATTGATTTATACTAAAAAACAAACTCACCGAATATATAAGCAATCTAGAAACGTCGATGATTATATAATGTTTACTAACATAAGAAAGCAGTGCAAAGAATTATCTAAAAAATGTTATAATGATTATATTAGTTTAATAGAAATGGAGGTTCATGATAATGTTAAAAAATTGTGGAACTTTTCTAATGCTCAGCGTAAAAATGATTGTAGCTTACCAAATATTATGTATCTGAATAACAATTGTGCGGATAATACCGAAGGCATTGTCAATCTTTTTGCAGATTTATTCAAAAGTGTTTATGATGATAATATTACTGATAATGAAATCCCAAATGATATATCACTTGAAGAATCACTCAACCTAAACCATTGTTTTATTGAAATAAACGCTATAGAAAAGGCTATAAAAGCATTAGATACTAATAAATCCGCTGGACCGGATGGGTTCCCTCCAATATATTTAAAATCTTGTGTTCGCAGTTTGACTTATCCATTATTTTTACTATTTAATAAATCTTTGTCGTCAGGGTGTTTTCCAAAACAGTGGAAAAAAAGCTATCTTACGCCTATTCATAAAAAGGGAGATAAAAGCGATGTATCAAACTACAGACCAATATGTATATTATCCGCTATTCCCAAACTATTTGAATCGTTAGTCCTAGATGTAATATGTAAACAAATTAATAATATTATTGTACCCAACCAGCATGGCTTTATCACAGGTAAATCCACCCTAAGTAACTTGATCATATATGAAAATTACATAACTGATTCTCTTGCCTTGAAGCATCAAGTGGATTCAATATATACTGATTTTTCCAAAGCTTTTGACAAAGTTAGGCGACATATCCTTGTACAAAAATTAAGTATGTTGGGTATCAAGGGTAATATGTTAAGTTGGATTGATAGCTATCTTAGTAAAAGAGAGCTATGTGTCAAAATAAAATCTGTGGAATCTTACATTTTCAAAGCCACAAGTGGGGTCCCTCAGGGGTCTCACCTGGGACCAATTCTTTTTTTGTTATTTATTAATGATATTGTTAGCATATTTAAAGATGTAGAAGTTCTTCTTTTCGCAGATGATTTGAAAATATATAAAACAATACGCAGTTTAGACGATTGTTATACTTTGCAACTTAATTTAAATAAACTATATCGTTGGTGCATCATCAACTCTCTGTTTCTCAATATTAAAAAATGTCAGGTCATTCGTTTTTGTAAAATACGAAATCATACAATTTATGAATATTCGCTTAACAATGTAATATTGACAGCTGTCACTCAAATCAGGGACTTGGGTGTTATATTTGATGAACAGTTAACATTCAATCCCCATATAAATGAAATCACAAATAAAGCCCTAAAAATGCTCGGTTTTATATGTAGAACCGCATGTGACTTCAAGTCACTAGAATGTTTGAACACACTGTACACATCTTTAGTAAGAAGTCAAGTAGAGTATAATTCGCCTATTTGGTCCCCGTTTTATAAAGTACATTCCAACAATATTGAAAAGGTACAACACAAATTTTTAAGATTTATTAACTTTAAACTGAATATTCCAATCCATAATATAAATTATATCCAACTCATGCATCAACTAAATTTGATTACGCTGTCAGATAGGCGAATTATCTCCGACCTTGTTCTACTAAATAAAATTATTAATTATAGAATCGACAGCCCTGAAATTCTTGCCACAATAAAATTATATGTACCTTCCAAAAATACGAGACAAAATTCCACCTTTTTCTGTGACAATTTCAAATCTAATTATCAAGCGCACATATCGTTAAATCGAATACAAAAATTTGGTAATAAATTTGGTAATGTTGTTGATATATTTAGAGATTCTGTAGCAGTGCTTAAACGAAATCTACATAAACACTTTGCTGAAATGTATGACTTCTCCTCTCCATAGTGAAAAACCCATTTATTAGCTTCTGTTTTTTTCACTCTTTTCTTTTATGACTTTTAACTTTAATATATATGTTTTAACTTTACAAATTAATATTGTAATTTAAATAACAATTCGAATATGATTTTAAGTCCCTATAAATGCTGATTAATTTCAATCCATTTATTTTTCTAAGTAAAAAAAAAAAAAAGAAAAAAAAAAACTGTTCTCCATAATGGTATTCTGTATCATTTGTAAAACATTTATGTACTACAGATATAATAACTATTTTATTTATATATGTACGTAAACTTTTAAATGTCACATAGTTAATGTAATAACACTAATAACAATGTATGTAAAAGCCCAATGGGCGTTTAAATAAATAAATAAATATTTTATAAAAATAAAGAATATTGGCGTCAAAACACGGTAAATTTTGAACTTTTATGAAAAAAACTGGTAAATGTGCATGGTCACAATTTTTAATAAATCCCCCCTCCCTTTAGGGTCGATACTGAAAGTATCTTCCACCCAAATGGCGCAAATATACTGTATATTATTTTTAATGAACTTGTGATATAAGAAATATTAATCAAATGAAATTTATATGAGCACGCCATGATTTGATTTTGGACCAGAGCTTTACCCCTCGACCATGGAGACCGTCAAAACGTATTGCCGGTCCAAAACCAAGAGTCTGGAGGCATCAAAAGGTATTAAGAAGTTCCTGGTTATTATTATTCATTAACACCCTAACAGGCTTTTACAGAGGAAATTGACAGTTTATGTGTGTGAGTGTAAGATAATACATGGATAATAGCATAACTATATACAAACATAAAATATAATCAAAGGCTAATACTAAGATTAACATCGAATCCAAATAATAACACCTGATATTGTAAATAAAGCAAAGTTTCAAATATAAAGTAAGTATGTACATTGTACATTCGTATATGCATACAATTATTCATGTTTGTTGCAAACCAATAAGACTGAAAACAGGAAAATAATTTACTCGTATGGTATATCAAAAAAATATAAATAAAATATAATGATATGTATTATAAAAAAGAAATTTAAAAAGAAAGAAAAAAAATGTCTGTGGTATCTATAAAAAAAAAAATAAGTAATGGAAAAATATAGAAATAATTTATATGGCAGAACAACGTTTGCCGAGTTAGCTAGTATATATATAATATACTGATACGTATTATAAAACAGATGTTTAAAAAAGAAAGAAGAAATATAAGAACGGTAATATCCTGGATTATGAGCTTTTTGGAAAATAGACCACAGCAAGTAAAATTATTAAATGAATTAAGTGATTCCGAAAGTAATAACTTCTCGATACCACAAGGCACAGTTTTAGGACCACTTTTGTTCATATTATATGTAAATGATATATTTGAAGTTGCTAAATACGGGGAAATTGTCTCATATGCAGATGACACAGTGCTTCTTCTAAAAGCAAACACATGGTTAGAACTGAACAAAAAGGCTAATTCAGACATCAATGAATTGAAAACATGGTTTGACAATAACCTACTAACGTTAAACTCTAAAAAAACACACTACGTACCATTTTTCATAAACAAACCAAATACGCCGCATGAAATAAACATTCGAATTCACTCTGCACCAAGCACTCAACAACACCACTGCAACTTACTATGTACTAATATTGAAATTAAAACTTCAACCAAATATCTAGGGATCACTATTGACCAATGCCTAAAATGGATACCACATATAACCATTCTCAAAAACAGAGTACGAAAATTAACCTTAATTTTTAGCTGCTTGAGACATATTCTAAATAAAGAACTACTGAGAATGACGTACTTCGCATTCTGTCAATCCATAATCCAATATGGTATAATAGGATGGGGGGGCGCCTATAAAACTCACACACAACCTCTTTACATTGCGCAAAAACTAATAATTAAAATAATATTAAAGAAATCATTTTTATATTCATCTGAACTCATTTTCAAAGAATTTAAAGTCAGAAAATTAAATACTCTTTTCCTGTATCACGCAACCTTACAAGTTTACAAAGATGATATCCTAAACAAAACCGTACCATTCAAAAACATAGCAAATCTCAGGCAAAAATACATGTTACCAATTCCGATTTGTAAAAAAACTTTGGGTCAGCAAAACTACAAATACTTAGGAACAAATTTCTTCAATAAATTGCCAGAAAATATAAGATCACTAAATGATAGTTTCAAAGAATTCAAAACACAATTAAAAAAATATACTGAAAACCTAAACTAAATTTAAAAAAAAAATAAATAAATAAAAGAAAAACAAAAACAAAAAATTAAAAAATTAAATAAAAATCTAAGAAACTAAACAAATAATACCTCATCCCATACACACAAGCAATTGCTTTTTATGGGAGAACATTGAAAAATAATAAATATTAATCATATCATAATATCTTAAAAGTGAAATATATATATGTATATCACACATTGTAAATTTGTTTATTGAATAAATGGAATTTGTTTAAAAAAAAAAAAAAAAAATAATGTCTGGAGTGTCTATAAAAAAAGTAATAAGTAATGGAAAAATACCAACGCTGTAATTAATATCGAATTTAAATAATCGTACTTGAAATGGTAAAATAGATAATAGTAAAATATACAAATCGAGTATGTCCGTACATGCAAATAAACTAAGGAGTATGTGATTCAAACGATGGAATATATAGAGAGTAGACTTTTATTTATTTATTTATGATGGTATCTTACCCCCAAACAGGAATCCAAATCTTCTGGCTGTCTTCAAGTTCTCTCGAATAGCTGTTGTTATCACACAGGCTCCACCGCAAACAGGCTCCCTGGTCCTGCTCGGCCTCCACACCCGCCTCGATGGAGGCCAGGACCCTCCGCGACAGCTCGTTGATGGAACTTCGAGAAGAAGAGGTCTCCCTCCTGAACCGGATCTCGTCTACTGGCTCCTGATCCAATTCAGTATCGGTCATTTGCATCATCGGCACCACTGGCTTACTCTGGAATTAATAACTGTTTTTGTACTTGGTACCAGAACCTAATAACAGTAAATTTATTTGCTATTATTGTGCAGTGCCATTTGGTAAAGGCATCACCTCGAGGGCTTTTTACGCAGGTGTTATTATGTAAAGGCAGTAACAAGACGTACACAAAAGTGTTACAAAATACTTTATTGCATAATTAATTTGGAGTAAAAAGGTGATTGCCATTTTGCTCAAAGATGATATCCTGTTACTCCCTGCTTTGTTGTTAGCTGACATACATATCAAATAAACGATATAAGAATAGACGATGGACGGATAAAATAATGACGGGAGAACATATATTTAATATGACGTGCAAGTTTGGCGGGCAACAAAAAATATATTTTATAACACATTAAAAAACTTTTCATTGAAAGTACTCCTTTAACCACCATCAAGATGGCTTGGACATGTATTATTGCCAGAAGACGGAAATCCTCATTAAATACTTAAAGATTAATCATTGAAGACAATATTAGCGATTCCTAAACGGTTATTTGAAACAGAAAAATTAGAAAAAGATATAGTCACATCTAGGACTCGAACCCAGGACTCTTGTCATGCCGGGGCACAGGCAAGTGTATTTTTTCTGATTTTTCTTGTTTCAAATATTCATTTAGGAATCGCAAATATTATCTTCAATAATTAAATATTACACTTTGAGGTTTTACTCATTAAGTTATTTCATAAAATAAAATACTAAAGCATTTCAAGAGGTAAGATTAAAAGTTATAGAAATACTCCAGAGGCTATGATAAAAGGCGCTGGTATTGTAATGCCAATGACGTGGCCTGAATTAGGTCCCGAATAGAACAATTTAAAGAAGTTGACCTTGAAAATTCGTTGAAAATTCGAACAAAATGGCTAATAGAGAAATTAACAAACGATTTTTTTTTTTATTTAGCACTGTTAGCTGGTTTCAATTTATCATGATTGTATGGGTACCGCCGCTCTGGGATCCTTCCATTGGACAACCAACACCTCTCACATAGTTCAACCCAAGTGTTTTGCTAAATGCAATAATATTTTTTTAAATAAATTTTGTTAATATAGTTCCGGGAAAATGGGGGGGAAGTTTACCCAGGTCTTGGCGGCGGATGCGTCTGCCCGTGCGGTCCGGATCGGGAGAGACTAAGTGAGGTAGCCATTCTGACCTCTCCAGACAGACTATCTTTACCCAAAGCCTTGCATCGCAGTTGGAGCGATGGATTCATACTTCTTTCCTGAAAACGCTAATCCGCAGATTCCTAACTAATAGAGTTTTACCGCGGTGATGCACATGATGACTTGCAGGATGAACATTCCGAAGGAGAGGAAGGCCAGCGCCGTGAGGGCCAGGTCGAACATGTCGTTTAGCGCCAGGCCGTGGTGGGATGACTTCTCGCTGTCGTGGTAGTGCACGTGGTGGGGTGTATAGTCGTATCCCCCTCCTGAAACAGAGGTCGAAATGTTTATTCATGATGAAATGCTCATAACTTCGAAGTGATGGCCTCCGTCCTAAACATATAAAAAAGCATCGTTAACATTGAAATGCTCACAGCTTAGAAGTGATAGCATCCGTTCTAAACACATGTCGAAATTTTATAGTATCAGTTACGCTGAAATGCTTGTAACTTAGAAGTACGTGATAGCCTCAATTCTAAACAGATGTGAATGTTCATAGCATCGCTAATGTTGAAATGCTTATTGTTTAGAAGTAATGAATGATGCCATAAAAACTCTCATTTGAATAGCCAGTACTTCCCCACATTAGTTTTCCCATCTCCTTCCCCTCCCCAATACCCTCAACCTCACAACACACCCGACTTGGGGATTCATTGTCTAATGTATCCAAAAGGTTGAGAGCAGTTGGGAGCAATTAGCCCCTACCTACATTTGACATTGAAGTATTAAAATGAGTGGTTCGGAGCAGTCATGCTTTTAGTTGATTACAAAGAAATCCTGATCGCAGCAATAATCCATTTTGGCGTGTGATTCTTTGAACTCGAAAGTAAATACAGTTTCGATGTTTAACCATTTCTACTTTATTGTTAAATTAAGATGTTTACATTTATGAAACGAGTTATTTACCTCCGTATTTCGGTGATTCTCCGTGGTGCATAGGCTGAGGAATGTACGCAGCGCCATAAGGTGGGTGATGGCCGCCGCCACCCCCTCCGGCAGGGTGTTGACTGTATTCTATTGAATAAACAATAAATTTTTCGTGTAAACGAGTTAAGTTAATAGATAGTGTTAAACAAAATTTGTGGATTAAAAAAAACGTAAGCTCCACATTTTTGATGATTTGCTGAAATCCCTCAGAGCCTATGTCTTCTTTGACAATGATGCATGGAGGGTATTTTTAATAAAATGAAGGATCTGAAGTTCTGGGACGGAAAAAGGTACATGTGAGAGGTGGATAGGAATATGGTGGATAGTGACGGACAAATTAATCCATTCCTCCCACTGCGGTGCAAGGCGATGGGATGAGAGAGTTCGGCTGGAGAGGTTACAGGGTCTCTCTAAACCGGCCTCTCCCGATTCGGCTCACAACGCAGAAGGTGAGCAGAAGAATCCGCCCAAGACACGAACAAACCTCACCCCATGGTCCCGCGCACCTCTGCTAAGTCACCAACGTCACGAACCAGTTGGAATGACGTATGGCAGAGGTTAACCAACAGATTATCCTTTAAACGGTTCCCGGGACGGTCGCACCCAAATCCGCCTTCGAAATTAAAAATAATATCGCGAGCTGGCACACTGAGAAAAATGAGTTTAGCGAATAAATATTTGGTTTAATAAATTATTGGCTATCCAGTTGGAAACAGGATTGCAGTCAATTTTCTGATAAACCTTTAGTAAATTCCTAAATTATCGGAACACGTGTTCATGCATATGAATTTTCTTTGATAATATATAATGACTAAATGCGAAAGTGTTAGGATTTTCATGAATACGTGTTCCGACATCGTGGTAATATATATTTTTTTACTGACAGTTTTTCAGGAAACTGCATAATTCATTTCTTAAGGCCTACAATCCCATTTTTAACCGGATTACGAATAACTTGAAGAGATTTTTGATAAATTAGCAACACTCATTTTTCTCCGTGCAGGAGCACGGTGTAAATAAAACGTTACGCGTTTGTGAAACTAGGTTGGGCTGGAATAGTTTAAGTCAGGTTATGGTAAACTGACTTTACGTGTAAGATGTTGGTGCTTTGAAATGAATGTATTGACCTGCTAAAGCATTGATATCAGCAGTGCGTTACATTATTCTCATTGCTAAACATCGGTGTTCACAGGTCTTCATGCAATACGTTTTTCTGGTTCGTCAGGGTAATTGTTGTGAAAGGCACCATCTGCCAATGTTGTTGGTCTCACTAATCTTACCGGTTACGTGATGCGCTGGTCCAGGCATGGCGTAGCCCGTGAATTCCCCGCCTTCGTATTCCTCTTCAACGCTTTCCTCTCCCCCGCGAGACACAGCCATGTCGTAGTGACGATACACATCCTCGAGAGTGGCAGTCCTGCAACAAAATGATAATAAAGATGTCAAAATAACTTGGCAATGTGTATGGAAATTTTCACCAAACTCGTCAAGCCCTTTAAACCTTTGGTTTCATAGAAGTGTACATTTCAATTCTAACACCGTTTAGATCACATTTATCACCATGATAGTAAGGGAGACACCATGATTTCTACGAGACTGATTGATTTCAATCGAATGCATTCTTATGGGTACTTTCAATATGATCTTTATGATTCCTTTTTGAATTGTATTCAGTTTATATAAGTACTTAGATGTAGCGGATCCCCAACCTATAATTTCATACATGATGGGGATAAATGAAAATAATATATTAATAAATAGCACCTAAAGTAATTCATTATTCATTTCATTTTAAAACCACCGACACCTTTTTCGATGACCCTGTATTTGAATTCCTCCTATTACCATAACAATAAATGTACAATACTGATGGAGAATTTGACAACAGAGGATTGAACTGGAATTTAAAAATATATATACTCATTCTATCAACTAGTCTCTGTATTTTTGGAGAAGATTATGGACTACCCAGTGCTATCGCCATTTGATTATTTCCGATCTCTGTCACTTGAACAGATAATGGTCTCTTCAAGTGATTCACAGGATATACTATGTTTATCTTATCCACATGACATCAATTCACAAAGATCAATGGATTTATACTCACTTCGACAGCCAGTCCCTGTAGTTGGAGGAGCCGGGGTCCGAGAGAAGGTTATCCTTAATGTCTGAGATATCAGCCCTGGACTTTCTGTTGGCCATTTGACCACTGGGTCCGGTCTGGTCATCTTCGGCCACTTTAGAGAATGGCCTCCCGACCTTGTGCGTGATGAGAGGACGCTGGATCTGCGAGAGGATCTCGTCAGCCAGGAAGTTGTGGCATAGATATTCGTTCAGCATCTTTCTAGAAGTGTTAGTATTTTTAAGTACCTACAACCGACACACTGACACGCAACATTTTTTAACGTTTATTTTTATTCCTTTCTTCGATACGTAGAAATTTAAAGTTGAATATGTAGGAGTGGTTATTAACACCACAATCTGATTATTATTTGTCTTTCATAGGACGTTTTATAGGGAGTTAACTTGTGAGGAAGGTAAAAGGTATTATTTTACTGTTCCTTAGCATTGTGCTATGCATGGGTACAAGCTGTCTTTATTAAAAAATCTCTTCATCTGGTGTCGAGTATGTGCGTTATTCATAAAATAAGTTATTTAATTGTTTCCTGGAATGTGATAGTTCAAAGACTGAAGAAATAGTTCCACCTGTTAAGAAGACGGTGACCGAAGACAAGTAAACAAAAAAAATATATATGAGTTCTAAAAAAACAAAAAGTGCTTGAAAAATGAAAACTGGTAATGATCATGTTTCAACTGAACTGTAAATATGCGTAAAAAAGTATTTGACTAAAGAATAAATAAATAGAAACACCGAATTTAGAACATACCTGTGAAATCCCATCGTGGAATACGCATCGTACCAGGATCCGTTGGAACTTAATGTCCCTTGTTTACCAACGGAAGAACCCTTCCTGGAAATATTTGTGAAAGGAGAGAAATCCGTGTCAGCATCCAGCATCAACAAGGAACCTGGCATCAGATCAGATCTCAGAATATAGTCAACATTAACGTCTTCGTTGAATCCCATACTTAAAACCAAACAGAAAAAGATTCCTGTGTATAAAAAGAGGCACAGCAGATTTTTAAACATTTTTGAAATTTAAACTTGAATATTGCACGATCAGAGGAAATAGAAATTATATCAGTTGAAGCGTGACGTCGTATCTTCTAAGTTATTTTACACGAATTCCGTTGAATAGTTCAAACTTATATGTTCAAATATATCGCACAAAAAAAACGTTAGTAGTCCCGGATGTATTGTTTCTATGCGTCTTTCTTTGTTAAGTTAGTCAGTGAGACTGTCTGTAAGAGGTTCTGATAATCCTAACATTGCTTGCATTATTACTGTACCCTTGGTTTTTTAGTAGGCCGTTAAGATGGTATGGAGTTTTCATCAGGGCCGTTAACTCTTAACCCCAATAGGCCCTCAAAAAGATTAATTTCACGAAGTAACTAAGCTCGTTTGTACATTGAAATAGCCTATTCATAACGCCTATTGTACGGGTGTATCAGGACTTACCCAACAAACTAGGGATTCCTGATTTCATTTGAAGGAAAAATGAAATTTTCGTTTTGCTGTCCGGTGACAATTTATAATATTTTTCCAACAATTTTCTTTTCCACCACACATCGCTACTGGATACAACGCATCACGTAATATGCACTCCGATATTTTTCTTATTCGAAAAATTAAAAAAAGTTTTTTTTACTATAGTACATCAACTTTCAAATGTCTATGAAAACTTTAAAAAATGCTTTGAATGATGGTTGAACCTTCCTATCCAAGAACTGGAATCGAAAATTCTACCAACCTCGCCAAATGCCGATTGGGTAGGACCGGCATTTATTTCGTATATTAACTGCTGTGATATCATCTGATTTCAGAAAAATGCGTAAATGTCCGCGTGTGCGTACAGTGATTGCCACCAAAAGTATAAATATATGTTTTTGAAATCCATTGTCCCCGAAAAGCAAAAAGACATCTACGTTTTTACTTCGAATGACCCAAGAAAACGCTGTTTGAAATCTACGGACGTAGGTATGTCCTGATATATTCTATGTAGTACAATATTAAAAAGAATTTTTCTTCCACGAAAGAGTAAAAAACCTAAGTGAAACATATTTAAAACAATAGTTAAATAGTAATATTACTAATTACGTAGGTTTCTGTGTTACTAATTAATATTTTTTATTTTATTTTATAAATTATTATTTTTGTGTAGTTAAAAATAATAATATATATTTTTTTAAGTTTCTGTATTCATTAACTTGCTTGTTACATGCATTGAGGGTTTTTCGACCACCATGCTAGGCACATGCCCGTGTTATGGATTATGCATTATATTTCATTGAATAGCCCCTGTATACCTTTTGTAATAAATTATTATTATTTCTTTAATGGAGAAACGTAGACATTGATATTACTGTAGAAACAATTTATTACATAAGTAGCGCAGTTCTGTGACAAAACATGAGATATTCGGAATTCTTGACAAATCAGTTCCAATATTAAAATATTTTTTTTGTTATAATACCTTTTTTATCACTACTCTTAATTCTTCACATAATCACATCCAATTTTTCAAATGATATTTAAATTTGAGTGCATGGAACCAGATTTCAAACAGAACTACCGCACAGTACAGACATCCGAAATTAGTATGTTTTATAGATACCTAGGTACTATATAGCTTGTCAGAATTCTATTATTAATTTATTATTCGTGTATCTTATGAAAACATCGCTTAGACATCATAGTATATGTTTTCGTGTAATCTGTTTTTGCTTTATTCATGTGTAGTTTATTTGTAGCTAGGTACCTAGAATTATCTTCGGTCATTGCTATTGTTTTTCAATTCGTATTATATGCTTTTGTACTGTGTAGTGACAGAGATCATTAGTTTATATAAAATAAATTAGTTCCAATTTTGAAAATGTTACTTAAACTCTTAGCAAGTACCAAAAGGTTTTTCTGATTATGTATCATTTGTTATCTTGGAGTCCTTATAACCACGTGTATTCAGATTACGTGTAAATACGGCCCTGACTGTCACGGACTGATGTTGCCCAGATTTCACGGTTGTCGCAGATGTCATTGTCCTCTAATTGGATGTGATCTAATAATTTGAAAAATCTCCGTCAGTCGTGTTGAATCATTGTATGAATCGAGGTACAGTTACGTCAACACACCTGCATTCAATGCTTGCATATTATACATGACCTACGCGGATAAAAATTACTGATTTGAAATATTGTTAGTTTATTATAAATCTGGGCAAATTATTCGTTTTCCTATTAAAAACGGGACTAGAGGCTTAAAACGAGTGATTTGAACAATTTCATAACTATCAGTACAGCAAGAATATGTTACGAGGTAAGTCGGAACACGTGTTCTTCACAATGCAGTCACATTTTTAACAGTATTTTGATAAAAAAAAGCCGTACTCATTTCTCTCTGTGTATTCAGAGTAATAGTAAATGGAGAAAAATGAGTATTGCTAATTTATTAAGAACCTCTTCAAATTATTGGTAATTCGGTTAAAAACGGGATGGCAGGGCATACGAATGAAATAACAGGTTTCATTGTAAACTTTTATCAGATTTTCGTGAACACGTGTTCCGACATGGTGATAATATATTCGTAATTTACTAAAAGTTTATGAGAAACACTGTTAATTTATTCGTAAGGCCTGCAATCTCGTTTTTAACCGGAATTACCAATAATTTTAAGAGATTTTAATTAAAATAGTGTGTAGGGTGGGCATCGTAAAATATTAATTTGTATGTGCACTACGTTTAAGTTGACTAAATATTATACTAATCGTTCTGTGAACAGTAGATCTATAATTCTCATATTCTATGTTTTAAATTTTATGCTCATCGTTCTGTGAACAGTATATCTATGTTTCTCGCGTTCTATGTTTCTAATTTTCTACTAATCGTTCTGTGAACATTAGATCAATGTTTCTCGCGTTGGATTATTAATATAAAAGTCATAAATTCCTCTGAAATCATTAAATTTGTAAGTAAATAGGTACTTAATTACCTACCTACTTAATTATAAGTAATATATCTTACGTAACATTTTTTTTCTAATTTCAAATAAGGAATTATACAATTCATAAGTCCAAAGAAAAGTCACTTCCTCAATAAAATAATAAACCATTAAAACTGCCACCAATTTGAAACGGAAACGGAACGAACAGATAAATTTACAGAAAGCCGAAATAGAAACGGTCGATTTGAAACAAAACGTCGGCATCCTCAATCAATTTGATATTTTCTATATATATAGAAAATATCATATATATATATATATTAATTATATATATAATTAATAAAAATTCTACCTATAAAAACACAATTTATACGCACATTCTTTTTAATGGCGCGGGCTATTATGAAATATAAGTAATGTTACCCGAGTAGTTACTCGACAGTTTACTCAGAGGTGTTGAAATACGCACCTATCATTGTGAAATGTCGTAAAATAATAGTAGAAGAAGAACCTAATTACTAACTCACCTAATATACATTACTTTAACTAAAACATGCGAACACCTCAGCACAGGTTCTCCTAGTGATGTATTTACAAAACATGCGGACACCTCAGCACAGGTTCTCCTAGTGATGTGTTTACAAGAGACCATTATCTTTTTATTTTATTTTCTGTGTCTTGTTCTTTTTTTACATTAACCCCGCACATGAAGCCGCGAGAAAAAATATTTACCTCAGGGCCTATGCCATCTTTGGGGATGCTATGTGGAAGGTTCTTTTAAGTAAATGAAGAAGAGGAGTTGTGGTAAGGAAAAAGGTATGTGGGGTTGGTAGGAATCTTGGGATCAGTGTGTCCAGGAGTGACGGACATATGAATCTATTCCTTAATGAGTCGAAAGAGACCATTTGGAGAGGTGAAAGGTTCACTCCCCCGATCTGGCACACACCTCACCCTATGAATCCCTGCACCCTTGCTAAGTCACCAAACGTCGCAAAACACTTGGGATGACCGATGGCCGAGGTGTTGGTTTTCCAATTAATTGGTTCCCCGGACGGCGGTAACCAATCCCGCCTTTCAAATTGTAAATCTGTTTCACGTATCATTTAGATTTATTAGTATTAACTTCTTCTTCAACAATATGTTACATTAATGGGTATAATCTTCAAAAATTTTAATGCAAAGTTCTTCCAATAATATTCATTTAGACTTTTAGAACAAATCAATAGGTGTCGCATTTAAACAAAAATCGGATATGTTTATCCTGTAACAGTTATATTAGCAAGATAGAACTGTTACGTTTATCTCTGCTGGCTGGCGACACCGTCACTTCGTAAATTAAAGGAAGAAGACTAGAACGGAGGGGAGATGCTTTTGTCCGGCAGCGTGGAGACTTCAGTACTAAACGGGCTAGCGGAGCGGCTGGAGAAGACATCTTGGAGATCCTGATCCGGCGTTGATCACAGGCGGAAATTAAAGGAAGAAGACAAGAACGGAGGGGAGATGCTTTTGTCCTGCAGCGTGGAGACTTCAGTACTAAACGGGCTAGCGGAGCGGCTGGAGAAGACATCTTGGAGATCCTGATCCGGCGTTGATCACAGGCGGAAATTAAAGGAAGAAGACAAGAACGGAGGGGAGATGCTTTTGTCCTGCAGCGTGGAGACTTCAGTACTAAACGGGCTAGCGGAGCGGCTGGAGAAGACATCTTGGAGATCCTGATCCGGCGTTGATCACAGGCGGAAATTAAAGGAAGAAGACAAGAACGGAGGGGAGATGCTTTTGTCCTGCAGCGTGGAGACTTCAGTACTAAACGGGCTAGCTGGAGAAGACATCTTGGAGATCCTGATCCGGCGTTGATCACAGACGGAAATGGTCGCGTTAGTTTATCTTTTAATTGACTGTACACTGTCATCTATAATTTACTATTTAATTTTGTGGAGATTTATAATCTCCACATGGCGCCCTATACATTATCACAGGTTAGTTGATCTCCTTGTATATTATGTCTCTTTTGCGTATTCATATTGTTACATATTAAATTCCAAGTTGCACATACCCTGAGTTATTATAACCCTTTATTAAAATTATTGAGTCTCATGTTTCTAATTGTTAATTAATAAAAATTGTTTACTTCAACTTTCTTTTATTCTTTAACAATGCAAACCGTTCTGGTAGAAAACCAAATCTGTTACAATGACGCCGCAATCACGGGTTTGTCATCTCATTACTTTATGATAATCTCCTTCTTACATTACTTGGTAAAGATTATCTTGTTATAATGGTGCACCAACGCGTCTATAACATTAGCCACCTCCTTTTAATTTATTTATAAGCAATAATTATTAGCCTGAAACACTCATCCACATTGAAAAATCTCCTAATAAAAGATACATGACGCCAACGGGACTTAAACCCGTGTCCTTTTGATTTCCGGTCGACAGCTCTGACCACTGAGCTATGGCGGCTTATCTCTTATCCGCGAAATAATTCAATATATACTAGTGTTTCATTCAACAATTAGGTACTGCTTGTTACATTTTTTCACCTGAAACAACCAACTTTATTTTATATGAGAAAGGCATTGTAAGTGCTAACTCTCTCACTAGATGGCGTCGAGACAAATTGTCTACATTTTTTGGTGAGAATACTAGAACTTGTCAAATATTAATTATTATTATTATTATTATTATTATTTTTTTTTAATTATTTTTTTTTATTTATTTTTTTAATTTTATCAAATAATAATTTCCTTTTAATTTGTTACAATGGCCCCAACGTGTCATTTGCTATTTGCCTTTTGTTTGTTATATTGTTACAATCCGAGACATTATCTAGGTTACAAACCAATTCTTTAGAACTTTGTGATCATTCAAAAAGATAGCTACACAAAAATATGGAAAAATTTAGTTGTTAAATAAAATTATTAATTCTGAATTTGAAATATGAGATCAACAAATATGACATAATAATTAGGTCCCAATGGTCGATTGGATAAAGACGTTGTCCCAGTGAGACAGAGCTCCTGGGTTCGATTCCTTTGTTCTGTTTTATGTTTCGTTTAGATTTGTTAGTCTTATATTCTTCTTCAAGTTCTTATTTTATCTATTAATCTGTCAGTACATACAAGTCCAACAAGCGTCATATATGAATCTCTGTTAGGGGTTTTTATCTGTGAGCGCTTTTCGCAGCCGGCAGCCGGAAAACCTATTTGCAGCCGTTAAAGCGGGGTAAAGGGATAGGAAGTGACGATCACTTAATACGTTATGCGATGTGAATCCAAACTAAACAAGGGCGGACTGATACCAAATACGCTTTAATTTGAATACTACCTCCAACTTCTGACATTTCCCATGCACACTTTGTTGCAACATGCAACACTAGCGCCTCCTAGCGGTATGATTTGTGCGCCTTGATTTTCTTTCTAACATTTAACTGGATTTTTTGTGAAATAATATATTCATAAATTATAGAAATCTAAAAAGAAATGGCAATCTACATACGACCAAACTGCTGTTTTTCTAATAGAATTTGTGTACCATGGATATTGGAGGTAAGATATTATCATTTGAAAGATGATAAAGTATTATTATTTGAAGATGAATCATGGCAATCAGTAACTCATAAAACTAATAATGGCATAATAAAAGTAAAGCATTGGCTAGACACAAACCTTCTCACACTTAATATCGACAAAACACAATACACGACATTTTCTATACGCAATCATAATGTTTCCAATAACTGCCCTAAACCAAGCATCCACTGGTGTTCACTCAATCTAAACACTCGCGAAACCTTTTATCCATTGACGACCAACTACGCTGGGAGGCTCATATAAATGAGACAGTGAATAGACTCTCTTAGGTCCAACTTGGACTTGGAGACTCTAAGAAGCGTATATTTCGCCCTTTTTAAATCTGTAGCAACATACGGTATTGTGGGATGGGGTGGCTTTGCTGAATTTATTATCAATCCAGTTTTTATTACAGTACTAAAACTAATTTAGAGAATTAAATTATATGGATAGATACAAATAATAATAATTTTATAACTTTTCTAAATAACAAATGTAGATCCTAGGAAATAAATTGTACAGCGCCCTTGAGGTGGTTTTTCACAAAAACGGCGCTCTACGAATTATCCAATTATTATTATTATTATTATTACCTCGGATGGATACCTCACATCAAATAAATCACAAATAAACTTCTCAAAACAATACACATTTTCCTAAATATAAGAAACATATATAAAATAAAACAATTGAAAACAATATATTTTGCACTTTGCCAATCAATAATAGAATATGGAATTATTGCTTGGGGAGGAGCAACAAACTCGGCTATCAATTACATAGAAACCGCACAGAAAACGATCTTAAAGGTAATACTAAAAAAACATAGACTGACTGATACAGACCAAATATTCAACAGCTGTGACGTACTAGATATACGCCAATTATACGTTAAAACACTACTAAACTACATTTTTCACAACAAAAATAAATTTCAACATACACAAAATAACACTAACAGATAAGTTAGACAAGCGTACAAAGAAAACATAAAAACTCCGACAGTAAATTCAAGCTTTGGACAAAGACACTACCAATACCATGCAATAAAAGCTTTCAACAGTGTAAAACTTGAAATTAAAATTGAGGAAAATAAAAATAAATTCATTTTCCTGGGTTCGAGTCCCAGATGTGACCGTTTCCTTTTCTGATTTTTCTGTTTCAGATTTTCGTTTAGAAATCACTAATATTGTCTTCAATATTTAAAAATAAATTCACACACAAAATTACAAAATGGATTAAAGAAAAAAAAGACAATATTACCAAAATTTCATAGCATAAAATACAAATAAAACCTTCACGTAACACACAAAACCAATATAAACACACATCACTCACAAACACACAAGATTATTTACAATGTACTATTTTTTTTTTTTAATTTTAAATATATTAGTATGTATTTTTAATTTTAAATGTATAATTTTTCTCATTAAATGTATTATGTAGTTTATATTTCATATTATAAAATGAAGGCCTCATCACGGGCAAGCCACCCAGTGAGGCCTACATTATTGGAAAACTTGAATTGTAAAAAATATTGTACCTAATAAAAAAAAATAAAAATAAAACAAATGCCAACCTACCTACCCTTCAAACGAACTATTTGCTAAAATTAGGGTCTTAGATATTCGCCAGTTATTTACTAAGACAAGCTTTTGCGACATATGGAAAAATAACCTGCTTATGTCTCCACAACATCAAGCACACACCAGCTTTGCTTTGATTTTAGCTTCGCTCAGTGACAATTCTGGTTCATCGCTCCTAAAATATACAATGCTTTAAACACCGATATAAAGTCAATTAATTCTATATCCTTTTTTTACAATCCATGTTCAACATTGGCTATTTGAAAGGAGATGAGCGTTCTTTAAAGAATACATGACTCTCAAAAAAAAAAGTTATAACTCTATCATATATTTAGTTTTATCTTTATTTTTATTTCTATTATGATCTCTATAATAAAATGCACTTTTAAAATTTATTGTTATTCTCACATGAATCATGTACGACTACCATAATTAGATAGTTGAGAAAAACACTTTTTTTTTTTTTTTAAATCTACGCACAGCGCCGACCGCTTTTGTTTCTACATACACACCAGACGTATAACCTACAATATTTTTTATTTAGTTTAGTCCAGTCCGGCCTTGCCTCAGTTCCAGGTTGTTCGAGTTTGGAGCGTGCTCAAAGGACATAATGGTTTCAGTTTATTATGTGTATGAATTCAACTACGAAACATAAAAGAGGTGTTTTGTAGTTTAACTGGATAGATGGTTAGGACTTGGCGTGCCATTGTTACAATTTATGGCTAAATGTGCCACACTGATAAATTCCACGCTCCTATTATTGAAAAAATATTGGGATTTTACATGGATTATAAGAACAAAATATACCTAGTGAGCTATCGAAAATAATACACAAAGTTTTTAAAATATGGAATAACGTTTTAATGATAAACTAAATATGAAACAATATTAGGAAAGTATGTAACAGTAACACAAAATAAATTAGAAACTGTAGAACAATACTACATACGAATATAAGTTAAAGCATTAAAACCTCTGTTTATTTATTTTAGTTTCTTCTCAACGGACTGAGATGTTGTTTTTTGTGAAGTGAAAATGCAGAAGAGAATGACAATGGCGTTACAGGGCGTTTTATTAATCTCAACCTGTTGGAGGTAGAAAAACGACAACCTGCCATCTGTCCTTAAAAGTCCAAACTATCTGAACCACAACCAAACTCAGGTTCAACTTCTGGTTTGGATCTTTAATTAATTTTAACAACCTCATTACCAACGCTACTACATTTTGTAGGATTCAAAAGAGTGCTGGTATAGATTACGATTAAATCTATAAATGGAGTCAGTAAACATACGTGGCCTTCGTGGTCGAGCAAGCCGAAGGTCACGGGTTCAAATCTCGGCATGCGCAAATAAATTTTATTTGATTAGTTTAGCATCCCCAATGGGGGTATGTTATTAGGCTGAAACTTGTGGGGCGGGGAATGAGATGGGGAGAGGAAGGTTGGGGAGTACCTGACTATTCAGATCAGGTCACCAAACACAGCTTAAGTCATATCAAGCAAGGTTTCAATTGTGAACGGTGGTTTTACACCACAGCGAAATTAAGAATATATTCCACCCTGGAACGGTGGAATGTACCAAATATTATTTTAAATTAGTAAATTGTGAAATAACACAAATTAATTAAATAAAATTTACTTGCGCACGCCCGGATTTGAATTTGTGACCTCTGGCTTGCTAATCCTTCACCACGGAGGCTTTCAATACGTGCAAGTTCAACAGATGTATCTAACTGACTAAATAAATTGAATTAAAAAAAATATGTTTTCTAATATTCCATGTTTCCAAAATTGTAGGACACGATAAAAACTCGTACAAACTTAGGCGAAAATGTCCACTTACAATTGTAGTTATTTTGACAGTAACAAAATGAAGTCATCGACCACCACTGCCTGGGCTGGGCGCTCACACGACGAGGTGTTTGTTTATTAATATATAATGTAGGTGCCTTAAGGCCCCGTGGTTTGTTTGCTTAAGGCAGATATGAAGTATTAAATGAATAGGTATTTTTCTCTGTATGGAAACGTGGGGGAAATTTGAATTAAGAACGCCTGCGCGCTTCGGACCAATGGCGCGCTTGGTGGGAGGTCCCTCCTTCTTCATCATACCCCAAAGCAGAGTGCATTTACCGCAGTGGGCCCCACTTACATGAGCCAGTAAATTGTCGAAAACACCGTAGAATATTGATGGTTTTTCAAAAAATCAGATGGTTTTTCGGTAATATTTTACTAGTATCATTTTTTGAAACCTTGATTTTAATCCTAATACCTAATAAAATCCATTAAAAACATTTTCCCACTAACAATACTCAGATCAATATATTTTGCACTGTGTCAATCCATTTCCACTTATGGAATATTAGCTTGGGGAAGCGCTACAACACAACAATTGACCCAATTCAAAAAGTTCAAAAGCAATATGTTTTATCCTTATACTATAATACCCACGCTCAGGCTTCGCCTTTGTGGGATTTTTTTGTTACTCTTTTTCTATATTATTATGTATGTACCTAAATTGTATATGTATCAAAAATTTTGTTAATAAAAAAAAAAAAAAAAAAAAAATATATATATATAATAAAACTCATACTGCAAGTACCATTCTACACAGACTCAAACAAAATCTTCAAAACACTAGACGTCACGTCAATAAGACAACTTTACGCCAAAACTGCTCTCCTACTCCTCATCCATAATAATCTTCATATTACAAATCAAGCAAAAGCCATAATAAAAACCAGGTCCCCAACAAATAAAACACTGAACATTCCGATAACACACACCACACACGGACAAAGACACTTTCAATACTACGCAACCAAACTTTTTAACAGTATGCCCATTACTTTGAAACAATTATTGACTACAAACAAATCTACAAACTTTCTCAAAAAACATATCGTAGCCTCGATAAAAAATCAAGATATTCACTTTATTCAAAAGATTATAATTCCAAACCAAACATAACCAAAATATAATAAGTAAAATTAAATATTATACACGTTCTTCAAGAATTATCCATAAATACATACACTCACATATAAATGTGTGTTTTCATGTTTCAATATATGTCTGTGAAAAAAAAAGATAATAATAATAACTTTCTAACACAACACATAAATATCTGTCACCCTTCACAAACACGTTAACACCTCAGCACAGGTTCTCCTAGTGAGGTGTTCACGTAACATACAATATCACCCACACACAATTTTACCTATATCAACCTATGTTCTTTATTTTTTATACCTTTTTTTCTGTACTTTTTTCTCTGTACTTCAATATAAACCACTGTAATCATTTGTAAAATGTGTATTCAAGAATAGACATAAATAAATAAATGATAACAACAAAAAAGCAGTTTTATTAAAAACTGTTCCAAAATCACGAACCATTTTCTTAAACTTATTATATTACTCGTAACTCTTACCTAACATGCCGTTGTAGGAACCTTTGATTTAAAGGCAATACATTTACATTAATTTTGTTAAAAGGCTAAAGATAGAGGTAGCGCAACACGGCATAATACACTAAAAATAAATCACTTTCATTCTTTTAGCCGCGAAAATCGCAAATCATATCTTCACACCGGAGTTTGTTTCACCAGTGCCGAATGACGCTAGTTCCTTTGAGCATCTTCATTTATAATACTGGTAGAACAAATACAACATACCTGACGCCTGTATTCTAAAGACCGCAATCCTTTTGTTAAGATACGGGAATCTATCAACAATAAAAATATAATAATAAATGTTTTATTATCTTTTTTTGTAACAAATAGATATAATGATATCCTCACTGGGATCTCCCGTGCTGAGGATCAAGAGGTAAGGGTTTTTATTCCTTACACTTATGTGATCTTTGGTACAAAATTCTTCCTGCTATATAAATAATATTAATTCGAGATTTGTCGGGTAGGTACCCAATCATATAATAATTTGTCACAGATGTGTCTGCGTATAGTACGTTAGTTACAGTTATTTAGGCAAATATATTTATAAATATGTTGTATACTGACATAGATCAGTATACAACAGTGTCCGAACATGAGTTAGATTTGAAAATTGTATGCAAATATAAATATGTAGGTATAGAAATAATAATAAAAATGTAGATAATCTTAACTATAAAACAGAGAATCGTTCAAATCCCCGGCATGCGCAAGTAAATATTATTTGTGTTATTTCACAAATCGATCAATTAAAATAATAATATAAATTTATATAGTGGCAGAGTGGAAAATGCTCTCAGAGTCGTCCTGATGTTAGACCACCATTCCGAATTGAAACCGTGCTTTAAATGAAGTTGACCGTGTTTGGTGACTAGACCTGAATATCCAGGTACTCTCCCATCTTCCTTTTCCCCATCTCCTTACCTCCCCGCTACCTTCAGCCTCACAGCATAGTCATAGACGCCATAGTCTCACTTTCTTCTGACGGTTGGGAGCAGTTGGGACTCCTGTGCTGTTTCACATACACAATCGCCTTCCTCTTTAGAAGGTCAAGCGTGCAAAACTTCATGAATCTCGGAATAAAACGGTAGTTTAGGTTAAAAAACAAACCCACTTACAGACTCTTTATCTGCAGATAGATTAAATTATCTATTATACCTAATTTAAATGATATTTCTAGAAAAATTGTTAATGAAATTGAAATTTATGGTCGTAGATAAGTAGTATCGATATAAGACAAGGAAGAGACAGACCGTTCAATAGGGAAATAATCGGTGGATATTCTAAATCCCACCCTCTTTCAAAACTACAAACTATTTGAGCGGTATTTTTCACAACAGGCCTTTATTTGTTCAGTTATTAATTTGAGTGGAGAAATCCGACGCCAAAGCTTCGGGCGTAAAAGGGCTTTTACCGGCGTGGGATTCGCGGCGTCCCTAGCACCTGTGGGCCTGTTTTACCCACCCCCCATTCCGCATAACACTGTCTACTCCTCTTTCATACACCTCAATGTAGGGCTGCCACAAAATAGAAAAGTGAAGTAAAATAACTAAGAAAAATAAACCTAACCTAACTTATTTTTTAATGTGACCACCGCAAAAGGGTCCCAACTGCTCTCAACCGCCTGAACACAGTGAGACTACTCATTGGGGATTGGGGTATGTTGTGAAGGGTTCCATGATAACTCAACACAGTGACTATTCAACACACCTTTAAAAAGTGATATAAAGTCATTAAAAACTATGCAAAAAAAAATTACCTAACCTAACTTAACCTAACCTAAACTACTTAACCCAGTTAATAAATTTTTTGTTTCATCACTTTCCATGACTTTATATAACTTTTTAAAGGTGTGATGAATTATAATTTTGATGATTTATCCGGTCACCGTTGTGAAGCTATAGGTAGTGGGGTGGGAAAGAGATTGGGAAAAGGAAGTGTGGAAGTACCATATTCAGATATGGTAACCAAACACAACTAAAGCCATTTCAAGCAACGTATCAATTTTGAATCATGATATTACACCAGGGCGATACTGAGGTTATACCGCAAATACATATTATATTGTTTTAATTTATTAAATTGTGAAATAACACAATCAACCAAATTTAACTAACCCATCCTAACCTAACCTAACCTATTATTTTAAAAAGGGTCAGTTTTCGTCACATCTTTTTCGAGAAATGATTTTACAATTATCGGGGGCCAATGTTTCACTAGAATCGCATTTCATTAAATAAAAATAGACAAAAAAGTAAACTTTTTTGTTAAAAAGTAAGTTTTTTTTGTTTAAAGTTTAATTGGAATATTTACTACCCCCATCCAGATTCGCACCCCTCCCATCCTATGCACCCCTACCGTTATACCGCGATAAGGTACTAGCTGCTAGGTACATGGTAGTAGGGTAGCAACTCCCCCCCCCCCCTAAGAACACAACAGCCATCACCCGAGGCGGCCAGTGATAAATCATACCGCTGTATTAAATTGAATTAGGTGTGTTAAGATTTCTTTAGGGTTTCGGAAACGTTAATGGTTAGGGGTGTTAACAGAGAAGGGGTTTTAAATATACTTTAAAAATAATGCTTATTTTATTATTTAATCCAGCAGAGAGTTATTTATTTACTACTGCGTCAGTTCATCGCTGAGCATTATGAAGATGCGACCGAAACTCTTTCTTCATACTAGCGAGTCGCTAATGTTGTCTTCAATGTTTAAATATTAAAATATAAGGTTTTACTGGTAAGTTATTTCAATAATATCAAAAACTCTTCATACTAGACATTTAAAATTAAAAAAATAGATAAAACTATTCAAGACCCCATCTACATTGTGTTTAGTTCTGAAAGAAAAATGCAATCGTACATAAAGATTGCAGATCATTAACCAATGTTGCAGTCAATATAAATATGCTTAAAGAAAACAAAGTCAGAAGAAGCCTAAGCTGGTGAAGAATGTGGAGAGTAAATGATTATTCAGATCTACTCACAAAACTATGCTTCCTATACCTTCTCAAATAATTCACAACGATTTGGAATAACTTTTATTTATAATCATCGTTGTATATTTGCATCGGCGATTCAACATTGTATTTATATATCTTTCTTGAAATAATTAAGTTTGTGTACGGACAAAACTATTTATTTATATTCACATGCGTATGCACGGTCGCAAACAAATAATTAATTTTAATATTTTAAAGCAAATTATCTAATGTGCACATTATGAATTATTTTATGTACACTTAAGTATTTAAGTATTATTTTTAATAAATAGTTTTTTTACAAATATGCCTAGGACTCTACGAATCTTCACTGGGTGTAACACCCCTCTTGTTGTCTCATTCACCCAGGACTAACAAAACATCTAGTTGTGTTAATAATTTATAATATATTTAAAATAATATTTAGATAATTAACACTTTTCAAAGCTCAGAGAAAGCTTGGAAACACCTGACGGTCTTCCCATAAAGAGGCACTTAACGTAGGCGGGAATGTTTTTAACCTGATCCAAACACTTCCCTAAAGCTTTCGCCGAATTCAAGGTGAATTTACTGAACCATCTAAAGAGAATTAAATAAGTATTATTACATTTTAACCTTCTTACTAACACAAGTTTTTTTTTTAAATTTTACACACCTGATGACCTGAACTAACGGCCTCCGTAGTCGAGGGGTAAAGCTCTCGACTAGCAAGCCGAAGGTCGTGGGTTTAAATTCGGGCGTCTGCAAGTAAATTTTATGTGATGAATATTTCGTTATTTCCCAATTTATAAAAATAAAATATTATATAATCCAGAGTGGACGATACTCTTAGTATTGTCCTAGGGTAACACTACCATTCAGAAACAAACGTTGCTCCAACTGACTGTAGCCGTGTTTGGTGACAAGATTTGAATAGCTAGGTACGTACCACCTTCCTTTTCCCTATATCCTTCCCCTCCCCACTACCCTCAGCCTCACAAAATACCCCGATTGTGAATCCACCATAGTCTCACTGGCTCTAGAGGGTTGGGAGCAGTCGGGACTATTGTGTGGTATTCACATAAAAAAAGTTTAAAAAACACCCTGAAAAATTACTAAATTCTAGACAAATCAGTTCCAATTAAAATCATTTTAACTTATCGCTTGCCCGAATTATTCACACAATCAGTTCCAATTTTGAAAATCAATTCAAAATTCAATTCCAATCCTCAATCAAAGCTTAAATTCAAAAACAATTCGAGATTCAAAATTAATTGAACCAGAGTTACTCATGTCACAAGCACAATTGAAATTAGTATTTTTGTTTTTTTTTTAACATCACTTTAATAACTTCCTTCCGGTTTTCCAGAATTATCCATAAGATTCATAATCGTGTTGCTAAGTAAATTGCAAATGGAACAACGCAATCCTGTGATAATCGAATTAAATTATAAAAGAAAGATTAATTAATCCGTTGTTCATTTTGACAATCACTCGTTTACAATACAACAATCCGTTTTGATAATGGTCCCAATGAAGAATACTCTGTCAGAGGCGTCCCCTTTAAAGGTGAATAAATAAATTGATAAATAAGCCTTCAGCAGGTCCTGGTAGGGGGCCCTTTGTTCCATTATTTGCAAAATGGAAACCAACGTTTAAGTGTGAAGGGTATGTTTTCAACCCGCGGTAATTGAACTGAATCTAGTGGCGGGGTATTACAAGGTGAAACGATGGTCTTTCAAAAGGCAGCGGCGTGCTTTATTTTTTTATTCCAATCATTATTTATTTGTGTATTTAGATCGGAAGATCAACAGTAATTTTTTGGAGTATTATGTCGTATTGCACAACCTCGTTTACTTGCTTGCTGATGTCCGAAACGTTGGCTAATGAATGAGGTAGCGCAACACGGCATAACACCTCAAATATAAATCATTATAATTCTTTTGACCGTGAAACTCTCGTATCATATCAGCCACCGTACAAGATTCCAACCTTCAAAAGCTTTCAGACTACAGCCCCAAAGATGACCGTGTGGGGTTAATGTAAAAAAAATGGTTTATTCACTACCCCAAAAATATGCATGAAACTTATGTTTGCATGCAACCGCTGCGCCCTTTAAAAGAAATTAATGCTATATACAAGGGCTGTACGCAAATGTAGGGTGAATGTTCTTCGCTAACAGATGATGTATTCTAAAGATAAACATGTTTATTTCATAAACATCACGTATGCATGATTATCATGCTGGTAGCATATTATTTTACGTAATAGATGGATACATGACATCACTTCAAAGTGAAACCTTGCCCGAGTAAAATAATAGACAATGTTATCATCGTTTTACTTGAACGTACTGTGATGTGAATTTGTAAACGTGGTGTTGAAATCTAATTTCCCTATAAACCTACCGTTTTTCTGTTTTCCTTAGTCACTTTATTGCAGATAGGTGTTACCATCATAACACGCGAACTTTTCACGAAGGCAGTGGTTTTAAAACATTATTCAATTAAAAAAGAACAAAATTTAAAGGATTTAAAGGCTACCAATTTTAACAGAATGTAATGAGGTGAATTTATCACAAAAAAGCGCTGTACAAACTTAACCATTTTATGTATATTACACGTGTATTATAAAAGTTTCTCTGTGCCCAAATGATGAACATTCTCAGTTCCTTCTCATATAATCGGGATTGGGTTCTCATATACTCACTGTGGTGTCGTTTTGAAGTGGAAACCTACATTCAAAATCTTTGGTTAAATAAAATTTAAAAAAATTATACACTTCTATCAATTTTGGACAGAACAGAACATGCATTACCCAGTGATATAGGTAATGTCAAATATACATTAAAAAATTGTAGAAAAAAAACAAATAATAATAATTAATCAAATAAAAATCATTCCATAAAAAAGGGTCTTTTTAATACTAAAGTATATAATTTTTATGTTTGACTTGGATTAAACCTTCCTAGCCAGAAACTGGAGTTGACAACTCTAACATCCTCGCCAAATGCCGATTGGATAGGACCAACATTTGTTTAGTATATTAAGTGTTGTAATGCGATCCGATTTCATAGACATTCGTATATGTTCGCGTGTGTGTACGCGATTGCTATCAAAAGATGATAAGATGCATTGTCAATATTGGCATCGACAAAGAACAGGGGGTATAACTCCGATCGAAAATTGGAACCAAAATATTGTCATATAATTGCCTAACTATATCCACCAATGAAAAACCCTGAAAGTCTATGGAATAAACTTTCAGTGCTTTTCATTGGTGTACAGTATAATAAGTAGGCTCCGAATGAGAATTTTACTATCTATATATTGGCATATCTATGGTTTTTTAGGTCCAATTTGTTTCATACAAAAAGTCCGAAGATATCGATCTAGTAAGTGGTTTATTTATGACGATGAGACTGCCAAATTTCAGCTCGATCAAATGTCGGGAAGTGGGTTCATATTCGCTTCCAAGATATGTATTAATTAATTACCAAAAATAAAAGTGAAATTCAAATGGATTTATTTAAAAATACGGCAAATTTGCCAACCCCTTTTAGCGAATATGGGATAGTACATGGCCAAGGATCCCATCAGAAAAAAGTTTGATGTGAGAAAAATGAGAGAGAAGTAACTGTAGATATGTAAGTCAAGAAAACGCGAGGGCTTACAAAAAACCTGTTAGGTTAGGTTAGGTTGGCGGAGAGGAAAATATTAAGTTCCTCCCACTCTGCTACGGAGTTCTTCATAATATTATTCGACAAGGCCGACTACATACAAGCCTTGGCATGCGATGGATTTTAAAGTGTCACGTGATCAAGTCAGTGACATCGAGCAACGACAGTTTACTAATGGCGGCGATTGATGTTGACACTCTTTGTTACTGATGATTTGTGTGTTGTTTTACCGCAAGCTTATTAAATAAACAGAGCTTTTAGACTCTTAGTTGCCTTAGCGGCAGAATTTATTCTTGATTTTAATAATTTGATTTTTTTTCCATTATTTTCACTAAATATTAATTATTATAATTAAATGAATATATTATTTGTCTGCCAACAGTTTGAGAGTCAGTGGGATAGGCCACCCCATTGTGGACCAGTAAAGAGCCCACTCACAGCTCTGAATAGAGTAGCACACGCGCCCTATCAATCAAAACACCACTTCCGCTACCCACCCCCGTTCTTCCCCGCCCCTTCCGGACCAACCGGTTAACGGGAGAAAAGGAAGGAACAATTCCGGACTTCAAAATTCAATCAATAACAAATAATAAATTCTAGGTTAGAAGTTTAGTTCATTGAAATATATTCTACTCGTGGTAAATCGCGCTATCGGACGCTGCACAGTTTTTGAAAAGCGATATACTATTATTTCAATAAATGTACATGTTTGAATAGGGGTTGAGTTGATTCCGTCCGTAGGTGATTCTACATATTAAAAGTAAGTAAATAAATAAAAAAAGATACAATTTTTTTTTTCGAAATTCCAACGTTTTAATATTTTTCTTTGGAATTGTATATTTGTATTGAAAAAAAAATTATTGAAAAAAAAACAAACAAAGATTTTGTTTTCTTTTTTACTTTTACCATCATGTAGAATTACCTCCCGAAGTTTGTGCTCTTTACCACCTTACAAATATGTAGTTAGAAAGCGAAATATTTATATTTCTTTAACTATTAAAAAAAATAAAAGTAAAAATAATATATTTTTTAAATATGTAAAAATGTTGATTTACTGTTTTAAAGTAGATACATAATTACCCATGTCCTAAAATATATTATTAGTGAAGAAGCAAAACTTCAAAGATCACTATCTCCTCTGAACTCCTCAGGTTAAAAATACGTAGCACATACTCAATACAATTATACCGTTACGGGTGTATAAAAAATATATAATTATTTTATTGGTACATTAGCAGTATTTATTTATAAAACATTTATGATAATGTGAGCCCCACCCGTGCTGAGGCCTCCATTTTACAATTGTATAAGACAAAATATTTAAATAACTGTACTGTACTGAAATTAAGTTAAATTAAATGCACTTAATGAAATACTTGCAAATAAATACAAATAAATGAATAATGGCAGTATTAAAAAATATTCCATATGAATGTAATTACTGGTACGGTTGTGTTTAATATGTGTACCTCTTTTATTCGTTTATTATATATATTTTTTTGTAATACCGCCTTTTTATTTGTAATCCATGTATTAATTTATATTTATTTCTAGCTGTACCCCACAACGTATTGCTGTAGCGCAGTCTGTCTGTGCAGATGGAGAAATAATACCGCGTGTTTATTTACGTCCTACAGATGGCGCTATTTTTTAAAAAAGCATGTTTTCACAGCTGACATTTATTAAATATAGGTATATAAAAGCGCACGCGCATTCGAATACAATGTTGTGTCAAAATTTCAAAGCAATCGATGAAAAACTTAAGAAGATTTAAGATTTTGAACGAACGAACACTTACATTTTTATTTATATAGATTGATATGGCAATAGATTTTTAGTTCTTTACCTCTTCTTGTAAGAAAGGAGGAAGATAACTTTTAAAATCAAACTTTTTTTATTATTTACTAGCTGTACCCCACCATACGTTGCTGTGGCTCAGTCCGTCTGTGCAGATAGAGAAACAATAGTGCGTGTTGCTTTTACGTCCAACAGATGGCGCTGCTTACATAATGTATCTTTCTATTGTTATATAATGTAGGTATAAAAAAACGTATTCGAATTAACGTTGTGTCAAAATTTCAAAGCAATCGGTAAAGATCTTTCGGAGATTTAAGATTTTGAACAAACGAACATTTACATTATTATTTATTTAGATAATTTATTTAATAATTCGAGACCTATCTCTGGATATTTATATATTTTTTTCAAATGTATGTTTTTATCTATTATTTCTATTGGCATTACGAAAACTCAAAGTTAAAAGAAAAAAAAAATAAAACTGATAAATTTTCGCTAGGTTTTCCTCCAAGGCTATTCGAGATAATTAGTTATACCTAAGAGTAGTTATTATAAGATATAATCACCAGAATATGCAAACATTCTTTCAGACTGAAACTTATACTCGGAGGCACTGTCTTCACTCTTCGGAAGCTCTGTCCCTGTCTTGCACATCACATTTATAACGAGTATGAAAGGGATTTTGTTTAATCTCAAACAGGTTTGGTCATGTAAATTCAGAAGGAGGTGCCCGGGCTCGGGGTGTTGTGAAATTTAAAGAGAAATGTTAATTATTTTTAAAAATTAAATAAATAATCTTTTACAGCTGCCAACCTAGAATACTGAGTTTGTCGTTTTATATGTAGAGTCGCAAATCTCAAAGGCGTATTGGTAAAAAATATCCGTTCTCCGCTTTACTGCTAAATACGCCCAAAGTATTGAATCACCTAACACTTTGTTTCAACTTAATTAGTACAACTAAACTAATATTAGAATATAAAACCCCGCTGCCGCAGTTTGAAAACGTCAACGGTTATTTTTGAAAATAACTTAGGGCGTCCCTTTCGTTTACAAAAATCCTTAGCTGTACGGTCATTAAGATAATAATCAGATAATATAGAACATTATTTACGCCGGGGGAAATGGAAAAACATGCTCAAAATACTTTATTGGGTTCTTAGTTTGTATTTAGATTTCGGCAAACTTCACTTCATACTAACAAAATCAAACACGATGGCGAAATAGGTTTTGAAAAGGAAAATTTTGAACTTAGATTGAAAAAAATGTAACTTTTAATGTGTCTCCTCCATCTCATGGAAGCAGATCAGCCAATTATTAAAAGTAATTAAGAATCAAAAGAAGAAGGGAATCCTTCAATAATAGGGAAAGCATATTTTCATGCATCTTTTACCATCCATCCCGACGTAAATAATGAATTATTTTAGTAATCGTAGTGTTAGTTAAAAATATATTTGAGCGAGTTAAGGAGTAAGGAAACTTTACCGCGGTAAGATCTGCCTTTTTTTGTCTGAGTTAGATAAAATCAACCAGAAGATACTTTCCTTCTGAGTAAGCAAAATCTCTAAGAAATTCCTTATTATTCACTATTATTATAATAAATTGTAATAGTGCATAATATGCTGGCCTCCACCAGAAACATCACAATATGATCTCATTTCCATAAATCCGTCTTTCTATCCAAATATATGTATATATATATATATATATATTTTTTTTTTTTTTTTTTTTTTTTTCATTTTTTATACCGTAATTGTTACATTTTCTAGCGATTCCGTTCATTCAATTTTGCTATTGACTTGCTTACCAATGGACAATGGACAACATCAGCGGGAACATAACAAGTCAATCGGTTTAATTGTTGGAAGATGAATCATCTAAATGCGTTTAAGATTGACGATTGATTTTATTCATATAACATATATATCCAGCTAACAATAAAAACACCCTAATATAATAGAACTTCCTTCTTCTTCTGGCGTTAGTAAGATTAGATTGTTAATATTAATTTTAGTTGTAAGTTGCTAAATATGTAAATACTCGTATATATGACGTTAGATAGTAGTTATAGGCCTTAGTCGTAAGTCACTAGATATAAGTCTTAGATATAAGTCAGTAGTTCTAGTATTAACTATTTATGAAATATATTTGTACAGCGCCCTTGAGGTGATTTCTCACGAAAACGGCGCTATATAAATTAGCCAAATATTATTATTATTATTATTATGATCGAGTCCATCTTCAATGTGCGAATGATATTTAACTCCACTCTTGGGGTTGCCTCAATTGGCTTCAATACCTTGAGAGTACTGCGTTTATGATTTCCTCAATAACCTTCTTGGCACTACATCGGAACTAAATGTCCGACAAGTTAAGTAGGTAATAGACAGCTGTACCTGTATATAGCAGCCAACAGACAGCTTATTTTGATCTTGTTGCCGTTAATCATAGACATTCAAATTAATAGACGAGCCAAACAGGGAAAGGGGTACAAATCAAGTGGCGAGGAGCGCGGGATACGACGAGACCGTCCCAGTTTTGGTGATTTTTCAATAAATGAATCTGACAGTATAACTAGGCAACTCGTATTGTAATATCACCATTCAGTCTTCGAAAGTAAAATCTGCTTACGAACTACTAGTCCTTTTTACAATTGCTGGCTGCTTAAAAAACTTACCTATACCAAATCGGGTTACCAATGTTCAGGTTTGTTTCCAAAATTTAATACTTTGTCTCACTGTTTAGTTAAACACTTTTACAAATGTGTTATAATTTATTCACGTCACTCAATTTTAGCGGCGCTACGCCAGGGGATTCGTTTAAGAACGAACATTTAGATCTCGCTCAGAAAAGTCCTACAATGGATATCGCTGCAAACCTTTGCCTTACTTTAGCGAACTTTGCTTTTTGAGCCTGTTCCGGTTATTTAAATGTGCACTCTTCGGTGGTCAGTTTACAACTGATAGTTGTTGAATCAATAATCAATTGTTGAATTAGTTGAACCCCTCGGTCAAATGAACCCATCTACCATGATCACGCTTTTCGCATATCCAGCCCAGACTATTGGAAAAAGCTGTCCTCAAATATTGCTCTCATCCTGAATTTATTTACGCAGAAATATCACTTACATCATATTTCTTTAAAACCTCAACAACAATGTATATTTTTGATTTTCTCCTTACTTTTTTCGTTGTTATACTTATAATATATAACGAAAATCACACACTATTCGTGATATTTATAAAAGTACCCAATCTGTTGTGGATAATATTTTGAACTTTGAATTCTAGAGTGAAAAATATTGAAGATTTTAACTTCACTTTTCTGTTAGATTATATCTTTGTAATGAACGCTAAACGCTATAAAAAAGCTATCGATATCTCCTATCAGTTTCAAATTACAATTAAAATACATCACATTTTTAGTGTTTTTCTGCAACGTTCCTCCGGACCTCGCAGCATCCATCCCGCGGTGTTGGCACCTCTCTTCGAATGGAATGAGGGAGGGTGGAGAAGTGTGGAGGGGGTACGCCCCGCCCCCGACGCGGCCCGGAAACTGCGGCTACCTACGCTACCTGTTCCCCCATACAGCCTCCTGCCTCTTGCCTACGCCTTCTGCTACAAAACAATCTCCACCGCGGCGCCTTACCGGATGTGCCCGCGAAAGCCTGAATACCACTTGCATTTTTAAAATTGTTTATCTCCAAAACTGTTGTTTCTTTAAAATTTCGATAAATTTGGCTTTGTTTTTCGTGTTTTCTTTTTTAATTTTTAGACTTTAATAGATTTTTTGTTCTTTGTTTCTATTTCGTTTTTTAAAATCTTTTGCGATATATGTCGTTTTACGCACAGTATTTAGTGATTTTGAGTGGTGTAAATAATCTAAATACACAAAAATAAGAAATTTATTGCGTGTGATGTTTTGGTGAAATAACAACATGGAAGCAGATACAGGACTTGAAGAATCTGGTGTTTTCTATCACAGTTCTTCTCTTTCACCAGAAGACGGTTCAGAAGATCGTCTGAGCACAGAAGCACAAGATTACGCCAATTATGATTCAGACTATGATGAAGACAGTATCGACATCGTCAACAACCAGGAAGACAGACTATCACCAGTTGATGAAAAACTAGTAACAAACAATAAAGCGTTGCATTTTGTATTTGACAAAAACGCAACATTTTCGAGAGACAAAGAGACGAATTGCACTGCAAATAATTCTACTGTAATCACAAGCTACCAAAGTAAAAAGTTCTCAATCGACAATATCTTAGGGATCAATCAGCTTCCATCAGCTTTGGAAGACGATACCAGAGTAGGAAGTAATGTGTCTCCTCCAACACACAGGAGCAGATCATCCAATGGACTTAGTAAAAGTAAATCGGAATCAGAAGAAGGAGGGAATTCTTCAATAGTAGGTAAGGATATTTCCAATCTGTAATAATTTGTTTTCTCTATTATCATTTAAACCGGGCAAAATATTTTTGTAGTTTGTCAGCAGGTAGTCACATATTGACAATATTTTAGACACTGACGTGGTACAATTGAAACATTTTCAAACGTTACCTATACACGGAGAAAACTTACTGATTTAAAATATTGCTAATTTATTAAGAAACTCTTCAAGCAATTCATAACCCGGTTTAAAACGGGATTGCAAGCTCTTAACGAATGAATTGATAGGTTTCCTGATAAACTTTTAGCAAAATCCATGTATTGTCACGATGTTTATAAAAATCCAAATTTTTTTCGCATTTGGTCATTATGTATTATTAAGACAAACGTAGGTGCATGTGCACACGTGTTCCGATATTATTACGAATTTAATCAATGTTTATCAGAAAAATGCCTGCAGTCTCGCTTTTAACCGGATTACCAATAATGTGAGGAGATTCTTAATAATTTAGCAACATTCATTTTTTTCCGTGTACCAACATACAATAATGATGATTGATATATTTTCAGTTATATCAATTGGTTAAATTAGCAGTATAGTATATAAATATATGTAAGTAAATTTACTATACAGCATATACCATTATTATAACAGACAAGCACAAATGAAGAGTCACAACAATCGATTCGTAGATGTCGGTAGATAGATAATATTATTTGATTTTAGCGGTATAAATGGTATTATAATTACATATTTCAAATTAGAGAGTCTAGTTAAAAAACGAAACATAAATGACCTCTTAATGCTTTACAAAATTGTGCATAATCAAGTAGATATTAACATAGTCCATCTAATCAAGTTAAACGCCAGGCCCAAATTCACTAGAAACCTTAACATATTTTGGACCAAAATGTTTACCAATAACACTGGTTATTTTAATCCTATGTCTAGAATATCTCGATCATACAACGAAATTGCTAAAACACTTGCTTGTATACATATTTTCGCAAATAATATAACTTGTTTCAAGAGATATCTCCACGATATCTGTACCTAAAAATAAAAAAAATAAAAAAATAAAAACAAATATTGTTTGTTGATTTTTGATGGTTTGATATTTTCTATTATATACCTAATATAAACATATTTTTAAAATTATTTTGTCTTGTAATTTTTTTAATTTTAAGCTTTATATAAAAAATACTGATATTGTTGTGATAGTGCAAATGTGATTGCTGCAGACACATTAGTCTAGGGACATTTATATTTGTATGTAAATTTATTTTATACTAACCACAATAATGTACTTTAAATGTCCTGTTTGTGTCTCAAATAAAAAAAAAAAAATATCATTTAGTTAATGACAAATTACAAAGTAACCGCGATGACGAGGTAGGTACTGTTTATGTGAAAAAACTGATTAAAATTGTCATATCGCTAAGGGTAGGTGCGACTATTACACCCCCAATTGGTGGTATGAAGATTTTTGGTCGTTAGAAGTCAAGTGGGTCGATTTAGGTTTTTAGAGAGGGTGCCGATTTAGTTATTTTTACAAGTTGCGCTTAAGGTTCATAAATACCTAAACAATAAAACATGAGGCTTAGAGAAGACAATTGGGGAATAAAAGTGCTGGGAAAGGGGAAGGTCGGTAAATACCTAGCTTTTAGAAATGAGTTCCTTAACAGATTAATTTATCTCAAAATGCACAGTTTAGATTATGAATGAATATCTCTAACCGGGGCTGAACGACTGCGCGGTCTTTTTCATAAAATACTTATAAAACAATTTATTTGATCCTAAAATACCCTACCAAGCAGAATAATTATATTTTTATTCAAAGGGTATAGCAAATATCTGGTACGAATAGGTGCTATTTTATTTATTAGTATTAAATTATGATGTGTATAAGCTACGAAAGAATTCACTTTTGCATGATTTTAGAAGCAAATTCGACATTTTTTTGTAATCAATAAAATAAAAATTCCTTTTTATTGGAATACGAAGAAAAATTTAATTTACACATTTAGATATGCGTTTTTGGGTAAAAATTTTAATTTATGTGCGACAAATTTGTGGTCCTAATTAAGTTAAATTAACGCCCACCTCTCGTTGCCTCTTAAATTAAGTTTTTAGTGGACTATATTTTATAATTCTAATACAAATAAATAAAGAACCACATATACGTTTTATATATATATGCTGTACCATTCGAGTAAAAAAAATCAGTTTGATTGAGTATTTTGGCCTCAATCCCAAAAAGTTTTTGCATGAAAAGGGCCACCCAGCTATTCCCCTTAATTAATAATCATACTAGGTATGATCATTTTGATTTATCATGACTAATTTTGGGTTCGATTCCCTTTGCAACCGTTAAAATAACCTTTAAAAATCATTAAACGTAACAACTAAAAATGCTAAATCACCTCTTTGGAAGGCACTATTTACATGAAATCTAATTAAATAAAACAAATTTATGAAACATGAACAGAGAAAGCAGGTGTTGTTGACTCCGTTTTATCCATTGCATTTATATTTGTCAAATTATTATTGTTTATTTGATTGTTGATTCAAATTATTTGAAATGCAATATTAAATAGTTTATACGTATATAAAAATGATTTTTTCTTTGTTTGTGCCCTATATACTCAAAAACTACTAGACCGATGTCGCTGAAAATTTCCAAGTTTATTCTTATAAGTGTTTAGAGAGTGGTTTGGATGGTGGAAAAAGTCGGGAATGACCGAGGAATACTTACGCATTATTTATTTTTACTGGAATATGGAACGAGAATGAATTTATGTCGATATTGTGTAATTAACAGTAACTGCGTGGATTTCACTATACTACAATAAGCGAATGGTATAAAATGTCGGGGACGCCTGAGGAAGACATGGCATGATGAAATGTATTAAATACTTGTGTGGTACAATGTGGCGTACAAGATGAATGAAGAAATGGGTATAAAGAGAAGATATGACATGAAAGTGAACTGTAGAAGAAGTCAAGGACGCCCATAAACTTTTTAAAAATTCTTTACAATAATATTATTTCCACTTAGAATTTACAATCTCAAAACCTTACTCTAAACCATCACAACCCCGAGCATAGCCGGGTACACACTTCAGCTAATATTGCATATTTTCTAGCTTTCAGCTTTATTTCAGTCACGTTAATATTTCGACTCCATTGCCTTTGAATTGTAGATTTTATTCAAATTGAAAGTGAGATTGAATAGTGATTGACAAGTAAATGAAAACGCAACAGATGAGAGAGAACTTTCTTGAATAGGTATTTGTCGAAATGATTGTCGTGGAACCAGATCCACTCAAGACTGGTGTAACGGAATGTTAGAACCAGACGCGATATATTTAGGCCTCCAAAATAAACCGAAAAACAAATACGAAAAATAATTTTAAATAATGAAAGGTTCTAAAAGTTTGCATTAAAATATGACTACTTTAAGGAAGATCTTTATTTTAATAAAATAAAATACTTTTTTGTTTTAAAACCACGATATTTATTAATTTAAGAACCGACCGGTTTCGCTTTACTTAAGCATCATCAGGGTACAAATTAATACTAAAAGGTTATTAAAAGGTTTTAGTATTAATTTGTACCCTGATGATGCTTAAGTAAAGCGAAACCGGTCGGTTCTTAAATTAATAAATATCGTGGTTTTAAAACAAAAAAGTATTTTATTTTATTAAATATGTCAAACCACAAAGTGATTGCTTTCTACAATAATACTTTATTTTAATGTAAAGACCACATGACCACAACCCCACAAGCAGAAAAATTACTATAGATAATTTATTGGCAATCTCTTCAAATTATTAGTAATTCCGGCTGAAATCCGGATGGCAGGCCTTGTGAATGAATTAACAAGTTTCGCGATAAACTTTTAGTAAATTACGTATGTATTATCATGATGGCGGAACGCGTGTTCATGAAAATACGAATATTTTTGCATTACAAACAAAATTCTATGTCTCATCGTGATGGTTCCACGATAACTCAACAGAGGGACAATTCAACACATTTTTAAAAAGTGATGTAAAGTCAATTGTACTTCATATAGAAATAAACAAAAGAAATATTATAAAGTTTAGGTTTCAAAAATCGAAAACGAAGCAAATTTTTTAACATTTGCCATCCTTCAAGATCATCCCTGAAGAATAATTACAAAATTATCTGTTAGTTAAAGTGAAGAGCGACGTCGGTTTACACATCTTAAGAAAAAAATAATTAGGTGCACGTTAAAGAGAGATTTTCTTTAGTTACTTTATTATCTCGTTTAACCTTATAAGGGCAAGAATATTAATATTATAATATATTAATAGAAAAAAATATTAAAATAAATTAAAATATAGGTATGTATTTTTCTTTCTTTATTCACGATTAAAGTTATTGTACATAGTTTTATTAACATGCTTTTCGACTACCGCTCTAGACACGTGCCCTGAATATTTTGTATTAATGAAACAACAGATGCGTGATTATTGCTAATTTATTTAAAATCTCTTAAATTTATTGGTAATCCGGTTAAACATGGGATTAAAGCCCATTTCCTGATCAACTTTTAGTAAATTCCTAATATAATGGACCACGCATGAACAATGCACTTGATAATATTTAATGACGAAATGCGAAAATTTTCGGATTTTTATGCATTCGTAGTTTACTACGAGTTTATACGGCAATCCCATTTTAACCGGATTACAAATAATTTGAAAAGATTCTTAGTAGCAATATTCATATTCTCCGAGTGGATGCAGTAATTTAATTGTAAAATTGTATAGTTGTTGCCAACTTTCTTAAATTTTGTATTAAAATCATTCGTCACAAAAATTCTTAAGACATGTCACACGGAGTGAAATATGCAAATTTTATGTTAATATTACTATCTATTTATGTATTTTAACTACACTTTAAAATGTACCTGAAGGTCTTAAGAATTCAATTACAATTAAACATATTTTTTTATGCATTTCTAACGATTTATGTCTCCAATGACTCCAATTCATGGATGATCGAATAATTTGGCCAAATAACTGCAACATTTCCAATTGTTTAAACAATTTCAGAAATACCGCCCAGCCATCCTCCTTACCCGGCCTTCAGATCGCCGCCACCTCCCCCGCCCTCTTCCCTGCTTGACCTGCTCCACTACAGCGGGCGGGCGCCGGGCGTGCCGCCCTCGGGGCCGCCGCCCCCTGGACCCCCGCCCCCCGAGCTGGACTGGAGGCTGCAAGGCCTTCCCCGGTTCAGCCCGGGCTCCCTCATGCCCAGCCCGGCTGCCAGTTCGCTCTTCTACGGCAACTGGTTTGGGACGGGGAAACCGAATAGCCAAATGCTGGAGTTACAAGGTATGTAAAATAATTAATATTGCTAAGATTATTTGTTTCATTCGATAAAATTTTACACTTTTTGTCCCCTGTTCATGTTTATTATAATTAGTTGGTCTCTTTTTTTTCTCTTCTCTTTTATTTTGATTGAATTCTATTCTGTAAGAATAATCAAAGATTTTTTTATTATTATTGAAATTTTGTTTTACACTGGAACAGTTTTAAAATATACGCAGGAAACTTACTTATTTAAAATACTGTTATTTTATTAAAAAAATCTGGTCTAATTATTCGTTTTCCTATTTAAAACAGGATTGTAGGCTTTTAACAAATGAATTGTCAAAGTTCCTAACAAAGTATCAGTCGAAAGTGAATGTTTTATGATTACGTCGGAACACGTGTTCATACAAATATTGTTATGCTGATATTGTCGGAGACGACCTCATTCGATCATTATAACAGAAAGTTCGTTGAACTCTTTTGCAAAACAACACCCACATTATGAATATCTTTTTCATGTGAATATATTCACAAGGTTACATTTAATATATTTTTCTAAAACTCGTGGTATAGAACCCCGCGAGCTTTGGCTCTGAACATTTAATATATTTTTCTAAAACCTATGGTATAGAACCCCCTTGAGCTTTGGCCCTGAACATTTAATATATTTTTCTCAAACATATGGTATTAAACCACGCGAGCTTTGGCCCTGAACCAAGATGTTTTTTTTTAAATTTTATTTTATTGAAAGTTTAGATAAGTGTCATTGAAACAGTTATACAGATAAAAATACAGCTTAGTGTGTAGCAAAATCCTAAAAAGCTAAGTCTGTGCGTGAGTGTTATAATAATTATTATCACATTCTATGGTTAAAGTATAAAACACAAAATTAAGGTGGACGTTTTCTTTGAAGATAAATTAAATGAGGTTATAAAGACATATTATTAAAATAAAGTGAAGTGAGAGACAATCATTCTATGATAAAATACTAAAAATAGGTTTGACTGAAGATTGCACCTTCCTTCCCACAGACTGGAGTCAAACGAGGAAACAACCTCACCAAATGCTAATCGGGTAGGACCCACATTTATTTCGTATATTAACTGCTGTAATGTCATCCGATTTCAGAGATATTCCCATATGTCCGCGCGTGTGTACGTGATTGCCACAAAAAATGATTTTTTGCTATCGACAACGAGATATCTGCCGAGTTTCAGCTCGTTCGGATGTAGGGAAGTGGATTAATTTCTACTCTAAAGATTTACATACATTCATTACCGAAAACAAAAGTGAAATTCAAACGAATGTATTTAGTACATTGGGGTGTTATATTTAGATGAGATATGAAGCAAAAAAATAGATTCCGCTTTTTGACCTCCAACTCTCAGAACGCTCTAACTAAAACTACGGATTCCTGTCTATGTGCACCCCTTATCGCGTTTCATACTGGAATAAGCTTTGACGAGATATTAGTAACCAGTAGCGCCTCTAATTAAAGCTCTATGATTTAAAATGAAAACATAAAATATGACGTTTTCAGTGGAAGATAAGAACTAAACATAAAATTATGGTACCTAACAAAGAAGAATTTTTAAGAGTATATTAATATTCTGCTAATTGAAAAGTTCGGCCCTGAACACTTGATCGGATGATGTGAATCCTACCAACGAATTGATTAATCGTTTATATATCCCTAGCAAAAAGTACATGATCCATTCGGAAGTATGAAAAATTATCAGAAACTATTATAAATATACCGGGTGGCTGTTTCCTTTATGCGGCGTGTCGGGCTTAAGTGGTTTCGGTAATTGCATTGCATCGCGCCCTTACCGGGCTACACCGGAGAACAGGGAGATCAGAGTAGATCAGGGATGATCACGCGATCCGTCTATTAGTGGAGAGCTTCACGCGAGCACTAGAAGCTCGGGCGGCTCGTTAAAGGAGTTCTCCTGAAGTTACTCGGCTTGAATTTGAAGACCAAGCTTATGGTGTGTAAGATATTTTATTTTTTATGATTTTTCTGTTTATTGATTCGAAAAGATACATGCAGATGTGTGAAGATTTCACCACCCTAATCTATTTTTTATTTTACGACAGATTAATCTTATCATCCATTTACAGTACAAGATTTCTTATTTTGACACACGGAAAAACTGAAATAAAATAATGCTAATTTATTAAAAAGAACTCTTCTAATTTCTGTTTAAAACGGGACTGCAGGTCTTTAAGGAATGAATCGACAGATTTTGTAAAAAAAAAAGCTATCAGTTAAACACGAATGCGTTATGGCGATGAACTTATAATATTTTTGCATTTCGTCATTGTATAATAACAGGATAAACGCAGCGCATGAACACATGTTGCGATATATTATGAAAGTACTAATAGTTTATTAAGAAATGGCTTGCTATCAAATTTTAATATATCATCAATCTTATTTGGGAATAGAGGTTGTTATTAGAAACAAAATTTAAGGTAATTTAAATAAAAATTAAATAGAAATATCCACCTTTTGAATCTTTTTTTGGATGACCAACACCTTCGCCATAGGTCGTCAGGTCGTAAGGGTGCCCGGGTTTTTTTGTGTTTCTTTATTCATAAAAATTTAAATGATTGCAATTTTTGTTTTCTACAGCCACCATACTAGGCACACGCCCGTATTATGGTAGCTATATTTCTTCAGATTACAATGTTAAGATGTGAGGATATACAGAAATAAGAGAGAGAAAAAAAAAAAAAAAAATAGGAAGAAAACATATGAATAGAATTGAATAAAAGAGCATTTAATTTAATTTAATGACACGAGACATTCTTTGCAATAGTTCCTTCCCTTTACCAATAGCCAATTCTGAATATTTTTATATAAAGATGTCCAGTTCCCGATTTTCTTGTATCTATATTGAGTGAATTTAATATCTTGGGAGCAATGTAGTAAATTTTCGCTGGGCAAATGCTGTTGTTGGAGGAATTAAACATTTTAGGTGTGACGAGTAACGCGTATGAATATTTTGTTGTGTTTTTTTGATGATATTTTTTTCCATATGTAGTATATAAGAATAGTCTTAGTGTATAATTGACGAATTTCTAAATTTTTAATTTTTTGAAGAGTGGCTCTGATGGGTGTGACGGGTGACATTTGAATATTATCCTGAGCAATAGTTTTTGAGTTAAAATCAAGGGACGGAGAATAGAAGATGCACAACCTCCCCATCCCACAATCCCATGTGTAGCAATTGCTTGAAAGAGTGCAAAGTAGACATGGCCGGATCGGAAAACACTTGTTGAGGGAGATCCTTTGATTTCTCTAGCAGGACTCCATCGACCCATCGCCTTGCACCGCAGTGGGAGAAATAATACGTCCGTTACTCCTGAACACATTTACCCCAGATCCCTACCCAATCCTCATACCAGCACGAAGAAAACTTCCTGATAAATAATTTATTCTGATTTATTAAGAATCTCTTCAAATTATTCGTATTCCTGTTAAAAACGAGATTGTAAGCCATTAACGAATGAATTGATATGTATTCTGATGAACTTAGTAAGTAAAATACTTATATAATAGAGGCAAACACTGGTGCGTGAACATGTGTTTCGATATTATTACGAATTTACTCACACTTTATCAGGAAGCGGCTTGCAGTCCCGTTTTTACTGAACAATAATTTGAAGAGATTTTTTATAAACCAGCATAACTCATTTTTCTTCGTGTGTGAGTGGACAGACTATGAAACTTGTGATTTACATCATATTTCGGCACCCGTTTTTGGGAATCTTTAGACTTTGAATAAACTCAGTGGCTCCTCTTCTTCCCGGTCTTTGTGTCCCTTGAGCCATAATTTCCCAGAAAAAGTGAGGTGTGAAACTGCACGACACATAAAAGTATGGTTAACTAGCGACTCTAACCCAAACATACCTGTGTGGTAATATATAACTGTGTAGAGAGCGACTTGAGATGACAGCAGTTAAAAGAAAAGCTTGATTGAATTAATTAAAGTGAAAAAGATTCTGTATCACATACCAAGAGTGTAGAATATATTTTATTTCGTTTATTTAATTTTAATTGACCTGCAGAAATTAAAGCTATAATCATGTAAAATTCAAGTATTAACTTTTGAAGATTATACCCATAAATGTAATATTAATAATTGAAGTAGAACATAATACTAATAAATCTAAACAGAACAAGACATTGAAAATAAAAGGGTAACGGTCGCAACTGGGAATCGAACCCATGATTCCTTTATTGCCGGGATAACGCCTCAAAAAAATAAAATGTGTAAAACAACAACAAAAAACAATTATTTTTTAATGATAAACTAACGTTTATAAGACAAGGTTTTATGCATAGCATAAAGGATAACAAATAATTATAAGCAATAATTAGTCATCCGAAATACTAATACAAATTGAAAATATCTCCCGAGTAAAAATAAATGCCGCCAACGAGAATTGAACCCGTACCTTCCGATGTCCGGTCAGGTGCTCTGTATCCACTGAGCTATGTCGATTGATGACTAATTATTGCTTATAATTATTTGTTATCCTTTATGCTATGCATAAAACCTTGTCTTATAAACGTTAGTTTATCATTACAAAATAATAATATTTGACAAGTCAAAATTATTTCACCAATAAATGAAGATATCATATGTCTCGACGCCATCTAGTGAGAAATTTAGCACTAACAAAGCCTTTCCTACAAAAATAAAGTTGGTTGTTTACAGGTGAAAAAATATAATAAGCAGTAATTGTTGATTGAGGTACTAGTACATATTGAATCATTTGGCGGGTTGGAAATAAGCTGACATAGCTCAGTGGATACAGAGCACCTGACCGGACATCAGAAGGCACGGGTTCAATTCCCGTTGGCGGCATTTATTTTTACTCGGGAGATATTTTCAATTTGTATTAGTATTTCGGATGACTAATTATGGCTTATAATTATTTGTTAACAAAAAACGAGATACAGTAAATATTTGGTTAAGTGTTAACAAATTATTCATATATGTCCAAAATGAAATTGACAAAAATTTGATGGAGTAAGAATTGGAGACAATAGTGGCCCAAAGAGAGAGTCGTATGTACAACTCAATAGCCGTCCTCTTCCTTTCGACACGTCCTGTATGAAAAAGAAAAATACAGAATATACTAGAACGTTGACGTCACATACGACCTCTCTCAAGGACTACTATTTATAAGTCGGGAAATTCACTTTCTTTAACCAACAATGAAAACAAACTTTTAACACAATGAAGAAGTTAGACACGAACGCAAGCGTTAGAATTTTCTCTGATGGCCCTAAATTTTAAGTTTAGATTTATGGAATTCTATACTTCGATTGCGTGAAAGAACTATGAAGACGTCTTCAATTAAATAAAACCTTGACAAATAATTAAACGCCAATAAGCTCACATTATGTTCGGAAAACGTTACACATGGCAACAAATCTTCATCATCCGTCCCTAGAAAAACTACCAGGATCATAGGTTCGGGGAACAAAATAGGTAGACTAACCAAAATTCCACCTCGCGTCCGCAAAAAACACGAGTCAAGTAAATAGTTGATGTGGAAGATTCAAATCGAATCATATAATGGGTTTATAGCAAAGAGTAAATTTCTCAGGGTATAAAGAGCCTTACCACAGATTTTACGGTGTTTCACTGTGCGCCAAAATGTCCGTGAAAAGCAGGGCATGAAACAGAATTCCCAGAGTGGACCCTTCTGGAAACGGAACCCACTCGACTCGTGTCTCCAGTGTTGTCCTACTCATCCACTGATTGATTAATTTATTAGTTAGGAAATAATAATCTAGTACTTAACTGATGCAGATTGTACTGCGGTGGATCATGATATAGAGCAGCGTTTATTATACCTCTGTGAGTAAATAACAATTATAATATTTATATTTGTTATAAATACTGCTTCATAACATAGTACAGCATCAAAATCGACCAATGTAACTAAACCTCGATATTTACTCGATCACCAGTCTCGTCTTAGTGGATAAACAAACAGAATTTACACGCTAGTTAAATAATATAGCTGAGGTTCGGACACTAATGCCTTGAGATCATAGCTCTTAATTGATGGATAAACACATTGTCAACTGCCAGTTAGTGGTAGTACGGTGTTTGTCTTGTTTTATTCCGCTCAAATAAATATATTATGAGGCTCTACATTGTGTTTAGCTTGCAGGTACGCGGTACACGTGCACAATAATGGGCGTAGCCTCATTTTAGGAATGAATTTTTGCATTGCAAATGAAAATCTTTTGCTTCATCGGTAATTTTACTTATAATACTTTCTGTTTTCATCGGTAATAATCGGAAATATCTAATCAGGGCTTACAAATGTTGGAATGTAAATATAATAATTACTCGCCTGAAATATCCATTCAAATTGAAAATATCTCTATGGTAAAAATAAATGCCGCCGAATGAAATTAAACCCGCGCCTTCTGATTGCCGGTAAGGTGCTCTGAACCACAAAGCTACGCCGGCTTATTCCCATCCAGCCAAATAATTCAATATTTACTTGTATTTCAATCAACACTTATTGCTTATTATTTTTTTTCACTTGTAAACAAACAACTTTATTTTTGTAACACTAAAAAAGCCTTTCCTACAACCGCCCGTGAGCGGCATTTATTTTTACTCGGGAGATATTTTCAATTTGTATGGATATTTCAGGGGAGTAATTTTTTTTTTTTTTTTTTGTATTAGGCAATTCACCCTAAAGAGAGTGCTTTGTGCCGATTGGGTTAAGATATATGGTTAAACTGATGTGAATTATCTATAAGGGGACTGGACATATCATATATTAAAGTCATTCAAATCTATAAACTTATAAAGAATAGAATATACGCGAGAGTTGTTGAGAGACAGCAAATATGGAATACTAAGGGGAGACTGGTGGGTGATTTTAATAAGCAATCGATACATGCCTTTGAAAGAAGAATGGTTTTTACAATTGAAGAAAACATGGTCAAGAGTCTCATCCTCCACACCACACTGGCATAATGAACTTTCGAGCACCCGAATTTTAAACAAATGAGTTGCAATAGAGCAGTGGCCAATTCTCATTCTCGAGATACAGGAAATAAATCTTTTGGACTTTTTTTTGCCGTGGAACCAGGGTTTACTTGGAATATGATTTTGTATTCCAGCATAGAAAGATCCAGTTTGAGTTTTCGTGACTGTCCAATTTTCTTCCCAGGAACGAGACATGTTGGATTTAAGAATAGAGAAGACGTCAGAGACAGGAATTTTAAAATCTAAAGGAATAGAACCAGATACAGTTCCAAGTTTAGCGAGAGAATCAGCTTTCTCGTTACCCTCAATTCCTAGATGGCCAGGCACCCAAACCAGTATTGTCTCAAACATAGATTCGTTTAAAGAATCGAGGATTTTTTTAATATTACAAATAACATAGTCTTCTGGACATCGAACGATATTAGAGGAAATTTTTAATACTGCACTTAGAGAGTCAGTACACAGTAAGGCTCGACGAATATTAAGGAGTTGGATTTGAATTAAAGCTTGTTCAATTGCGAAGCATTCTGCAGTAAATATGGAAATTTCTTTAGGCAATTTATAAGACAGATTAACATTGAATTCAGGAATATATACCGATGCGCCACATTCTTAGTGGTCGGATTTGGAACCATCTGTGTATATGAGGGAAAATCCAGGAAACTTTGAAAATATAAAGTTTTTAAAATGTTCTTCAACATTTTGAAAGTTATTAGTTGATGATAAAATGTTCGTCCGGAAGTCAGAAATTATTACGTTTGGGATAAAATTAATAGCATTAAACGGGGTACTGTAAATAGGAAGGATTGGATCATCTTGTAGATTTTGAAGGTAAGAAGACAGAGATCTAAATGATAGAAAACTTTTTAATAAGAGAGGGAATCGATCTCTATCTATTACCCTCCTTCTGTTATTCAAAATACTGAACAAACGATCGAGACTCTGTTCCAATGAGTGACGCGATAAAGATAACGCTTTGAAGATATATCTATCCGCGAGGTATTGTCTTCTCAAAAATAAGGGAGGATCTACACATTCTATCTGAAGAGCATTAATTGGAGAAGATTTCATTGCCCCAATAATCATTCTGAGCCCTTTTGATTGGATTCTTTCAAGTTTTTTATCCAGATATTTAGGAAGTGGGTCGAAAAGAAATGTGCCATAATCCAAGTGACTTCGAACGAGGGAATTATACATTAGTTTAAGAGTAGTAGGATGGGATCCCCACCATACTCTGGAAACAGCTCGCATCATATTAAGCCCCTTTTCACACTTAGCAGAAACGTTCTGAATATGAGGGAGCCAGGAAAGCTTATGGTCCAAAAGCAAGCCAAGAAATTTTATTTGCTTAACGATTTGAAGGGGGAAATTATCAAAAGAGACTGTAAAGTTAGGCAGTTTTCTTTTGCGAGTAAAAGCCACTACCTTGGTTTTAGAGGTAGCTAAATTCATTCCATTTGTCAACATCCAAACTTTAATATTATGTAAGGCCAAATTTAATTCCTTCGCAGTATGCAATAAATTTTTGTGAGATAAATATATGAGAAAATCGTCCGCAAAATAAAGTCGCTTAATAGACGAAGGGATTACAATGTCTAAATCACTAATATAAATATTAAATAATAATGGACTGATAACAGACCCCTGGGGTAGCCCTTTCCAAAGTTTGCGCTTCAATATGTTTGAGGAAGAGTGGATAATAATGGATCTGTCTGTTAGCAAGTTGATAATAAATTGAACTAATTTTATGGGGATTTTTATTTTAATTAATTTTTCCTTCAAAACATCAATTAATACATCGTCGTAAGCTGAAGAAAGATCTAGAAATGTGGCCAATGTACAAGAGTTAAGGGATTGAGAAATACGGATATCTGTTGTTAACAAACTTAAATTATCCATAGTAGATTTCTTTTTCCGAAAGCCGTATTGATTAGGAGGGATAATACTGTGATTTTCAACAAACCATTCTAATCTGTTCTTTATCAAATGTTCCACTACTTTAATTAAACACGACGAAAGAGCAATAGGACGATAAGATGAGACTTCGGACGGATTTTTCCCTGGTTTTAAAACCGGGAGGATTTTTTGAACCTTCCAGACATCCGGAATAAATCCTGTTTCAAACATGTTATTAATTAAGGATAAGAAATATTCAACCGACATGTCGGAGAATGCTTTAAAGAAGCTATATAATATTCCATCAGGACCCGGAGAAGAGTCAGAAAGAGATTTGATTACTCGTTTTAGTTCACTAACTAAGAAAGGAGAGTCTAGCCAGTTAGAGTGAGATGGATATGAAATAAAAGAGGGCATTTCTTCACATGTGGCAACTGAAGGAGGGGCAATTTTATCAGCAAAACCTATAATAATTTCCTCCGGAATATGTTTGGTACGCTCCGGAGCATATGACGAACCGAATTTTTTTAAATTAGTCCAAACAGATGACTGGGGAGTTTCAGGAGACAAGTTTTCACAAAATTTTCGCCATCCAGACCGCTTTTTATTTTTCAAAATACGTTTAGTTTCTGATTGGACGCGTTTCACTGATAAGAAATTTTCAAAAGACATGCATTTGCGGTAAATGGAAACTGCTTCTTTTCTAGAGTTAACAGCACGAGTGCATTCTTCGTCCCACCACGGAGTCGAATGTTTAGTTTTAATGTTAACTTTACGCTTTGGAATGGATTTTTCTGCTGCTTTTATAACTATACTAGGAAATAATTCACATTGTGTACTGATGTTCCCAAGAGAAGATTTTACAGAGTGAACAAGAGAGTCTAATACAGAAGAAAAAAATCTCCAGTTCGCATCTTTCGTTTTAAATTTAAAATTATTGTTAATTGTAAAGGAATGCGAGGTGGTTAGATGGTGAAAGAGGATTATAATAGGGAAATGATCACTGGAAAGGGGGTCTTTAAGTATGTTCCAAGAACATTTACGTATGACCGAAGATGAACAGAGAGATAAATCAACAACACTTTTCCTTTGTTGAGGGGGGGTGAATCGGGTTGGAGATCCGTCGTTTAAAATACATAAATTATGGGAATCAATAAAATCTAAAAGATTACGGCCAGAACGATTCGTTAATTCACTACCCCAAGAGGTAGAATGAGCGTTAAAGTCGCCCAGTAACATATACGGGGGACGGATCTGAGACATAAATGATGACCATTCGTTTTCATCAAAAATAGTGGAGGGAGGGACATATACTGATAGTATTGTAATATCACATACAACAGCTGCTACTATCTGAAAATTGTTAGAGAGAGTATGAAACATGATTGGTTTGAAAGGGATAGAGTCATGGATGATTAAGGCAGCGCCTCCCTTACCATCCAGTCTATCATGTCTAAGACAATTATATCCAGAAATCTTAAATAGATACGAGGGTTTAAACCACGTTTCAGAAATAGCGGCAACTGAAATTTCATGTTCATCGAGTAATTTTACAAGTTCAAATTTATTACAGATTAGACTTCTGATATTCCACTGAAGAATTCTGTTCAGTTTCGGAGACATTAGGAAGACAGGATAATAAATATTTAATGCAATCGGCAGCGTTGGACGGTATATTATTGTTGTTTGAAAGAATAGAAATTAAGAGGGTAATTAATGTCTGAATGAAAGCAGAATTTTCATTCACCACTTTCCCTAAATTAGAGGAAGATTGGGAACTATTTAAAGCACTCCCATTGAGTGTCTGAGATTTATAATTCCCATTTGGGTTAAACAAAATATCATTATGTTGATTTTTATCAATAGAAGCAATAAATTTTGGTTTTGGTTTGAGTGGTATAAAAATTGTTTCCCTGTGAGAAGATGATGGAGGAGATTTAGAGTAAGATAGATTGCAAGGAATTGAGGTAGATGTTACCTCTGCAAACGATTTTATTGCAGGTGGGAATAATTTTGATGCCTGGAAGTAGGAAATGTTGTCTGAAGCCATTGATTGTTTAATATTCCTTTGTCTGGTCAATTCTGGACAGGCCACACTAACCGCTGTATGATTTCCCTTGCAGTTAATGCAACGTGGATCATTCGATGATTTTTGGCAAAGATCAAAGGGGTGGTCTTCTCCGCAATGAAAACAACGTGGAAGGGAACGACATATTGGTTTTGAGTGTCCGAAACGGCAGCAGTTAAAACACTGGATCGTCGGGAATTTATATACTTCCACAGGGAGTGCGTTGTAATAAATAAATACCCGAGATGGCAAAGTTTGGCCTTCAAAAGTAATAACAACCGATTGTGAGGGTTTCCATGTAGTGGTTCCATTAGATGTATCTTTGTAATTTAATCTACGTGCTTTTAAAACCTTAGGGGTCACTTGAGAATCATTAAGTGCATCAACAATTTCAGATTCTGAGAGATCGGTTGGTATACCTCTCACTCGGCCCATTCTAGTAAGGTTGTAAGTTGGAATATAAGATTTAAATTTGTGGTGTGAAAGCGTATCTATTTTTTGGACAAATTCATTTGCAAAGTTTGCGGATTTAAATTCTAGGGATAACTTATAGCGGCCTTCCGGCTTAATAGATCCGTTAACTATGCCAAGGTTACTGTTTTTTGAACTAAAAATGAATTTCCCGAAATCCAGAGGATGAATGATTTTTCCTTGTTCAGTACTTTGGACATTGACAATGAATGGAGCCGAGGAGGATGGGGAATAACTTAGTTCAGTATTTTTAGATTCTGATAATATGGTATCCTTACGACTTTCCTTAGGGTTTGAGGTTTCATCGGATTGCGAAGGTTTAATTTTGGGTGGTACATTAAGACAGAGCGATGGTCTTCGTTTTCTGGAAGGGACTATTATAGAAACATCCGATTCATACTCATCTCCAATATTAAATATGGACTCGGGGTCAGGAGGTCGATTTTCATCTTCCTCCATATTTATAAATTAATTAACAAAAAAAAATAATAATACAGTCTATTTGATTGACTGTACACACGAATTTATCAAAACCTAAATATAACAAACAAATAATAGAAAACAAAAATGTAACAATAATTTCTTATCTGTACGAAGTCCGCGACAGCAGGTAGGCAATTTGTCAAACACAGAGCACGACTCAGGGGAGTAATTGTTGATTATAATAATTTGTTATCCTTTTTGAAAAAAATCTTGTCTTATAAACATTAGACCATCACAATATATATATATATATATATATATATATACTTTTCAACAATATTAAATGTATTAAAATTTTATATTTTGCATTTGTTAGAAGTCAACTTGACTAGGTACTAATTACAATATTCATGTATAAGCTATTGGAAGAATACAAAATATATTCTTACGTTTTGCAATTTTTAATGGGTATTCCAACAATTTTGTTAAACACAACACTCTATTAAATTAAATGAATATGCCTAAATTGTCGGACAGAAGGATTGTAACTGAATTGGTCTGTCTTCTTCATATAAAATTATACATTTGATGGTCCAGAATTATGGATAATGATTCTTGCAGTATGTGGTTGAAAATTAACAAATCATAAATTTGTTTGGAATATTATTTTTAGTAAATAAATTGTTAAGTAACACAAATTAATGAAATAAAATTGATTGGAATCTGCGACCTCTGGATCGCTAGACAATGGCCCTACCCCTCTACCACTGAAGTTGTCAATTGATTGATTTGAAAATAACGAAAGGCGATGAAAAAATCTCGGTTAAGTTAGTTTCTTTTAATGACTTGGTATCACTTTTCAAGAGCGGTCATGGAAGTCAAATAAGCCAGTTACTTCCAAGTTCAATTACCTAATTCAATTTTAACATTAAATCGACCGGTCAGTGGCTGAGTTGGCATTGCGTTTCGGTCCCACCCAGCCGTAGTGGGTTCAATTCCTCGGCTGGCTAACTCCTCCTTCACAACACAAGCCACATTTTCAGCTTACTGTGGTGGTAGTATGAGATTTTAGAATATTGTCAGGTTATTTGTAACCCGGGAATGTTTGTATTACTTTAAAAAAAACATATTATCCAGACATACAGTCGTATTCACGACAATACAATAAAAATATCGACGTGCATACAGTCATGAAAGTGTCTTCATTTCCAAACTGTATCTTTACAAAGCAGTCATTTACGTTCTAATTTTAATAGTTTGTCATCAATTTGACTGAAAAGTATAAGCTAATTTTAATTGCAAATACACATGACAAATTATCGGTAAGTTCACATTTTTTAATCGCCAGTCATCGCCCTGAAAAGAATGTTGAAAATTTTTGTCACTTTTGCCAAATGTGTTAATACATCAATGACGCAAGCATTGAATAAATACATTTAAAAGATTTTATTTAAGGAATACAAAAGAAAAAAAAGCAATGTCAATAAAGCACATCCTAGTTATCATATTAAAATCGATTAAATTATTGATTGGCTCTTGAACTAGGTAAGTTGGGCATACCTATTGCAGCTTTTTGGTATATGCATGTTTCGTTTATTAATTTTATTTTAGCTATTTTCACATCTATGTTTACATTTGCCTAATTTAGTATTAATTTTTACATTTTCTTTTGAATAATATGGCTTCCACAATCCAGCTTGAATCTATTGGTGCAGACTTTGATTAGTATGGCTTCCACAATCCAGCTTGAATCTATTGATGCAGACTTTGATTAATATGGCTTCCACAATCCAGCTTGAATCTATTGGTGTAGACTTTGATTAATATGGATTCCACAATTTAGCTTGAATCTATTTGTGTAGACTTTGATTAATATGGCTTCCACAAGCTTCCAGCTTGAATCTATTGGTGCAGACTTTGTGTTGTTTCCAACCTAACATCTTAAACCTTCTTCCCATATTTTTATTTAGTTATATAAAATTACACTTTTATATCCAGTATAAACCTTTTAACAACTTATTTCGAGGACATTAAGGACACTTTACAATACATTTAAATAATTTTCAATACTTATTCTTTATAATATTTAGGCATAACCCACGAAAAACAGCAAGGCTTTTAGCTTCTTTAACATCTGTCGGTAGTTCATTAAAAATCTTAAATCCTTTAAATTATAGATTATTTTTGTTCTCGACAAATGTGTTTTTGCGAGTCTAAAATCCCATGTTTCTCGTGGGGTAGCCATGTATTGCGAAATTAAAATTTACATTCTTAAACATGTATTTCGGAGCATCTTATTTTTTAACTAAAATATAAATATTGAGGTATTGTAAATTATTCGCTGTCTCACACTTAACATAATAATTAACTTAGAATACCTATTACAATTCAATCGGCAGCAGCATCATTATCTCTTCCTTATTTACCAATACCTAGTCAAGGTAAAGGTTGTCGCACACATCGCGTCAGCTCGAGTCTTTCAGAATTCTATGTATGAAACTTTATATTGCAACTAACATTAATCAGCGTCGTAACGGCATCGCTTCACCTCTAACCTTTGTGAACAGTTGTTTGTTGGTTGGTGATCTGCGGTCTGCAGAATGATGACAAGTTGCCGACATTTTTGATAAAGCCTTGATCGATCGACCGTGGTAAATAGCGGCTTCCCTGTCCTGCCTTACTTCAGCGGCATCGGGCCATTGCAGGTCAGTTCCTTCCCAAACAGCCTCTAGAGTTTCTTTCTCCTGCTAAGTCTGAGGAGGCCATTTGGGCATCTACCCATTGGAATAAATTATCGCCAACATTCTATTTGCATTAAATTTTGTATTTGAGGCCAAAATATTCAAACCAACTGAATGATGTTTTTAAAAATAAAAAGGTGTAGCAAATAACTGGTACTGCTCTGAAGTATTTTATTTATTTTAGCTCAAATTAAAATTTTTGTTTTGTTCAATTAATTTGAGAACAATAAAATTAATAATTTGTCTGTCCCCTGAGTTACCACTATTTACTTCGTTGTCATTAACGTACCTTAACCCTGCGTTTATTTCTGTGAATAGTTACGATACTGCTAACTGCCCCTAAAGGGAGTTCGTTAGAACAGTTTGCCCGGTCACTTAGCGAGGATGTTCTGAATGCGAGGAGATAACACCGAAAGACACGACCAACATCACGACACTAGGTACAATGTTGGATGTTTGAACAGCTACACTTTGAAGTTTGCTGCCCTTTTTGGAAAATTATGGAAAAGGACAACTCTTCGCTTCCAGTTATTGACTTTATGACAGGAATTTTAGAAATTTGTAAGGTGGTTAGGCTACTACAGTTTTTACAGTGGTATTATTGTTGACACATGATAGCTTGATCGTGAATCGGGAACGATAGAAGCCCGAGAATAAATATATAATAATGTTTTATTCTGTTTATTCCGGGATGTGGGGAAGTTGTGCAATCCCACACGTGCCATATAGATATACACATTGCTTGTATAATAGATATTACATTTTTTTTTGAATTACAAGTAAGTTTGAAAATTTTTAAAAATTAACATCAATTAGGCTTGACGACCTATATACAGATTATGTTCCAATCCGCGCTAAGCTCGACATTTCAACCAAGCCGAGCTCAAAATCAACTGATATACCGGGCCATAATTACAAAATAAATGAAATTACTAAGAGTATCTACCACAAATAGTAAATTATAAGGAAATCGATTATTGGTACCTATTATTCATGTATTTGTTTATTTAGAAATCAGGACGTTATGTTACATGTGAAAATGTGTATTAAATTATACACGGTTTACGTAAATATTACGTACGTGCACACAATATCTTAGTAATTTCGCCTGGGATAAGAACGGTTAATTTTTAACTACAATAAATTGTACAAATATTCTTTTGTTAAAAATTACGTCAAGGGCGCCCATGTATTTTGACGGCCAAGCCCAGATATTACCTATGTAATTCTTAGTGTACGTTAGGCAACTAGTTGGTAGGTGCGTACTCACCTATAAACGCAACCTTAATATTAATTCTCATTACGGTTTAATAACAGTTGATAGTTTTCACACATAGATGTCATTCTATTGATTGTTGATTTACCGACTGATAAATTTTGAACAAATATTTTTCAATTGATGTGACAAAATGTTAGGTGAAGTGTTAAATTTCATCATTTACCACTGAAAGGTGTCTAACCACAAATCTATGCATAAACTAAGGTAGGCACTTACGGATGAAAAAGGTAAACACATTGACATTCCTGACTATGTCGCAAAGGGAGAAATAGCGTTATTTTAAAGATAGGTACACAACACATTCATCCATTTTCTGAAAATATCTTCGTTTCATCATCGGGTTATTGATTTTAAGGTATGCTTTAACTCCGCGTTCTTCTTCTTTTTCTTCTGGTGCCTTCTCTATCAAAGGTGCCTTCTCTATCGGAGGTGCCTTTCATATCAGAGGTGTCTTCCCTATCGGAGGTGTCTTCTCTATCAAAAGCGTCTTCTCTGTCGAAGGTGTTTTCTTTGTCGGATTACTTTTCTGTATCGGAGGTTCTTTCTCTGTCCAAAGGGTCTTCTCTAACGGAGGTGCCTACTCAATCGAATGTGCTTTCTTTATCGGAGTACTTTTTCATATCGGATGTGCCTTCTCTGTCAAAAGCGTCTTCTCTATCGGAGGTGCCTACTCTATCAATTGTACTTTATTTGTCGGAGTACTTTTCTATATCGGAGGTGCCTTCTCTATCAAAAGCATCATATCTGTCTGAGGTGCCTTCTTTATTTGAAGACTTTTCTCTATCGCAGGTGCCTACAGAACTACAATGCAGAAAATCATCGAAATGCACATTTTTAAACGCATCATTTGCATTATCAAATATTTTTTTTTTGAATCACTGATAATCGATGATTCTCGGCGTCATGTTGCAAAAAATCGTAGGAAATGCACTTTTAAAATTATTTCTCAAAAAACATATTATTGACAATAAATAAAATTATAAATATTCTGCAAATATTTTATTTACGAATTTTTTTATCACCGTGATAATTGTTTTTGCGTTCAAGGCTATTAACACACTGCGATTAGGCCAAAATAAAAATGAAATAAATAACGAATATTATTTACGGGCAACGAACATTCATTTATCTTGTACCTCCTATATTTAATAAGATTCTAATGCATACAAAAAAGTTAATCAAATTACACCACTGAACTCAAAAAAATAATTAGTATAATGATATTGTTTCTTAATACATTCATATCCATTGCCTATATGCATGTTAAGTTATGCATAAATATGTCTATGAGTGTGTTTAAGTATGTTGTGTGCCTATGAGTATGTTGGCTGTGTTATCTATCTGACCATGTAACCTCTGTATAAATATGCCTATGATTGTGTTGATGTATGTTGTGTGCCTTTGATTGTGTATATGCCTATGAGTAAATTGCCTGTGTTATGTATCTGACCATGTTATCTTATGTATAAATGTGCCTATGAGTGTGTTTAAGTATGCTGTGTGCATATGAGTATGTTGGCTGTGTTATCTATCTGACCATGTAAACTCTGTATAAATATGCCTATGATTGTGTTGATGTATGTTGTGTGCCTTTGATTGTGTATATGCCTATGAGTAAATTGCCTGTGTTATGTATCTGACCATGTTATCTTATGTATAAATGTGCCTATGAGTGTGTTTAAGTATGCTGTGTGCATATGAGTATGTTGGCTGTGTTATCTATCTGACCATGTAAACTCTGTATAAATATGCCTATGATTGTGTTGATGTATGTTGTGTGCCTTTGATTGTGTATATGCCTATGAGTAAATTGCCTGTGTTATGTATCTGACCATGTTATCTTATGTATAAATGTGCCTATGAGTGTGTTTAAGTATGCTGTGTGCATATGAGTATGTTGGCTGTGTTATCTATCTGACCATGTAAACTCTGTATAAATATGCCTATGATTGTGTTGATGTATGTTGTGTGCCTTTGATTGTGTATATGCCTATGAGTAAATTGCCTGTGTTATGTATCTGACCATGTTATCTTATGTATAAATGTGCCTATGAGTGTGTTTAAGTATGCTGTGTGCATATGAGTATGTTGGCTGTGTTATCTATCTGACCATGTAAACTCTGTATAAATATGCCTATGATTGTGTTGATGTATGTTGTGTGCCTTTGATTGTGTATATGCCTATGAGTAAATTGCCTGTGTTATGTATCTGACCATGTTATCTTATGTATAAATGTGCCTATGAGTGTGTTTAAGTATGCTGTGTGCATATGAGTATGTTGGCTGTGTTATCTATCTGACCATGTAAACTCTGTATAAATATGCCTATGATTGTGTTGATGTATGTTGTGTGCCTTTGATTGTGTATATGCCTATGAGTAAATTGCCTGTGTTATGTATCTGACCATGTTATCTTATGTATAAATGTGCCTATGAGTGTGTTTAAGTATGCTGTGTGCATATGAGTATGTTGGCTGTGTTATCTATCTGACCATGTAAACTCTGTATAAATATGCCTATGATTGTGTTGATGTATGTTGTGTGCCTTTGATTGTGTATATGCCTATGAGTAAATTGCCTGTGTTATGTATCTGACCATGTTATCTTATGTATAAATGTGCCTATGAGTGTGTTTAAGTATGCTGTGTGCATATGAGTATGTTGGCTGTGTTATCTATCTGACCATGTAAACTCTGTATAAATATGCCTATGATTGTGTTGATGTATGTTGTGTGCCTTTGATTGTGTATATGCCTATGAGTAAATTGCCTGTGTTATGTATCTGACCATGTTATCTTATGTATAAATGTGCCTATGAGTGTGTTTAAGTATGCTGTGTGCATATGAGTATGTTGGCTGTGTTATCTATCTGACCATGTAAACTCTGTATAAATATGCCTATGATTGTGTTGATGTATGTTGTGTGCCTTTGATTGTGTATATGCCTATGAGTAAATTGCCTGTGTTATGTATCTGACCATGTTATCTTATGTATAAATGTGCCTATGAGTGTGTTTAAGTATGCTGTGTGCATATGAGTATGTTGGCTGTGTTATCTATCTGACCATGTAAACTCTGTATAAATATGCCTATGATTGTGTTGATGTATGTTGTGTGCCTTTGATTGTGTATATGCCTATGAGTAAATTGCCTGTGTTATGTATCTGACCATGTTATCTTATGTATAAATGTGCCTATGAGTGTGTTTAAGTATGCTGTGTGCATATGAGTATGTTGGCTGTGTTATCTATCTGACCATGTAAACTCTGTATAAATATGCCTATGATTGTGTTGATGTATGTTGTGTGCCTTTGATTGTGTATATGCCTATGAGTAAATTGCCTGTGTTATGTATCTGACCATATTATCTTATGTATAAATGTGCCTATGAGTGTGTTTAAGTATGCTGTGCGCATATGAGTATGTTGGCTGTGTTATCTATCTGACCATGTAAACTCTGTATAAATATGCCTATGATTGTGTTTATGTATGTTGTGTGCCTTTGATTGTGTATATGCCTATGAGTAAATTGCCTGTGTTATGTATCTGACCATGTTATCTTATGTATAAATGTGCCTATGAGTGTGTTTAAGTATGCTGTGTGCATATGAGTATGTTGGCTGTGTTATCTATCTGACCATGTAAACTCTGTATAAATATTTAATAATAGATTTAAATATATTAATAGATATATATTAATAATATTTATTAATAGATTTAAATATAAAAAAATGCAAAATGTCCTACATCGGTTCAATAATAACCAAATGGTTGATTGGCTTAGGTAGGGAGGGGTCTGAAAAACTATTATATAATGTCACTTAAAACTATACATGTTTACCTATGTCATATTTAGTAAAAACTTAATATAAGACTGAAAAACTGTTATATAATGTCACTTAAAACTATACATGTTTAACTATTAATGTCACTTTTAGTAAATACTTAACATAGGACTGAAAAACTATTATATAATGTCACTTAAAACTATACATGTTTAACTATTAATGTCACTTTTAGTAAATACTTAATATAGGACTGAAAAAACTATTATATAATGTCACTTAAAACTATACATGTTTAACTATTAATGTCACTTTTAGTAAAAACTTAATATAAGACTGAAAAACTATTATATAATGTCACGTAAAACTACACATGTTTACCTATTAATGTAACATTTAGTAAAAACTTAATATAAGTATACTTAATTTAAAAAAAGAGTAAAAATTAAATTACATCTGGCATTTCACAAACATTTGGTTCCTTAGAACAGGCAATCTGCCTAGCTAGGAACTAAATTCGACCTAACAAAACGTAATAACACTAAACATGTACCTACTCATTTTAAATATATGCTCTCATTATGCTATATTATTACTGTTTTGTCTGCTTTAAATGTATCTAATGTAAAAAATAAATAAATAATCTGGCCATGTTATCTTATGTATAAATATGCCTACGAGTGTGTTTAAGTAAGTTGTGTGCCTATGAGTATGTTGCCTGTGCTATCTATCTGACCATGTATTTTATGTCTTTGTACTGTCACCTATAATTTTATTCTTCTATACATATAAAATAAATATTTTAAATATTGTTACTTCTCGTTATATGTGTGCTTTAGTACCATTATAAATATTGTGAAATTAACCTGCTGACAAAATACTTTGGCAGTTTCGCGTGAAAATTAATTTAGATTATTTAAATGCTTTATTCTGGGGGCCACGTAGCATTAAAATCCGTTTTCGCCCATTAATAATCGTTGTTAATAAATAATTATTGTTCTATAATGACGTGAATACTATTTCAGTCAACTTCATTTCGTTACCACGGTTATAAAATTAACATAAATAGAATGAATTGAATTAATTTGTTTAATCCCTGAATTATTTAAAAGAATTGTTTTGTTTAGGTTTCTTGAAATTATTAAGTAGTAGAAAACATCATTTATCTTTGATTTTGGCAATAACTTAAAAATTATCAGACAAAAGCACAGTTTAAAATCTTTGACATGTGATCGCTTTGTAAATAATATGATAATGATTTTTTCTAATATTTTAAGGAAAATACATTCTTAAGTCTGTATTTTAGATTCTGTTCTTAGAAAACCCAAATTCAGTAAGTAGTTATCGGATTTAATATCTTGCAACCTTGACCATATCAAATATTTATAAAATCTTAATATTCTATTTCTACTCTGTATTAATTATTAAGCTCTGTATTTACATATTTTTTTTAATGTGATTAAAACCGTATAAAATAAGTCCCAACTGTTCCCAACCGCCTGGAGCCAGTGAGACTATGGCTTCCCCAATTGGGGTATGTTGTGATGCTGAAGGTAGCGGGGAGGGGAAGGCAATGGGAAATAGGAAGGTGGAGGAGTACCTGGCTATTCAGATCTAGTTACCAAACACGGCTAAAGCCATTTCAAGCAACGTCTCAATTCTGAATGGTGGTCCCACGCCAGGGCAATAGTGAGAGTATCTTCCAGTGTGGAACGTGCCTCAAGTATAATATACATTATTTTTAAATAAATAAATTGTAAAATAACACAAATTAAACAAATAAATTGTACTTGCGCACGCCGAGATTCGAACCCGCGACCTTCGGCTTGCTAGTCGAGAACCTTCCCCCTCGACTCTCCCTCTCCCCTCTTCAAACTGTATCCATAAAAAAGCTTCTCTAATAAATTCAGTATTTGTAAGGGATTTATTCATTGCAACGTTGTCTTGTTCAAGAGCCAAAATTGTTGTCACGTTGCTTAAATAAATGGTATAACGATTTTTGGGTGGGTACTGTCTTAATGTTTTTCAATTTTCTCGGTTTCATTTGTAGATTATTTCGAGCAGAGGTTTCCAAACTTTTTTTCCCCTAGACCATTTGCCGAATTTGTATTTATATTTATTTTTATATTATTTGTATCTACCTTGCCTATAATAATAATAAAAATGTTTAATTTTCCTAACCCCATTAACGTTAAATATGTTTGACACAGTGCTTCTCACTTTAATAGGTTTTTTTGTACAGTGTACAATTGAAGGTGGTCTTCGTCACACACTACGACAAACATTCATTTAATTGTTTTAAATGCGTCCCATTGTGCTCATTTTCGCGTCAAAATGTTTTGGCATCACTCGAACAACTGTTTGATTTTAAAAAATAACAACGATCTTACCGAATAACAAGGATTTATTTGCCAAAGTTCATGGACTGATATGATATGGAGTAAACAAATATAAAAGTAAAAATATGAAAATATATGTATTTAAACGTAATATAAACATAGAAGAGGCATACATTAACAATACAGGAGATTCTAAATCCCTTGTGCCCCGATTTAAATCACGTATACACATAAATATTTTTCTCGTTGATATGTACCCCCAACAAGTCGAAATCGACCCCCGGCCCACATAGACCAATTTGGAAGCGTTTGATTTATAGGATGGAATTAATAAATACCATAAATGAAACCTTTTGAAAACATTAGGGATTATAGAAAAACACACGTAAGATGTGTTGTGGAAATTGTATAATAAGTGTAATTTGAGGATAATTAACAAGAGATGAAGACACGCAACTACTAATCGAAATAACCGTGTAATGTAAACACGCAAAACTAACATAATATCATTATTAAAGAACTTATTGGTGCAAAAACTAACGCTTTCAGATCTAGAAAAAAAAAACAAAACATCCTTCTCGTGTCTGACGCATTAAAAGCAAATAATAACTTCATTGCGCATTTAAAATTATGATGTGTATAATAAGTACAAATTAAATTTGTTTGCCATATTGGCAATATTATTCCTCTGTGAATTCTAATGTTTGCGCTACCAATTTGCAGTAATTATGGAAACTAACGAACATCGCCTAATGATGGCACGGTGACATTTTTGAACAATGTTTGTTTGGATTTTGTACCCGCTTTGTGAGCGTTTGTCACTGTTTGACTAACTTGTTAGGACGCCAACACTGTTTGAACAAGGAACCCTCGTGCTACTAGGAAGAATTTATACTTTATAATTGAAAAAGAGCCTACCAAACCTGTGGCGTAGCTACTAAATAGACAAGTCAGAACAAAATATCGGTTTTAGAATTCGAACATACGTAAAATTGAAATATTAAAAATCATTAAAAGAAGTATTGCCTTTGTTATGCCAAGTCACAAAATACTATTATCGAATTACATATTGTATACTAAATAAATTCCTTCCTGGGGTAAACGTAACTTATGTTATAATCTACGCGTTCATAGATGGCGTTAATTTAATTATTTAATGAAAATACACTTTTTGCAATTTATGCTTTAAAGTATTACGACGAATTATTTGTTTGCGACAGTACATACTCAATATGAGTATGAATAAATAGTTTTGTCCGTATAAAAACTCAACTCTTTCATGAAAGATATACAAATATCCCCGATACAATATTGTATTTATATGCCAGATTATATATAGATTATAAGGTACATTATGTTTATCTAAAGACTTGTTGACGTGTGTTTTGTCAAGAATAGATATAGGTATATGTTTTTTAATCGTTTTATTTAATTTTTAATTGTTACCTAGGTTAAATAAAATGCAGAACAAAAACCGTCATCATAGACTTCTAAAACAATTTGTGTTGTTTTTATTAAGGCATACTCGATGGATGTTTACGTGGAGAACTGCTGACATTACAGAACTATGCAAAGTGTAAGTTATAAGAAATTAAAATTTTTGGGCACTTAAAACACTCGAACTGCCCAAACTGACTAGAACGTCGCTACGACACTGCTTCTCACTAGGTAATCTACTTCTTCTGAACATTTACGCAGAATTAGAGAGATCGGATGGCGTAACGTAACTGTGAAAAATCACGCATCGCTACAAATGGTCGGTAGTGGGAATCTCTCTGCATACCATTGCAGAACAATATATGAACATATTTATGTGGGGCGGACATTTGGGCAATAGGAATCTCATTACTCCTAAGTACTTAGGAATATGTATTATTATGCAATATTGTATTTGTGTGCCTTTATTGAAAGAATTATACCGATGATTCAAGCACACATTTGTATACATTTCTTGAAATAATTGTGTTTTTAAACGAATAAAACTATTTTTTCATATTCATATTGCATATGGGCAAACAAGTCACGCTTAACCCTGATTTACCTTGTTGAAAATATAACTTTTTTTGTACATAACTTGTCGTTGATTTGTAATATTTTCTTTCTCTAAATTTAGGTATCAATAATTAAACGTTTTTCTTTTATCATTTATATTTTTTTGTAAAAATGTAAATGATGTGGAAACTTTACCGGTTTATGCAATCCAGTAAACAAGTAATTTTATACAAAATATGTCAGTATATCTAATATAGAACTGTTTTCATTGCAGCGCCAAAACAGGCTTGCCGCCGATCGAGAAAACCCGGATTAGACAGAAAACCCCGCCAAGCTTACAGCGCCAAACAACTTGAACGTCTCGAAACAGAATTCAAAGCCGACAAATACCTCAGCGTATCCAAAAGAATGGAGCTTTCGAAGGCGTTGAATCTAACAGAAGTCCAGATCAAAACCTGGTTTCAGAACCGAAGAACCAAATGGAAGAAACAACTGACATCGCGGCTCAAAATGGCGCAACGACAGGGTTTATTTCCCGCTCATTATTTTAACCCGGGAACCCAACCATATTCGGCGCTCTTCGCTCCGTACTACGTGGGACCGCTTGGCTGCATGTTTGGCAACTCGCCGCTAGATGGCAGTGCGTTAGCGCCGGGGGCGACATCTGTTAATGAAAAGATCTTACCTTCCAGTAGAAGCCCGGATTCTCCGTGAATAAAAATTAATTAGCACAATAATGATTTGAATAATTGAAATATCGACTAGTCTTTAATGTATTTTAAGTGTAAATAAATAATTCTAAATGTAAGATTTTCTATATTAAAATAATATGATATAAATTTTCCAACAATAATAAATATCCAAAGATAAAAACTAACTACACCAATGATCAGAAAACATTGTCGTGAAAATAAATAAAAGTTGTTGGATGTAAAAAATAACGGTGAATCCCTACTCCCATTTTCGCACCGATGAAAGCTCCCATTTAGAACCTAAACGATGCTTGAAATGGCTTTAGCCGTGTTTACTGACCAGATCATAACATTGCTAGATAAGTATTTTCGAACCTTTCTATTCTTCATCTTATTTCATTTCCCTTTACTTTTAGCCACACAATATGCCATATATTCCCTTCGGCTCCGGGCAATTGAAACTCTTGTTAATATTTATATAAGTACCTACCTTATTGTTTTTAACATACCGTGCAAATCAGTAATTTAATTTATGTTTGTTTTACCGATATTCAGAAAGGAGACCCGCGACTCTGTACAGAAACGAGCGGTTCTTTTGCGACCAACCTTTGCACAAGGTTGACATTATATGTTAAATGGGAACGGGTGGTTTCTAGTTTCTACGACTCGGTCGCTCGACCTCTATATTCCTCCTTCCTGCAACATGGGTTTCTTCAAGACCCTTGTTTACTCCTTCCTCTCTCAAAAAGACCCTCCACACAGCATACCTAAAGATGACTTAGGTTTTGAAGGAAATCATTTTCCCAAAGGCCTCCTGTGTGAAGTTAAGGCGAAGCTTAATGCCAAATCACTATTTTGATTAATCTTTATAACGAATTGGTGTACATTATGAATACCAAAAAATATTCTTTAGATAAATTGAAAGTTTTCCTATTGTTTTGCTTGAATAGAATACAAATAAAAAATAAATTACCCAATAAAAAAACTAACTAACTAACCATCACGCCGTTTCCCGCAGGGGTAGGCAGAGAGGAGGGACCGCCAAACAACTCGGTCTTGGTACACACTCCTTGCCTCATTCACATTCATACATCGTCTCATACATACTCTTCTATTGTTCTGACTCTTGACATGGCCCGACTCAAGTATCTGATTCACTTGGTCGTGCCATGTCTTCCTCGGGCGTCCCCGACTTCTGCTACCATTCACATTTGCATCGTATATTCTCCTAACACTCCTTTCTTCGCTCATTCGCTCTACATGCCCAAACCATCTAAGCGTCCCTTTCTTGATCTTACTCATTACGCTTACATCAGCCTTGCACTCTTTGCGGATATCCACATTCCTCACACGATCATACATGGTTTTACCACACATACGCCTCAGGGATCTCATTTCAACAGCATTCAATCTACTTTCATCCTTTCTTTGCCAGTTCCATGCCTCACTTCCATACATAAGGGTAGGTACCAGCACTCCATTGTGGACTGCTAACTTCGCTTCTTTGGACAATTTTTTGTTAGCGCCAACTGCGTTCAGTCCTCCATTAATGGAGTTACCTGCATTTACTCTTCTTTCAATATCTCTGTCAGCCTTCCCATCTCTCGTAAACATGCTTCCTAAATACACAAACTCATCCACCTGCTCCAAGTATTCCTCATTCACAGCTATATTGCACACTGTTTTCGTACTTTCTCTTTCAAACACCATTACTTTAGACTTACTTACATTCATCAATAAAAAATATAAATATAAACTACTAAAAATACATGTTTTCAATAGAAATGTATAAACGCATAAAGGAAACAACTTTAAAAATAATACAGTATTATAGCTAAGATTATCTGTGACAGTTTCACTTGATTAACTTATTTGCTTTCTTATAAAATTATTTACAAAATAAATAAAAACCAGTTTTGTGCTTGAAATCGAACGTTTCTAGACTATGTTTGTCAAGCGATTTTGATGCCTGTTATCTACAACATAAGGTTTACCAAGAATATACACATTTTTGGCTTGTAGCTTCCACTTAATGTAAAAAAATGCATGCCAAACGCGATCTCAATATAAATTTGTAGGGCGGATGATATTTTCCAAAAGGAAAGGATAGTTTTTACAGCTTCTTTTGCCCAATAGCTCGGCTGTTACTCATTTTCTTGATGGTTTTTCCAAGCCCCTGGTTCACTCACTAAGTTTAGTTTTCCCGTAGAAAACCCCGTTCCCTCTCATGTAATAACACCAAACACAACACACAAATCTTAGGGTACGAAATTTACATATAAATACAGAAACAGTTTTTTTTTACTAACATATTTTATTATTGCATTCGTAACATTTGTAATTCATTTGTAAAGTAGGTTTACAATAAATACTAATTAAAACTAACAAACATAATAACTTAGTAACTCTTATGTACGCAGTATATATTTACAATAGATATTTACAACGAATGAGAAAATCGTATCGTTTTTAGAATTAGAACATAAAAACCTTGAAAATAATTTAAAATTATATCAAGTTACAGTATTATTGCTTCCAGTAATTTAAACTACAGTTAAATATTTGCCTACTAATATTCGTTTACAACAGAGGTTCCCAAACTTTTTTGCCCCGTAGACCACTTGCCAAATATATTTTTTTCCGTAGACCCCCCGCCTGCCGAATATTGAATTTTCCTAAAACTATTAACGTCCCATGTGATAATCATTTCTCTTTTTCTCAAGAAGATTCCCTTCCCTTGCCTATGCAACAACCGGGTGGGGGTATAGTTCCTCTGTCTTTACATTGTGCAGACAGGGGCGCCCCTGTGAGGTATTACACCAAATTAAAATGGAGCAGGATAAGCAACGGAAATTTCTTTCTGTAGCTGGCCCTACAGAACTGCCCCTTAAGTTCTTTGTTAGCGCTTATTCCGACCAGTTCTTCTTATCATATGATATCTGATTCTTCAACATTCCACTTCCACAGTCAAAATGTCCTCAAACTTAGTTTTGAAGTCTGTGTGAAGTACATTTAAATGTTGAACGTCATTTTTACCCTGGACGTTTTTCAAAAATGAGTTGGGAATCTAGGAAAATTCGCAGCTTCCGATGCGCAATGTTTTGCTTCCATATATTAATACTGACTAGAAAAAGAATGTGTAATTTTATTTATATACCTCAATAAAAAACTTTACGAAATATAAAAATTTCAAATAAGTAATTTCTCAGTCTAATAATAGTATTACGTAAACTGTGTTATTTGTGTTAGGTGTATTGTGTCATCTACGGAACTCCTAAATGTTGACTTAAGGTAAATGGGGGTCCGCTCGTATGTACCCCCTTTTGAATCTCGTGGACCCCCAAATTTTTTTCTTGCTGACAAAGACCCCCAGCAAGCCGATATCGACCCCTGGGGGTCTATATAGACCACTTTGGGAACCTCTGGTTTACAACATAAACATGTTTGTGAACGATTACTATTAATTAATCCGTTAGTAATAATAATATATACTTATTTAAGTAAGTAGGTACTTACCACACATTTTATTGTATTTGGTTTGTTGTAATTGTATGCTAATTTACACTGCTGCAGAATCATTACAATTATAATAAATTATGTATATTTTATCGACTCATTCAAACATCGCACTCTTGTAAGTATTAGAGTGTGGGCGTAGTGTTGTCATACGGAATTCAAAGAGGCAAATCTATACTTTCAAATTCACAAAAACGTTTGAGCCGAAAGTCAAAATAAAAATGATTCACTCCTTTTGGCACACAGGATATGCTTTATTTCAGGTGCCTATATCTAATCTGGAACCATTATTTATTTTTTGACTATCTAGTTATCAAATTCTAACAATCATGGCGGGTTATTTCACAGAATGAGGAACATCAATCCATTGTTTTATATTAATGATGATCTTCCTTAAATACCTGCAAATGTTTTTTAATTGTTATAATAAATTTCGAAGTTTTAGTTTTTTGTGTCTCCAAAAAACTCATCAAATCTATGGATTTGACTCGTGACGTCATTGATGACCAGTCTCAAAAAGTCTACTTTTTTCAGTCGGCGCTGTATTTTGTATGGAAATCGAGACGTTTTTTTACTCTTATATTCCGTTTTTATCAACATCAAATAACACTAGGTAAAATGTTAGCATCTCATCACTAATGTTATCGTATTGATTTCACAAACGGGTCCATGACTGTTTAAAAACCTGCATTAAAATATTTTCATCGGTTCAAATCAGCGTTTTTGATTTTTTTTTAAAACATTCCCGGGTTACGAATAACCTGACAATATTTGAAAATCTCCTATTACCGCACCACAGTACGCGGAAAATGTTATTTGTTTTGTGATGGCGGACTTAGCCAGCCGAGGAATTGAACACACTACGCCTGGGTGGGACCAAAACGCGATGTCAACTCAGCCACCGACCGGTCGTGCGAATACATGTTTTAAGCCATAATAGTTTTCACTGCAGTTCCTTATTGGAACAATTCATCCAATATTAAAGCTAATGTTCAAGTTCTATCAAAGTCCTATTCAGTTTCCGTTAATATCCAAGTACTTTAAAACAACAGGCCCATGATGAAATAATAACAGAACTTGAATTTTAAATTAGAAATTTGATGAATTGTTCAAATTCTGACAAACAAAACCGTTTTAATTTCCCTCTAAAAAATTGTAATAATGTTTTAGACTATTTATTAAAAGGGTAGGTCCCAGATCTCAATAACTATAATCATTTGATCACTTATGAAACTAACTTGGTTTTTTACGACTAAGATTCTTCTTATTAATGAACATTATTTGATACATTCTGCTCCTCCTAGCTATTTAGTAGACTATTATTAATCCATGCCAAAATATTTATCGGAACATTCACAGAATGTTGATTATATATTTTACATTATAATTTTTTATTTACTGGCAGGTGGAAATAGAAATATTACTTTATGGCAAACAATACTAAAATATTTAAAGCTTAAGCATAGTGCGTCATCTGTGAATTGTGAATGGAGATGGGCGCTTAACCTAATGATGTGCAGCTGACGATACTTAAATCACTAATATCACTTAGAGCTGGAATGGATTTAACCGAGATATTAAGTAATTCTTTGATTTTCTTGGCAATTATTCCAAAGCTTCTCCACCTGTCTTCGGGAGTAAGAAGCACAGCAGACCGCTTACTGAAAACAGAAAAAAATCACCAGTTATTGTGAGTGTAAGAAAGGTAACAGATATTGGAGCAATTAGATGAAGACCGAAAATCACTGGAATATACCTGGAAAGATACCAATCATTGGGACTTTACATGTATTATGTACATTAAATCTGATCTTCAGCATTAGACATATACTGAGCGAGCCCAATTCATTAAGAACTATTGGCTAAATCGGAGGTTTCATCTGTGATATTTCAATAAAGCATATCAAAACGAGTTGTTGGATCTAAAGTCACCACCACATCCAGAAACCATAAGATAGTTAAAAATTACAAGTCGCAAAATTTTGTATTTTAAAATGATAAGAGAGCAGTTAAAATGACACAGTTTCGGAAGCTTTACTGGATTATTTTAGATTTTGCACTGCTGCAGTGCGTTCTGTTTTGATACACAGAATTAACAATGGTCCTTTAATCTCTAATCGACAACATAAACTATTTCAGCGGAAATCCCATTACAGACCAATTAATTGCACGAAAACCTACTGTTCGATGTAACTGATGATTTGAAATTTGTGACGTTAGTTGATTGAAGGGACTTACTGAACAACATGGCTGAGAATAAGACGATCGGAATGACGCAGTTGAGATCCACCAGGTAGCCGAATACCAAGTTTCCTATCAACCCGCCTCCTCGGCCGGCAGTCAGAGACAACGCTGCTGCCATCACCCTGGGAACAAATAACATTAAAATCAATACAGGTTTTTCGTGAGTTACAGTTTAAGATAATAATAATCATAATCCACACGAACGATTTTTGGCATATTATTGCAAGTTTGCAAAAACCTCTTGAGCGATAGCTTGCCTCAATGTGCCAAATATATAGAACCTAAAAATATGCGGTAAACGGTAAACCGAAGAAAGCAGTTCATATGCGTTTCCATATTAATATTTTGAGGAATGATATTTTTATTAAATCGAATAGCCGAATTGAAAACCGAACACCAATCGCTGGTGTTCGCAAAGTGGTGAGCACTGCCACAGAATTTGGTTGACTTACCGACTCCACAATTCGATCTCATGAGGCATCATATTTTTTTATGAGAAGTAGCTTCGTTTTGTTCAGTTTACTTGCGTACATTTTAATAAGATAGGTAGGTACTTCAACTGACTGGAGTCTGTGAGTCTATGGTTTATAGCAACCCTAATTTTGGAAATGTTTAAGGCTGAAGAACGTGAATGGAGTTGGCGACGATGCACTACTAAGTAATGCAAAATCGTTTTTTTTTTTGTTTGAAAATTTCATCGCTTAAAAATATTTTAAATGCTTTAATTAAATACTGCAAGTAGAAAATATCTTGGTCTTTGAAATGGTCGAGCATTTTTTTGTACACATAACATATTTTGTTGCATAAGCCCAGAATAAAAATCAGGCCTATAAAAACTTCTTTAAAGTTCAAAATCTCGTACTTTCGAACCCCTTTTCTATTTTGGTTTTATTGTATAATGTGGAAAATTAAGCTAGTCACTTAGAAAATTATCGTCAAACATTTATATATTTGTGCCTGAACTTTGCAAAATAAAATATAGCACACTTTTGGGAGAATTTTTTTTTTTGCATAAATCAAAATAAGCAGTTGGTGTTAAGCGGAAGTGTAAACCTTATCGCCATCTACATAAGGAGTGTTATTGTTAGTGGCCCAATCCCAAATGTTACGCCTAATGCATCGCCTTAAGGTGATGCACCACGTCACGTAACATTTGGGATTGGGCCGCTAACAATAACACTCCTTATGTAGATGGCGATAAGGCTTAAATTCCCGCTTCACACCATCCACCTGTTTTGATTTATGCAAGAAAAAAACATGGCCAAAAAGTTCCTTTTATTTTATTTTGTGGATGTAATATTTAAATGGTTTTCGATCATTTTATAAATAACTTAATTTGCCACATTATACAATAAAACCATAACCGAAAATGGGTTCGTAAGTAGGAGATTTTGAACTTTAAAGCAGTTTTCATGGGCCTATACATTATTTTTTTCTTGGCTTATAAAAAGACTTTTCTAAAAAATACTTGATTATTTCAAAGGCCAGGATGTATTCTACTCCCAGTATTTAATTAAAGCTTCTGAAACATTTCTAGGCGACCAAATTTTTAAACCAAAAACACATGATTTTAAATTACTACGTGCATCGCCTTAAATGAGTTTAATACGAGACAATACCCTAAAATAAACCCAGAATCTTAACGACGTATATTAATGCTTTCTGATAAAAGCCTTACTAAAATCTTAAATATTTCTCGAGGGATCCATCGTGAAGTAACTAATTCATCGTCTAGAAAAATAAAATCTGGTGCTTACTGCTAATTTTATAGTTAAAACCCGTTTTATAAAATTTTCAAACCGTTTTACATGAAATATTTGAATGGTAAGGTCCTGTTTTTATTAATATTAAATATAAATAACTTGCATCCGTAGGAATCCCTCTGGAAACATTTTTGATTTTAGTAATACGTTCATCAGAAATAATGAAAATGTGAGCGTCGAGCAAACCATCGTTATTAGAGTCTTATATCGCCTTAATGAAATAAATGGAAGTATTAAATATGTGGTCAAATACCTGTCTTACCGCTGTGAGCCGGAGATCGTTTCAAGACGTTTTTTTACTGGGCTATATGAGATTTATCTTGATTGACGATAGGTATTCTGTCTACTGACGGGATTCGCAACAAAACCTTTCGCTTGTCAATAAAATCGGTTTATTTGATTCAGGTAAGGCCTCTCGACATACATTAGTAATCTCACCATACCAGCTATCAAAACGTGTCGATTTCGCAATGTCATCTGATTTATAAGCATTGCGGGATTCAAATTGACTCGTACGGTAAACATCACAATTATTTCTCAAGGAAAGTCAAGAATAGTGCCTTCATCCATACATAATAATACCATATTATGGAAATAAATAAAACGGATGCAATACTGAACCTACACTCATAAAACTTACATTTACAACGGTTATAACAGTATCATAGGATACGCGCCTTGGTAGAGTAAGAGAAACATAAGTCGCCTACAGATGAAATAGGTTAACGAGCTAAAAATAATTGTTACCTTGGAAAGGATGAGGGCTGAAAATAGTCGGCAAAATTAAAATACATTCTGGATGGCCCAATTTTAGTAGTCACTCTATCAAAGTCAATTAGGGATGTTTATAAGATTTGTAAAATTTTTATTATTTGCGGATGACATTAAACTATACACCTGTATAACGACAAATGAAGACTCCATTCGTCTACAAATCGATATCGACGGTATAGTAGAGTGGAGTCATCAAAATAAACTTCATTTTAACAGTAGTAAGTGTTCAATTATGTGCATTACAAGGGCAAAGCGTACTTTATATTTTAACTATAAAATGTCTGGTACCTCTCTAAAACATATTTCGATAACGAAGGATTTAGGAATCACTTTTGACACGCGTTTGACTTTTCGAACTCATATCGATTCGGTGTGCAACTCTGCAATGCGAATGCTGGGTTTTGTTATATGTAATTCGAAATCTTTTACGAATACGGCAGTCATAAAAATGCTTTATTTTACTCTGGTTCGCAGCATTCTTGAGAGTGGATCGATAATATTTGGACCCGAAGATGCCCTTTACTCAAATGATGTAGAAAAGGTGCAAAAAAAGTTTATGCGATACCTCTACATGCGAGAGTTCGGATATTACCCTTTATTGTATCCCTCTGATTTTCTTGCCGGAATGCTGGGGATAGAACGTCTAGACGTTAGGAGAAATATTGCAATGGTGTTAGTGGCGCACAAGCTGCTAAATGGGCACATTTGCAATCCAGATATTCTGGAACGAATTTCTTTTTATGTCCCTGATAATTTCATCAGAGCTAGACAGCACAGATTATTTATTTTTCCAAGGGGCAGGACCAACCTACCAATGATCATGCCTTTGGGGAGAATAACTACTTTGTTAAATCACATTTCTTCTGTGATTGACATTTTCAATTTGAACCAAAGAGAATTTAAGACGGCAATAAGCATACTATTTAACAAATCTGGTTAATCAGATAGTATTGATGTACTTACCCATAAAAATAAATGTATGTACTTACTTCTTATAAACTGTAATTTATAAACTGTTATTTGTGAAATGTAAATGGATTATACTGTTTTTCACAATAAATCAATAAATAAATAAATAAATAAATAAATAAAAAAAATCGCAAAAGAGTCTGAACTATCCGCGTTAAAGAGGAACTGTGGCATCACTAGCAAGGAGAATGTTGTGAGGCTGAATGATGGATTGTAGAGAAGATGTACCTACTAATTATTTGGTTTTGTTAAGCTGTAAATATGTCCTAATTTTTTCACAATCAATACATATTCATACCTTCAGGAAGAATTATGATCACCTATGTAATAAAACAACGTACAACTAGGCATTTCCTTTAGATACAAAATACTGAACTTACCTAAGGTTAGTGGGGAATAGATCAACGAGCACACAGTATACGAGACTGATGCCGAGGGAGGTGAGGGCCTCAAATACACAAGACAGGATGAGGTTCTGGAAGGAGTTTTGCACGAAGTACAGGCCGATAGTGACGGCTGCTGCGATTACCAAGCTGGAAACTGGAATAAAATAAATAACGGTATTATTATTAAAAATCGAAAACGCCGCAGGAATACTAGTAAATAAATAAATAAAGTAAATTACATATTATTTTAAGATATTGCTAATAAAGATGGACATGTGGATAGTTGGTAAAGTTGACCCCTCACGACTTTTTCATTCCGAGAACCTCCTCTCCTTCATTTCTTTAAAAGACCCTCCACACATTATCCCAAAAATGTATGGAGTTAGTTTAAAAAAAACCCTCACTGAGGTAAAATTGATATAAAAGTACAATTAGCTCAATGGTAATCGAAATATAACTCACTTAGGAAGAACTTAGCTCCCAGTCTGTGTACACACAGCGGCAGGATGAAACTGGTCGGGATACAGGCGAGACCGATGATAAGGGTGTGTTCATAGACTGAGCTCTTGATAGGATCACCACAGAAGATATCCACGCCCTCTGTGTCATGTACCACACCGGACACCTCGCACACCGAAGCCGACTGTCCAGGGTGCTCTGCCTCAAACTCTTCAAAGCGGTTAAATAATTCGGGGAACCAAACCATCAGCGTGTAATAACTGGAATAAAGTAACACAATGAGTATTATGAAAAAATAACAAATATTGTTCGTTTATTTATATGAGAGATGATTCAATTCATTCCACTCAGAAAAATACCTTAAAGATTTTGGTTAATGCTTTAACTCACTGTGAGAATTTGAAAAGTTGCACCAAACATTCCGATCTCAGTCAGGAAGGTCTCTTTTAGAAGCCCAGATAAAACAGGAGGGTTGGATATAGGACTAACAACCCCACCGTCTAAAAAGACTCTAATAGGAAACCTACAGAACTACGTTTTGGTCACCTGCTGGATTGCTACATAAGAGAAGGCATGTTACCTTTTATTAGCGGACCCATTTTTTACAAAATTAGCAACACAAAATAGGTAAATTTTCAGTAAAAGACGGTATATGGATCAAGCGAAGACAAAATACGGAGCAAGAAAACAGAAGCGACAAGTCAAAAAAATACTTCGCTAGAAGTGAGAACAGTTATAATATTTCACTTGCTTGGCGACAGACAAAAATTGTTTAGACTTCTACAAAAAAAAACAAGGTCTTGTCTTTAGTTTACCATTGACCAATCTGAGTTTATTAGAGGGGATTTCGAAAGGGATGAGTTATAGTAAAGTAGGTTATTCAATTATACAACTAATAATTTTGAGGAAACAAATGAGACCAAATATGTTCCTACGGTCTTCTTTTCAGAGTTTTCATCAAATTAGTCAATATTATCTATGTCAAATCCTAACCTTCTAGTAATATCATACTTTTTAACGTAAACACTACGACGAATATGGTCATATAAAAGCAAACGCCTGAAAGGAGTGAAGGCGTTTCCTGGCAACCAGGACTCTCCAGGGATTGATCACCGAGGTTATAATATACAATATGTAATTTGGCAGCTTTTTAAGGAAAAGCATTCTCTTTGACTTTTCCATACCTTTTTCCTACTATAAAGGAAAATAATTAAATTGTCTTACCTTGTTGTCAGTCCGAACTGAATGAGACAAGTGAGCACCGTATACTTTCTGTGTGGCGGCTTGCACAGGGCCTTGGTCTGGTCCCAGATCTCAGAGAACAACCTCCTCAGATCTTTTGGCTTACGCATGCTGAGACTGCGCACGGATTTGTATTGCTGGCTGATGGCTGACACGGATCTGATTTTCTCTTTAAGGCTTTTGATCTACGGAAATAAAGGTTCTTATTAAAAAAATATTTTTAAAATAGCAAGTAAATCAGTAGAGTCACCAAAATCTGGTCATACAACTGTTCCATATTTACCACCACGCCAGGAGCTCGATTCTTGATTTTACGATCATTAATGCCTACTCCGCAAAACGTTTCGTTGAAAGTACAACACATCAGTTAATCAACTTACTGGATAGTTTTCCGGTGCATCACCGGTGTTAGAGTGGTAGATATCCTTCAGGACGGCCAGGGCATCATCGTAATCTCCGCACTCCATCATGAACTTAGGGCTCTCCGGGAAAGCGAAGAGCCAGATGCCTAGCAGCAAACTGGGGATGGCACATAACGCTACAAACAGGTTCCAGGAGTCGAAGATGAAGTAGTCTGATACGTATCTCATTGTGTCGATAGGAATGATTCCCCAGGCGATCACTGCAATACAAGAAAAAAATATTAAGGTACTTTGTTCTAACCACAATGCTTATTTGCACTGTCGACTGATTTTGGAAAAAAAAAACTTTTCTTCGTCGGCATTAAAACTAACAAATAGGCGTTGGAGTTGGCATTGATTGTGTCAAGAAATGAGAATGGAGGTAAATAAACTTACTACACACCTGGTTGCAGTTAAAAAAAAATATTAACTCGTCATTTGTCAAAGTTTATAATTTCCGCTAGTGTAAAATATGTTTATTTCAAAGTGTAATAATAAATAATGGATAAACTGGATGTCTTAGAAATAATCAACGATCATGACTGTTCACGGTCATGGTTGTTTTTTTCAAAGCTACCGGAAAGGTACAGTATCAAAACAATTGTGTTACTTACGTGGTAGAACAATGATTCCTAGAGTCCAGAACATCTCCATCCAGCAGAGAATCTTTTCCCTGTGCTTGGTTGGCTGGAATTCTCCTAGGTAGGGGAAGCAGATTCCCATGGCTCCAGCAACACTAAAAGAAAAAAATAATATCCTTATTAAATATTCCAAAGATTGAAGATGCGGATGGAATATGAAATGTGGTAAGAAGTTAATTAAATGTAGATGCTTGTCAAACGCAAAAATCTCATGGGACAACGACAGATTATCAAATAAGTACAACTGATAACCTATCCAGCTTTCGATTGTCGGACTCTTTGAATTGGAGTTTTTTAATGCTGTGGAATGAACTAAACGTATAAAAATAAAAAGCGAGATATGAACAAATTTGACTGTGGATTCAAGTTTGTAATACTTTAAAGCAGAGGTTCCCAAACTTTTTTGCCCCGTAGACCACTTTCCAATTATTTTTTTTACGTAGACCCCCTGCCTGCCGAATATTGAATTTTCCTAAAACTATTAACGTCCCATGTGATCATCATTTATTTTTTTAGTAAAAATATTCCCTTCCCTTGCCTGCCCAACAACCGGGTGGCGGTTTAGTTGCTCTGTCTTTACATTGTGCAGACAGGGGCACCCTTGTGAGGTATTACACCAAATGAAAATGGAGCAGGATAAGTAACGGGAATTTCTTTCTGTAGCTAGCCCCACAGAACTGCCCCTTAAGTTCTTTGTCAGTGCTTATTCCGGTCAGTTCTTCTTGTCACATGATATCCAATTCTACAACGTTGCATTTCCATAGTCAAAATGTCTGTGTGAAGCGCATTTAAATGTTGAACGTCACTATTACTCTGGACGTTTTTCAAAAACAAGTTGTGGAACTAGGAAAATTCGCGGCTTCCAATGTGCAATGTTTTGCTTGAATATATTAATTCTGACGTAAAAAGGAACGTAGACTCTATTTATATACCTTAATTAACAACTTTACGAAATATAAAAATGCAAATATCAAATAAGTAATTTCTCAGTCTATTATATTTGTGTTAGGTCTATTGTGTCATTTACGGAACTCCTAAATGTTGACTTGAGGTAAATGGGGGTACGCTCGTACGCCTCATCAACCGATATGGCCATCTATGGAGTTAAACAAACAAAGAATAATACTACCAAAAAGAAAAACCACCGTTTATGGGTGCTTTCTCGACCTAAGCAAGGCCTTTGACCGTGATTCTCATAAATGATTATGGGAAAAACTCATAAAACGAGATGTCCCAGCAGCAGTGGTTAATATGTTGGCTATTTGGTACGGACAGCAGAAAAATTACGTTCAATGGGCAGGAGCTTCTTCAAGACCCTTATACCTAAAAAACGGAGTCAGGCAAGGGGGTGATATGTCTCCTATTCTATTTAATGTGTACATTAATGACCTCTTACAAGAACTGAATGATACACGAATTGGTTGTCATATCTGCGGTCAAGGCAGTAACAACATTAATTACGCGGATGACATGGTGCTGTTGGCGCCTTCGATTAAAGCGATGAGACGACTTGTGCAAATATGCGAAGAGTATGCGATCTCACATAACCTGCTGTAGAATGCAAAAAAGTCAGTAATCGTGGTTTTTAAATACAACAACGAGCCAATAAATATTCCTCCAATCTGTTTAGACGGAAAAGAACTACTTGTAGCCTCGCAGGTTAAATATCTGGGACATATCCTAACCGAAGATATGAAGGATATAGAAGACATGGAACGACAAAGAAGAGCAATCAATATACGGGCCGGAATGCTCTGAAGGCGGTTCTACCACTGTAGCGATGATGTCAGAAAATTACTTTTCAAGGCATTCTGCACTGCACTGTACACATCTGAGCTGTGGACACAATACCCAGCAGTGCAATGGGCCAAGCTGAGGGTGTGCTACAATAATGCATACAGGCAGCTCATGCAACTACCGAGGTTCTGCAGTGCCTCCACAACGTTTACTGAAGGGAGGGTGCACTCATTCCCCGCCTTACTTCGCCACCGACTAGCCAGCTTCTGGGGTAGGACTCGGAAGTCAACCAACATCATCGTTGTGGCTGCATCCGAGTGGCTCAGTTCCCCACTCAATGAGCGATGGATGCAGATGATGCGGCGACCTCCCTGACGGACAGTTTAATTTAATTTAATCTAATTGTTTTTATTGTATTACCTATTTATATGACTATTTTATGTTTTGATTTATATTTTAATTTTATATTTAGGTACCTGCCTTATATATTTTTTTCTCTTTGTTTTATCTTATTTCAATTTTTATAATTTTTTACTTTATTTTATTTTTTCCCTGTTTTACTGCATTTCATGTAATATGGCAGACTGGGATTGCACTATCCTCCCAGTCCTGCTGGATTAAAACTTAAATAAATAAATAAGTATGTACCCCCATTTGAATCTCGTGGACCCCCAATTTTTTTTCTCGCTGACATAGACCCCCAGTATGATGATATGGACCCCTGGTGGTACATATAAACCACTTTGGGAACCTCTGCTTTAAAGAGTTCACTGAATGTAGAGTTAGTTACATTAATCTTTGATATTTGCTTCATTTGATTTGATTCGATCTGATAACTTCGAAACATTTTTTATGACAACACACGGAGAAAAATTAGTAAGGCTGATTCATTTAAATTTATTGAAAATATGAGTCCATTCAGAATATATCGGAACACTTGTTCATGCAGGTGTCATTTTCGTGATCGATATTATGACGAAATATGATGTTTTTAATAAATACCTTTTCCGCCGTTTTCATAACACATTCACTGATAGATGGAGAAAACTACCTGATAAAAAATATTGCTAATTTATTAAGAATCTCTTCAAATTATTCGAATTTCTGTTAAAGACGGGATTGTAGGCCATTAACGAATGAATTGATAGGTATCCTGATAAACTTTAAATAAAATAAACACGTTTTGTCACGAACACGAGTTCTCAAAAATTAACATTTTTGCATTTCGTCATATTTTATTGATACACGATTCAGAGAGTGCATGTGTTTTTTTTTCATATTTCACCCTCCATGCTAGGGATGACCCTGTGTTATGGCGGGTGAATTTTACAGTTTGCGGACATGTAATCTATATATTACTATAAAATAAAAAAATAAAAATAATAAAAATGATGTATTGCTAGTTTGGGTTGCAAGAAGAGGATGGAGGAGTTAGAGAATTATAAGAAGATGAAAACTTTGAGTATTAGTAAATAAATCACACTAATTAATTATGTACATACTGTACCGCTAAGTTAGGGAATAAGGATTTATTATGTTTTGTCTGAAGGGTGATTGAGTAAAACAAAAAAAAAACTAACGTAAAACAAACGAAGGTGTATGAACATGTGTTCCAATAGTATTACAAATTACTTTATCAGAACAAAACACTTTATCTGGAAGCGGCTTGCAGTCCCGTTTTCAACAGGATTACCAAAAATTTTAAAAGATTTTTAATAAATCAACATTACTCATTTTTCTCTGTGAGCTTTGTTTTGAAATCTGTCAATTCATTCGTTAAAGGCCAGCAGTCCCGTTTTTAACAGGAATACGAATAATTTAACCGAATTTTTAATAAACTATCAATATTTTTATCAGTAAGTCTTCTACGCGTGCTTCTAATATAAATAATATATCCTACTATTTTAAAAGTTATTAGTTTTCACCGTGCTATCTTATTATCGTATTTTGGCAATTTATATTTTCTCTATATCTGAAAATCTATGTTTATAACACGACCGATAATAATGATGACCGTGACAAAATTTCTGATGAAATTGGTTTTATATTGTTTGATACTAATAAAGATAATAAACTAAAGCCAATAAATCTATAATTGGCTATCCATTTGATCGAGGGAATTAAAAACATATTAATCAAAGAAAATTCTATTTTTATTGGGGAAATTTACCGCTGATAAATAAACAGTAGATTCATATCTTTGAGACAACATTTTATATATCTAATCCAGTCCAATCTGTGACTGGCTCAATAATTCACATACAAAATTGCATCATTAGGTTTTTTTCACACCGTATGGCTGATAAAGAACGATCACGTGCATAGTTCAATTTGATTTTTTTTTTCATTCTCACATAATATTCTAGCCACACAACCACGTAAGTCAATAGTTTAAATAATTATATTGGTTCATATACAATTACGATTAAGACGACCGTTAAATAGACTGTTCATTTTAATGAAGTGATCATGATTTTCATAAAGGGTTATATATTAATTTCTAAGCGGCTAATTGGCTGCAAGTGAATATTCCCTAACCACAACTATTTAAAAGTAATTAAATCACCCGACTAGAGATTAATATTACGGACAAAATTAATATACACATTCAGGTGTTGTTTACAGAAAAACTATAAAACATTAATTGTTCGATAGGTAACATTATAAATTATGATAATTTGTGCTGTAAATACATTGTTTGTATTATTTCACCCGCCATGCTTGGAATGTCCTTGTATTGTTGCAGGTTAGTTTATGGATTGAATCTATTAACAATACGATTGATTATACTTAAAAATTATTGTTAAATATATTCTGTTTGATTTATAAATATTTTATGTATAATTAAATTCAGAAAATTAAATAGGCAATCTGAGACATGCCTGAAGGGTGTTTAAGTGGTTAGATTGTAGAATGTGTGGGTAGTATTTTTGTAATTGTTATGTAGTGCCGATATAAGGATCCACAGCGTTATAGGTTTTTTGAGAAGGTTAAAGATTTTAAGAGCTATTTAGATGAGTTGTCTTTACGCTGACGTTGTATGTGGTTTAGGTTCTTTGTAGTATTGGTTGGTTATAATTCTGGTTGTATAATTGTGTTGTAAGAAAGTTTTTTGTTGTATTTGTGCAATAAATATGTTAGCATAAATTTTAGGTGGAGTTGACACATCATTACTTTTCCCGATATTTTCCTCCTAAGATTATGACGTTTTATATTTATAATAAGATAAAATGTTGGTTAGTAATATCGATTGATTTGTAGAAATCAGCAGAAAAGACTACCTATTTACAAGAATAAATATATATGTATGTTTATTTATGAAGTGTTTAATAAAAATATTTTTATAAAACCGGATGATTAATATCTACAAGATGAATCTGCAGATCATTATAATAGTGACATAATATCAATTTGTCAAGATCAGATATCCGAAAAATGTTATATTTTTGGACATTGAACTTTTAGTATCGCGCGTGCGGAAAGGTGTCGCAGATAACACCAAGAAAAATTAATGTGGTTTTTACTAGACAAAGAATCAAGTGTTTAATCTGATCATGTGCTCGTATTAATTACAATTGGTAACAGGTAATAAGTTATTGTTGTTCTGGTGTGATACGTCAATAATATTAATACATCACAATATTTGACTATCTGATATTTTGTGTCTCTATTTATACATTGCAATTTTTGATTGATAATCGTGTAAAAACAAATATTTTCAATTAACAATATGTATGAACATGGGAAAATGAGTAACACCAACAAAAAGAGAAATATTGATAGACTGTGAGGCTTAGAAAGAAGTTTAACCACATAAAAATTATTCATAGATGGTGAGGATTTGAAAAAAGTGTAACCACATAAGAATTATTCATAGACGGTGAGGCTTTGAAAGAAGTGTAACCAAATAAGAATTATCGATAGACGGCGAAGCTCTGAAAGAAGTGTGACCAAATAAAAATTATCGATAGACACAATAAAATGTAAACATTATATTTATTTATTTATTGGACAATTTGCATAGCGCCGTTTTTGTGAGATATCACCTCAGGGGCGCTATATTGTAATAATCTACCTTTATATATAGATTTTTACTCTCCTGATGAAGGTGTATATATAATCTAACTTTAAACTTTATTAGATACAGTAACAGTTGTAGGTAAAGAATTACCATCAGTTGGAGTAAAATTAACACCTTTTAATTAAACCGACTGCTAATCTCATCGCACAATTACCCTCCTTTTATTCATAAACACGGGTACAATTAATCAATATGTAATAATCTATAATTTCAGTCAACGTTGTTACAAATATCTTTAATTGTGACAAACTATACGATATTGATTCAACTTATAGACATTGACGGTTGTAACACACATTTAAGCACTGCAAGTCTCCTATGAGCTAATTATGTTAGGTACGATAACAGTTAATATCAGTTGTAGACATGTAGTCAATAATAGTGTTTCATTTGAAATAATCCATCACAAATACGTAATATTTAATTAATTCAAACAACTGTCATTATGCATAAATTTAGCATGTTATTATTCATTAACTCCTTCCTGTTTCGTGTTTTAACAATATTACTGACCCTCTCTCTGTGAATGACCTAATATCTATCTATTAAATGTAACTGTTGTTAGTATCACTTAAAATGGGCGAAGCCCTACTAACCCGCGGAGCGGGTTTTTAACTGCTAGTAAGAATTAATATGTACGCTTTTACGAAACCAAAGGTTCCGACCGCAATGTGAGAAATAAATGTTTTTTTTTTAATATATGGAACGATAAAAAGTGAGGGGACAGTAACGTTTATAATACATTTGTCTAATAAAGTATGTATTTCTTTTTCGTTATCAGTAATTTTAGTCAAGTATTTAGACAAAAAACGTAAGTTGCATTAAAACATTTATTTGTTTATTCCTAATTATATTTATAGCATGTTTCATCATCTTTCTAAAACAGTATTTAGTTTCCGGAAACATTCAGACATATTACATTTTTTTTAAATTTTATTAGAAAACGGAAATACTCACAAATTCTCCGACCTTGTGACAGCATTATTAATAAATGTAATGGAAAAATAAGCCAGAGGCCTGAGGGGTTAATGAATCAAATTAAAATCCTACAAAACAAGCTATGAGAATTATACTGAAAAAAAAATAGAATTAAGAAAATTGAGAAATTGTTGAAGGACTTATATATCATGTCATTTAAGCAGATGATTTAATCTACAAAATAATGAATGGCCATACATGTATTGAATTTCTAAGTAAAATCTTCTGCTACCATTCGCATTTGCATCATATATCCTCCTTACACTCCTATCTTCACTCATTCGCTCTACATGCCCAAACCATCTAAGCGTCCCTTTCTTAATCTTACTCATTACGCATACATCAGCCTTGCACTCTTTGCGGATCTCCACATTCCTCACACGAACAAACATGGTTTTACCACACATACGCCTCAGGGATCTCATTTCAACAGCATTCAATCTACTTTCATCCTTTCTTTGCCAGTTCCATGCCTCACTTCCATACATCAGGGTAGGTACCAGCACTCCATTGTGGACTGCTAACTTCGCTTCTTTTGACAATTTTTTGTTAGCGCCAACTGCGTTCAGTCATCCATTAACGGAATTACCTGCATTTACCCTTCTTTCAATATCTCTGTCAGCCTTCCCATCTCTCGTAAACATACTTCCTAAATACACAAACTCATCCACCTGCTCCAAGTATTCCTCAGTCACAACTATATTGCACACTGTTTTCGTACTCTCTCTTTCAAACACAATTATTTTAGACTTACTTACATTCATCATTAACTCATTCTTCATGCATACGTCGTTCATCCTAGACACGAGAGACTGCAGATCATCTATACTATTAGCAATCAGCACCGCATCATCAGCATATAACAGGCAACACACTTTCAAATTACTCAAATTCGCGCCCAATCCCACCTCTTTCAATTATCCATGTATAGATTGAATAACCACGGTGACATTACGCAGCCTTGCTTAACACCTTTTGTGATATCAAACCACACCGTAAAACCACCGTTTACCCTAACACATGCAACGCTTCCCTCATACAGAGGCGCAATTGCCTGAGTCAGATTTGTATTCACTCCATACTTGGACAACACCTTCCATAGCTTTTTCCTGTCGACTCGGTCGTATCTGTATAAGCCACGCCCAAATAAGCGTTGATGCGTATAGCCTAATGTGTCTTAGGCTTTAAGGCTCGAAAAGTATCAACTTACGCAAAGCCGTTGAAGAACCTGAAGAACATGAAAATGGGGAAGTATTGCGCCATGGAGGAAGCCACTCCACAGAAGGCGTCCAGGAACAGGGTAGCGATCAACACCACCTTCCTCCCCTTGGTGTCAGCCAAGCAGCCCCAGAAGTAAGAGCCGAGGACCATCCCTGAAAGATAAACATAGAAAAATGGTTACATTTTACAATTGACTGATCATATTGTAGTCCCGTCTAACTCGACCGTTTTGCATTTTGTTTGTCTATTATTTTATTACGTTCAGATTCCATTTTAAGTTGGTGGCCATTCTGTAAATATTATTTTACTAAATGTAAAATCGTGGCGTTTATTTGGATTTTCTTATTCGGATATTTTTATATATAATCTATGCTATCTAACCGGCATGAAGAAAATTTAAAAAAAAAATTGTTTTTGGATAAATTATATAATAGGTCGTTTGAAAAAAAAAAAGATGTTTACAATAAAGTAGTGAGGTATATAAGTACTCACTTATATATCTTATGATTTCATCATCAACATACGTTTTTGACGCAAGGTCTACTTTAAAAATGTAAAATGTAAAATAATCAAAGCAAGGCGTAACAATCGTTTACACGTGTAACAAGTTCTGAGACTCCCTAATGAGCTGTTTTCAAGAATAACTACTGCTCAAATAATCAATTATTATCTTTATCTAAATTTGAAACCAGTTTAATTAAAAGATAAAAAATATTTTTATCTAAGGCGTTCCGGTTACTTATAAAATAAAATGTAACGATTGCCCTTCGATACGAAATACTACTAAACTACACGGAAGAAAATCACCAGGATCTGATAGCCCTTGAGGGCCCTTCAAATAACATCTATGTAGTTTACCTAAGCCAATCTCTTAATCAAATCAAAAAAATCAAATGCAGCATTTTGATAAAAACACACAGACTTAGTTAGTCAGTTTTACGTATCGTTTTCTTATCAATCAAATTACTAGATTATCTGGTGGCTCTCGAACCTAAAAAAAATCCTCTATAATATTGATAAAATCAGGACAAATCAATTAAAAATCATATATAGCCCTTTATCTAATGTTTCCATAAACGTAAAACCTAGTGTTTCATCTAAGGGAACTATTCCTTCCCAACAATTTTTTTAGTAGTTACAAACAATACAATTTACACTTTAAATATTTTCATCGTAAAATACCATTTAATATCGCAATGTGAATTGTGTATCATTTATTATACAAGGTGTCCGGGGGTACTGAGAACAATCTTCGGGAGGTGATTCTACAAGATGGTAGAATTTTTTCGAAATTTGTTGTTTTTTTTTCAATACAAAAATATTTATAAATCCATACAAAAAATTCAACTTATTTTCCTGAAAACTATCTTAAAAAAACGTTACCCTACTTTATACTTTAGAGAAAAAAGTTTTTTTTACTTGAATAATCACACGAATCGCCCCCGAAGTTAGTGCACTTTATCCCCGGATACCTTGTATGTATTATATACAATTTAGGTTTAAGCATTTTTTTATCAATCGGTTAGTGGTATAAAATAAAAAAAGCTTAGATGAATATTGCAAATATTTATTTGATTGATTCGATCACGGAAGAGTTATGCTGCTGCCACACGCAAAGCTCACATCAACAGATAATATAAAGCACAATAGCGCTCGCCATACAATCCCATACAGACCCGACACACGTAAAAAGATAACGCGCTATAAGTGTGGTTTTGAACTTCGCTAACCGAATTTATTTTACGTAACCGCTCCCGACGCGATATTTGAAAAGTTATGCGTCCCCCTCTCCGCCGTAAAAAGGAGAGGGGGTCATTTTAATTACGGAGCTACCAACTAAGTTCCGTGTTCCCTTTGACAGCCATGACATAAGCAGCCTAATAATGCATTTCTTATTTATTATGTTAGCTCATATCGTCATGTGTTCTAGTAAATTTAGAAACACAAAAAAAAACTTTATTTGGCAAACATACTTAACATATATTTAAAATATAAATATAATCAATATTTGAATTTGAAGTAAACAAATTTTCGCCCTTTCAAAATTAATCATATTTTTAATCTCAGTATGTTTATATGGTAATATCATTCGGTTTTTTGATAAAGTTGGACGGCCTGATACCTACATAGAGAAGCTTCTAGTTTGTTCGTTTGTTGATTGTTTTCAATTGTTTTCCTGGGTAATCTGGTTTGCTCTCGTCAGCTCTCGTGCTCTCTTCTCGTTCCCTGCCCTGGTGTTGGTCCTTGCCGCCTTTGCCTTCGACATTTTTGGAAATCGACGTGAGCTTATTTTACAATAATTTATTATATGTCGCTTTCGTCGATCGGCGTGCGAACTGCGAATTTCCTGATTCGACGGAGAGGTTATGTCAGGTTATGTGAAAATGCGCTATTTACGCGCAGATTGTTTAAAATCTAAAAAGTTTATAAATAGCATTTATAATTATATAGTTGGCGGCATCATCATCTGAGGATGAGCTGTCCAACAGATCCAGCAATAGGCGACAAGTATCATCCATTTCGAAAACGTGCTCAAGCTGTCAGTAAGTAAAGTTGTCACTTTGACAGATGAAATTATGTTCCTCGGCCGCTCTCGAATTCAACTGACCCCCTCTCCTACCACAGGAAGAAATATTTGATAGCGTCGTGTGTCGGTAGAAAAGATGATGCGCTGTACATTAACTTTTGATGTGAGCTTTGCGTGTGGCAGCAGCTTTATGATCATCGACTTATATGTATTAATAGTGAAGTAAAACCTCAAATCGAAATATTTAATCAATGAAGACAATATTTATGAAAAAAATTAAAATATCAATGAAAAAATAGTAAATGATTCAATTTGAGTTTTTTTACTCATCGAGTTGTTCCGCCATTAAAATATTAATTATTGACTCATAAAAAAGTCAATAGATGTCGCACATCAAAATAAGAAAAATGTGTCTGTTAGTATTAATGATAGACACTATTTATACCGCTTAAAGATAGCAGCTATTTAGTTCTGGTAGAATCTTACAACTTAAAGATAGCAGCCAAAAAATATGCGTTAAGAAAATGAAGATAATATTGGTAGCTCTTAGTCGAAGTACGAGACGGTTAAAGATGACGTAATTTGTGTTGATATGGTCGAATTAGCTCAGTGGTCAGAGCACTTCTTCGGCTCTTTGTCTCTTCTTTAGAGGTCCTGGGTTCAATTCCTAGATGCGATTGAATCTTTTTCTGTCTTTTCTGTTTTACATTATTTTTCAGTTGAGAGTCATTAATGATTGTCTTCGATGATTAAATATATATATAAATAAATACCGATGGTGATGATAATGCTTTTTCATATGGTTTGATTATTTTTCACTATGATTCATAAATAGAGAAAGAAAGTACTGTGTGCAATCTTTGTTCGTTGGGTTTTCACGTGAAACTGATAAGTATGATTATTTTGGTGTATTTTTTGTCATACCTTAATAATTAATACTAACAATCTATGATCTCTGGAATAAATAATTAATCTACATACTTCAACCATAGCTACTGAACGTTTCAAAGAATTTCGGCATTTATTATTGAATAAAAGTAACGAACTATGGCATCCGTAATGTTTGGAGAATGTTTAGAATTGATGAGAGATAAAAATATGGGGAAGTATCAACATGGTTATTCAGGTTTGGTTTCTTAATACAGTTAAAGCCATTTCAAGCAACGTTTCTATTATAAACGTTGGCCTCTCACCAGGCTGACACTTAGCGTGGGCAAATATTTAAAAATTTAAATTCTGTACGTGTACCCAAATACGTGCGTCATTATGTATTTGTCCTTTCCGGGATTTGAACCCGCTACCTAGGAGCAATACGTCAAGGAAAAACGTAACTGTCAAATAACGATAAATATTTCCGTATTTAAAAAAAAATACTTGAACCTTAATATTATTCTGACATTAAATTTCTACAGTATGGTTGTGTTAATGTTAGTTCCTGTTAATAAGTGTTTTTTTTTTAATTTTTGGTGTAAACATGATTAGTTTTTTATGGACAAACGCCCTATAGTTTTTTTACCCGGCATCTTACAGAGATGTGCTTTAAAAGTGTTAAAATCTTATTAAATTTTTTCGACGTCGAAAATGGACTCGTCAGTTTGTTTCATTTGAGTTCGAGATGCAAATATTAAAACAAACTGCCTGGGAGGAATAAAAAATATTCATAAAAATGGACTTTGAGATACTATCTACAGAATTTACCCAAATGATCAAGGGGAGGAATATTGAAACATAATAAAGGAATCAGCTACAATCATGATTATACAACAAAATGATTATATTGTGTTATGTTTATTTAATAAAAGGACAGTCGTAAAACTTGCAGACGAGCGCTTTGTGGCAGCTTTGCGTGACAACTTTTTTGTTGTTATTATTAAAATTATAGTAGCATCTATGTTTTGTAATAAAAATAATAAATACATAAAATCGTAGATCTAGAGATCTTGAAACAATGTCTCAGTAGAATTTTATAGTTCTTGGCCAGTTCTAATGACCTATTGGAGAAACCATGTATTGTAGGCATATAAATAAAATGTATTAATTTTATCCTTGGTTCAGCGGAATAAACGTGATGTACATAATTTATTTGGCAATGCACGCACAATAGCGCTTGCCAAGTTCAAAAGTGTAAACATTAATAACATTGAAACCTACTTTCGATTTCAAGGTGTTCTGGGTACAGTACTAATAAACAAATTTAAATATTTGCATCTACTCATGACTATAAGTTCATCCTATTGGCGTTTTCTTACATATTATTTGTTCACCTAAAGGTCATAAAGTACACGTATTGTGCACATGAAGGGATGACTCAAAGGTATAAGTCAAATAAATAATATTTAAAATTTTGATTATTGAAGACAATATTAACGAAAAATCTCTCAAATGAAAAATGTGAAACACATAAGACATAAAAAGATTCAGTCGCATTTAGTTCGGGCAGAACATACATATAGCAGTCAAAAATATGCGTTTTTTCTCAAATAAGCTATTAGAAAAAAAAAATATTTATATATATATACATTTATATATTCAACCTAGAATTCAAAAGTCATTAGATGTGGCAAATTAAATAAAAATTAATATCTTTATCCAAGACACTCTCTAGACTGCATTTAGTTCGGGTAGAATCGTGCAAACATACAAAAAGGTAGCAGCCAATGTTGGTAGCTCTCAGTAGAAGTATGAGACGGTTAAAATGATATAGTTGAATTAGGTAAGCGGTCAGAGCACTTCCCCGTCAATGAAGAAGTCCTAGATTCAATTCTAACTAAATATTTTTCAGTCTTTTCTGTTTCACATTTTTCGTTTGAGAGTTGTTAATATTTTCTTCAACGATTAAATATTTGAATTTGAGGTTATACTAATTAATTTATTCCACAAAAAAAAGATACATAATATCGTTATGTAAAATGTATAGAAAGGGGTCAGTAGTTACCCAGCATAGGGGTGGCTGTTAGTATCCCCTTGTCCTCCGAGGTCATCCTGAAGTCACATTGCGCCGAGGGAAGCACGAAGGATATGATGGTGATGCCGATGGCGGTGTTGGCGTAGATTAGGCCGCATATCGTCAGCAGGAGGTAGTGAAACTTTCCGAAACCTTAAAAAAATAAACGACTTTGCATGAACATCGTGAAATACATCAATTAATTATGGTCTTATTAACATTTTTATTAATATTAAGCTTGGCAAACTAAAGAATGCGCTTAGACCTCCGTGGACTGCGCAGCTTTGCCGAAGTTATTTGGAATGATTAGAAAATCCAGAATGGGTGATTTTTTCCAGTTGATCCCGCCTCGTTCTAAATTTCGTTACTACCCATCACTAATACTGTCAGGTGCATTTTCTTGTCTGCCAGACTCTGCACTTATTTATTAATATGAAACAAGCAAAATTGCGTATTGCCTTACTTTTAACACTCAAATAAAGTGCTAAATAGCGCACGATCTTATATATGTATCTTATTTAAAATGTTTATCACATCGCTATCGCTAAATGTGTCTGGAATTTTGTCCCTAAAAGAAGGTTTAATTGGTTCTTTGGAAAGGAATATGTAAAGATTCGAGGTTCCTTAGTAGACGATGAATGACATTGAGGGAAGATTCTAGAAGATGGTAATTTGATGGCCTCCCTGGTGCCATGGTACGACTAGCAACCTGGGTGCGCAAGTAAATTTTATTTGATTAATTAGTGTTATTTCACAATTTGTTCAAAATAATTTATAGTATATTTGTGGCATGTTCCAGAGTGGAAAATACTCTCAGTATCGCCCTGGTGTTATACCGCCGTTCAGAATTGAAACGTTGCTTGAAATGGCTTGTGCTGTGTTTGGTGACAAGGTCTGAATAGCCAGGTTCTCCCCCACCCTTCTCTTTCCATCTTCTTCTCCTCCATACAACATTCAGCCTCACAACATTGGGGATTAGGGATGGGGATCCCCAATTGAGGATGCCATAGTCTCACTAGCTCCAAACCATTGCGAGTAGTTGGGACTCTTGTGCTGTTTCACATTAAAAAGGATTTTTTGGAGATGAGGCGGGCTACATCTAAGTGCAATTTAACAGTATCTTTCGCGTAGTGGAAAGACCATAGTATATTTTACCACAAACTCAACATTAAGAAAAACTGGCTGTTATTGATCTGAAACAGCAAAAAACTCTGGAAGAGTGAGATCTTGCGTTATGAAGTTTGCTTACATTTTCCACCTTGATTTTTTAGGTCGACCCAACTATTTTCAGGAACAAGCATCATTATACCATCACAAGCGCTGGATCAAGCATCATTATATCATCACAAGCGATGGAATAAGCATCATGATACCATCACATGCGCTGGAACAAGCATCATTATACCATTACTAGCGCTGGAACTTTGAAACATTCCAAAGCCAAGTAGTAAAGATAGTAGATAATATATGTCTATCTCAATTATTAATGTTTCTTTTTTTGTGACTTTATTGAAATATTTAAAGAAAGATTATGTTTGCCAAACAATGTACATGTTTATATGTTTATAAAACTATTAGCACACACGAAGATGTGAACTAACTTAAGATTAATAAATAAATAAATAATATACTGGATTCTTCAGATTTTTCTGCAGGTAACCAGTTGATTGTAAACATCTTACTGCAATCACTGAAAAGCTTTATTTATTAACTTTCTTTTACTGCGACAGCCTTAAAATATCACGCTTTAAAAAGCACGTGACACATGCAATGATAGAGCTACGTACAATTAGAGGCGCTACTGCGTACTAATTTCTCGTCGATACTTGTTCTACTATTAGATAGTGATAAGCGGTGCGCATACACCAGATTCGGTAATTTTAGTTAGAGCGTTGGGAGAGTTGGAGGTCTGTTATGGCGGCCATACACACTACGGTCCACCGGAGAGGTCTACCTGTGCAGGCATGCCTATGCAGGCAGACCGGAGCGTGTGTGGGAATAGACCTGTGCAGTTTTTTTAACCTGCGCAGGCGACCGGAGCAAAATCGAAAATCAATTCTTTCGGGCAACACCGTACGGTATACCTGCGTGTGTGTGCATGTACTCCGGTCGCCTGCGCAGGTCGCGTCAAATCTTAAAGTAACTGATAATATATTATTTCTCATAACTGTATCTTTTTTGATCATTGGTGTAACCATTGCAAGTAATTTTAGGTATGCATTCTGAGATAGTTTTTAAAATCTTCAGGTTCAAATTTTAATTCATTCAATACGTTTTCCTTTTCAATAACCAATGCTTACACCACTTTGTTCGCTTCTTTCTCACTGTTTTATCTTTTTTCATCAAAATTAACGCAAGGCCTATCAACGTCAACCCGTCATCGTCTGCAATCGATGCCATCGCAAAGATAATGAACTGAAGACCGCTCCGGTACACTGGAACGTCCCCATACACGCTACCGACGTACGGTTGACCTGCGCAGGCAGACCTTCAAAGGCGACCTCTCGGGTAGACCGTAGCGTGTATGGCTTGCTTTAGACGTAAAAAGCGGTACCTATTTCTTCGCTTCATGTCTCATCTAAATATAATACATCAATGGACACATTTTATTTGCACAAATATGCCCACAAGAACATATAAATAGAATTTATCATTTCATTTTATCACAGTGTAAACATTTAAACAGAAGTTCGGTCCGTAATGATTAGTCTCAAGGACTTGCTCTATTTTTTTTCATGTCTTCACATGAATCATAGATACTTTAACACCCACGTATTTTGTCTTAAAAACCAATTCAGAGAATCAGTCGGTAGAAACGTACATATGTCTCTAATTATACACGTATCTGAAAGTAGGTGGCGCTGTCCACATGTCATGGGATTTGAAAATGTCATAAGAAATCATGAATTATTACCAATTCCATTTCTACTGACTGCCAAAAAATATAAATCACATTATCGTTTGTTCCACATTAAAAAAAGATTAAAATAAATTATCTCGAATAAAGAGTCTAACCTAACCCAACCTAACTAATATTTAATTCTATGAATTACCTTTTGGACTGATGTGGCATTGTTGAATATTGTCATTATATACCCGCGCAAAGATTTCATTGTTCAATACTGTCATTATATATGTTTTGTCGTGTACATAATCGAGCATCTGACTCACACAAAGTTTTCATTGTTTAATACTGTTTTATATATGTGTTGTCGTGTATATTATGTAGCATCTGACTCACACAAAGTTTTCACTGTTTAATACTGTTTTATATATGTGTTGTCGTGTATATTATGTATCATCTGACTCACACAAAGTTTTCACTGTTCAATACTGTTTTATATATGTGTTGTCGTGTATATTATGTAGCATCTGACTCACGCAAAGTTTTCATTGTTCAATACTGTTTTATATGTTTTGTCGTGTATATTATGTAGCATCTGACTTACAAAAAGTTTTCATTATTCAATACTGTTTTATATATATTTTGTCGTGTATATTATCGAGCATCTGACTCACACAAAGATTTCATTGTTAAATACTGTCATTATATATTTTTTGTCGTGTTTATTATCGAGCATCTGACTCGCGCAAAGATTTAATTGTTGAATACTGTCATTATATATGTTTTGTCTTGTACATAATCGAGCATCTGACTCACACAAAATTTTCATTGTTTAATACTGTTTTATATATGTGTTGTCGTGTATATTATCGAGCATCTGACTCACGCAAAGATTTCATTGTTGAATATTGTCATAAATTTCTTCACATACTCGTGTCAATCACATTGGAGAATCAGAGAGGCCTATCAAACACAATATTCTTCCCATTAGTGCATGTCGGCACCTTCTTAAGGCGTAATACTATGAAGTAATGCACAACCGTGTGTTCTTGGTTTGAAAAGTTGATCGCTAAGAAAAATTTCAGAAGATTTAATGTAAAAAAAAATTTGTAAGCTCAAAAAAAAAGGTATAACCTTTTAAGAAAGGTTATTCTTTATTTTTTAAAAACTTTTAGTAAAAGTCAATAGGTGTCCCATGTTTATCCGAGACACTATCTAGGTTACAAATAATTTCTTTAGAACTTTGTAAACTATGAATAAGACGTGGAAAAAGTAGTTAGAAGATAATATTGTTAAAATAATTAGGTCACAATTGCCAAGTGGTTAGAGGCATTGTGCCGGAAAGACAAAGATTCTGGGTTCAATTCCCAGTTGAGACCGTTGCCTATTTTTTTATTTTTCGGTGACTTGTTCTGTTCTGTAAATTTATTAATATTATTTTCTTGTTACTATAAAAAATATTGAAGACAATATTAGCAATTTCTAAACGAAAATCTGAAACAGAAAAATCAGAAAAGGATACGGTCACATCTAGGACACGAACCCAGGACCCTTGTCTTGCCGGGACACCGCTCTACCACTGAGCTAATGGGACCCTATCCCCCTCGGTCACTTTTAACTGTATCATACTTTGAATAAGAACCACTAACATTGTCTTCATTTTTTCACCGCACATTTTTATTGGCAACTCTCTTTATGTATGATCGCAAGATTCAACCCGAACTAAATGCAATCTAGACAGCGTCTTTTTAGATAAACCTATCTTATTTTTTTTTCGTTTAGAAATTGCTAATATTGTCTTCAATAATTAAATATTAAAATTTGAGGTATTACTCAATAAAGTTATTCGGAAAAAATAAATATAAAAAATATACTTAAAATAATATAAAAAATATTATAAAAAAATCATATTTCAACATTTCATCATATCAGAACATTTTCATGCTTGTGTCGACGTTTTAACTTTAAATGACAATAACTGTGACGACAATTTGTCACGTTTGTATCTTATTCATGGTCGGGCGCATCAATGGCAATAGCTGCCAAGTTAACTGCAAAAATATTATATTATATGAAATTATTATTTCCCATGATGTTATCAAAGAAAATGATAGCATCCGTATTTTCTTTACTTATATTTGGATTGAGAACCAACTGACTTTTTTGATAAAGTTTAATATCATTATATTTTTTATCCCTAAAAACGAATTATTTGATTTCAGATAAGGTAAGTATTATGTTGTGCAATTCCTCAGGGAAATTTGTACTTTATAAAATAAATCAATTTACAGAAAAAATATTTATAAAATATAATTTTTATACGGAAAAAAATAACAGCGCATTCCATTGATAAAAACAATGTAAATATTATATGGTGTTCGATTTGTTTCAAAGCATATCACAAGTAGATCAACAACCATTATATTCCAATTACAGAGATTGGTATTATTGGTGTATAGTGAGATTTTATTTCTTCAAATGAATAGGATGGCTCACATAAAACCAGTACACAATTCTGAGATTACTGCACAAAATTTGGAGTATTGGCGCGAACAAAAAAGAAAAAGTTTAACAAATTCTATTATATTATAAAAGTATCATCTGCACGTCGTGTTTAGCGAAGGTTTTTATAATAAAATTTTGATAAATTAATAAAAGTAAATGCAAAAATTTGCAAAACTTTTAGTAAAAATGTTGCGTAAATTAAAAAAAGATTTGCGTAAATTAAAATAACTGTTTTAAAAAAGCCTTCAATTATGTCTGTCATCTCTGTATAGAATGGTTTATTTGTGACTTACGATTATGACGAACAATAAAATCACAGTTTGAGATACGAAAATCGAAGCTCACAGCTTCTGACGTAGCCGAGTAAATAAGCGATAACATGTCGTGTTTGTCTTCAAGTGGCAATATGCTGTCAGATGATGACATTTTTATCTGAAGGATTAAGGCTTGTAAACGTTACAATTATTTATTGTAGGTCTACAGTCTATGCGACGACGGGCTCGGATTGAAAGCAGTCTGATTATAATAATTACTTTTATGTGCTGGTAAAGAAAGCATTATTTGTAGTCATAAACATTTTCACTGAATCTAATTTAAACTATTTCGGATATAGTTTTTTACTATTATTAGTAACTTCGACTGGGTGTGGAGTGTGGAGCTCGTTGAATCCAGACCTTTAGGTTCACTCTGCGAAACAGCAATTTGAGATTCACCTATCATAACGGATTGCAATCTTTGAAACATAAATAGGTGAACAATTTGGAAGGCAGGTATGGGAACTGTTTGTTGGATAACCAAAGCCTCTGTAATAGGTCAACCTAATTGGTTCGCTTTGGTGATTTAGGAAGAGTGCCCGGGTTTATAAGGTGATGTTTGTTTAGGTCTTGGCGGTGGATGCGTCTGCCTAACTACTACGTGGCGGGCCGGAACGAGTTAGACTGGTTGAGGGAGGCCTTTTGATCTCTCCAGCAGGCCTCTCCCGACCCATCGCCTTCAATCACAGTTGGAGGGATGGATTCGTAGTTCGTCACTCCTGGACACACTGACCTCCAGTTCTCAAAACACCCCTCCTACATTTTCCTTCTCAGAACTTTCTCTACTTCCTTAATTTAAAATATCAGCAAAGCATCCCCAAAGATTAATAGGCCCTGAGGGTAATTATTTTCCTCAGGGCCTCCTGTGCGGAGGTAATGTAAAAAAACAAAGTGTTTTTTAAAAGAAAAAATTAATCTGATTACCACACATGAGTTCCAATTGTACGAAGCCAGTGAAACTACCGATCATGGTATCATGATTTTTTGAATGGTAGTTTTTCACCTGGGCTATAGTATTTTCCACGCTAGAACGTGCTATAAACCTAGGAAATAAAAAAATATATTTGTTTTATTTATTGTCGATAACTCGGATAGTGAAATTAATTGAGTAACGTCTGAAATTAAAAGCTGTTCTCGATTAATGAAAGTAGACTTCCCAAAAAGCCCCCCTTTCAATAAACTCTATTTAAATCTGCCCGGAGTCAGATAACAAGGACTATGGCATCCACAATATGAAGGATTTTTTGAGGAGCGGTGAAAGGTAGGAATTGGAAAAAAGAGAGAAATGTAGAGCAGAAGGTGCGTGGTTATTCAAATGTGGTTAAAATTAGTAGAAACTGAGAGCAAATAAGAAAAAAATGTACGAACAATTATGACTTCAGACGGCAATTATTACGAAGATGAACAACTCTTTAGCAATATGTAATGTGTCTGCTACACTAGGATTGAAGGGTAAATCTTTCTAGTCCCGACCTCTTCAACGAGGTTGTTACCCTGAATAAGAAATTTACTATTAAATGTTTTGCGTTTTAAATATAAAATAATGATTTGAAATAAGAATGACATTAACAAAATTATACAAAATATTGCTATGGAGAGAAAGTGTCCAATCTCAAAACCATATTCCACAATTTACTATAATAAACTCAGCTATATAAATTTATCACAAACGCTATATTTTTATGCTCTCTGTAAAGAATTATTTAGGCCTGTCACAAACTAAGTGAAGAACAGTACAAAATATTTATTTAAGGCTTAAGTTCAAATCCTTGAGACGTCTTCGTCACATACAAAAGAGCTCATATTTTTTTGGCTTTTATATCATATTTGCCAAGAGAAAGACCAAGCATAATAATAATAGGTAGTAACCGAGGCGGTTATTTCAGTGGTGCAAACCAAGATTGCGGTAGTAAGTGTTTAATTTATTTATTCATTTACAAGTTCCTTCTTTATTTTGTTTATTTAATTTCATCTGTAGGAATCTGTTAGTGCTGTAGGGTAAATTATAGGGAGTTTACATCTCCCGAAAATAACTACAACATTATTTTTACCTACATGCTTGTGAGGCTGGTATCATTGTAAACCTGCGCGCGGTACCTCGCGCGGCAAATAATATTATTCTGTCTCCAGCAGTCTAGCCGTCGGGTTAGCCCTAAACCTCCTCTAGCGTGCGCGATCTATTTGTTCATAAAATTATTATAAGTGAGTTTTGTTAAAATAAAAAAAAACTAAATTGGAATTATTCAAATTCTCATTATTTCACACTGAGAGTAATCACGCAACCTTCGATTCTGCGGATGGGAGAATCGCAGAACCATTTAGCCAACAACCCATTTAAACTGGCGATGATAACAATCCTTCAAAATACACTGAATTATGTTCTCCTATACTTTTCGCTACAACCGTAGCTTCTTCAGGGCAGTAAAATACTATAAAGACTATATCTAAAATCCATAAGTAACCCCACCAATATGTTAAGTTTTCACATTAAGGGTTGCCTCAAAATCGAGCTGAGCTCCATTAGAGGAGATAACAGGAGTATGTGGAGGATTTGGAAGAGAGTGATCTTTGTCATTAGGGAACAACCTAATTATCGGACTTTTATTTAGGTTGATTTGGTTGTTGATGACTTTGCTATTAATGTTTTTGGCTTTCCGTAACTCTAGTCCCATCAAGTTATCCAGTTTGATAGCTAGTCCGTTTTTATGCTGTAAACTAACCCCTGTATTTTTTATTAAATTTGTAGTCTGTTTCAATGAGATAGTTGACAAATTCATATGATCAAAATAATTTAGTTTAGTTTATTTTATTGTTTCCCTGTTCTGCAATCTCCTAGTAGTGGTTATTAGCAGATTTAAAAAAAATTGAATATGTTCCTGATTTTAATCCCTTCCGCAAGATTTATTGACTTATACAAATCTTTTTTCTTAGAAACTATTATCATTTGCTTATGTTGCATTATGTGATGATATTCAATAAATCACTTATCAATTATCAAGTTCCTAAAAATCTGGCTACTCACTATTACGTTATTTCATACCGTTTAAAATCATCCGAATTACGAAAATGTCTTCAAATCCAATTAAAATTATATTTGAAAACCGCTTTTATTGCCATAATCACGAAAAAATCTTAAAAATCGTTAATATTTAAATTTTTTAACGTTTTGTCATTCCGCTTTTAATTACCTCAATTATGAGTAAGTCTTAAAACCCACTATAAAGTCAGCTTTGAACGTTGTGGTACACCAGTATAAAGTACTCCAATTACAAATAAGTCTAAAAACCCATGGTAATACCTTTCTTAGCTACGTGGTGGAACATTTAAATTGCCAGAATTACGAATTAGTCTCAAACCTATTATAAATCAAAATGACTGTTTTACCATGGCAATATATTTAAGAAGCCAGTAATCTAATTTATGATATAGAATCAAAGAATGATTTTCATTTAATATCATAACAATAATAATATTTAAATGATTTGTATAGCGCCGTTTATGTGAAAAATCATCTCAAGGGCGCTGTACAAATATATAATATATTTCTACAATGATTTATGTTATCACATACATACCTTACAATCACTTAACCACAATCTTCGATTACACATCTGCCTCGATGATGGACATTGTAATGCTCTCCGAAACGTTGGCTAAAGCAGGAGGTGGCGCAACTCGGCATAATACCCCAAAAATAAATCTCTTTAATAACTAAATACAATATTGATACAGGCTAAGTCTACACGATGGTAGAATTAAAAAAGGATTTTTTTATTTTTCGGAATTCCGTTATTATTTTCATACAAAAACATCTTACAAGAGAAAAAAAAAATCATGAAAAAAAATATACTTTTTTTCGTGAAACTACCTTCACTTGCAGCAAAAAATTGTTTTCTTGGGGCATTGACAGCTTTATGAACTGCATGCCTTGAATAAGTCACATTAAATTTCTTATAAAAGTGCGCTATCACGGCTGCAATCGTGATACAATTAGGTGTGCTTATTTTTAGATAATTTTATTTTAAAATTTAACAAAAACATACCTGTGGCTGTGATGGCGTTTTCAAAGTCAGCCCCACTTTCCACGAAGTCGAGACCTGAAATAAAAGCATTATTATAATTAATTAAAGTTAGATAATAGTGTTATCATTAACAAATAAGGTTTCTTGTTAATGTTATGGCAAATTAATTATATATAAAGAGTTAATAACGACAGTATAATAAGTTTTACGATATCTCGAAAAGTGAGGAAGTTACGAGCTTTCATCGTTAACATTGGTAAAACAAAATGTATGCAATAGTATCCCGTGAAGTCACACAATATACAACTATCTGATTATTATTATCTAATGACTGTACAATTTAGGATCGTCTTAAACGGAAGTGGCGCCCTCTGTTATTATTATTCGAATGGCAGTGCTGCAGTACCGTATCGTCCGAATCCCGTGACGTCACAAGCTTTTCTACGTAATTGTATATTTAATATTATATATTTGTAAATGATAAGAAACTTCGTTATAAGAAACAACCTAGTTATGAACACTTGAATAAGGTATATATATATATATTTTTTAATAATAATTTAGATTAAGCTGTATGAGTAGTTTTCTTTCAAATTAGTTTTTTTAAGTATGGGTTTTTTCATTTTGAACAATTCATCAAATTTCAACGTTAATTTATGGGTTCTGTGAATGTCGTATTCAAGTTCTGTTATTATATCAATATAGGCCAGTTAGTTGACTGAACTTAAATAATAACATAACTAGTAAAGAACTTTCACAGAACTTGAAAATAACTTTCACAGAACTTGGAAAGAACTTTCACGAAACTTGAAAATTAACTTCTAATTTGAAGAATTGTTCAAATTCTCTGAAACAACCCGTCCTAAGTGTGTACCAAAAACATCGCATGCATTCCATAATTTCCATATCTAGTTTCAATGGCACAATTATTATATAAATCGTAGTTCATACGAAATTGACCATTAATCTAATGAAACTGTTTCCCTTTCTAAGTTGTCTACGCCGACAGCATTCGAGATAGAGCTGGACTGTAATTTATGAATTTACTAGCGCAGACCCGTGAAAAATCACGGGATATTATAATTTCGATTTCAAAAACAAAATATAAATATTTTTCTGTTGAAAAATTGTTTTATAGGTTAATCACACTTCATCGTTTGTCTCATTTATTCTTCAAACGAGCAGTTCCTATTATTAAAATTATACTTAAATTCAAAGCAAGTTTGAGTTCATTGAACATGAATAATTTCACGCAGGAGGAACGTACATCACAGACAACCGGGTTAAATCTTCCCCACAGGAAAAACAAAACCCTTCCACACACTTTTCCATAAATGATCACTTAGTCAATCCACATTATGCAAGTACACTATATAAGCATAATAAATACAAAAACAACACGTCAAATCACCAAAGATCAAATGGGAAAATAATTCACTGACTCCAAATATTTTCATATCAGAGGGTTCGGCTCGATAGAACTTCTAATTAGACCTATAAATCCTACTGATCCCTCAATACAAATATTTAAAAAAGTCTTTCGTAATTGTTTGATGATTTTCATTAGGTAATTATTATAATTATTTTTAAAAAATCATCAAACGATGTTTTAATTATAATTCTTGTTTAAAGTTTGGATTTTTAGATGAAGTGTATTTAAACATGTTTACGCGTGTATTTAAAATCACGTACACTCTGTAAATATTTTTTTGCTGTGACGCACCACGATGTTGGTACAAAACAATGCACAACCAATATGATTTATTGTTTCCCTTATCAAGTCGTAAATACGGTGTAGCGTCGCGTCGTTAGCTCCCGCGCCAGTCCTTATCGCTGCTTTTTCTTAAGAGATCATTCTTCCAGGCCGATTTCGCCAACCAAACTCAGCGAAAGCTAAATGAATAATTAACTACCAACACGACTGAATAGTATTTTTTTTTTAAATACTTCTATTTAAAAATGATCGCAAATCACGTACACAAACGAAGACGTATCCGCATTGGATTGTATGACATTATATCAGTTAATATACGAAATAAATGTTTGTCCTATCCAATCGAAATTTGGCGCAGATTAGTGCGATTGATCCCAGTACTTGGGAAGGAAGGTTCAATCCGCAGTCAAGACCAAACAATTTTTTTTTAAAGTTATAAAATAGTTTCAACTACCAGTCTGAAAATGTCCGTAGTAGGATGAAACCGGTCCTGGTAATAATAAATAAGTGGAACAAAGTGAAAAAGTTTTTTAATTTTAATTCTAGTTATAAAATACCTTTTAAAAGTTCACAGCAGTTTAAGAGCTATTCCTTGGGGAGGAGGTTCAATCCTCAGTCAAAAGAAACAAAAAATATATTTTAAATTGACTACTAGCCAGCTGAGATGGCGCAACTAGTTCGACAATTGAAAATAAATGGATTATAGTAAATAAAGTTTGTTTTTTATTTATTTCCAGGATTTATTCTTTATTTGTTTGAATCAACTTGTTATTTGCTATATTTTATATGCTGAACTCTATTTATAATGTTGTTAAAGGTATCCTAACGATTCACAGTATTATTCATAAATGCTTCGTAAAAAGGGAACAATGAAGTTCAATTATAATTCAATTTATTTTGTGTTATTTTATTAATAATCAAACGTTTTATTTCATTAAATTATTAAACTTTAGTTCTGTCATCACAAAAATTACACAGATTTTAATGTCTAGATTTGACAAGTAAATTATTTTTATTTTAGCTCTCAAAGTAAGTTCCTTGGAAGCCTTGAAATATCCAAATTATTGCTTATAATAATTTGTTATCCTTTGTGCTATGAATAAAAAACCTTGTCTTATAAACATTAGTTAATCATTCAAATATCAAATATAAAAATTCAAATATCCTTTAAACTTTCAATAAATGTGGCACTATGCATTGTTGTATGTTCTATATATATATTTATGATATTTGTTATTAATAAGAAGAATTGCAACTCGGGGGTAGACAAGTAATTTATATATATATAAATATTATTTATTACGTATAAGTTGAAAAAATCTAAAAAAATAGTAAAAAAAATTATGTTTTTTATGCATTAAAATATCATTTGTTAATTAGAAGGTAATTCAAATTACCTGTGTAATAACTGAGATTGAATATTCTAAGATTGTGATATAAGATTGAATTGTGAATATTATTATATTAAAGTTGAAATGCGTTCCGATAAACAATATTCTTATTGTGTCATCCATATTAGCAGGTGCATGCAGCTAGAATGACATTTATTACAGCGGAAACATAAAATTAATAAGCAGACATCAATCACAACAATGAGTCATTTGAATTGCAGTAATTTAATGAAAATTATTGGATGTTTTTATCAATATTGTGAGCGCTTGGAAAATAATATGAAAACGCTTCGAAATCAAACCACGAACCGCTGTAACATGTTTGGACAGTGGTTGAGTTCGGAACCGAAGATTTATTTCGCATGCCGATCTTAAACCTTAATTTCATTAAACTATAATTGTATTATACTTATAATTTAGCAATATTAAACTGAACCGGTTCATCGATATAATATAGGGTTTTCCAATAAGAGGTGTTATTTTAAATAGCCCGCTATTTCGGCAGATGTTACTTTTGAAGCTGTCATTTTAAATTTATATACTTAATAATATAAAAGAAGTGATAAGAAAGTGATAAGTGATAAGAAGTGATGTGTAGTTTGTGGCAAGTGTGTGTTTATGTATATAAAAATTTAATTTATATACATAATAAAATAACACATCTTATTAGAAAACCCTATATTTAAAATTAAACGATGCCTACGGAGCATGACATGAGTTTTTTGAAGATTTTCAAATGCAGGCTAGTCATTTTCAAAGTAGCTAGGACGCCATATGTTATCGGCGATTTTTGTTTGTCATTACTAAAAACAGTTAGGTTGTTTTAACGTTCTTAACGCAATTAAATTAAAATTTCGAAACGTGCCAGCAAGTTTTCACATAATAAATCACACATTTTTAAGAAAAAACACACAACCTCCCGACTCAAAATCAAATGCATTGGCTACAAACATGTATTGTAGTAGAATTTATTTTTGTTTTTTGATACATACAATTCATCTGTATGAATTTCGACTATGTTTTGAATGAATGCAAATTTTGGAAAAGGAAATTAACCCACTTCCCGATATTCGATCGAGCTGAAACAAGGCAGATAGACTCGTTGTCAATGACAATGCATTCTATAATCTTTTTGTCACAATCACGCATTCACACACAAGCGCACACACGCATTTTTCTGAAATTGGATGACATTACAGCGATTAATATACGAAATAATGTTGGTCCTACCCAATTGGCAATTGGCGCAGTTGTTAGCGCGGTTGGCTCCAGTCCATGGGGAGGAAGGTTCAATCCTCAGTGAAACCAAAAATCTTTGTAATTGGGTACTAGCTCAACATGAATGTATGTAATGTGTTTCTTTTCATTTTATTTTTTTTTTCTTTCTTTACAGATGGCCTAGTCTTTAAGCAGTTATTTCGTCCTGTATTATTTTTAGGGGTGTTTTATTTTACTATAACTGTACATATTTTAATATTATTAATTGTGTTTTTGTGCATAGTGTAGGCATCCTGCAGCCTAACCACTATGCAGGGACATTGGAGGCCTAGATGCATTTTATAATAAATCTAGAGTCATTTAACCAAAAAAAAATTAAAGTCCTTGTGAGAGCCTTGAAGGAGTAACAATGTTACTTATACCAGGGCGGGTAAGCGGTGGATAACCTCCAGCTCAAGAGTTCGAATATTGAAAATAGGTTTATTATTTTTTTATGCCATATTTAAATTACCTTTGAAATACAGATATTTAAATTTCACTTATTTTTTTTAATTGTTGTAGTGTTTTTTAAAATTATTTTATTTAACGAAATTATTTTCGTTTCATCCACCTTTAATGATTTCTGGTGAAAAAAAAAAGAATCTAAAACTAACTGGAAATTATTTTATGATTAATTTAATAACATTGCGTTTGGCATTTGAGTGAATTTTCTCAATATTTATGACGGTTACGAAATTGTTTGATAAAATAATATTTTTTTATTATTTTTAGATATAAACGTCCTTTACCTGTAATCTCGCATTTCTCAAATAATCACGATCGTTCATTTAGCATACACAGGTAGGAATGTGAAAGTGAATTTTGATTATACATTAAAAAAAAATTATAATAGTCATACTTCGTAATCTAACTACTATTGCAAAGATTTCAGATATTATTTAGCGCTGTGCTGCGACCATGTTTAAAAACCATATTAAAAAAAACTAATTTTCCAAAGACGAAATCTTTTTTTAATAAAAGACAAAAATCTCCGGCTTACGAATAACCTAACAATATTTAAAAATCTCCTGCTACCATCACATTACGCGGAAAATTTTAATTGTGTAATGATGGAGTACTTGAACTGGGGTGTGGCTGGGAGGGTACCGGACGCTATGCCAGCTCAACCACTTGACTGGTCACATTTGATATTCTAGAAGAGACAATACCCAAACAAGAGACAATAAAGCCAGAATCTTAACGACGTAAGTGATGAAGTCGTGTAAAACAATATTCGGCGAACAAAATTGATCTTTCCTTAGGGTTGATTTTAATTACTTCTGATGAACTTATTAGTAAAATTTCAAATGTTTCTAGAGGAATCTCTCAGGAGGTTATTAATTTATCATCTAGAAAAATAAAATCTAGTGCTTACCGCTAATTTTATAGTTGAAAAACGTTTTATGTAATTTTAGATTTACATAAAATGCTTTAATGGTAAAGTCCTGATTTTATTAATCTAAAATATAAATAACTTACGTCCGTAGGGATCCCTCTAGAAATATTTGAGATCTTAATAATACGTCAGAAATAATTAAAATGTGAGCGTCGAGCAAACCGCCGAGTCTTATGTTGCAAACCCCCCCACATAATTTGTATCCTGTGACAAATACCCATAAAGCAGTGTTTACAATTCCATCCTAAGATAATAAATATTTACAGGCAAATCATTTTGAAGAGGAATTTAAATTTGTGTATATTTGATTATTGATAGAATTTGAATGTATTTGTGAACTAGTTTGAAACACCAGCCAGCATTTCCCTCTTACCCCGTAAATACCCAAAGGAACTAGGTACCTTAGTGACGTTTATCAATTTCGTTAAAATTTAGACTCGCGATTCAATTCGATAAAGTAGTTATTTAGGTGTTTTTGTTATTTGTTTTGGGGTGTTATGCCGTGTTGCGCTAACTCCTTCTTTAGCCAAAGTTTCGGACAACATTGCAGTGTCCATCATCAGGGCAGATGTGTTATTTGAGGTTGTGTAAAAATGTGAGCTTATGTATGTATGCTTAGGTTGTGATACCGTGTTGCCAGCTCCAACCCTCTGAGCTAACATTAACGTATCATTTTTTTTTATTTAAAGTGGTTTTTACACAACCTCAAATAACACATCTGCCCTGATGATGGACACTGCAATGTTGTCCGAAACGTTGGCTAAAGAAGGAGTTAGCGCAACACGGCATAACACCCCAAAAACAAATAACAAAAATACTTTTGGCCGTGAAAATCTTAAATCATATTTAGTTATTTAGGTATTTATGTTTCATTATTCAGCTTTCTAACAAGAAGAAATTATAATTAATTAAATTAATAGTCTATTTAAAATTAATTACCTGTTTATATTATGACGTTTTAAGAACGTTTATTAATTACTTTAAAAAACCTCTTTGGGTATTTTCTTTAGTCACTGAAAAAAACTATTTCAGTTGGAAAATCGAAATAATCTCGAAGGAAAAGCCTGAAGCCAAGGCGCTGAAATTAATTAAATACCTAATTATGAATTATAATTTCTTTTAAATAATTTATTAAATGAAATGTTTAATTGTTTCTCCTTTATTATAAAGCTGCCGAAAGAAAATAAAATGTTCGCTTCGATTCTGGAGACAAATACTCGTGGAGTACTTTATATAATATATGAAATAATTGCTTGACGCTACAAAATTAATTTAAAAAAAATACCAATAGAAAAAGAACTCACCCATTTTATGATTAAAATTTAATACTTCTTCACTAAATACGTATTTTGATTATTCGATTGTCTTTATCGCGCCACTTTCATCGGATCAGAACCGATGAAATCCTCGTAGATCGTCCGCCAATATTACGGATGCATTACATAATGAATTAAAAATTGGTTCTATTCCGAATTCAAACTGATTTGAATTAAAAAGAAAAGTCGGTTCACATCTGAGCCAATGAGAGGCGAGTCTAACACTGAACCGTATATGGAATCGCGTCGCGGATAAATGATTAATTATTGTACGCGCGAACTTAAATCAACCATGCTACCTGCAGGCCACGTGGTGTATTGTTTTAACTTTAATGGAAGGGGTATCCCCTCCCTTAATTTCAGCCACCTGTAAAATTTATCTAATATTCATCACATTGTAAAGCTTAATTATCTTAAACCCTCGAGCATCTGGTATATTCGATCACAAGGTCCGAGTTTTTTCGCTTTGCAATAAAATCGAAATGAATTAAATTATAAATTTAAATTTATAACAAGAATGGCTCACTTTATGTTTTTTCTAACATTTTTTTTTATTCACTTGTAGCAAATAATTTTGTTTCAATACCACTTTATTTTATATATATATTTCAAACCAACCGGTTTCATTTCCACCCGAACTTTCAACAGGGTTTGTAAAAACATACTTTATCGTTTATAAAAACATACTATATCCCAGTGTGCGCAGTATGTTTTTATAAACCCTGATGAAGGTTCGAATTGAACTGAAACCGGTTGGTTATAAATATATATATTTAATAAACTGGTATTCAAACAAATTTATTTTATTATAATTACTAAAATTATTTTTAATGAAAAAAAAAACACACACACGCAATCATATTTTGTTAGGCAAATGAATTATAAAGTTATTGCCACGTAATTTTTTTTGTCGTTTGATGTAAAAATAATTAGTAAAAAATTAACAAACTTTCATAAATTTTTCATTGTTTCATTGACCATCTTTCATTTACGTTTATTTACTGGTGCCCCCCCTTTTCACGGGTTTTTTATGTTACATATTTTTTTTTAAACTTTTTTTAGGAAGTTACACGGAGAAAATTTATCTTTATGAAAAATTGCTTATTTATTGAGAATCTTTTCAAAATATTCGCAATCCGGTTAAAAACGGGATTGCAGGCCTTTAGCGAATGAATTGATAGGTTTCCATCACGATTGTATGAATGGGTTATCGCGATGTTGGAACATGTGTTTATATAAATTCTAATATTTTTGCATTTCATCATTGCATATTATCAGAACAAATGCAGGTGTATGAACATGTGTTACGATGTATTAGGAAAGTACTAAAAGTTTAAAAGGAAACGGCCTGCAATACCGTTTTTAACCGGATTTTTATAAATAAACAATACTCATTTTTCTCCATCTATGAATAGTGGAATCATCTTGATTGTTATGAATCTGTCATTTTTATAAATTTATTTGATTTTATAGTGGCGTTTTGCCATTTTAAATCGACGGAGATTATTTTATTTTATTATTATTCCCAAATATAAATTCATAACTTTACAATTGACTCAGCTAATGCGGTATTGTTACAAAACAATATTTTTTAAAACCGTTTTAAAAGGTTATATAATTTCCCGAAATCGCATTGTTTTAATGTGTAATCTTTGATTCTATCTATGAAATATATTTATGGTTCTTAGTATCAATAAGTAAATTACCACTCTGACTGTAAAATCACTACTTTGATCTTTACCCGCATTAATTATATCTGCTAAATAACGTTGACGACCTCTGCAGTAACCTATGTAGACCTCTCCAACCTGGAGGTCGAAGTTATAAGTTTTATTTGATTAATTTGTGTTACTTCACAATTTATTAAAAATAATATATAGTATATTTGCGGCACGTTCCAGAGTGGAAGATACTTCAAATGGAAATGGCTTGAGCGGTGTTTGGACCAGCTCTGAACAGCTTCCTCTTCTCCATCTCCTCCCTCTCCCCACTACCTTCAGCATCACAATACACCCCGTTGGAAGTTTCCATAGTCTCGCTTGCTTCAGACGGTCGGGAACAGTTGGGACTCTTGTGCAGTATGGATTAAGTAGGTAGGTAGTAATTACTAAGATAAAATTAGAAACATTTTTGTTGGTGCTAGATTTACTGTATTGTCATTGGACCACGATTTCTAGAACTCCCGTCTAGGATTATTCTTGTGAAGTTCTAATTAGGATGACTTATCAGTTTATTTACTATATTGTCATTGGACCACTATTTCTAGATCTCCCTTCTAGGATTAATCTTGTGAAGTTCTAATTAGGATGACTTATCAGTTTATTTACTGTATTGTCATTGGACCACTATTTCTAGATCTCCCTTCTAGGATTAATCTTGTGAAGTTCTAATTAGGCTGACATATCAGTTTATTCACTGTATTGTCATTGGACAACTATTTCTAGATCTCCCTTCTAGGATTAATCTTGTGAAGTTCTAATTAGGCTGACTTATCAGTTTATTTACTTTATTGTCATTGGACCACTATTTCTAGTTCCCCTTCTAGAATTGATCTTGTGAAGTTCTAATTAGGATGACTTATCAGTTTATTTACTTTATTGTCATCGGACCACTATTTAGAGATGTTCCCTTCTGTGGTTAATTTTGGGAACTTCTAATTAGGCAGAAGTATCAGTTTATTTACTGTATTGTCATTGGACCACTATTTCTAGATCTCCCTTCTAGGATTAATCTTGTGAAGTTCTAATTAGGCTGACATATCAGTTTATTCACTGTATTGTCATTGGACCACTATTTCTAGATCTCCCTTCTAGGATTAATCTTGTGAAGTTCTAATTAGGCTGACTTATCAGTTTATTTACTTTATTGTCATTGGACCACTATTTAGAGATGTTCCCTTCTGGGATTAATTTTGGGAAGTTCTAATTAGGCAGAATTATCAGTTTATTTGCTGTATTGTCATTGGACCACTATTTATAGATGTTCCCTTCTGGGATAAAATTTTGGAAGTTCTAATTAGGCAGACTTATCGGTTTATTTACTGTATTGTCATTGGACCACTATTTATAGATGTTCCCTTCTGGGATAAAATTTTGGAAGTTCTAATTAGGCAGACTTATCGGTTTATTTACTGTATTGTCATTGGACCACTATTTATAGATGTTCCCTTCTGGGATAAAATTTTGGAAGTTCTAATTAGGCAGACTTATCGGTTTATTTACTGTATTGTCATTGGACCACTATTTAGAGATGTTCCCGTTTGACTTATCAGCCCTGTGCAGATGGTCTTGTTCAAAACGTAGAATTCAAATACACAAAAGATTTCTTCTAATGCCTGGATTCTGTTGATTACTCATTTTTTTAGGAGTTGGTCTTATAGTAGTCCCAGATATAAGTCGTACGTGACTCGTCGTTTTAGTATCTGCCGTCTGAAGATTTCTCGCCACGGAGAAAAATGAGTACTGCTGATTTATTAAAATCCTGTTAAAACATGACCGCCATTTCCCAACAAAATATCAGTAAATTCATAATATATCTGAACACGTTTTCTTGTGGCTTTAAACGCAAATAAAAAATAATAAGAAATTCGTAAATATCATATTTTTTATGATCACGTCTTCCGATATCAGTAAAGTTTTTATATTTTTTTTGTAAATCAAGTTTTTCAATAAATTTGCAATAGTTTATATACTGATATACACAACTTTACACGGAGAAAAATGAATACTGCTAATTTATTAAGACTCTCTTCAAATTATTAGCAATCCGGTTAAAAACGGGATTGCAGGCTGTTTCCTGACAAAATTTAAGTAAATTCGTAATAATATCGGAATATATGTTCATGCACCTACGTTTGTCTTGATTATATATAATGATGAAATTCGAAAATGTTAGGCTTTTTACGAACACGTGTTCCGACATCGTGACAATCCATTGGTATTTTACTAAAACTCTGTCAGAAAACCTATCAATTTATTCGTTAATGTGAAGCTTAATTCTAAATCACTATTTCTAATAATTAAACCTAACCTAACCTAACCTAACCTAACCTAACCTAACCTAACCTAACCTAACCTAACCTAACCTACTTACAAAAGTTTTTGTTTCATCACTTTCCATGACTTTATATATTTTTTTAAAGATGTGATGAATTATCATTTTGATGATTTATCCGGTCACCAAAAAAAACACAATTTATTACTAGATTTACTCGAAAACAAAACCTTAAATCATAAAAGTTGTATCACAAAATCGAATCCAAATGTGATGCAGATTCACAGATTTTCCGCATGTTCTACGAGTTTCGAGACACCGTGTATTTATAAACCTAAAATATGTATAGTATTATTCAATTCACGTTGAAAAAAATGTTTTAACATATTTGATTTTATTTTAACTCTGTTCGTTAAAAATCCCCCATGAACTTGCATACTTGTATTTGTCCTCGCCGGGGTTTGAATTCGCGGCCTCCTAGCTTAGAGTCAAGGATCTAATGTCTAAACGTTCTATAACGGAGGTTTTCACAAATGCCTCCAGTTTTTAAAACCGTTGCCTTTGTCAATGATAATGACGAAAGCATCGCGTGAGTTGCTTTGTTACAAATTTTATCAATTTTTGACATAACCAAGATACTAAAATACTTTCTTCTAATCATTGTGTCGATCCGAAATTCAATAAAGATAAATCTAAAAATACGAAATTGTCTCCTAATAGTGCGCTGTCTTCATATGTTTATACCCAGATTAGTTAAAAATAGCTTTAATCAATAAATTCCTAATAGCTTGGCATGACGTGTACATTTTTAACATAAATTACAGATAGTATTAATATACATAGGTGATTCTCCTTACGCAGTGACTCGCGGTTATTAGATTTTTTGGAGTTTTCTTTAATAAAAATAATTTTATTTTTTATTAAAGAAATACAGGAATACTCTACACAGGTAACATCTCTTAGTAAAGATAATGCTATCTGAATTTTAATAATATTAATAAGCATAATATTAATTATTAAAAGAATTTAAAAGAAAAATTGAATAAAAAATAACAAAAATATTCTACCGAGCTTAGTTATGATATGAAAATATCTGGAGTCGGTGAATTATTTTCCCATTTGATCTCTGGTGATTTGACGTGTTGTTCTTGTATTGTTTTGTATTTATTTTGCTTATATAATGCACTTGCATAATGTGGATTGACTAGATGATCATTTGTGGAAAAGTGTGTGGAAGGGTTTAGTTTTTCCTGTAGGGAAGATTTAACCCGGACATAAAGTCGGAAAAAAAAAAATAATAATAATATTTTATGAGCAGGACAAGAGGCCGCTTCGTAATAAAATGTTGGTACTTAAGTAATATATCGGAAAACGTGTTCGTGCACCTGTGTTGCCCTATTAATATGTAATGACGAAATGCGAAAATATAATGATTTTTATGAACACGTTACATTCCGTTTTTAAGAGGAATACGAATAAACTATTTTATAAGAATTTTTTAATAAATTTGCAATATTTTATATCAGAAATTTTCTCAGAGCAGAATATAGGCCCATTGCGCAATTTCATATTTTACCTCATTCCTTTGACTGTAACCCGGTCCCTTTGATAAAGTTGAACAGGGTTGTTGGGATATATGGTATCCTGGTTCCGCAATGTTTCTTCCCCGGCAGCTGAGCCTCATCGTATGAATAAACGTAAGAATGTGACCCCCTTATCAATTAATGTCATTCTCCTTATCGATAAAAATATTTTTAATTATTGTTTCTGATAAGAATTCGATCGATAAAACCAGATTAACCAATATTAATAATTATCTCATTAAAAGTAGTCAGAAGAAAAAAATTCCCCCCAGGTGAACGAATTTTAAGAAATGGGCGCTTAGATGGTTTGATCGGAAACTAGAAAAGCAGCCCACGATGGAGTTTTGATGCCTACAATGAATGGTGAATGATTTTGACTACCATTTAGAGAATTTCTTCCGGAAGATTATATATTTAATACATGAATATTATATTTATTGAAAGCAAATAAAAGTCGAGCAACGCCGGGTACAAGTCAGTTAGTATAATATATAAACGTTGTACCCCGATAATTAAGTTGAGCTTGTGTGTAATATTTTTTTTAATCACCAAGATGGGCTTCTACATATTTTTACAGTTTACATGATAAACAAAAACTTTTAAAAATCAAGATAATAAAGAAAAACTAATACGTGATAGCTATCCATTTAATTATATATTTATGATCAAAAATATAACAAGATTTAGCATAAATTGCAATAATTATATTAATATTCATACTTTAAAATTGATTCACCGAGTGTACGGAGGCATCACAAGGATGCACTATTCCTGTATAAAGTAGTTAACAATAATATTCAATGCCCAGAGTTGCTAAACAAGATTCCATTCAATGTACCTGCGCGTTCAACACGCTCTTGTGTCCTGTTCAGAGTTGATCAAAGCAAAACTGAACGAACGCTAAGCAGAATTCTTGAATGAACAGACTTGCAATAATTATAATAGCGTATTATCCAAGGTTGATATTTACAGTTGCGAACTTACCAAATACAAGAGGTCCATAAAAGAATATTTCTCTGATGGTTTGTGAATAATGTTTATATTATCTCTATTATGATTTGATTTATACCTACAACCTCTTTCCATGGCTATAAATGTATTGTTTTGTAAATTTTTCGTTTTATATTATCTTTTGTTTTGTATAAATTTTTTAATTCATATTCCGTTCTCACAAATTTAAATTTAATTTACTTATTCCATATTATGCTGTCTCAGTAGAGGTCAAGTCACAAGGAGGAAATCCATAATTGGTTTTATTTTACTATATAATACTAATGTACAAACTGATTAAATGTAAACTGTCCATTTCCCGAAAATGACTAAATAAATAAATAATTCTCATCCGATGAACCCGGGCACCCCTGACGGCCGGCATAGTCCAGTGGTAACGCATTGGACTGCCATTCCGAAGGTCGCGGGTTCGAACCCGGCGTGCGCAAATAAATTTTATTGATTAATTTGTGTTATTTCACAATTAATTAATTAAAATAATATATAGTATATTTGCGGCACGTTCCAGAGTGGAAGATACTACCAGTATCGCCCTGGTGTAAGACCACCATTCAGAATTGAAACGTTGCTCCAAATGGCTTTAGCCGTGTTTAGTGACTAGATCTGAATAGCCAGGTACTTCCCCACCTTCCTCTTTCCCTTCCCCACTTACCTTCAGCCTCACAACTTCCCCCAATTGGGGATGCCATAGTCTCACTGGCTCCAGACGGGAGCAGTTGGGACTCTTGTGAGATATTCACTATAAAAAATAAAAAAAAAAAAAAACCCCTGCTAAATCACCAAACGTAGCAAACCACTTGGGGTGACCTATGGCAGAGGTTTTTATATCGAAGAAATGGTTCAACCTGCCCCCAAATGGCCATGTAACTAACTAATGGCCGGAGCCAATGGAAATTACTCTCAATATTAGGAAATTCTGAGGGGCGATAGAAATGGGGGAGGTTTGTTGAATGTTGTTGAATATAAATAACAATAATGGGGAATGTTGTGTGGAAGTGGAAATGGAAGAGATTTGTTGAATGTTGTTGAATATAAATAACAATAATGGGGAATGTTGTGTGGAAGTGGAAATGGAAGAGATTTGTTGAATGTTGTTGAATATAAATAACAATAATGGGGAATGTTGTGTGGAAGTGGAAATGGAAGAGATTTGTTGAATGTTGTTGAATATAAATAACAATAATGGGGAATGTTGTGTGGAAGTGGAAATGGAAGAGATTTGTTGAATGTTGTTGAATATAAATAACAATAATGGGGAATGTTGTGTGGAAGTGGAAATGGAAGAGATTTGTTGAATGTTGTTGAATATAAATAACAATAATGGGGAATGTTGTGTGGAAGTGGAAATGGAAGAGATTTGTTGAATGTTGTTGAATATAAATAACAATAATGGGGAATGTTGTGTGGAGATGGAAATGGAGGAGGTTTGTTGAATAAGTATTACAATATTGGGGAATGGTGTGTAGTGATGGAAATGGGGGAGGTTTTTTGAACTTGTTGAATATTAATTACAATATTGGGAATTTTTGTGTGGCGATGGAAATGGGGAAGGTGTGTTGAACGTTGTTGAATATGACTTACAATACTGATTTCGGTTTAAATATATAAATTGTATTTTTTACGGACCTTTCCGGCAATTTTTTCAAAGATTTAGTTATTTTATTTAGAGTTTTGAAATCAATAATATATTTTATTATTTAACCATTTACAATTTGGTACTGAGGGTTTAGGTACCGCCTCCCCAGGACCATTTATTGGATATCCAACACCTCTGCCATAGGTCACCCCAAGTGGTTGGCTAAATTTTGTGATTTAGCAAGGGTGACCCGGTTCATCGGGTGAGGTATGTTCTGGATGCACCTGGCCCCCAGCTACTTGGGGTGCCAGATCGGGAGAGGCTGGTTTGGGGCGATCCTTTAACCTCGCCAACTGGTATCTCAACCCATCGCCTTGCGCCGAAGTCGGAGGGATATATTCATATGTCCTGGACTCACTGATCCCTAGATTCCTACCCAACCCTGATATCTTTTACCTTCCCCGAACTTCCTCGTATTTCTTTCATTAAAAAAGACCCTCCACACGAGGAAAATTATTAAAAAAATAACAAAGCATTATGACTTAACTTGAGTTGGAAACTGATAGATTTTGAATGCTTTTCCAACCCTTTCTTCAATAATATTTTTACCCTTTGTGTATTTATTATATGACATTTTCTGTTGTTTTGCTGTGCAAATTTAAATCTTCGTAGTCTTTATCATATCGCAATTCGACATTCCGTAACATCTGTAAATTTGTAGAAATCTTGAACCTCGATTACTGTACGTATTTCAGCAGCTATTTTAAAAAAGACTTTTTTACTTATTAGTTATTTACTTACTACGTTAACACCTGGGAAATTATAATTTTTTCTTTACTAACCAAAACTAGACTTTTTTTGCGTAATGAGGAAATTCCCGATTCAAAGGCAAATGAGTAGATTCGTACGCCACTACCTTTTTTTAGTGATTTTTTTCAGTGTTTTAATTTAATTATTAATTTAATGATATCAAAATGTGTTCTAAGTGCTTTTCACTATTTAAATTGTAATGTACGTTAAACAACAGTATTCTCAGATATTTTTATCAAAAATAATCTCTTTGCTGTAATGATATAGTAATTACTAATTACGTAAATACCTACGTATTGTATTTTCCATTTTCCCATAATCCTAAAGATAGTCTCTTCCGTTTACTGAGTGTCACCTAAATAAATATTGTTAGTAATTTAAAGTGCTTACTTGAATCAACTCATACAATATAAATCGACAGTATCATCATTACGCTAAGTATTAGTCCGGCGTCTTCTATGAAATTACAAATTAAATACCTTTATTAGTTTTTTAGAAAAACAATAACAAAGTTTCTCTTCAGATGACGAGTATTATAGTTATCTTGTCATCTTACTCAGAACCCGCTAACGTAGTTTTCCTAATGCACATGAATCATAAACATAATTAAAGTAATTAGGTAATTTACGGGCATAGAATTATTTATTAATTATTCTTAATTCATAAATGAGTCTAGTCAACATAAGAGTAGGTACTTAGGCATCAGGACCTTCAATGGCATCGTTCAAACATTTATGAAGCACACTCGCCAATTCCTCGCCTACATTGTTTAGCAAACGAATTTACAATGATATCGATATTTTTAATATTAGAAACTAATTTTTTATTTTCTATTTTTATCAAATTACCAACCACTCTAATCGAAGTAATTATTGTATGCAACTCTAAATTAGAGAATTGTAATCATTTTATGAACACAATATAAAAGTCCTATGGTCATATATAGTGCTTTAACGTGGATCGAAAATTATCTACATAATAGAAATCAATTTGTTAAATCAAAAGTTTTCTTAACGATTCACAGGCCACATTCCGCAGGGAGCTTTGGCATTCCGCAGGGAACTGTACTGGGACCTATTTTATTCAGTATTTACGTCAAAGATATTTTTTAAATCCCTATTAAGTCAAAATTTATCTCATATGCTGATGACACAGCAATATTAACTGAGGGTTACTCAAGAGAGCAAATTATAAGCAAGAACTCTTTCCTCGAAATTTCTGAAAAAAATATGTTTAAACGTTATTTACCTGAACATGTAATATAAAAAACTTTATAAATTAACTTATTTGTATCGTCAATCTTAATAAAGAAATATTTTAAAACATCAATTTATTTTATTAAATCGAAATAATAAAGTATAGACACAATTTAACAATATTTAAAATATGATTCTTAATCAATTTGCCAGTTAGTAGAGAAATATGATCGGGTTAAACTGGGGAGCTAGTCCATTTACTAATGCTTTAAAATAACAAAGGTACAGAAGACTGGACTGAAATATCGCAGGCCCTGAATAGAAAAAAGAGAAAGAAATGGATGCATAGTGCATACTGTTAGGAAATCAATGCATCCACAATAGCACCCTGCAACGGATTTCTGATAACAACAATCGCACACGAGGCATTGAAGTATGGAATTATTGGAATAGGAACAAGGAATATGAAATTGCTTAGGCGTATTTGGATGAAATTCACGTATGACCGACCTACCGTTGAGGAAAATCAAAAATATTACAAGGATCTCAGATGACCTCCGTAGCAGAGTGATAAATTTCTCAGATCGGAACCCAAAGGTCACGGGTTTAACGACCGGCGTGCTATTTAATTGTTTTTATTATATGTCTTCTTTAAATCACAATCAGATTAAAAACACATACAACCAGGGTATATCAGCACATACCCGAAGGCTTTTAACCAATGAGCTATTCCTGTGCATATGTGGGATGAAAAATGAAGTAGTCATTTTACTGTCCGATAATATTTCTTTACTTTAAAAAAATCCATCTTACCTCGCCTCTGGGCGTTCACAGCTTAGCGGGTCGCGTGATACGCAATCCGTCTCGTTGTTCCATCACGTAATCCGTGCCGCTGTGTAGCAATAACGGCATGTGACAGAATTATTTTGTTGGCTTTTAATTTTTTTAAGTAATCCATCAATAATAACAGTACATTTTTAACTTCAGGAATGTTTAGGAATCACTCTTTAAAATCCTTCTGGTGCACCCTGTGTGCGGTTATATGGTAGAGCTAATTAAATTTTATATTATTATTTCCTAATCAGGATTTAAAAGAATATTATATTATGTACTATGATAGTTTTCATAGAGTCGTTTTAAACCCGCAACCCTTGGAGCTAGAACCGAAGAGCTTACCGCCATGGCATAAAAAAAGAAGGTTGTCGTTTAAAAGCATCTTTATTATTAAATATTTAAAAAATCTAAAACACAGGCCAATAAGTCTATCGTGCCTACACAAAAAGAAGCCAGTGCAAACTGGATTTGATGCTAGTAAAAAGGGATGGTGAACCAAAACAAGGCTTACGGTGATCACCACGTCATGTAGCAGAAATCGGCCCGCCAACAATAACACTCCTTATGTAGGATATAGGTTCAAAACCTCGCTTAAACACCGGCCACCTGTATTTTTGTATTCGGGCCTCAGCATGGGTAAAGCACTTAGTGAGGCTCACATTACCAATTCATATTTTATTAAAAAAACATTATATTAATGCATTAATAAAGTCGAAAAACGTCGCCAAAAAGTGTATTTTATTTTATTTTTTTCAGGCGCCAAATATTTAAATCTTTTAAAATAATTATATAAATATCTTAATTTTCCACATTATACGATAAAACCATAACAGAAAAATGGTTCGTAAGTAGGAGATTTTGAACTATAAATCAGTTCATATAGAACTGACATATAATTTTTTTCTGGGTAATAAAAAGACATATTCTTTCATAGACGATGTGTTCTACTTATTAAATATTTACAAACGATCAAATGTTGTAACCAAAAACACATGATTTTGCATTACTACGTAAAGCTTTGCCTTAAGCTTAAGATAGGCCCAGAGTGATAATGAGAATAATAAATATGTTACTATTTTAAGCTGCATTGGTAATAGAAGTTTTTTATCTGGACAAACCAAAAACACACAACAGATGACATTACCTTCAGTCTCAAAGACTTTCATAATTTAAATTTCACCTTTGATGAGGGTGTCGATAAGGATAAAATACTTTAATTATTATTGAAATGTAAAATATAAGCAGCTTCGCACTCCAAATCAAAAGGGTCGTGCATGCTAAGTTTACTGAGATATTATAAGTATATGTACATACAATGCAACGCTTAAACTCAACTATTATTATACTAAAAGTCACCACTCGTCTCCCTTTCGGAAGATGCTCTCAATTTTGCAAATGGCGTCTCATGGCATCACGAGATTCACATGTGTGAAGTAAAAGATGCAGGATACCCCCTGACAAACCATGGATCGCTATTCTACACCCCAAGAAAGTAGAATAATTGTGAAAAAATATTTGTTTTTATTAAATACATCTATTTGAATTTCACTCTTGTTTCAGTGAAATAATACAAATCTTGGAAGCGGAAATTAACCCGTTTGTGCGCAAACTCGATCAGATAGATTCGTTGTCGATGACATTGCAATAAATCAAATCTTTTGGTGGAAATTGGATAACATTACAGCAGTTAATACACGAAAGAATTGTCGGTTTAGAAAGTGGATGTCTTTCGAAATGGAAAAGAAGATATATTTTTTTTAGTTTAGTTCGTTTGAGAAGCCTTATCTAATTCTAAGACAGATAAAATCATTACCAGAAAACCTCTCTTGTACCAGTTTCAAATGGGTACAATGTACCTGTTGCCTATGTACCTGTGCAAAATTAAAATAAAATATATTAAAAGTCATAATATATCTTATTTTCGGCCGCCGCTCTGACAACTTTATCACGAGTTGTGCAAACATGGCGAATATAAATAATTCCCGGTGAGCTGTTTGCAATGTCATGTTCAGATACAGATAGCTGGTTGAGGCGTCGAACCAGCGCCGACTCTTGTACTGTTATCTTCTCACGAGGGAAGGAAATCTAATCGCTCAAGTCATACCAGGTAATTTACAGCTATATTAAAACGTCTGCGAAGATTTTTGTGAGCTTTCATGGCTGCTGCTGTCACTGCTGTGGATCCATATTGGTTGATGGTCGTATTTCTTCATAAATTGTGTTTGCACAGAATCCTAGTCCTCGCGCCGTGTGTGACGTAGCACTGACAGTTATGTACATAAAATAACAATTCTTTCAGAGAAAAAAAATTACGATGCCTGGGACAGACAGTGTATAAAACAGCACAATTTTGGAGGCGGGTATGGGTACCGCCGCCCCAGGAACCATTTACTGGATAACCAACACCTTTGCCATAGGTCACCCCAATTTGCTACATTTGGTTACTTATCCCAGGTTTGCTACATTTGGTTACTTATCATGGGTGTCCGGGTTCATGGGGTGACAATTGTCCAGGACTTGACGTGAGATCGGGTGAGGCCGGTTGAGGTAGACACCTTTTGATGCCTTTAGTCCGCCTATCTAGACCCATCGCCTTGCATCGCAGTGGGAGGAATGGATTCTTGACATACTGACCCCCCAGATTCCTACCCACTCCTCATACCCTTTTCCTTTAAAAGACCCTCCGCACAGCATCCCCAAAGATGAAACAAGTCCCGAGAGAAATAATTTTCATCAGGGTCTCCTGTGTGGGTTTAATGTAAAAAAAACCAAAAACTTTTTTTTAATATTATTTTGGGCGCTTTTGAAGCCTTGCATAAAACACATTCCCTTTTTCTTGGTGCTCTAAACATCCCGTCAATTATTTTTCTCTTATGTCATTCTTCGTCCAAGCATCAATAATCCATTTCTTTATTTTTCTTGGTTGGTTAATCTGCGTTGCAATCCTAGTTCTCTTCTTTTAAAAATTGTCTGATGGTCGTATTTCTTCTGCAAGGTTTTTATAAAGTATTGGCCAAAGTTCTTGCCAAACAATCTTCAACCAATCGGAAAAGCATCCTTATCTATGACGCATTCAGGTGGAATTGTCCTAAGCCATGAAAATCTCCTATTCGATTCTACCCCTCCTTTCACGACCAACTACAGTTTGCAACAAAAACATTTACTGTACCATTTTGATTTTAGATACAGCCATCATTTTTGGGGTAAAGGCCGCTCTACAAGTGAATAAATTATTCGCTACCCGACACACCTTCCAATGGTGCAACGTTTACACCTACCACCCCAACAAAACATTTTTTAATCTTATATTTCTGTGGGCAGCTATTGCTGTACTTTTCTGTCCCCAGCTGTGCAGTGAATCAAAAATTCAAATATTCTGTGCAAAATATTTACATAACACATAATGTCATAATAGATAATAAGAAGGGATAAGAACAGGTTAGTAGAAAACGTTACACATGATCACGGCAGTAATACCGCTGTATTAGAGGCTTACAGATTTTTAAACCGTCCGACCCCCAGGGTTAGGGACGTATTACTATGGTATTAAGACGGAAATCGTGGACTTTGTTAAAAATCTGTTTGATTTCACAAATACCGATCGGTCGCGCAATGAACATGAAAAAAATTAGTAATACCCGTTGGCAGCAATATCAGAGGAATATTTTAAATAGAAATATCGATTTACCAAAGCAAATACGGAGCGCATAATCGAATTGGCCAAATTTCTAAGCAATTCTAAGCCAATCGGGTCAATGACATCGCAAATGTCATCAGAAAAAACGTGAAATTGGCGACTAAACGCGAAATGCAAAAATAACCGTGTTTTTGAGGATTGGGACAAAGTGGTGCCAGTCTAAAAAATCTTTGCATGAATATTACTAAGAGTAAATATTTTAACCTACACAATAAACGGTCCTGCTCACCGTATAGCTATACCAGCGCTGTAGCAGCGTATTAGGGAATCTTTATAAGTAAAACTGATAATGTTTAGTGTTGCCATTACCATAATATTTGTGCTTTTAGATTTTTTCTTCCCGTGGTTTGCATTGCTCACCATGGAACGGACGATCGATAAAACCCTTTGGCAATACGATATTGACGAAATTCATCAACTATGGTCATTTAGCGACATTTGCGAGCACGGTCAGAATATAATTCCGACAGTAGGTAGATAAAAGACGATGCTTTTAGCGAGACCTCCAAGGTGTCTGATAAGCTGTAAACATGTTTTTTGGATAATGTCGTTCGTTGTGCAAAATAACTGACATATTAATTAATGGAGGTGAACTAACTAAGCTTTTAGAAATGTAATAAATCATAAACACGAACGAATTAATTGATCTAAGACGCGATCAATTGATTTTGTTCCGGCCTGTGGAAACAAAAGTTGGTAGTTATGACTAAAGATCTCATGAACTAACTAACTACCCTTTTAGTGTGAAAAAGTAAATGCGGACTGCCAATGTATATTAAAGTTATTATTTCAATTCGACATTGTCAATTTATTAGTATTTTTTAACTTTTACGTAGCCATATCGGAATGTCAATAAGCAATACTTCCAATATTTACAGCGTAAATAGATTTTTTTAATTATTGCGTAATTAATATCGGTTTGGCTATCAAAAGCGCGACATATCGATATAAAATCATCGATAGTTGCACTTATCGTTCTGATATTGTAAAGTTTTACTCTGCTTCCGTGTTCCTGACCGAGTCGACAGGAAAAAGCTATGGAAGGTGTTGTCCAAGTATGGAGTGAATACAAATCTCAGGCAATTGCGTCTCTGTATGAGGGAAGCGTTGCATGTTTTAGGGTGAACGGTGGTTTTACGGGGTGGTTTGATATCACAAAGGGTGTTAAGCAAGGCTGCGTAATGTCACCGTGGTTATTCAATCTATACATGGATAATTGTATGCAAGAATTGAAAGAGGTGGGATTGTGCGCGAAATTGAGCAATCTGAAAGTATGTTGCCTGTTGTATGCTGATGATGCGGTGCTGATTGCTAACAGTATGGATGATCTACAGTCTCTAGTGTAGTAGGATGAACGACGTATGCATGAAGAATGAGTTAATGAATGTAAGTAAATCTATTTAGGAAGTATGTTTACGAGAGATGGGAAGGCTGACATAGATATTGAAAGAAGGGTAAATGCAGGCAGTGGCGTAGCTAGGTAACCAAGGGCCCTGGGGCAAATTAAAAAATGGGGCCCCACTGCTATGTAAGCTGATTAGGATTCATCAAATTCAAAAAAATGAAATATACAAACACTTTAAAAATGCTAAGCTACTTAAGCTCTTTTTTGTGCACTGCAGACTGCAGGGCAGGTAATAAAAATATTAAACAGTAACAACATAAATTACAATTAATACTTGGTGTAGGTTTGGCTAATAAAACGAAATAGAGAAGATTCAAGGGTTTATTATATAAAGGTCGGGCCTACCAACTGACTAAATAACAATTATATTTACAATTTTTTCCTAGCTTTAGTTTTCGCAAAAGTATCAATGACTTCGTTTAAATTCAGGCTTGATGCAGTTTTGTTTTCAATTGCTATTAGCGATAAATGTCGGAGTCGAGTTTGGCCCATCTTATTTCTTTAATAATTTTTAATTAGCTAAATGACCTTTCAGCTGCTGCAGAAGTGACAGGAATTGTAAAGAATAATAACATTAGCACTCCATATTTGCTCATTATTTCCTTACATAATAGGTGAACAGTCCATGCTTGAGTTAGTTGAGGTAAAACTAGATGGTAAATATTAATAAATTGAAGTGAAAAACTAGGGCCTATTATATCTAAATATTTTCTTTGGAATTGGTCACACTTTTGTAATAAAATTGCTTCATCAACATGTCATAAAAATGTTGGTGTTAGAAAATCGAAAATATGACAGGCTGCACTCACCAATAAAACGTGTATCTAATTGAGATATTACTGTTTCTAGTACATTATTGAAAATCTCAAATTTAAATATTATTTCTCGGTTTGGAAATCGGTGATCAGCAGCTAATTCATTAAAATGTTTTTTTACCTTTCTTTGCCTTTTTTCTTGAAAATGGGTATCAATACCATATTTTCTTGCAGTTTCACTGGCTTTGCACTTGAATAATTACTCTCTGATTCACTACGCTCATCTTTATTACGACTCTTTAGAACTATTTCTGATAATGCTTTGATAATATCAAAATAACGAAGTTTTATTGCAGATATCGTATTGACCCTACTGGACCATCTAGTCGGATTTAGTTTTTTTAGAGTTGTGTCCGATTCGCCAGTGAATTTTGACATTAGATCCCAACGTTTGATGCTGTTTCCTGAATTTAGCTGAATTTAGGGGAATTCCCTAGGCATAACTTTTGAATTTCTCTCAACTGAGTTGTCGTGATTAAAGTGGGGTTTCAAGTTGCAACCTGTCATATTTATTTTGAAAATGGGAGAAATTTCCAAAAGTTCAGTTCGATCGAGATTTCTGGTAAGGATTCGAGGGCCCCCTGAGCTTGAGGGCCCTGGGGCACTGCCCCGCGTAGCCCCTAGGTAGCTACGCCGCTGAATGCAGGTAATTCCGTTAATGGAGGACTGAACGCAGTAGGCGCTAACAAAAAATTGTCCAAAGAAGCGAAGTTAGCAGTCAACAACGGAGTGCTGGTACCTACCTTGATGTATGGAATTGAGGCATGGAACTGGCAAAGAAAGGATGAAATTAGATTGAATGCTGTTGAAATGAGATCCCTGAGGCGTTTGTGTGGTAAAACCATTTTTGATCGTGTGAGGAATGTGGAGATTCGAAAAGAGTGCAAGACTGATTTAAGCGTAATGAGTAAGATTAAGAAAGGGACGCTTAGATGGTTTGGGCATGTAGAGCGAATGAGCGAAGATAGGAGTGTAAGGAGGATACATGATGCACATGCGAATGGTAGCAGATGTCGTGGACGCCCGAGGAAGACATTGCACGATCAAGTGAATCAGATACTTGAGTCGGGCCATGTCAAGAGTCAGAATAATAGAAGAATACGTGTGAGACGATGTATGAATGTGAATGAGGCAAGAAGTGTGTGCCAAGACCGAGTTGTTTGGCGGTCCGTCCTCTCTGCCTACCCCTGCAGAGAAACAGCGTGATGGTTAGTTAGTTAGTTAGTTAGTTACTCTGCTAGACCCCCTGGGTTCATAATCTTATTTTGTGTTCACGAGTTAACATTAAAATCATCATGCGCCATCGCGAAATTCACCCCTTCACGCCAAACTGGCGATATTATCAGTTTGGAATAAAGGGCCATCGGTCGCTTTATGTGACTAATAAAATAACATCCAAAGGACAGGGTAATCCCCGAGACTTCAGCAATCTACCATTGCGAGACGTACCGTTAAACTGTCAGCGGCATCGTACATTGTTTACTTATTGTGTACACTCACCAACCAGACTTGCCCTTGTGCCTGCTAGCCCAGTTTCCCCATTTCCACTGATTCCAGTATCAAGGTGAGCTTGAACAGTTGACCAGAGCTGAACAAGAAACCAGGGAATCTAGAGTTGCATCAACTTTTAATTCGTTCTTATTCTCATACGAGAGTCCTCAGACCTCAGATCCAAATGACCCTGAAACTCCTGGTAGAGAAAAAAATCGTCAAATTCAATAAAAATCTTACCTATTCCGGTTACATACTCCTAGTAGAAGTTGCATTCTCCCAGTAAATGGTTCTAGCGGCCTCCAGATACCTTGGATAAACTAAAATAAAAGGATGTGTTGAAAATGTTTATGCTTTTGTACATGACACTATTTTCCTTGACAAACATTGTTAAAATGAAGACTTAGTTGAATTATATTGATAAAGGCAAAACACTGCCATTAAAATGAAATTGACATAACATTCAAAATCTTCCGAAAGACTCTTGGCTTGGAAACCAAAAAAACGGTACCACTAATCCATTGATTTAATTCTTTACTGTTGGTGTTCGTGGTGCCATCTCTGTTTAGTACGTTCCACGGTCACGGTCTTCTTGCGAACTAAGGTGAAAAGAAGCATCGATCCTGCGCAAGTTCACAGCTAAGTCATGGCCGTCACAATTGCCGTATTCCGATTGCATGCTTCACCTCAATGCAATGAGATGCTATTTTTCACTTTCGAGTATGTTAGATTGTTTATTGGCGGATATATTTCTCCTTGAATAGGAGTAGTCTTACATACGAAGAAATATTTCCTTTCTTAAGTTGCAATATGCGCGTCCAGCGATGTTCTTAATTTTGGGACCGAAAATATCCAATTTTGGTTTTATGGAAAAGTAAGTAAGAGTTGAGATTATTTTTAAAAGCAAAATATTTCTAAATGTCAAAACATATTTCTCCACGCCATACAGGAAGACTGAAAACCAGCTTACAAAACTAGCCGTATTTAACAGTAGAGAAGACGGAGAGCTGATTCATGTATAATTATTAATTATATCTGTTATTCCCAATCTTGATATAATCCGACTCAAGTATTTGATTCACTTCATCCTGAGATGTCTTGTCCTGGTCGTTCCCGTTTTTTCATCCTTCTACTTGCTCGTCAAATAAGTATATCATCTTGACACTCATTTATTTCCGCTCTAATATCCAAACTATCCAAGAATTCCATTATTCATATGACTCGAATTTTTATGGCGTTATTTTTAAATGTTCTCATTCGTAATACGTGAGATCAGTCGAAAGATATTCCATATCTACGGCAGTCAGACTACTTCCTTCCTTCCTCTGCCAGTTCCAGGCCTCACTACATAGACTTAGATTAAAATTGCGCATTGCTATCCGACATTCCATTGACAATTTTTCATAAGCTACTCCATTCATTGTACCTATAACCTGCGCAATCGTCCACGAGCTTCACTATGGATTTTCTGTATCATTTTAATAACAATTTTAAAACTATTTAATATTGTTTCTAATTCTTCTCTGCTTTGACTTTGGTACTACTTTACATGAGCTGCATCTCAAAACAGCAGAAGTCTAAACGGCCTTAAGCAGCGCATGGCACCTTATCACATAGGTATTCCTATACGATAACGGTGGTCGCTGTGAATGTGAATTGTGCAACGTGTGGACTCGGGGCGTTTTGAAGGGCGCGGGTGTTTACTACATTATTTCACGTGATTTTTAGGCGACAAGAATCAATAAACTTGTTGTTTAAATGTTTGAAGGAAACTGACAAAATGGCATGTTATCACGTATTTTAAAAAGGTAAATACAGCTTTTGAAGGAAATATAAGAAATTGTTTCAAAGACTTCATTGAAAATGGGCCTTCTAATTGTACAACCTCTGACAAAATTACAATTTAACGCACTTGCCTTAAACGCGTAATCTTCAATTTTTTCCGTATTCAGAAGAAGCAAGAAGAAGCAACTATCATCCTGAAATGAACACGGGTTTTCCGAGGCAACATCCCTCAACAAACCCGTGTCCACTTGAATGCCAGCAATGCACGGGTTCGTACATCCAAAACCGTTCTGTTTGCTTGTTCAATATACACACTACGTCATCCTAAAATCAGCACGGGGTTGTATTGTGTATTTTTAGGTGCAGTGTTCGCTGTGCCATTGTCAATCATTATACAAATCTATATTCAATTGAAATCAAGTAAAAATGATAATAATTGAATAGCGCATTTTTATATATTTAATTACCTTAAGAGAATTTTACGATAGTTTGTCATTGTTTGTTTTTGTTGAATATGTACTGAAATCAAGTAATTAAAATAATATAGGTTACGATTTTGCTGGGGGATATCGCAACAACAAACCCGTGTTGATTTCATTATATAGATAGAATTAACATTGGTGTTCGAAGTGTGGGCAGCTTATATCGGTTCATTGTCCGCTGTGAGACGCCACTGGGCTTCAGTCGGTTACACGCGCTCGCCGGGCACAGGTCTTCGGTGATAACTTCAAAATGCCGACAAGCACGTTGAGATATCGTACAAGACGTACTGAAAAAATAACGAAAGCAATGGTATAACTTTTCATCGGTAAATAGTGTTTTACAAAATTCGAGGAGCCTTTGAATTTGGCTCGCCAAATTCAAAGTCAGAAATATTGGTAATGACCAAGGCATTGGCCTTCCAGGATGCAAGAGTTTACGTACAATTGTTTTCAACTTCAAATAAAAGGATTAAAGAATTTGATCCACCACACTGGGTCATCGGGTGATCATCAACTTATGTTCTCCTGACACTCATCCTCCACATTTACACCATCAACATATCAATTTCTTTATTTTATTCACCAAATTGTACTATTTTCGGATCTCCTCCATTATAATTTGGTTGTACGCTTTTTCATTTTTGATGCTCATCTAGTATCTTGTTTAATCATCTCATTTCTACAGCATTCTCCCTTTGCTAAAGCCATCCATCACTGCCATCAGGGTTGGTATCAGATCTCCGTTCTCGACTGCGAATACATTATTATATTCTCAAACTGATTGAATTATGTAATAAACCATGCATTGTTTTTGACAAGTTTAATTAATTCAAAAAAAAATAAATGGGTTTTGGAAATCCACTAATACAAGTATCATCCATCAATACTCGACATCGCAAATCAAACTGATTCGATCTTTATAACGCAATTAGAATTAGTAGGTTTAGTATCAGCTTATGAAGATATTACTTGTCTACTAATTCGTATTATTATTACATCAATCAGTTAAGTACAAGATATACACACAATCGTATACATCTTACAAGGTAGCTTACAGGTATGCAAACTACTTATTTTTCTAATGTGCTCTACTATTGGAGGTTGGTGATCATCCGAGTAATCGTCATCTTGACCGCTGGAGGGAAACTGCATCGCTTTTCATAAAAAATCAGTGTTTTGCTGTCCCAAACACCTCGAAATATTTGGTATAAGATAAACATATTTCAGTATCTAAATTTTCAAGGATATTATTTATTTATCAATTTGACATTGAATATGTATATTTTTTTTGTTGAAAAATCTCGAGGCATTCACCTCGCTTGGATTACCTATGCCAAATAATAGTAATTGGCAGGTGAAGTGCGGGACTAATTACTCCTTTCACTCATACGATATCATAGCTAAGATAAAATCTGGTCATTGTAAAAACGTATAATCCTAATAATGATGATCACGTGTTTTGTTCAAATTTAAAATGACTTTTTTTTGTAATCTGATTGTGATTTATAACATTATAAGAATAATAAATTATAAGTATCATTCTGTTGCAGACTCTTTTCAAATTTTAAAGAGATCTTAGCTGGATAATTTTTAAAATCTTCTCCATGATCTAATTCAATGGAACGCATGCAATAAATATTTGGCAAACGTCACTCGTTAATCAGTAAAATTCCATTTAATCGGGACAATTTTGTCATCGTGTTCTCAAAACTCTTGATTAACGCCGAGAAATAAGGGACCTAGACAGACCATAAGATAATTTACTTTCAGATATTCAATGTTTAATTACTCGATCTCCGGAACTCCGGACACATTTTAGATTTCAAAGAGCAACACTAATTATCATTATTATAATATTATGGTGAAATAACAAAAAAATTCCGGTAAACAGAAAAACAAAGATGAAACAAAAAAAATTTGTTATTTCACTATAATAATATTATAGTGCAATAACAATTTTTTTTTTGTTATTTCACTATAATAATATTATAGTGAAATATTATTATAGTGAAATGCGCTATATACAGGTTATGTTATTACAATTATGGAAATTTTATTATTTATAACCTATAATAATAATAATTTAATCAATTTTCCAGTCGCGAGTCACAGATTTATTTTAATATTTGAAGGGTATTTTTCAAAACATGTTTTTTGCTCTCACTTGAGTAAAATGACACCTTTTCTCCAAATAAGCTAAGGAATCGCTGATTAGTGTATCGTGTACGTCCTGTTTTATTTCCTACGATCCTCGCAATACAAAAAAAGAAGAAGAACCCAGTTCCAGGGCCAATTAGAAGGAATAAGGATGCTCACTAATTATTTTTGGTATATATATAAATGAGTTTGTTCCATGAACGTAATAGGATTTGCGAGTCCAGAGCGACTCACGTCAACAGCTCATTATTTTGCAGCAAATCCCAGACTTAGTTATTTGCGGGAAAAGGTTTGGTTCGTTTGGTGCCTACTTATCTCACAGGAGAATGATGAGATATTTAAAATTGGAAATACGCTTGAAAGATAATATGTACTTCTAAGGAAGTATATCTTTTTAACTAATGGATAGTTATTTAGGATTGGGTAGGTAGTCCAGTCAAGATGTACATCCGTACTTGCAAAAGGTCCAGTCATTCTGAATTTTTTATATGTTGTTAGGACCTAAACCAGTATTAAAAAAAAAAATTTGCAACTTCGAAAGTGCTGTGCGAGCGGCGGTGGACATAAAAAAACAGGAAATTTTCGGATTTTTTTCAGTTTTTGCTCAATATCTCAGTAAAGGAAGGGTCTGACCGGTGTAGTTAGCCAACATACTTTTAAAGTAGACTAAATTTTCTATAATTTGAGACCAAAGCAAGCCATACACAGCCATTGGTTTTCAAGATACAGTTCTTCAAAAATAGGCAATTTTTTATAAAAAGTGAAATTTTTTCGAAATGGTCACTTATTTTGTAAAATAATTTCTAAAATACGCATCCCACGTCAAATATTATGGGAAATAAAGTTGTTGTAAATTTAATTAGCTTTTATTTGAGACTAGATTGATATCTGTAGACTAAACAGTTCTCTCAAAAATAGCAGATAACCAAAAACAGTCATAAGTGGATTTTGGGTGAAATGCAAATAAACTGTTCTCGCGTCTTTTTATGGTTTTATTGTGCTGTGAAGTAAATCCATTAATCATCGTGGGTTTATCCTAGGGTTATGAAAAATTGCTGCGAGACACTGAAAGGTCTCTCATTATATCAGCAGAAGAAATTGATACCTACCAAATACTAAAGGCAAAATTTAAATGTGCCTCGGAGAAAATTGAAGCGAATGGTCCAACATCACAGTTGTGGGTCCAATACTTTCGTATGACCACTTTGATAAAACTATTCATCCAGGCAGAGCGTGCTGGTGATTGGAACCTTCATTTGTACACTGTCCACAAGATGCTCCCTTTTTTCCACGCAGCTGGACATTTTTTGTATGCTAAGAGCGCGCACCTCTACCTTCAGGATATGATGACTCTACAAGATCGGATGGATAAAAGTGAATACGACATGTTCACAAAAGGATCCTTCACCATTCGCCGGTCTGACAAGTTTTGGTCTGGGTTGTGGTCAGACCTAACAATTGAGCAGAAGCTGATGCGATCCATAAAAACCTACAATGGGTTGACCCAAGGAAGGGGAATCTCCGAAAGTGTTCTGGCAAGGTGGACAACAGGAATGGTGTTTATGTTGAACATTTGTGAAGAACTGGAAAGTTTTTGCAGCTTATCATGTCCTACTGAAGAGCAGCATGTAGACATGAGACCTTCTCGAATCATCCGAGATAATAGTGACGTGGAAAAACTAAAAAAAAACTGGTTTGCTCTCCACCCTCCATTTCCCAAAACTGACAGTTTAATTTCTATCAGTAGTGGTTTACTGGCAGGTCCTGAAATTAATTGCCACACAGCCCAGAGAGTTGGAACGGAAGGAGTGATGAAAATTGTGGGGAAAATGTACGACAAGGTAGTAATAAAACGGAAAAATAAAGTTACCACGCTGGCATCGATCACCTCAACCGTTAAACTGCCGGAAAAAACAGAAGAGTCGCTGTGGATCCGCTCACAATTTTTCAGCGAGTGTGTATTGCAAAGAAATCTGAACAGGATTTACAGGATGACTTCAAGTATGAGTTGGCCCCGTTCCCGATGTCTCTGTTCAATGAACAAGGGATGCGCAAGGGCACAAAATCTACTCTGTACTCTGCCTTCACTCCTCTTTTCAGCCACACGCCGATAGATGCCAGCACTCACGTCATTTTGGATGGTGGCTACCTCTTGCACAAGGTCGTGTGGCAGCGGAAGAGCACGGTTCGAGCACTTTTGGCGCGTTATACCACCTACGTCCGAAACCACTTTGGGAAGAACGTCTCCATCGTTTTTGACGGCTACCCCGAAGATGCTACCAAAAAAAACACCAAAACAGCGGAACGACTCCGGCGCTACGCAGCTCATTCCAGCTACGAATTGACGTTCGATGAATACACAGTAATTCAAATTGCTCAAGAGCATGTATTGGGCAATGAAAACAATAAGAGACGCCTTGGCCGGGTGCGATACCACCTCAGCACCGTTTGGCCAAGGAAAGACCAAAATCAGCACACTTCTGAGCAAGAGTAAACCACTTGCTGAGCAAGTGGAGGTCTTCCTTCGGCCAGACTCTACCCCACAAGCCGTGAGTGAAGCAGGCATCAAGTGCTTCGTGGCTCTATATGGGGGTGAGATCGCGAGGGATACTTTGGATTTCCTGAGGTATAAGACGTTTGTCACTTCAACAAACATAAACCTCGCCCGTTTGCCACCGACGGAAGATGCTGCAGGCCACCATGCAGCAAGGTGCTACCTCCAAGTGCAGAAGTGGCGGGGAGTCAACCTGAATCCCACTGAATGGGGGTGGAAGCTGTCTTCTCAAGGACTTACCCTCATCCCCACCACCGATGGATCCCGCACCTCCTGCCCTTTTGCGAAAAATTTCATGTAAATGCAAGAAAGGATGCTCTGGGAGCGGCTCGTGTAGAAAGGCTGGGCTCCACTGCTCAGTCCTCTGTCAGTCATGCGGTGGCAAATTTTGCATTAACGTCCCGGATGAAGAGCTGAAATGCTCGGACGATGAAGATGACCCGACTACAGACTGGGCGCCTCTCCCAGCTAAGATAAAAAGAAAGACATGATTTGGCAACAATACAGACACAATACCTACATGATTTATATTAGTTTTATTTTTTGAGTACATGTAATTTGTCCTTATAGTAGGTACCATGATGTTTGTACAAGCATTTTAGTATGTAGGTATATAAAACAATGTTTGAAGATGACGTAATTCCCTATAGATGTAATATCTTTTCTTTTTTTCATCAAAAATGTGTTAACTGTTTGATAAATAAAACCATAAAAAGACGTGAGAACAGTTTATTTGCATTTCACCCAAAATCCACTTATGACTGTTTTTGGTTATCTGCCATTTTTGAGAGAACCGTTAAGTCTACAGATAATAATCTAGTCTCAAATGAAAGCTAATTAAATTTACAACAACTTTATTTCCTATAATATTTGACGTGGGATGCGTATTTTAGAAATTATTTTACAAAATAAGTGACCATTTCGAAAAAATTTCACTTTTTGGAAAAAGTTGCCTATTTTTGAAGAACTGTATCTTGAAAACCAATAGCTGTGTATGGCTTGCTTTGGTCTCAAATTATAGCAAATTTAGTCTACTTTAAAAGTATGTTGGCTAACTACACCGGTCAGACCCTTCCTTTACTGAGATATTGTGCAAAAACTGAAAAAAATTCGAAAATTTCCTGGTTTTTTAGGTCCACCGCCGCTCGCACAGCACTTTCGAAGTTGCAATTTTTTTTTTTTTTAATACTGGTTTAGGTCCTAACAACATATAAAAAATTCAGAATGACTGGACCTTTTGCAAGCACAACCCCCTTTTCATGTTTAACTTGACTGGACTAAGGGTTATTTGATGAAAATTCATCAAATAGCCAAAGCAGCGTTAGTTTTTGTTTTATTTATTTTTTCTTTATTTCATGCAGTAAAGTTATACAAGGGATATTTCAAATAATTATTTTATACAAATCTTGTTAAAAGCATGATGGCAAGCCATTTCCTAATAAAATTTTACTCCATTCTAAATATACCGGAACACATGTTCATGTAGCTGCAATTTTCCGGATAGATGTAAGGACGAAATGCAAAAATATAAAGAATTTTTATGAACACGTGTTCCGACATTCTCATAACGCATTCGTGTTTTACTGATAGTTTGTTGGAAAATCTGATAATTCATTCGTTGAAGGCCTGCAGTCCTATTTTTAACAGAAATACGAATAATTTATATCGGTATGTTTTCTCTGTGTACATTGTTGGTGTACCATTCATTGTAATATTTTTGTCTATAGGTACGTATTTGTCTATTTTAAATTTGTTAATAGTCAACAATTAGTCTGTTTTGAAACACGTCGATCCTTTGTGATTTAATTTTTCAAAGTATTTCACCAGTAAATGAAGATATAACATGTCTCGACGCCATCTAGTAGGAGATTTAGCATTATCAATGCCTTTCCTACAAATATAAAGTTGGTTGTTTTCTAGTGAAAAAATCTAATGAACAATAATTGTTGAATGAAAAATACCAGTACACAATGTACACATTAAATAATTTGGCACTTTTTGAATAAGCCGACGGATTTTTTCAATATACGTATTTCAGGCTAATAATTATTGCTTAAAAATAATAAACTATCTTCATTCAAATATATTTTACTTAAATTTCTTCTCGTTTCGAGGTTAACGTAAAATTATGATTGTTAAATTCCGTCAACAAACAAATAAATTAAATGGTTGACCAGTTTTTACTAGTAGTTCTAATGGACCTTTGAATCCATTTGATTATGTAGATTGCGGTTAATGCACTGCAGTAATGTGAAGACATCGATAAAGTACCTTTCTTTATATTGAATCCTTGCGTATATGATGTCTCATTTTAATCAGACATCATATACGATAAATAAATAAAAAAATATTAGCCTCATTGTCCTCGATTGAAGTAATGTGTAATGTGTCACGGCTGTACATTCAGACAGAAGTGCATTCTTTTCACTGAGCAGAATAAATATAAAAGTGTGATCTATATTGGTTTGAAATAAAATTTGATCAATCGACTTCTAGGTTCTAGGCCCGAGAAAAGTCTTTCATTCTATTTATATATGTTTAATGTAATTACCGCACAGGGGTCCCAACTGCTTCCAAGTTCTCTGTGAGACAATGGCATCCCCAATTGGGGCATGTTGGAAGTAGTGTATGATTGAAGGTAGTAGGAAGGAAAGGTCAATAAACACGGCTAAAGCCATTCCAAGCAACGTTTTAATTTTGAATGGTGGTCTTACACCAATGCGATACTGAGAGTATCTTCCAATCTGGAAATCTATACCATATATTATTTTTAATTAATAAATTGTGAAATTCCACAAATTCATCAAATAAAATTTACTTGCGCACGCCGGGATTTGAACCCGCGACCTTCGGATTGCTAGTCGAGAGCCTTTCCCCTTGACCACGGAGGCCTATACTTTATTATAAGCTCTTCACTTTAGGTGTTAAACTGAAAGATAAGTATTGATGTCATTAAAAATATATCTGTTGAATATCTAACTAACGAACCATCATCAATGACAGTTCAGTCAGTGGCTGAGTTGGCAACGCGTCGGATTCTCATCCAGGCGTCGTGAGTTCAATACTTTGACTGGCTAAGTCTTTTATCACGACAAAAGCAAAATTTCCGATTAGTGTGATGGTTGTAGCAAATTTTTGGAATATTTAAATTTATTCGTACACGGAGTAAAATAATTATTGCTAATTTATTAAGAATCTCGTTAAAAACGGGATTGCAAGCCCTTAACAAATTAATTGATAGGTTTCCTGATAAACTTTTAGTAAAATACAAATATATTATCACGATATCGGAACACGTGTTCATAAAAATTCTAATCTTTTCGCATTTGTCATTTTATATGTTATCAAGGCAAACGCAGGTGCATGAAAACGTGTTCCGATAAATTAGAAATTTGCTAAAAAAATATCAGGAATAGGCCTGCAATCTCGGTTTTAACCGAATTACCAATATTTTGAAGAGATTCTTAATAAATTAGCAATACTCATTTTTCTCCCCGTAACCTGAGAATATTAGTTTTTCTTCAAAGAAATAAATGGTACCGTTTGCTGGAGGGGTAAGCAGAAAAGATTGATCGTCAAAAAACTCTGTCTTCGACAAACGTTCCTTGCTTCATTTACGTTTATACATATTTAAAAAAAATAATATCTCCCTTATCAACACGGCAATTAACGTCACAGCTGTCAAACAATATTCATTTTCCGCCATTTCAATGGATTACTATTTGATTTGATTGCCCGTTGAATTAAGTCTCTCAATCAATTAAAAACGAAATCCACGCAGACGGATTAGTTTGATAAGAGATTATTTGATTTAGTTGTTAATGTCATAAAATGTCATCTGAACATATTTAATATAAGCAGAGATTTGATTGATTATTTGTTTGTTTCAGTGCAAGTGCATATGTAACAATCTTAAATCTTTTTTGACCGTTGGGCATATCACTCATTTGAAGAATGCTCACTTTGAAGGGCATGCATAATTCAATTTATTTATTCGAAGAACACATGACGTGACCAATAAAATTCTTATGTTAGGTATTGTCAAGAGTTGGATATACCAGCATTATATTGAATAACCAAATTAATTTATCGTTTAGTCCCATTCTAGATATATTTCCAGTAAACCGCTCTGTAATTGCCGGAATTCCCGCAATTACCCTTCCCCCTTTGTTAACCTCCCACTCAAACAACTAAATTATATTTTTTGTGTATATATCTGTCAATATTTTGTATCATAGGTTAGTTTTAATACTTTCCTGACGAAGGAAGGCTGCTTCCGAAACCGGTAGAGTGCAATTAAAATTAAAGTGGTCTAAAACAAATTTATATATTTTATTGTACATAATATAATTAGCTAAAAACACACTGACACATGTAATACATAATAAAATTAGCGCAACATTTTTTCAGAGTCCGTATAAATTTTCAACTAAAATTTATATGTCTTATTATGCAGTCGACACATTTTGGTCAGAGGGCTAAAATATACTGTTTTATTTTAAAATGTATTCAGGTGAAGCATGCTATGGAGTCTTAAACAATGGAAAACATTTATTTCAATATTGCTAAGACAATTATGTATCCAGATGGCCGTGAATTATTTTGTGTAATTATGTTAGATCAGTCGAATGTCTTCTAATTTTAACTGTATTAATCTTGAAGTGTTTAAGACGTACGTATGCACTAGCTTATATACTGTACAGTATTTTTGTTATTCTCTGTACTAACGGAGTCATATTCATAATTTTCTAACACAACAGTGTGGTATTTATATTTTAAAAAATTGCCTCATCTGTTTAAATCTCACAGTGTTTATGCAAACTCCCATTGTGAAACCAATCGTTCCTGATATTGCCTGCGTAGCTTATACCCTAACCCTCATATTGCAACGAAAAGCTTATTGGGAGCCGTTCGCTTGAATATTGCCAATAAAGCCCCGACGCCGCCGCGCTATATCGAACACGTACAGCTTATGGTACGTATACATTTGCGAACTTAAACGCGAATAGAGCCACGGATTACGGGAAAGGAACGAAGCAACTGCAAGCGGCGCTGCTTCGTCCCTTTCCTATAAGTTGAGGTTCAGTTCGGCAGTTCGGCTCGCATATGTATACGTAGCATTAGAACTACCCCCTAAAACATCCTTTATAGGAAAACAATATGTTTTATATAGAATCAAATCCCTACGCTAAATTATCTACTGACTCAATTTATTCGGTTGTCATGTTGATCTGAATATATTTTATTATTATTAGATATATTCAGGGGAAAGTGGAACATGGACACAAAACTAGGACCACAGAGAATAAAAGCATGCTTGCTCCATAATATAACAATAATACGGACATCGAACAGTGGAGTATGACATGCCTAAAATATTCTAAATGTTACCAAGTACTATCAAAATTTGCGAATTATTAAATAGATTTAGATAAAATACGCTGAAAAAATGGCTCTTTGTAAGAATTCTTTTTAGTAGACGATTAAATCAATCTATAGTTGTTATTCAATGTTGCATGTAGATTAATATTAATATTAACTTCATTAGATTTGTCAATAATAATAATAATATGTATATTTATAATTTATTGTAATTAAACTCAATGCTTATTTGCATTTTAACAGATTTCTTGTTTTTTTTTTACATTAACTCCACTCAGAAGGCCCTGAGGAAAACAATTTCCCTCAGGACCTATATCATCTTTGGGGATGCTGTTAGGAGGGTTTTTAGGTTGAAAGGAAGGAGTGAACCTGGGTCTTAAAGATACCCTCGTTACAGGAGGGAGAAAACACAGGGTCCGGCAAATCGATCCACAGCTAAGGTGTTGAACTCGAGAACAAATCGTAGAAACGACTCGTTCTCATGTTACAAGTGTCAGTTGTGTACAAATGTACGGCGCGCGTTTGCCGTGTTTCCCGACTATGCACCTGACATAAGTTCCTCGTATCATCTTCGCGGATATCACTTTTGAGAAAAAAAAATAAAAAAATAATAATGTTCTACTGTACAACATAAAAAACCTGAATATTATTTTTAATAAATTTGGAAGCATATACCGGTGTGCGCAAGTAAATTCAATTTAATTATCTAGCAATATTTTATTTTACAATAATTAATTCGTTACAAATAATACACGTATGTACAGTATATTTGAGCTGCATTCCAGAGTAGAAAATACTTTCAATATCACCACCATTCAGAATTAAAACCTTGCTTAAAATTATTAAAAATCAGATCTATTAGATCAGATTTATTTGAGAAATTTTGCAAAGATAACTAAGAATACGTGTCATGTGTTCATGATGTAAATTTGTTTATAAATTAGGTAGTTAATAAAATTAACAACAGAATACAATAATATAAAACAATAGGTAGAATATAACAAGTTGAAGTTTATCACAACCTGCCTCACTAGGCTAGCGGCTAGCCTAGTGAGGTAGTCATTTTTAAAGTTAATTTAAATACATATGAATATACCTACACTTATATTACAATATAATCTCAATGGTTTTGTACTATCACACTAACTTCAGCCTCAAAACATGTTTTAAATGGGGATTCCATAGTCTCACTGACTCCACACGGTTGGGATCAGTTCCTCAGATTCTTTTGCGGTCTGAATTCATTGTAATTATAATAAAATACATATTACAACATAAAGAATCCAAACATTGCTTTTAATGACTTCTGCTGTGTTTAGTGATTAGATACGGATAGCCAGGTTCTTTCAAATCTTCCTCTACCCCATCTCCTTACAATACACCCCATTAAGGAATGTTAGGCTTCTTGTGCGGTACTACTTTGTATTTGACTTAGAATAATAACTTGGAATAATAAGCGCCTATGTCCCAGGTTTTTTCTCTAATAAACGTTTTTTAAATGATTGAAGAAGAAGATAATACCAATAAATCTAAAGGAACCATGAAACAGAACAAGACACAGAAAATAATACGACGACGGTCTAGACTCTGAATCGAACCAAAAATATCTGTATCACTCACAAATGTAAAATGGGTGCCTCAGCACAGGAAACCATCAGAGAGGCTCACATTGCCAAATAATATTTTATATAGAAAAAAAACGTATCTATAAAAAAATCAATACCTACGCTATCCGGTTACAAATAAACTCGTTAGAACTTCGCAATCATTCAAAGAGATAGCGGCCAAACATATGGGAAAAATAGTTGAAAAACGATTCGATTCCCAGTTGCACCGGTTACCTTTTTTATTTTTTGTGTCTTGTTCTGTTTCATGTTTCGCTTAGATTAATTAGCATTATCATATTCTTCAAAATTAATATTACATTGATGGGTAACACATTCACAAGTAATTCTAATTTCGAAATTGGGTAATTGGTCAATGAGTGTCTATGAAATGAATCAACATGTAAATTCCCGCACTGCGTAGTGAAGTAATTAGTATGCGGAATGAGGTTAATTTCCTCAGTTCAATCTGATGCAAATGTCTTTACCGGGACATTGTTCGCACGTGGATGTTCAGAATGCTTCATTTAAACGATAAAAGATTTATTAAAAGTTTTTTCCAATTATTTTAAAAGCTCATTCTACAAACGTCAGACGAGATTATATACAAAAGTTGGTAGTTAACTGTAAACTGTTCGAACGCCCAATTAAAAATTATAATTATGTAATGCAATTCCACAATGGTTTAAAGTTTAAACATTTTTATACAAATATTTACTAATATACCTAGATATCTAATATACCCACTTCTTTATACTTACTTCTAGTTCCTCTTCCCCATTTTAAGATATAATTCTGTAGAAATGAGATTCCTGATTACCAGATTGGGTGTTTTAAAGAACATAACTAAATTAATACAGCGTTAAAAGGTGCACATCAAAAAGGACGAAAGATATAAAAATATATCGAAAGTATGAACAAATGTGAATGTTTGGTGGTTCCTTCTTTTTGCATACACCTTCGGAGAAATGGTCAGTTAGATTTACATAACGTATTTTTATTTTTTCACAGACGTAAAACCTTATATTTTTTAAATCACGCTACGTGTCTGGGTTCGTTAGAAAAAAATTACCCGTAGCGAAAAGCTCACCTTTGTAGCACTATGTATTTATTTGTAAACGTGGTCTCAAATATACACATTTTTTGAGAATCAAATTTTTATTATAACTTTCACATTTTTCCGGATAAAATTTTTGTAACATATTAAGCCCGTATAAATGGAAAATTATTTTTTTGAGTGCCAGTAAGTAAAATCCTTTTTAATTGGTTATATAAATGCTGAAACCAGTGGCGTGCCGTCCACATAGGCTAAAAAGCCGTGCCTACACTAAGAAAAACAGAGCATAAAAAGAAAAAAAATCGACAAATCTGTCCAAAATGTGTTTTTATCTTAAATCTGTGAATATGTTAAATGTCATAATCCCTGTAATTAATTGTTTCTTACTAATACTTATAAGTTGCCACTAACTTTGGTCATTTATTTGACTTCAATATAGTGGTTTTTTTTACGCTTGCACTAAAGGCAGTGAAACATACCGGCTGCATTGCTAGTAATTTTCGAACTTGAAAACTACACATAGCCTACCTTTGGTCAAATAGAATTGAACGCCACTGCTGCATACAATAAAATAATGTACAAAAATAATAAATATGAATAAATTCAATCTGCATTTCGGGAGGAAAGTATTTGCCCATAGGAAACATGCTTCAAGTGAAAATATTCAGTTGATGGTAAAATATGACAAGCTTAAAACTAGTAGTTTTGTAGCAGTGGTCGTCGTAGTCTCCAACATGACAGGATTAACCGGATACGGAACACGCAAACAAAATTTACGGATAGACGAAATGCAAAGCGGTAGAGTTAACCCCTTGCACACTTTTAGTGATTTTCTTCACAGACAACAAGCAACATTAGTCTTTTTAGGAAATAAATCAATAAAAGTATATATCTCATTTTGTATTAGGTACGATGAGAAATATAGTTTAGACATTGATATAGAGAATGAATACCGTGCTTTCAGTTTGCATTAAAAAATTTACCATAAGGACTGCCGAATTTTTTTTTATGAGAGAACATTTAGCATTTGAAAAATATAAGTTTTTCAAATTTTTAAATAATTTTTTTACACTAAACGAAAAGAGTTTAGTGACGATAACTTTTAAAACGCCTTTGTGTAAACAAATAAGTTTTTTTTAGTTTAGTGTAAATAGTAATTACAGTATAGACGATAAAAACCCTTAGTAAGTGACTTTATTTTAATTCAAAATTTATATTTTTTTAATTGCATATGTCGATTTGTAATACTAAAATCTGAAAGAATCTTTAATCTGTTTTCAAAATCACTGTTATATTTAGAAATACGTATTTTCTCAGTTCTCAAAAAAGAAGCACATTGCAAAATTTCAGAGGCTTTAGGGGTTAAAACAGGACTTAGCTATGCTCAATCAATAAATCATATTTGAAATGTTATGTATGCACTTTATGCGTTCATTACCTATACTATTATACTACATACTATAGTGAAAAATAGAATGTATTCAATACATGTCTATGTATGTCATTCTCACCACAAGTAAGATTTAACCACATGTATGTATTACGTACTTTATTACATTAAACTTTGAAGAAACTTACGTACAACGTACACATACAGGCTACGTACTGACGTCTATATATATACGTATAAAGAGTACACGTCAGCGAGTAGTTGTAAATACATTTAACAAGATTTAGCCAGGAACAATAAGGTTTCACTGCGTCATGTCAGTTGAAATACGACCGACCGCTGCCCGACAAAACAACGGTTTCCAAACATTGTAAAACTCAAACATCACATAAATCCACTGTCATTGAATATATCTACTTTAATTTCGATGTTGTTTATATAGATAGATAGATTCGTTGTTGATGACAATTCGTCGACGAACTTGTACGCATTTCTCTGAAATTAGATGCCTTTACAGTAGTTGATATAAGAAATAAATGTCGGTCCTACCCAATCGGGAATTGGTTCAGTTGTTAGCACGGTTGACTCCAGTCCCTGGGGAGGAAGGTTCAATAACCAGTCAAGCCAAAACTATTTTTTTTTTAATTCCCGCCTTCGTGGTCGAGGTCCAAGGATCTAAGCTATACTGAGGTCACGGGTTTACATTCCGGCGTGCGCAAGTAAATTTTATTCGATTTTTTATTTTTAATTTATCAATTAAAATTAAAAAATAATGTGTTGCTGCACGTTTCATAATGGAAGATACTCTCAGAATCGCCCTGGTGTAAGACCACTATAGAGTAAGAAACGTTGCTTGAAGTGGCTTTTTCCATGCTTGGTTCCCAGATTTGAATAGCTAGGTACTTCCCCACCTTCCTCTTCCCCATCTCCTTCCCCTCTCCACCACTTGAAGCCTCACAAACAGTCGCGAACAGTTGGGACTCTTGTGTGGAATCCACATAAAAAAAAAATAAATCACTTTGTAAAAAAATTAAATAAAAATAAATAATTAACTTAAACCACTATTTTAATTAAAAAAAAGTATCACTTTGCCAGTGGCCACGAACTTCTACAGATATTTTTAATCAATATTCAATAAAATTCTAAATATAAGATTTAATAATAAAAAAGATCATGAAAGTACCCATAAGAACTCCATCAAAAGAAATTTAAAAAAAATTTAACGTTTTCAGCATTATACGTGTAACGTGTACTCAAAAAATGCACTACTCAATTATTTTATAAGCGTAATTGTAAAAAGCATTCACTTTGTGGCTCATCATAATTTATAATAAAAACACATAAATTTGTTTTTGACCACTATAGTTTTATTTTCACTTTACCGGTTTCGGAAGATCCCTTCCTTCGTCAGGAGACATATTTCCAGTTAACCGCTCTGTTCTTCCTGGAATTCCCGTAATTACCCCTTCCACTTTGTCCACATCTCCCTGAAACACTTAACATTTTTGTATTTATATGTCAATATTTTGTGTAGTAGATCAGTTTTAAATATTCTCCTGACGAAGGAAGGGATCTTCCGAAACCGGTAGAGTGAAAATAAAACTATAGTGGTCAAAAACAAATTTATGTGTTTTTATTATATTTTATAAGCAATAATTATTATCACACCTACACTACAAGGACGAAATCCTCAAATCTACTAAACATTCCAAAATTAAATACATCTTTCAGCCTGAAAAACCACTATTTCCATGCTATAAAATTATATAATGCCCTTCCTATTGAATTTAAAAACACCATGGATATAGAAAACTTTAAAAAAGACATCAAATTTTGGCTAACTAAACATGAATATGAGAAAATCATTAAATTTATGAAGTAACCCCAATGCAACCTACAGACAACAAACATAAATACTTTTTGCTTAATTTATTTTATATTTTGTGGGAACCAAAAAATTAGAAGATGAGGAAATCATGATCCACACACATACAACAACTTACAGTCCGCCTCGGAACAGGAATACCTAGTGAGGAAGACTGAGAACAAACTACATCACTTTATATTTTTATTTTACTTAATATTGTTTCTTTTTTACTTTACTTTATATTGTCGTTAAATAAAAAAATAAACAAAATTATAATTTTATATGTTATGATGCTTCTTCTTGTACTATAAAAAAGCTGAAAGTATATTTTTCGACAGATTCTTGCAACGATATAAATGAAACGGAATAATTTGTGACAGTTAGGAATCCAATGTATAGGGGGTTTTATGAGCAGATCTTTAAACAAGTTGTCAGGAATCAGTAATAATAGTACATATTTACTCGTATATTGAAATATTAAGATTATTTTGAAATTTCTTCGTTTTAGCGGTAGTTTTCAGGAAAAAATAATATTCTTCGTAGAAAAATATTTTTGTACAGTTAAAAAAAAAAAAAATTTCTAAAAATTGCGTTCATCTTTTTTACTTCTTACATCACGTAGAATCGTCTCCCGAAGTTTTTGCACCCGGACACACTGTACAGAGTTCTAAAAAAAGTTCAAAACGTTGCAATAACACTTATTTAATTTATTTAAATAAAGTTTGACATAGTTTGGAAAAAAAACGTCACGATCTGTTCAGGCACTTGTGTGTGAGAGTGAAAGATACTATATATGCATCTATAGTATACAATGCTTATGTTAGTATTGTATTTTTCTATAGAACATAGAGTAAGAAAGATGTTTATATGTATAGATAATATTATGTAGTTGTATGTGTTGTATGGCCAGGACTTTCCTGAGGACAAGGCAAATACGCACTAGGGTAAATCAATGCCGTTAAATTGGAAATACTGAGATCGACACACTTATCTAAGCAGTCAGGAGCGAAGCTATCGTAGATACGTTCGATACAAAAAAAATCGTTCATTACTTCCTCTTTTGGTTTTACGTAGCTCGCGAATGTTTATCCTTTTAAAAAACAATGGTGCGAAGTGCATTATAAAAGAAAACAGGAATTTTTATAAATGAAATTTACTCTGACCATTAAATTAGGTCTTTTTAAAAAAATATTGACGAAGATGATATCAACAACTCTCATTGAAAATATGAAATAGAGCCACAAAAAATAAAAAGGTAACGGTCCTAACTGGGACTCAAACCCAGGTTCTCTGGTCTTACCAGGACTGGTTCTCTCCCAATTGGGCTATTACCACCTCATTACATTCCATCGTTTTTATCAATCTGTTAATTACTAATATCATCATCAGTTAATACCGATGTTTTTTGGCTGCCATCTTTTTTGTGTGGTGCAAAAGTAAAACTCTAATATATTATAGAATAAATATTCAATTTTATTAGATTATAAGCTTCAATAAGTTATACCTAATAAAATTATCTTTAAGATCGCTATAGATACAATTCTATTAGATTATAAGGTTCGATAAGTTATACCTAATAAAATTGTCTTTAAAATCACTATAGGTATAATTCTATTCGATTAAAAGCTTCAATAAATTATCCCTAATAAAATTGTCTTTAAAATCACTATAGGTATAATTCTATTAGATTATAGGCTTCAATAAGTTATACCTAATAAAATTGTCTTTAAGATCACTATAGTTACAATTATATTAGATTATAAGCTTCAATAAGTTATACCTAATAAAATTGTTTTTAAGATCACTGTAGGTATGTAGGTCAAGCAGGTATGATTGAATACTTGATTTAAAAAATGTTTGCATTATTAAAATGCATGTTAAGATTTTTGCAAATAAAAAAAAGTCAAAAGTAATGTTCGCAAGGGAAAAAGTACAAAAAAGGGATTCTATTCCATCACTTTATAAACGATAGATGCAAAGATTTGTATTAGTTTCATTTTTATAAAACATTATTTTTTTTAGCAGTTATATTTTTGTATAAGCATGGTTGAAAAATAGCGACCGATGTAGTTTCAAAGGTTTAACATGATTAGTGGATAAAATCAAAAATGCTAAAAATTATAAAAACCAAAACTAAAAAAAAACCTAAGCCCCTTCCTTATTGTTTCGTCATTTTAATTATTTTTACATATAATATATATACATATAGAAAAAGGAAATGTATATATATATATATATGTGTACATTTCCTTTTTCTCTTTATGTAGCGTTTCCACTTTAGGTTTAGATCAATAATCACGAGGAGATATTTAATTTCAGAAGAAGAGTTGATTACAGTACAAATAAGATCACATTGTTTACAGTTTACGTAAAGTAGTAAAACTATCAGTAATTTTTGTGATTCATTAATCAATGATAGAAATTAAGTATTTGGTAGAATCCCCTATATTAAAAAAAATATCGATTACAATCGCTCCTGCTTCTTGCTATCTTTGTTCTACCGGTATTTCAATGGAATGGATGCTAGAAGGTAAGGAACTAGAGTCATTGATCCCTTCGGAACCGGTGAACCTGGTGCAGAAAACATGCCAATAGCGCGCTCAACAATTGAACACTGGTTGACATTGTCACTTGAGAACGGGTCATTTCTACAACCTACAACACAGGTCTATTCAAGACCAATATTTAATTTAATTTAATGGAATTAAATTCAATTAAATGAGATATCAAAAAATAAATTAATAATGAATGAAGGTAATAAAAATAAAATAATAATAACCGCAGCAAAAAAAACACTGGCAATAGGTATGTAATAATTCTTGCGGTTGTGTATAATATGTGTACTATACTCACCTATACGTTTTATTATTTTAGGATATTTGTTTTTAAATAATGCCTTTTTTGTTCTGTAATCCATCTTAATTTTGCATGTGGTATGTTGTTTGTATCCGTCATTTGTGTATCAATGCAACGTGGCTAGTACGTGAGCAATTCCGGGCTGCAGGCTGCAGGGAGAACAAGCTCTGGTCAACCTCCGATGAGAGAGGGCATTAATAGAAGACGTTGTGGCATGGTTGCCGAATACGACAAAATATTAGTTCAATCGATAATGCATAGTGAGTAAGTATGATGTATACCTAACCCGACATGAAATAAAACCGATGTCGCAAATTTGAACGAAACCTTTCGACTCCTAGGCTCTGTAGAGGCCAATCAAGTTGAATATCTGCACTCGAGAAAGAATAGACACAACGTTGAAAGAAACAATAAAGTTGAATATCTGCACTCGAGAAAGAATTAGACACAACATTGAAAGAAACAATAAAACAATAACGTTGAATATCTGCACTCGAGAAAGAATTAGACACAACGTTGAAAGAAACAATAAACAATAAAGTTGAATATCTGCACTCGAGAAAGAATTAGACACAACGTTGAAAGAAACAATAAACAATGGACACTATTCGGCCACGGTTTTTGTACCTGAAGTAATTGTAATAATTTGGCTTACTTTGGACAAACGGACAAGGATACCCCCATAACAAGCTTATATCGATCTATCTCTTCTGTCTATGAAATTCAATGTTACAAAGAGGTTTACGTTTTTCATGACGTACTAGAAAGGTTTATATAATAATTTTCAGTGTCGGGTTAAAATTTCAGTGTCAGATTGTGAATAGTAAACCCGCAAAGCCTGAATAGGTTTCCAGGCTTTACGTCGAGGTAAGGGCAACCCCAGTTACTATTTACCTTGGGGGAAACGGGTTAAATCAAGGGAAAGAGCAAGGGTGGTTTTACGTCAGTCTCGTGCTTGCATCGCCCCCGCACGGTCAAGGGTTAACTAGGCTTAACGGGCAGTGGCGTTTTGCCACATACTCACGGTACCACGGGAAAAAAACGATTGTAAATGCAATGTACAAGGGGGGAAATATGTTGAGGGAGATAAAATTGATGACGGCTAAGAAAACTGTTATTATTATGTACACATCGATCATCAATATGTGTACAAAAAAGGGAATAAGTCAAACTATCGCAGTCTTTGAAGCACAAACGATTGATGGGAAATGCTATCCTTATTATACCAATATCTCAATGGAGGAAGATCTGAGAAATATATATATATATAACGTCATTGATCCCTTCGGCACTGGTCCACAGTCGGGAATCACGCTAAGCGCGCCCAACATTTGCACACTCTTAAATCTTGTCAAATTATTCGTTTTCCTGTTAAACAAGGGACTGAAGACCCATAAAGAATGAATTAACATATTTCATAACAAACTATCAGAAAAGCACTAATATGTTATGAGGAGGTCGGAACACGTGTTCTGAATTATTTATTCTTCCGAATGAATACAATTTTATTAGGAAATGGTCATGCAGTCATATTTTTATTTTTAGTATTATTGTATTTTGAGTATTTTGTTTTTTTTTTTAAATCCGTACTCATTTTTCTCCATGCGTTTGAGAACTGGTGTATTCCATGACTCACTCCTGAGTTCAACACCCGGCTCTATGTTCCCTTCTATAGCAAGCTCACTTCTTCGTTTCCTCAAAAAGACCCTCCACGAAGCATCCCCAAAGATGACTTAGGCCCTGAAGGAAACTGTTTCTCCCGTGCGGTATCGATATATTCACTTGTGAGCAGTGATGAATGCATTTGCATGTGTACGTGTACATGCCGTACACTCAAATAAGCAACGCAGAAGACTCTGGGCTCGGGACCCTTTGAGACAGCACGCAGGCGCCCAGTTGGTCGCTACACCACTGTTGATAATAAAGTTTCCTCGTAAAGTAGATTCAGTCTAATTAAATTCAATCATTTATTCGGGAAATATCATTTGCCTTTGAATATTGAAGAATGCTTAAATGTGCAAATTGGAGGCATATCTGAAGGCTTTGAAGCAGGGCCCCCTCTAAAAGATGAATGCAAGTTAAATGCACTTGGTTCTCGCATAGCATATTACTATGTTCGGAACAACTTTAATATAGTTAACAATGAATAAGTTAACTTAAGGCCAGAGGCTTTTGCCGGCTTTTCTATGAAACTTTTCTTATTATCTCACAGGAATCTAGAAAACAAAATAGGATAAGTACTTACTATCCAGTGGTTTTTTTTTTAACTTTTGTTCAGTGTTTGAATTTTTAGGCAAATTTGTAGTTTAAGCCCCCGTATACCCAATTTCTACCGATTTATAGCAAATTTCTCGTAACAATTTAAGTTTCAAAAAAATATTATTTTTGAAGATAATATGTATACATTTGCTATGCCGAAACGTTAATGCAATTTCCTCGATAGAACAAAATCGCAAAGTATGCTCCGAAAATTACAAAAAACACGTTTTGTCCTCTTATTTAATATGTTATAGGCATGAAAAAATCAATGTGTATCGTTAAATGCAACTAAAGCATTTTTCGAGAGATTTTTACTCTATTTCAAACAAGTCGTGTTTTATTAAATATTTTCACCATTTTCGCTTAATTATTATCGTTTTTTTTTTAAATATTAGCGAACTCCCTCTAACATTCGTAGTTACATATCTATCTTTTTTTATTTTTTTTTATTTATTTATTTATTATGTTAAAAGAAATTTACATTTCACTTTCTTAACTTAAATATATAACATTAAATAAATAGTATTCTAATATTGTTCTAATAACTTAAGATTAAAAAGTTTTTTTTTAAATACATTTATACTCTCCGTTTTAAGTTTATCTGGAAGGAGATTGTATATTTGTACACCCTCGTGGCCAATGCCTATTTTGCCACTTTCAGTCCTTACAGCATGTGTGTACAATTTGTTATGTTGCCTAGTATAATGTTCGTGTACTTGTGACGTTTGTTTAAATGTTGTGTTTGTGTGTATAAGTCCATTTTCGATTTTGTAGATTAGAAGGCATATGTTGTATTCGTACAATTTTCTGATTTTCAAAAGTTTCATTTCCTGATACAGTTTTTTTGTGGGAGTGTCCGGGTTATAATTGAAGAGTTTTTTAATAACTTTGTTCTGTATTGTTTGAACATCTTTGAACCATCTTTCGTGATCATGTAATTATTAGCATGCGGATGGTTTTGAACCCTCAACCTTTAGACGCAAATCAAAAGATCTCACTGATAATCCTTTATAGGACACCTTGAACAATGTGTTATCTTAAACTATCATCTCACAAGAAAAATTAATATATAAACATTTTTTTAAAAAAATTGCTAATTTAATGAGAATCTCTTAAAATTATTAATCTCCTCAATTCATTTAAAAATGGGATTGCAGGCCTTACCGAATAAACTGATATGTTTCCTGATAAACTTTTAATAAAATACTAATGTATTGTCACGATGTCGGAACACGTGTTCATAAAAATCGTTAAATTTTCGATTACGATTACGTCTTTATATATTATTAAGCAAACGCAAGTACATGAACAAGTGTTCCGATGTTATTATGAATTTACTAAACGTTTATCAGGAAGCGGCCTGCAGTCCCGTTTTTAACGGGAATATCAATAATTCGAAGAGATTTTCGATAAATCAATACGCATTTTTTCCGTGAATGTACACTATGTACAGGTCAAATAAGGTTTGATAAATTACAAAATTGATTCAATTATGGAACTTTGGTCATACGTTCATCTTGGCACTATAAATGAGAGTACGGCCTAAAAAACTCGCGGAAAACTCCTCTAGGGGGACCGGGAGAGGATTTTTTTTAAATACAAATTGCTAATAATAAATGCTTTATTATCCTTTTTTGTAACAAATAGAGATAAAGATATCCTCACTGGGATCTCCTGTGCGGAGAAATTCATTTACATGTTATAAAATTTAGTATTATGGATAATATGAAACAATTATAAATGTATTACATAATGTTTTTTTTCTGAAATAATCAGGTGTTTTTTAATGCAGGGGTTTCAGTTTCGGTGTCAGTCTGTGTATTTTCTATTTCTGATCTCCCTTTTTTAATAATAATGATTGGATTATTTATATAGCGCCGTTTTCGTGAGTAAATGATACAGCGTTTTATTTGAGATTTAAATGTTATAATGTTGTGAGCCTTGGATTTTCAGTACCAATTTTGCCCAAATGATGTATTTGTAGTTGCTTGTTGGATATGTTTTTGACCCTGAGATCTAGTGTTTCTAATATAAGTGTTAGTTGTTATTTATTATGTTTTGTATTTATGAATACAAAGGAGTATTGTTTTAGAATAGAGTTGATTAATTGAGATGATATTAATATATTCTGGTCTTTCAGAATAATTTTAATTTTAATTTTTGTGTTTTAATTAGTGATTTTAGAATATTGTCATTTGCACTGCCCCACCAATACATTCCATGTTTCAAACCTAGTGACTTGTTTATTTGATAAAATGTTTTACCTGTACTATCAGTACAGTTTTATGGTATATTTTTGTTTCAATATTGTAACTCGCATCATAATGTCTACCCTACCAATATGAAAACCAATCAAAAACCATATATTTAGAAATATGTATAAAAGAAGATAATTATTTAGGTTTGGTAAATAAAAAAGGTTCCTAAAGAGGTTTACCGAAAAGCCATTATAAATTGTCCAAAGGCCATGAAAATCTTAGTTTGGCGATAGAGTTCTATGGGCGAAGCTAATTAATAAATGCCAAGCGAATAAAATAAGCTAAAAGGTTTTGAAGAACGTCCCAAAACAAATGGAATAAAAGGCTTATCATTTTAATAGGAAAGCATAATACACAAATTCAACATGATTTATACCTTTATGATTTATTTTGCAAAAATGTTAAAGGGAAGCAATCATAAAATGGAACAGGTGTACCATTGCTGCAGCCATTTGTCTTATTTTCCCTTGCGATATCAAAGTTATCATTTCCATTTGCTGAAAGGTATTTTATTCACAGTGAGTATTATTCATTAGGTATTCCTAAAGAGATTTCGAGAACATAAGAAGCTTTCAAAAAAAATAACAACACAATTTAAAATAAAAGGCGATCAGCATCACACCATTGGAAATATGTACTTATAAATGGGTTTAAATAAAATCGTTGATGTTTGATCTGTCTTGGCTGATGATTCAAGTCTTGGTGTCTAATTAATATTTCAAATAACTTGCGTTCTATCTATATGGCTTGTGGAAGTGCGTTGTATAGCTTGGTTGTTTATTTATTTTCGGGAAATCGAGAGTTTACATTTGATTTCCTCCTGGTACCTGTACCTCTAATAAAACATTATAAAAATTTTTGAAAAATCATTAGAAAATTATATTTAAAAAAAAGAAATTTGATCGTGAAAAGTGAGAAAAAAAATGTGTATAGTTTATTCTTGTGAAGTTGAAGGTATCATATTAAGACAAGCTATCATATTATAATTAATTCAAGACAAGATATAACATGAATTACGTTCAATACAGAATTATTTAAAACAAAAACTCACTCATGATAAAAATGCAGAAATACTGTTTTTAGTTGTCATTTATTGGTAACCATAAAAAGACAGGATGAACCTAAAAAAAATTCAATTCATTTTAAATATTATTATACAATATTTATATTTATTTACAACAGAAAAGACACTCCCAAAATACTATTATATGTTTTTTTATATTTGTTTAGCTCGCAATTGAAAATGTCCTCTTTTGTTACTATGTTATTGAAATTATTGTTGTGTAATTTACTTGAGGTGGAATACCGATAAATTGGTCTTTATGAAATTTACCCGTTCTTATTATTTACATAAAAAGATACAATCTAACAGACAAACGCATTTTTTTAAGTTTTCATTCCAGATAAAAGAAAATCAGATTTTCACTTAACTAGAAATAACTAAAATAAATAGATTTTAAAATTGCATTGCACATAAATACATAACATAATAATATTATTCACTTTCAGTGCTTTGTCGATTGAGCATAAAAGTGAAAAATTCTTTTTAAATGTACCTAAATTTTTTCATTTTTAATGTTGTCTGGAAGGCAATTATATATGTTGCCCCCCTCGTAACCAATGGATTGCTTGCTATAGTGAGTATGTATGGTGTTTAAATGTATGTTATCGTGTTGCCATGTAAAGTGTGTGTGTACTTGGGACGTTTTAATGAATTCTGTATTTATATGTACGAGTTTATTATTTATTTTGTATATAAGGAGACATTTATTATATTCATATAGTTTTCTTAATGTTAGGAGTTTTGTTTCCATATATAACTTAACTCGGTGACCAAAATATTCACTAAATAAGACACCACCAAACTTCCTCCTCTCCGTCGCATTTACATCCCTACTCCCTTCAGCTACAGAACACACCCCAATTGGAAATGCCGTAGTACTACTGGCTCCCAACATCCATTACCGGAATTACAAGTGCGTGCATTCTTAAATCCTACCTGGTGTCAGTTAGGCATTGTAATAAGCAATTACCTCCTTAGAAATTGAATAAAAGATATCTTTAATTTTATTTTCAATAGAATGCATTTTTTTAATAACTTTTGAATATCCAATGTATCATTAAGAAATTAATCAGAAAGAAGATGATTCTAAAAAAAATAAATGAAACATAAACATAACGTGGTTAGACGCGTTGTTCCGGTAAAATAGAGATACTGGGTTTCGATTCCCAGTTGACACCGTTACCTTTTTTTCTGTGTCTTGTTCTGTTTTGTAAATTTATTAATATTATTTTCTTCTTATAAACTATAAAAAATTCACATTATGGCAGGACATTTTCATGCTTGTGTCGACGTTTTGTGACACTAACTGTGACGTATTTTACATTTTTTTTAAATATTTTGTCTAAAAAAATCACACGTTTGATTATCTCATTTTAAAGTTTACAAGACAGTTAAGTTAACTCGCAAGCAACAAAGGGGCATTTCGGTGTTTTATTCCAGTGCGAGTTTTAAGGCTGTTGCGGAAGCCAACAGGTCGTACAGTGTCCACCCCAGCCATCTCCACCCCCCCACACCCCACCCGGCTAGGGGAGGCTTCGATTAATTTCCCTTCCGTTCTTCAGTACCTCGTACGGAACCAAAGAGACAGGAAGTCCCGGATACTTGTTGAAATTTCCTAAAAACAACTTATTGTATAAGTAAATATTATATGTCTGAATCTTAAGTGTGCGAGTGTTAAAATATTTTTTTAATTGGCTAAACGAATTTGATTTCTGTGATTTTTTTGTGACTTTCATCCACTAACCAGAAGCTCTTCATAAATAAGGTAATTTTTAAAGTGTGCATGATATTGCGATATTATATTATAAATTAGCAACTATAATTTTTTTTAAATATTTTTTCAGTTATTTTTACACTTAGATTTATCTTAAAGTCTTGTACAGTTGGTATGATTTTAGGCAATCTCAGATTTTTACATATTTATTTGATAACCACGTCGATATTATATGAAAAATTTAACTTCTAAATACTTTCAGCCTTAATAAAAATCGTGGTGTAAATATTTCGTGGCGCGTAAGGTCAGAACAGTCAAAATCTTGACATTACCATGGCTTTACTACACCAACGTTGAACGGGCGTGTAAGAATCTAATCAGTAAGTAGGTTAATAATTACATGGTACGTGTTATAGTACGATATTATAATGAAACTCTATTTGTAACACTAATTTACTTACTTAGTTTTTATTTGTTGTTTTAATGTTCAGCGGAGGTAGAAAGAATTTTATTTTGATTTTCGAAGTAGATGTCTGTTTTTTTATGTCTTCATGTAATGCGTTAAATATCGACGGCCTCCTTGGTAGAGGGGAAAAACTCACGATTAGTAATCCGGAGGTAGCGGGTTCAAAATTGTTTTGTTTTACAATTAAAAAAATATAATTAAACAAATATTTGTTGCACGTTCCAGAGTTGAAGATACTGTCAGTATCGCCCTTGTGAAAGACCAAAATAGAGAACTGAAACTTTACTTGAAATGGCTTTTGCCGTGTTTGGTGACCAGATCTGAATAGCCAGATAATTCCCCATCTTCTTCCTCTCACCACCACATTCGGGATGCCATAGTCTCACTGGCATCAGACGCTCGGGAGCAGTTGGGACTCTTGTGCGGTATTCACATTTTAAAAAACACATAATTTGAAACGATAATGAAAATATTTTTTTTCTAATACCTTTGGTTTCGAAATGTTGAGAACTTTGAGAATAATATATCTTATATAAACATTTACAAAAGGTCTAATTAATTTCTAACACAATATTTTCACGAGAAAAAGTTTTCAATTCCTTCGCCTTTTGATTCTTTGTATAACGCAAAAAGGATAAAAACAAACGAAGCCTTTAAAGAAAAACTTTTCTTTTCAACCACTCTTTCTTGGATCCTATTCGTATTTCATCAGCTACCGGGCGTGGTTTTTTTGTTATTAGGATTATATGAATACCTTTGTACAACAAACAGTAGCAACGGCTTCGCACATTGTATAGTTACAGGCAAAGTTAATTAATTTGAATTTATTCATTACCACCGAACTAGGCGCCGCAGGCTAACGTTCTAGACATTTTATGCTTCAAAATAATGTACACACAACCTTTAAAACATGTTGATAGTTTCCGCATTACAAAACAACTGGTAAGAGTCATTTTCTGATGAAGTTAGAAGATTTTTTTTTAATTGTTTATTTCTACTTTACTACATAAATCGGTTCTACAAACGCAAGATTAAAAAAGAGAAAACCCGTGAAGCTACATCACAAAGAAAACATTTTTTTTTAGATGTGAGTCTTTTCAGTTAAAGGGTTAAAAAGATGTTAGCAGGGGCACGCACTTAAAAAAGACATTAATCTACGGATAATTACCCCCTTTTTACAGTATTTTAAAATTATAACATTAAAATCCCATTCGTTGTGCCATTATATTTAAAAATAAAACCATAACCTAGTAAATGCCACTTTTATTTTTTATACTTAATGCCGATCGGTTTTTGCTACAACCATAGCTTCTTCAGGGCAGCATACTACCTCCTCCACTGGAGCTCAGCCTAATTTTTTGCAACCCTTATCGTGAAAGCTTAAGATATTGGTAAAACATGTTACTTGTAGATATTACATTTTAGCACAGTATTATACTGCCCTGATGAAGCTGGTGTGTAGCAAAACCTAATTGGTATTACGAATCAAAAGTGATAATTAGGAAGTATTTTTTTATTTAAAAAAAAATCCAACTTCGGACTCGATTTACTCGAAAACGAAAGCTCAAACCAAAAGACCGTTTGTACTACGAGTTTCCGGATATGAAGAAATTGTTAAATTAATCTTTTTCCCAAGATTTTAAGGAATATTTTAATGCTTTTAGAATACGGTTTCAAAATTATAAAAATAAGAATGACTTTTAAAGTATTTGTTTCGCAAAATGTTAGTAATTTGACTCTACTGGTTCGGCGGAAAATTGTCAATTTTATAAAGGGATACGCTTTAATGTGAAAATATTATTGTTGTGTTATTGACATTTGAAATTAAATATCTATTAAGACTTTGCAAATGTTTATAATTCCTGATTGAGAGACCATTAGTATCTTCCTAAAAAGTATTAAGATACTGGAAACGTTGCTCGCCAAACGGAGGACTCCAACTTGGAGAAACTCATACTCATGGTAAAGTGTTTGGCAGGAGAAGCAGAAGAAGGTGACCAATGCGCTGGAGTGATCAACTATCATCATAAATAAACCATTCACTAGATCGATATCTTCGGGCTGTTTGTGTGAAACAAATTGGTCATAAAAAACCATAGATATGCCAATATATAGACAGTAAATTCCTCATTCGGTGCCTACTTATTATACTATACACCAATGAAAATCTCTGAAGTTTATTCCATAGACTTTCAGAGTTTTTCATTGGTGAATATAGATAGGCAATCATATGACGTCACAATATTTCGGTTCCAATTTTCGATCGGAGTTATACCCCTCTGACTATCACTGTCATCCGGTACGTCGGTGTCCTTGGCTCTGCGCTAAGAGAGGAGGAGCCTTGTTCACCATGGAAATTACGATCCTCAGCAACGAAGACTTACACAGAAGAGGAACCATAGATTAAAGTTCTAGATATTTTATTAACAAGAGTATGGTTGAAAATTAAATGTTTCAACCTTACGTATTGTATCAACCGTAAGGTTAGATTCAATCTTTGATGTTATATTTTCTAAAAGAAAAAGCAGTTTCTTTAAAGGAATTGCAAACGTATAAAAATTTCGTTTGAAAATTCATATGATTACCTAACAACTTGTTGGATTCAACTTTTCCAAATCGACTGATTGGGCAGAGTCGCTATAATAATATTATATTTATCAAACGATTCGCCCGAATTACACCCAGTTTAGCCCGAAGACATTTTAATTATTGTATTGCTCCTAAAACGTAGAGTTCACTACTTATGACCTTTGAAGAGACCTCAAAGGTCACTAGGTGCTTCAAAACATTAATTCCCGTAAAAAAATATGTCAAATCTTGGTTAAAACACAATGAAATAGAAATATTATTTTTATAAGTCAACCGTCATCTGTAGTAGTATTTACTTACATAAGTTGTTCAATACCATACAGTCATGCCTGTTTTGTTTTTGATTGCACCAAGAGCACAATATTTATTCATAAAACTTCTTATTTTTTAAACATTTGTAGGTACAACATTTTTATGTTAAATTTTCTTTTTTATTTCAATTATTATTATTGCTTTTTAATAAATTCAAATTATATCATTTAACTTCAAAGAAAATGAACACCTTAATTTTATATTTTATTCTAATAACCATAGAAATGCGATAATAATAATAAATATGATACCCACTCACAGGCATTTCCTTTGTGAGATTTTCTGCTACACGCTGCATTGTATTTTTATTTTTATAGTTGTTCCAATGAGATATATCAAAACTTTAAATCTATATTCATAAAAATGTAAAAGTTCTTTTGTTCAAAATCTTAAATCTCTGAAACTTCTTCACCGATTGCTTTGAAATTTTGACACAACGTTTCATTCAAACACGTGTGTATTTTTATATACCTTTATTATATAGATGCCACTCGTGACAGGTAAAAACAGCGCCATCTGTTCGACAAACATGCTTTTTTGAAAAAAAAAAACGCCATCTTTGACGTATAAGCAACACGCGAAATTGTTTTTCTATCTGCACAGACAGACTGAGCTGTAAAGCTAGTAAAACATATTATTATTAAAATTAAAACTGTGTGGTCCGAAGGCAAATCACACTGTCTTGTGATTTTTTTACGTCCAAATAATAAATTGTTCTATAACAATCTTCACTTCAGGGCCGGACCTATACAGGCGCAAATGGAGCAAACCGCTCCGGCGCCGACTTGCCAAGGCGCCAATGAGCCAAGGCGTTGATAGTACCTAACACCTAATACAGCACCCTTGAGGTTTTTACTAGCGCCAGGCGCCGTTTGGTTCAGGTCCGGCCCTGCTTGTCCTCCTATTGTATAAGCCGTAGTATAAAATTTGAGGGAATCGCATTACGCCACTTTATCCTCTCTTGCATTAGCTCTTAATCTTTGGCGTTAATGTGGCTTCTTCTTCAGTCTGCATGATGTGTTGATAATCCTATCAAAAATGTTAATTTTTTTTCCACATTTAATTTTATTTTTTTTATTTTTTTCAAAACATATAAACGCACCATGAAATGTGAAAGGACATATGGGAATCACTAGTAGCAAAAATATCTAAAATACTAGAAAATAAGAAAACTTTTATTGTTGTTAAAAACGGGACTGCAAGCCTTTAACGAATGATTTGACAACAAACTATCAGTTAAGAGGAAGCTACAAGCCAAACATTTGTATATTCTTGGTATACCTTATATTGTAGGTAATAGGCATTAAAATCGCTTGACAAATGGAGTCTAGAAACGTTTGAGTTCAAACACAAAACTGGTTTTTATTTATTTTGTAAATAATTTTATAAGAAAGCAAAAAAGTTAATCAACTGAAACTGTCACAGATAATCTTAGCTATAATACTGTATTTTTTAAAGTTGTTTGCTTTATGCGTTCATACATTTCTATTGAAAAAAAATATTTTTAGTAGTTTATATTTATAATTTATTATTGATCAATTTATTTTTTTATTTGTATTCTACTCAAGCGAAACGATAGGAAAACCTTCAATTTATCTAAATCATATTTTTGGTATTCATAATGTACACCAATTCGTTATAAAGATTAATCAAAATAGTGATTTAGCATTAAGCTTCGCCTTAAGCACGAGTATGTTATGAGTAAGTCGAAACACGTGTTCTTACAGATAAAAATATCTTTGCATCTCGTCCATTATATTTATTCGGATGAGGCCACCTGTGTAAACACGTGATCATATATATTCTGAATGACTAATAGTTATTAGGAAATGATCATGCAGTCACATTTTTATCTTGATAAAAAAAAGCCGTACTCATTTTTCTCCGTGCACATACTTTGGAAAAAACAGTCTTAAATAAAATATTTTTTTAGTGCGATTTCCGCACAAGAATTTCAACAGCCCGGATTCAGTGGAGATAAGGCATCCACAGTGTAAAGCTTTAAAGTGGAAATTATGTTGGGAGACGAAAGTTGGGGAAGGAAGTTTTGGAAGTACCTAATGTATTTTCAGGGCCAACGGAGTTAAAAACACAAATTAAACGATTAAACCCGCTTCACGGACAATGTCTGGTGAGGGAGTGAGGGTTCCCACAAATAATATAAAGATAATTTAAACAATATTTAACTTAATGAAGGAAAAAAATGTATTTCTGAAGTTAATAATTTTCTTTGGAAAGTTCGAAAAATATTGTATAAAATTCAACGAACGGAACAACGTATCATCATAAAATTAAATAAACACTTTCGAACTTAGAATTAGGTACGTTTTGAAAGTTTTCAGATGAAATGTTACGATTTCACTTTTTATGTGAATACCGCACAAGAGGCTGAAGGTAGGGGGAGGGGAAGGAGGGAAAAGGAAGGTGGGGAAGTACCCAACTTTTCAGACCTGGTCACATTAAACGGAAAAAGCTTTTTCAAGTAACGTTTCAATGTGAATGGTAGTCTTACACCAGGGCGATACTGAGAGTATCTTCAACTCTGGAACGTGCCGCAAATATTCTATAATATATTATTTTAAGCGAATAAATTGTGAAATGGCACAATTTATTCAAATAACATTAAACTCACGCACGCCGGGATTGGAACCTGCGACCTGCTGATTGCTAGTCGAGATGCTTACCCACAACCACGGAGTCCGACTAAAGTTTATAAAATACCATTTTTAAGATCACCATCATTGATGTATAAAAGTCTATGGTCACCATCTTAAGCTTGCTCCATTGATTACATTGACTCCATTTTATACAGAATCTAATTTTTAGATTTTTTGTATTTACTTTAGTTAATGAGATATAAATATTTTTTATTTTAATTTTAATATCACCCTTTTTCGGAGATGAAAAAATATTTGCCCCTCCCTTTGACATTTTGTTTACAGAACAATCAGAGATTTCAGAAATTCTAGGTGACCTTTGCAGAGAATGAAGTTGAAAAAATAATAATTACTTTGAGTGCAAGCTGGATGGGTACTTCTTACATACTCAATTTTGTCTGTTTATAACCTGGCATTTGAATGAGTGCCACAGTATCATCTGTTGAGTAATTTTAGAAAATCAATCTTAATTTCCACAAAGTTAATATTAAATTCAGAGACATCTAATAAAATGTAGCTTTTTTAAGTTTTATCCATAGAGGCGCATATCTTGTCAAAACGTGTTCTTCTAAATAAACTGTGCGCTTTGACCGTATTCGGTAGATTTAGTTAGAGCGTTGTGAGCGTTGGAGGTCAGTTGGAGGTAAAAATATGGAATGCATTTTTTCGCTTCACGTCTCATCTAAATATAATAAATCAATAATATTACCCAATTATTAGTTTTTCGTAATTTAATTAAAATATTTTATGTTTTTTCCTGTTCCTCTTTTCATAAAATTCCACAAATCTATACACTATACAAATATTGGAGTTTGTGAGGAGAAAGGAAATAGAGGAGTGTAATTGATATGTTATTTGGGTTAACATAGCTAAAACCATTTGGAGCCAAATTTCGATACTCAATTGTCATCGCTCACCAGAGTAACAAGACTGGAGAATTTCTTAAACTCTGGATGACCAGAACGCGAAATTATTATTTGTAAATTACAAAAATTCAGTAATGCGCTGACCGAGTCCTAAAAAGAGCTTACCTGGTCCAACTGTAAATTGTGTGCTTACTGTACAAAATATTGTACTCAGTAACTATATTGTATCCCGGTTAGGCAACGTGACTTTAGGTTAGGTTAGGTTACACAAGTGACATCTTTTCACGTTTATTTATGATTTTTATGTGCTCTTTTTTTCTTCAGAATTATCATGGTTGACAAGTTGCACGAGTACGAGGGGTGGACGGGGCGTGCGCACGCATGGCGCGACAGCACGCGTGAGCACTTCCGCGCCGTGAAGTCCAGCTGGTCCCCCCTGCGAGGATTGCGCGACAGGTTGTGGGGGAGGCCGCATCCCCCGGGAGTCTCTGTGGAAATAGATGGCCAGAGAAAGAATACTGATTTTGTGCATATTTACAGGTAAGTGAAAATATCCATAAATACAATTCCATAAAGACATTCAAATTGATAAACTAGCCCATCAAGGAAAGGGGAAAAAACCAAGTTGCGGGAAGCGGGGAGGAGGTGTGACCGTCTCCCTTTCTGTAATTTGTCAATAAATGAATCTAACAGTATACAGGCAGTTGGCATTTTGTGCTATTCGACAGACTACGTACGACGACTGATGTCGTAGTTTATTCAAAGCATTCTAGAACCCTTTTGGTGCGAAAAATATGGTCACGTGGTTTGCCTCCAGCTCATCGAAATGATACCTGTTCCTGAGTGAGGACTGAGGTATGCTGTTGTACGTCATAAATATGATTTCCAAGGCCGACCACAGTATCTACAGAGCAACGATAGTTTGTATATGACGGTGATTGTTGTTGATACTCGTTGCTACTGCTGATCTGTCTGTTGTTTTACCGCAAACACATTAAATGTATAGAGTGCTTAGACTATTTGACAGCATTGACGTCGTAATTTGACAATTGAAGGTCAAGGCTAGTACTCTAGTCGACTTTGCATGATATTTAAATATCTTTTCATTTTTCTCATCTTTGACTTAGCTGCGATATAAACAAAATGTATGTTTTTAGGCGAAAGACCAGAAAAGAGCTTGTCCGCATCTCCGCCGCAGTGATGGGCATAGAGTTCTCCTACGCGGGTGAGACGGCCTTCGTGTCCCCAACCCTGCTGAAGATCGGCGTGGCGCACCAGCACATGACCCTGGTGTGGGCCTTATCCCCGCTGGTCGGCTTCTTCCTCACCCCGATCCTGGGCTCGCTCAGCGACCGGTGCCGGTCAATCTTTGGAAGGAGAAGGCCTTTCATTGTATTGCTTTCTATCGGGGTGTTGTTAGGTAGGTCCAATGGCATTATAAGAAGCTAGCTGGAGTATACTAGTGGGGTATCGACTAAACCACCAAACTAAATACATATGAATGCTGGAACAAAGCCAGAAAAAAAAACCTCATGTGCGGACGAATGTAACTTATCCGAGGTTCATGCAAGCTGTGGACTTACTGGAGGCAACGAGAAGATTTAGCCTGTTGACGTTATGCAAATCTTTAACTCTATTGATAGCCCATTCCTCTTGGAACGCTATGGCTGATACGCGCCTGAAAACTTCAGTTTAGTCGTCACTTGTTCAAGATACCACACGGCAGAACAAATTTTAACACAGCATAGTATGATAAGAGGAATGGTACTATTGAATGAAAATTTTAAATCTAATAATAACCTAATAATATATAATAATAACCTAACCTAACCCTTCTTCTTTATTCTATGGGCTAACCAGTATTTTCTTCCACAAAAACCCAACATTCCTAATTGAGGTCCCCTAAGAAGAAACCACTACCTGTTATAGTCTAATTGGTTGAACGGGGTATATCTCGTTTCGTATGATAGATTCAAAATCAATGCTGATGTTCACATTATTTAAAATTAGATCGTGCCACAAAAGAGTCACATCTGTTGAAAGGAATGTTAATAAATATATAAAAATATCAATCAAAATAATGTTTCCGTAAATTTAAATTGTTTTCAGGCTTGCTTCTGGTTCCAAATGGAGAGGACATTGGATATTCGATGGGTGATTTCTATCCAGACGGAGATGAAAACGCCTCCCAAGTACTGTTGCCCGTTCTGCCCCATAGAACCTCGGCCAACAAATACGATACGATGGACGCTTCCAATCTAACAAGTGGTATTGACCCTGATCTTCCGAATTCAATCACCCCCCATCCTTGGGGAGTTTTCTTCACAATTCTTGGAACGGTGCTGTTGGACTTTGATGCAGATGCTTGCCAAAGTCCATCAAGGGCTTATTTGTTGGATGTCACAGTACCTGGTAAGTGGAAATCATAGATAACTTTCCAATAGTGTGTCTTTTCAAAACTTCGATTAACTCCTTTCCTACCCATTTCCATAAGGGCAAATAAACTTTGATACTCTTACATTTTGAAAGTATGTCTTAATATCTTGACACCCACATCACTTCACTAAGTATATTTTATCTGTGATTAGCTGCACCCAGGGATTTTCAATCAATTTTTGTATTTAAAAAATTATTCTTAGGTCTTATTTTCTATTACACCCTGATGTTTCTGGTTTTCCACAGTTTTAGTTTTCTCATGTTGTTTTTATTTCGACTAAAAGAGAAACATAATTGGTAATTACAAATAATACACACTGCTTATATTTTCCAGAGGACCACGCAAGAGGGCTAAGCACTTTTACAATAATGGCCGGATTGGGAGGATTTTTCGGATATGGTCTGGGTGGTATAAATTGGGATGCTACTGCAATTGGTAATAAAGCATTCTTGTTTTAATTTATTTATAACTAGCTGTACCCCACCACGCGTTGCTGTGGCTCAATCTGTCTGTGCAGATAGAGAAACAGTAGCACGTTTTGTTTTTACGTCCAACAGTATGTTTTTACCTGTCACATGTGACATCTATATTATTTATGTGTGTAACACACGCGTATTCGAATGCAATGTTGTGTCAAAATTTCAAAGCAATCGGTGAAGAACTTACGGATATTTAAGATTTAAAAAAAACAAATATTTATTTATTAAGATTCATCATATAGTCATTTTGGAGTACTTCAAAAAGGGTTACCGTTATTATTATGAGGTTTATTAAAATCGCTAGAATAAACATGACAAAGAAGCCACGATCAAAGAAATTCTGTTTTACTGTCTATAAGCAACTTTGATAGTGGTTGACGAACTTCGGAATAGCCACCCTGCAGTCTCGTACAAAGTCGAGTGCGGGTTCAATGATTAGATCTAAGATATTTTTGAGAAGCGAACATTGGGTGGAACAGGTAAAACTAATCCTGTTACACTAGTGTTAAAAAATATCATTAGTCTTATAAAAAAAATGCTGAATCATCTAAAATAAATTATTTCTTCACAGGTGTGCTATTCGGTGGACACGTGAGAGCTGTATTTTCTCTGATAACCGTAATCTTCATAGTTTGTGTGAGCTACACCATATCCAGCTTCAGTGAGATACCGTTGGATATCCTCGAAGATGATCTGCGCATCAAGGAGATAATTCACTTATCAAATGATCATACAGAAAAAGCACTGATTACTAATGGAGATGAAGAAAAATCATATGGGACAGCCAATAATGCCGAAGAAACAGCTCCCCCTGTTAGTGTAAGTATAAATTCATTAATATAAATGGATGAAACTAATTTTAATGAAAATTATTCATTTCACGCGATTAAGTTACTATAATTAGAAATATGGAGTCCAGGTGTAGAGTGCTCTTTCACGACTTTGAGATTTTGATCTTCGGCCCCTTATATGGTGGCAATAATAAAAATAAACAATCTCACCCGTTGCTGTCATGGAGCGGACAACTTACACAGTGGTAAAAGGAAATATTCCGTCATGCATTTTCTAGCATCTTTCAAAGGTTTCCATGAGTCCAAAAGGTTGTCAGCTCATTTGTCATTTTTGCACTAGATATTGCGATATTGCACAGGGACATTGATAACTTTACAATATCGGATCGATAGGCGTAACTACCGTAACTAACTGCGTAATGATTTTATTCGATTTCCCGAGTACGGTCGCGTTGTTGATAGCCAGACCGATATTTATGAAGCAAAAATTAACAAATTTTTATATGCTGGCATTACTGGAGGTATTGTTTATGAATTGACATTCCGAAACGTCTAACATACAGCTACATAAATGTATTAATAATTTGACAATGTTGATTTGAAATACCAACCTAAATATTAGGTATATGCATTGGCAGTCCGTATTTAATTTTTGACACTAAAAAGGGAGTTAATTAGTTAATGAGATCTTCATTCATAACTTGTTATGTAAACTAATTTCGGTTTTCCAAGCCCGAACCAATGTGTTAATTTGTGCAAATTGGACTAAGCGGATTCAACTCACCGCGTATGCGTCTCCTTTCAATTCTAGGAGCTTCGTTAGTTCAACTGCGTTCGTTAATAAGCCAGTAATTTTGCATAACGAATGACATTATTAAAACATTTTTGTATCTTGACAGTAAACTGAAGCTTATCTAATACCATGGAAGCCGCGCTAAAATTTGTCAATCGGCCGTTGAAACATTTCTTATCAATCGTTGACCGTAAATATTGCTCGTAAATATCGCTAACTGACGATAGATAACGAATTTATTTAATATATAAGTCCGTGGTAGACCTCCAGCTCTACAGGGGGTTAATTATGGTAATTTGGTGACAAAACCACACTTTTTGGAATTGTATAGAGTTTGTCACATGGCCATAGGTTTGTGCGCCCAATTATACACCTAATGATGTTCTCATACAATATTGTACCTACATGTTTTCCTTTCTAGACCCGAACGTTCATTAAGTCACAAAATATTGTATACTTGTGATGAAGTACCTACGTATCGTATTTATCAAGGCACATAATTAATTTCAGACAAACCCATTCAGGAATCCTGAATTCCTCAAAGAAGATGAAGAAATAACCAAAGAATCTAATGATACCGACGAACCAATGCATCCAATACCCGAGGAAGATAACTTAAGCCTTAATATAAAGCCAGAAAAAGAATTTGAGCAAATTTCCTTGAAGCACTACTTGATGTCAATTCTGATAATGCCCTTCTCTCTGAGGATTGTTTGTGTGACGAATCTGTTTTCCTGGATGGCGCATGTCTGCTATTCTCTGTACTTTACGGACTTTGTCGGAGAAGCTGTTTTTCTTGGTAATCCTGCGGTGAGTGAAGTTATTTATACCTACTCTTCCTTACTTAATCTTTGAATCAATTGATTACAAAAAGTAAAGCTATCCGATGATATTTAAAAAAATTAAATCGCTTTTTTTTCTATCACACGTTGCCACTGATCAGACTGCCACAAGTTGCAACGGATCAGGTGACACCCATTCCCTTTCGCCTTTAAGCTGCTGCCACACGCAAAGCTCACATCAAAAGTTAATGTACAGCGCATCATCTTTTCTACCGACACACGACGCTATCAAATATTTCTTCCTATGGTAGGAGAGGGGGTTAGTTGAATTCGAGAGCGGCCGAGGAACATAATTTCATCTGTCAAAGTGACAACTTTACTTACGGACAGCTTGAGCACGTTTTCGAAATGGATGATACTTGTCGCCTATTGCTGGATCTGTTGGACAGCTCATCCTCAGATGATGATGCCGCCAACTATATAATTATATTTAAATCTAAAAAGTTTATAAATGCTATTTATAGCTAGCTATTTATAAACTTTTTAGATTTTAAACAATCTGCGCGTTAATAGCGCATTTTCACATAACCTGACATAACCTCTCCGTCGAATCAGGAAATTCGCAGTTCGCACGCCGATCGACGAAAGCGACATATAATAAATTATTGTAAAATAAGCACACGTCGATTTCCAAAAATGTCTAATGCAAAGGCGGCAAGGGCCAACACCAGGGCAGGGAACGAGAAGAGAGCACGAGAGCTGACGAGAGCAAACCAGATTACCCAGGAAAACAATTGAAAACAATCAACAAACGAACAAACTAGAAGCTTCTCTATGTAGGTATCAGGCCGTCCAACTTTATCAAAAAACCGAATGATATTACCATATAAACATACTGAGATTAAAAATATGATTAATTTTGAAAGGGCGAAAATTTGTTTACTTCAAATTCAAATATTGATTATATTTATATTTTAAATATATGTTAAGTATGTTTGCCAAATAAAGTTTTTTTTTATGTTTCTAAATTTACTAGCACACATGACGATATGAGCTAACATAATAAATAAGAAATGCATTATTAGGCTGCTTATGTCATGGCTGTCAAAGGGAACACGGAACTTAGTTGGTAGCTCCGTAATTAAAATGACCCCCTCTCCTTTTTACGGCGGAGAGGGGGACGCATAACTTTTCAAATATCGCGTCGGGAGCGGTTACGTAAAATAAATTCGGTTAGCGAAGTTCAGAACCACACTTATAGCGCGTTATCTTTGTACGTGTGTCGGGTCTGTATGGGATTGTATGGCGAGCGCTATTGTGCTTTATATTATCTGTTGATGTGAGCTTTGCGTGTGGCAGCAGCTTTACGGTGCTGCTGGAACGAGACGGAGTGGATATCACGTGATTTGCCAGATTGAACCCAGTGGCGACGTGTGATGGAATTTTCGTTGAAGAAATGTGATCGTGCAGCCAAATGACGTCCACATTTTTACTCCAAATGTGATCAGGAATCGCTGATTAAAATATTTTGGATATATGCTGATACAGCTTTTACACATGTTTAACTTAATTTATTAACTGTACTTTAGTGTAGTTTTAAATACGCCTTGTATAACGCACAGCCAAATTGTAAATATTTGTGACTTACCTGAACATATTTTAATAATAGATGAGACAAAATAATGTTGGTAAGTAATGTAGGTATGTGCATTAGTAAATCCTTTTGTCTTATGCATAGTAATAGGTATTGGCTTCCTCTGGAGCAATGCTTCGTGCAGCCTTGGTGTCCATCACCGGGGCAAGAATGCAGGGCCGGTCCCGTGCGGGCGCAATTGGAGCAGTCCGCTCCGGGCGCCGATTTGTCAAGACGCCAAAGAGCCAAGGAGCTTATAAAACCTAACACCTAACATAATTAATTCCCTTGAGGTTTTTATTAGCACCTCAGGGCTGGCCCTGCAAGAACGTTGCCTCAAGGAGGGAAACCACACGGTTAAAGAAATAACCTATTAGTTTTATTATTATTTTGCAATTTGCAGGCATCGGAAGGAACCCTCTCGAGGGACTTGTACGAAGAAGGAGTCCGATTCGGTTGCTGGGGAATGTCAATGTACTCCCTTTCATGTGCATGCTACTCTCTTATCATCGAGAAACTCATCAAACGATACGGGTAAGTAGACAATAGTAGGTACAATTAATACTTATTGCTAGTGTACCTAATTTTCAATAAAATCTGAATATCTTACGAATCAGAATTAAGATCATAAGCAATTATTTTTTCAACATGAATGTTCACCTTCTAACTTAAATTTGCAAATAACGGTTTTATTGTTAAAATAATTTAATAACGAGGTACGGATGACGTCATACGTACCTCCTCTTTTGTCGATTAACAGTGTGGTCCATCCAAAGATATTAGAAGAACGAGATATGCTATGTTGGCCGCTGGACCGAGGGCGGAGTACTAACTAATTAGGGTACTTTGAACGGTATCGAGACGTGTACGTACAGAAATCTGTTCTATGTATTAGTGCGGATACCTTAGCGATGCCTTAGCGTAAGCGAAGGTGTGCAGTAGTATTGGTGAAAAAAACCGGCGACACTCGGCAAAGCAATTCCACACAGCATGAACTGCTCATAGCACATCTCGTTCTTCTAATATCTTTGGGTCCATCCTACTAGGGTTGGTATGAAAACCAAAAATCCAATTTAAATATTTAGGAAGATTTGCAAAAATCATGAAACCTTTTGAATAATTTTTAAACAGCGCAAATTAGCACAAAATTGTCCGCATTCTTAAAGCACACGGCCAACCAACCCGTGAGTTAGCGGTATAAGTGCTATCAGAACCCGCCGACCAATTTTATTAAATTACGATTTACTGATTCTGTAATTATATTTAATAAAACTTGTATATTCAGAATAAGTGTTTGTTGACATATTTGAAAATGTTTAAGCCACAATATTTTCCACTCAAGTTCCGTATTCCTTTTTCCGGTTCCAATAGAAGCTAATTTCTTCTTCTATAAGTCTGTGTGATTTTGCATCTGGTATGGTCATACAATTTAGGTAAATATGGCATTTGAATTAACAGTATGTGTTGACCACTGACAGTGGACTTGCGAGTTTTGATCGGATTTGTAATGAGACTCAGAATGAAACATAAAAATAATTATTTGTTTCGTGGAAATTTTATGACGGCAGCCATTATTTTTCCTCTGTTCGATACAACATATCGATACATGGTAAGCATTTATTAAATGATCCAACCTTTGAGATCACGTGCAAGATTATTACAGTGTCCATCACATTGAATAAAAACTACCCTTCAAAGATACAACCCTCGCCTTCTTCACTGTCATTGCTTTTTATAATTCCACCACTTGTTAAACCACAATAATATATGGCTTCAGTTTACGTGAGGTGATTTAAAAGTAAACATAACCTTAGTACAATATTCATGATCCACATGCTTTGTGCATATTTCTCTATTATATTCTACACACAATATACAATAACAAGGCAGGTGTTAACTTTACTGACTAGGTTAGTGAGACGATAAGGGTATTTAGGATTTAAATTTGTATCTACTCTACATGAAGATGTTTTAGAATCAGCCAATAAAAACGTATCAAAAGAACTGGCAGAAGATGAGCGAATTTAGATTAAATGCAATAGAAATGAGTCGCAGTATGAAAGCTGTATGGAGATAGTACGGAGCCGTATCACCACTGAAGAGATAATGCATGTTATGGATGAGATTTGAAAAGTTTGCCTTCCATGCCCGAAAACTTGTTCAAGATACCACACGGCAGAACAGATGTTCTAGCACAACTTGTCATGCTGTGACGAGAGGAATGGTGCTATTATATTTCATTGCTCCATAAATGAATAAATAGTTTTCTCCGTATAAAAACTCAATTTATTCAAGAAATTCATTCAAAATAACCTTTAAACTTTTATTGGATACCTATCTTCCCAGATGTAAAAATGTAAATTGATAATCTATCAATTAATTAATGGCAATTAAAATACTAAAAGGGCCATGCGATCTAAGCCTGCGGTTTTCAATTTTGTGAATAACCGAAACATGCTCTATCCTTTTTGACGAAAGGAATAATATTTACTCCATGGATTATCTACATGCTATTTGCTTACATTAGTTTGAAATATGTCTTTCATAATTAGAGCAACCGGTGCGAAGTGCGAAATTGTGCGGACTTTCGAAAAAGCGGGTTGCGATTTTTGGGCTCTGTTCTCTGCTGTCTCTGGAAGTTCACTTTCGTAAATTTAATTATTGATAAGCTGGCTTTACACTCGCGCGCGAAGTCGCGCCGTGAATTCACGCCGTGAATATACGCCGCGATTCGCGCGTGAACTGTGTCCATCCACACTCGCAAAGCTTCAGTCTTGTTCGCGGCTTTAAAACGCAAACCCTTTGTCGCGGGCCAAAAAACCGACAAAAATCGGGGAATGGCGCGAAGCGCGAACGCGAAGATTGCGAAGGCGTGAACAAGATCCACACTCGCGTTTCGCGGCCTTCGCGGCCGTTCGCGCCGCGAGTGTAGAGCGCGCTTTATGATCCCCGGATTGCTGAGTAGGAATGTAAATTATATTGTTGTGGTGATATTTACTAAATTTATATGGTTTATATTATGTTGATGGTGCGAATAAAAATTTAATTGTATCGCAAATAATGTTGTGTTATTTCCAGGGCCAAAAAAGTTTACGTGGGGGGTCTGCTGACCAACAGCCTAGGCATGATGCTGATGGCTCTCACGAAGCACAGGGTGGGGGTCATCATCTTCAGCTGGACCGCGGGGGTGATGTACTCCACCCTGTTCACCATGCCCTATCTGCTGGTGGCGCATTATCATTCCGGAGGAATCGTAAGAATTTATAAGTTTTTCTTGAATGACCAATTCCCCATTCCCCCCTATTTCCGACGCCATAGAGCGCAACCAGTTTTATACCGCTCTATGGATGGTACCTCACCCGAGGTGTCCGTTTAGTTGTGTATCTGATGTCTCGCTTGGTAGCCTGAAACTGCACGTCAGCATGCCATCATGATGTCCATATGGTGTCCTCTTTGGAGGGATCCTCCAAAGACCGTTATTTATTTATTGTTATTAAGTTTAATTTGTAGAACTCCATTTTATTTTTTATATATTCAATAATATATTTATTGGGTTTATAAAAACAGTTTATTTTTAAACAAGTTCTGCTGTGTAATTATTATTACGCGTGACAGCTGTTTCGCCCTCTGAAGGCATTATCAAACTGTCAGTTTGCACAGCAGAACTTGTTTAAAAATAAACTGTTTTTATAAACCCAATAACAATATTATTGAATACATAAAAAAAAAATAAAAAAAAATTAAAATAAAAAAAACCGTTATTTATTTTTTTATTTGTTCATTCACTTTACATTTTACAACATGATATACTAAAATAGGTACTAAATATTAGGTTACACATAGTCCATGTACTATTACGTATGTCCTTAAAATGTGTTGGTAATTTCATTCTGGGAAGAAAATTATTGTTCTTAATCCTTACTAATGATGTAGTTTTGAGTAATAATAGCAAAAAAATACTAAATAGGAAAAAAATTGTGGAGCGATGAAGAGAAAAAAATTAAATCAATGAGCACACAATGCTCACGAATTGTAATCGGTTATTAATAAAAGTTATGCACATTTTTTTGTGTCGCCACTGGTGGTGAATTACGGATATTTTAGAAATCGTGTGCGTAATATGGACGTACCTACCTAACTGTAGGTTAAGTTTCGTTGATAAAGGCAGAAGTTTTCAAAACATAGGCTGTGGGGTTTTGAAACTCTTGCCGGGCAGGCGTCTTGTCTTCTTGACAATCAAATAAGCTCGATAGTTCACGATGGACGATGGACATAACATTGTGAATTGAAAAATGTATTGTTGTAATAGAAAATCCATACAGATTCATGATGACAGTGCTCGCCGTTTGAGGATTCATGCAACTAATTTGAGGCAACAGTAAAGTTGAGGATGGACACAGACAATGGAGATTTCTTATCCCCTCCTGTGCTTTTGCCTATCATGCTGGTGTGTTAAAAAAAAATTGTTAATAATTATTTTTGACGTGAAAACGTTATTCGAACGTGGGGAGCATTGTTGTATGGTGGATTGGTGGGTATTCAAACTTCAACAACTCGACATAGCTAAAAATAGACATAGCGCTGCCCACTAACTCTCGTTTTAAAGAGTAAGGATGAAAGTTTGTGCCAGCTGCTCTGACATTTGTGGCGGCCGGACGACGTGAACTGCGCACGCGCAAAGTGAACCCGCGATATTCAACTTTTCGTAAACTTGATCATATCTCAGAAACTAATTATCCGTTCCAAAAAATTCAGCCCATAAAACACAATTACCTACATTAAACAGTAGGTAGGTAGATTTAGAATCGAATGCTGAACAGGGCAAAAACCTTCCAGTGACATTATAAAAGAGCAACCTTCCCAGTTTATTTGTGATGATAAAAATTATACATAGCTTTTTTACATTAACTCCACACTATGGAAAATACCCCAAGGAAAATAATTTTTTTCATCTTAAAAATATATTTTTTTATTGATAGTTATGTTTCATTTTAGTTTGAAGTCAGCCCAGATGGTGAGGGCAGACACGGCAGCCAGCTCCGAGGACTCGGAACAGATGTGGCCATCGTGAGCAGCATGGTGTTCCTGGCGCAATTCATCCTCTCCATGTGCATGGGATCCATCGTCAGCTATTCCGGCACCACCACCGCTGTGGTCTCCGTGGCCAGCTGTCTGGCCTTCTTCAGTGCTGTTTCAGCCACTCAGATTATGTATCTAGATCTTTAGGGCAGTTATTTTCAAAAATGTTTAATGGACTAATATCAATTGCTAACATGTTTATAGTTAAATTGATAAATGGAAGGTATCTTCTGAACAAGCCTTCCATTGATATACTAGATGTTACCTAGTAAGTGACTAGCTCAGGGTGTGGAGGCTCCATTAAGGCCAGAGTTAAGTTAGCCTCTCAGACACTAGGTTTACTGTATAGAACACACATATATTATAATAGCACACAACTGCTGACCCCCTGAAAACTGCAAATGTGCCCTTTTATTGAGTTTGACAGCTCAGATATTATCCGTTGCCCCTATAAATTCTTATCTTTGTGCAAAAATAGTCCAGCAGTCTGATAGATTCCTCAATTTTTATGAACGGAGTGCAATCTTTGGAACACAGAACAGATGACGGGTGAAAATGCTGTATTGTTCAAAGGGTTACGCTCTGTAGAATTAATGTCATTGATACCGAAACCGGTGCAGTGCCAGGAGAGAGGTCAAGCTTATGCCAACATTAAAATGAATCAACATACTTTTACAGTGATACATTTCCCCTGATTACACATACAAACAGGAGAGCTCTTGTGAAGTGTCACACGAAGGATGGCATAATATTAGTTGTAAATAATAATGCACAAATCTAATTTGTTATGAAGAAATAAATATCTTTGTTAGACATATTGAAAAAATACATTATATTTACTCTCTAAGTAAGACTCATGGGAAATTAAATAGTTTAAACCAATCAGTGGCTGAGTTGGCAATGCGTCGGGTTCCCACTCAGGCGTGACGAATTCTATTCTTTGGCTGGCTAATCCATCACCACACAACCAAATTTTCCATTTGATGTGATATGTTATGTAGGGAGATATTAATTTTTTTTAAGATTATTCCTAAACCGGGAATATTCATCTTTCTTTTTAATATGTTAAATGAAATAAAATATAACAAAAGAAATTTATTGAGTACCTATATGAATGAAATGAAGATTCACTAAATGTGATAAAGATTCACTAATGTTTTCTTTTAGATGATAAGTGCATAAATCTATACACATATTTTTTTCGTTTTTAATTGAAAAATAGCATAGGCAAGCAATTGATATTTACGTTTTTACTCCAAATATGCTAATCCTTCGGGTACGTGCTGATACACCCGTATACTTATATATCTACAGGTATAGAATAAAGATGACAACTAGTGTGCCTTCCATACAAATTTGAATGGAAACTATTCAACCCAATAGCTCAGCGCTCTATCTCATATTGACATTGTACATCTCCATCGCATTTGAATTTCATAAACATTGTTTAGTATTGAAAATTTAAGTCTTGATTGAACAAATATTTGGGTCACGAAATACGCCAACAATGGTGTTATTTTTTATTCTATGTATGTTTACACATTAAAAAAGAGCTTCCTACGACTTTCTTCAAATGCCAAACTGTCAAATTTGGGAGTCATGGAAAACATCGCATCTGAATGTAGGTACTATAATTTCTTAATATATCGGCATAGCTCGGTATTGCAGTATCAATTTTAATTAATGATTAATGTTTTTAATCCATCAGTACTAGGATGATAGTACAATCGCAGTCTGCCATATAACATGGTAAATATATAAATAACATGGTACATAAACAACTGTTACTTTAAAGAGAAAAATAAGAACGGTAACAAAAAAAACATAATAAGTAGGTACCCAATATCTAACTAATAAATAGTATAAAACAAAGTCGATATCCGCGTCTGTCTGTTTGTGTGCTTAGTTCTTCTAAACAATGCAACTGATTTGGATAGGGTTTTCACTATCATTTAGAGAATTTCTCCCGCAATGTTTATAAGTATAATACATGCATATTATATTTATAGAAAGTAGAGAAAAACCGATATTTATTAATCAAGTCGTAAAAAAAATATTTCAGGTTTGAGATACTTAAATAACGTATTCCTTTACTTAAATAAGTTCCTTCGCTACCTAGGATTCTTGCAGCAGAGTCTCCATCTTCTGTCTTCGTCGAACGTCACAGCGGTGCTGCCAAGGTCTGTTATCTATGTGAGGATATTGTGTCAGCGCTCTTTATTGGCAGCAGACACATGTCAGCGCTATATTAGCAGCGGACACATGCCTGAACGGATGACGAACCTCGTGCTGGCACTGTTGGTGGACGCGGTGGTCTCTCTCGCTGCAGCAGCTGGTACAGTTCCTTCGCTACCTGGGATTCTTGCAGCAGAGTCTCCATCTTCTGTCTTCGTCGAACGTCACAGCGGTGCTGCCAAGGTTTGTTATCTATGTGAGGATGTTGTGTCAGCGCTCTTTATTGGCAGCAGACACATGTCAGCGCTATATTGGCAGCAGACACATACCTGAACGGATGACGAACCTCGTGCTGGCACAGTTGGTCTAAATAACAAATGTAGATCCTATGAAATAAATTGTACAGCGCCCTTGAGGTGATTTTTCACAAAAACGGCGCTCTAAAAATTATCCAATTATTATTATTATTATTATATGTGCATATTTATGAAGAAAATGTTGAATTTGTACTGGACGCATTGTCAAACTGAATAAAGATAGATAAGAAAAACTAGCTAAGGAAAGCAACTAGTACAGCAGTCGACAAACTGCTAAATGCTAAAAAAGATTGATTGGACTTTACTTATATGAATGAATGAATAGATAATGTTGCGCAGTTCGAATTCCCAGCCGTTGGCTGTTGGCCGATGGAAAGCATAAATAAACCACTCACTTGGAAAGGAACCGACTGTTCCCGGGTGTCCAGTAGGTCTCTTCCACATCCCTTCTTTACCGGCCGATACACGCGGCAGCTGGAGAGGTTTCCTGTTGGCCAACAGAGGGCATCTCTGGCGGCATAAGAGCGAACCAAACGACTTTAGCGCCAATATTTAAATAAGCAGCTACAATATATTATAAATTAATTGAAGTATAATCTTTTGAAATATCGTTACTAGCTTGTAATCTTCCAAATATTAATATAAAATTAAATTAGAAAATATTTTATGCAGTTACCTAGTTTTATACATATTTAAATTTTTAAAAAAACTATAACGTAGGGAAAGTTTTTCAACAACCTAGATTTTAAGGGTAAACGTAACTTGCGTCATAATCTACTCTTTCATAGATGGTGATAAATTAATTATGTTATGAAAATACTCTTTTTGCAAGTTACGCTCAAAATATTCTGACAAATTATTTGTTTGCATATGTAATACAAATAAAAAGTTCGGTTCATATAAAAACTCAATTCTTTCAAGGCATACAAACACATATTATGGATTGAATAACCAATAAATATTTGTGCCTTGTACATTATGTATATGCCTTTCTTGAAAGAATTGAGTTTTTACAAGGAGAAAACTATTTATAAATATTTGCAAACAAATATTTTGATAATTGACAAAATAATTAAATTGTCACCATCACCATAGGATGGGTTGTTTCGGAGAATTTGAACAATTCATCAAATATCGACATTCGTTTTCGGGTTCTGTGAAAATCCTATTCAAGTTCTGTTATTATATCATTATAGGTTAGTTGCTTGACAGAACTGAAATAAAAACAGAATTTGAAATTTGTCATTTATCCCTTTGCAACCAACAAAATTTTTTTTGAATTGTTTCAATTGAAAAATTACCACACCTTTAAGGCTCTTAGATATGATCCCATGCGGCTGGGCGACTTACTGGTTAAAACAAGGGGCGGTTTGCGGTCCTTTTCACTGGGGTTCAGAATTTCAAGAGAAGTTATTATATTTCTATACCTATTTCTTCAAATTTTACGGATTTACCTTTTTTTCAATTGCCCTTTTTCAAAACAACTCACATTCTTTTTTTTAAATATAAACAACACTCTATTTCGCCATTGTACAATATTAGGTTTAACTAACAAGAATAACATAAAAAAGAAAAGTCCTAAAAAAATAAATAAGTCCTCCACAACACAGGTGAACTCCTAGCGTGGAGGACAATATACTATACCTTTGTAATACAAATATATTTAGGAATAAAAAAAAAAAAAATAAAAAAAACTGCGTCAAAATCATTAAATGCAACTGCTCTATTGTAGAAAGATAAAACCAAACTAGAGAAAACGCAACACGAAAGACGAAAAGTAAACAGTTAGAAAAACGCAAGAACAAGAAAATAAAAAGTAAGTACTAAAGAAAAATAGCATTTAACTTCCATCTATGTAGTGCAAAGTTCAGCTGCCGGCGCATGATGTCAAAAATTGTCTATCACGGCGCACAACAATTATCTTGTTTTGGCGTACGTTGTAAGATTTCACCCAAAGGAGGATTATGTTGTTTTGGTTTTTTTTGTATTAATTATTTTGTGCTGATTCTATGACACACAGCATGAGAATATAGGGGTTGCTGTATGACGGTGTTTTTTGGTCATTTCGATTTTATAGGCAGAATTTTAATGGCGTGCTATTTATAATATATTTATATTATAATGCAAGTTTTTTTATTTATTTTTTTATTTAACAATTTTTTATATAAATAATGTGTCCTTACTGGGGTACCCCGTTCTAAGGTCACATTGTACATGGTTATGTGTTTGAAATAGTATAAGTACATATGTTAAAATACTATATAGAAAATTAAAAAACAATATTTAGAGAAAAATAAAACATAATACAAGCTTTAGTCTTTGTTGGGTTGCAAAATTATATCTATATTTATCCTTCCCTTATCCATAATCCATTTCTTAATGTTTCTTTTGAAGTCAGTTATTTTTTTAATGTTTTTTATTTCAAAAGGGAGGATATTAAATAATTTTTTAGAATAATACTGCATATTTCTTGTCCCATAATATCATCTCTTTAAGGATTAAAATACATGTGCGTAAAGGTACTCTACATAAGCAGCTCCCGCACATTCCATCGACACCGGTTCCGTTCCAGGATTCCATTTGTCCGGATTTAAGAAAAAAAACTCAAGCTCGTATGAAGCCAGTTGTACAGGGATAGTCAGACAGTCAAACATTTAAAATTATAGTATTAATAAATAAAATAAAATAATTTAGAAAAAGTGAAAAGAAGTATTAATTGTATAAAATATATTATTATGTATTTTATTTAAAATAAAAAAAAATATATTTATATTTTGTACAGTCATTATTATTTAACAAGATTTTTTCTCTAAATCACAATTTTCAGATTTTTATATAGGTCCTTATTAGTGTCAAAATAATGCTGAAGGTAGTCGCAATCTATTTGCACGGATAAATCTTTGCTTGTAGCATATGTGAATGCTTCCTGGAAATAAAGAAAATTAAAATATTACAATTTGAGGTTTTACTCATTAATTTATTCCAAAAATTATTCATCCTACGAATTCTAGACTTATAGAAAAGTCAATAATTTTTTATTTTTTATATTAACTCCACACAGGAGGCCCTGAAGAAAATAATTTCCCTCAGGGCCTATGTCATCTTTGGGGATGCTGTGTGGAGGGTTTTTTGTGGAGAGGAAGGAGTGAACATGGGTCTTGAAGAGTCCCATGTTGTAGGAGGGAGGAAACACAGAGGCTGGCAGTTCGTTCCACAGCCGAGCTGTTGAACTTAAGAACGAATCGTAGAAGCGACCCGTTCTCATGTGACAAATGTCAACTGTGTACAAATGTTGGGCGCGCGTTTGGCGTGTATCCCGACTACGCACCGGTGACGAAGGGATCAATGACGCTAGATCCTCAGAGCATCTTCCATTGTAATACCGATAGAACAAGGACAGCATACCTACCTGACGCCTGTGCTCTAAAGATTGCAGTCCGTTTGTTAAGATTGGGGAATCTATCAAACGGACCGCCCGTTTCTGCACAGAGTCAAGGGTTTTTTTCAGGTATTTTGGGGCTCCGGACCAGAGATGGCTGCCAAATTCGACAGTAGGGCGCACTTGCGATTTGTACAGGGTTAGCAGTTGTGTATTATTAATGTATCTGCGGGCCCTGTACAGTACGCCCAGCTTCTGAGAGGCCAACTTTACTCTAGCTTCGATGGAGCCCCCGTACCTGAGCTGGTCACTTATAGTTACACCAAGCATATCAATGGAAGGCCTGTTCGGAAGATTGCTTCCGTTGAAGGAGACTAGATTATCATTTGGATCCCTTTTAGACGTAATCAGACAGGATTGGGTCTTTGAAACATTAAATTCGACGAGATTATTTTTACCCCAGGAGGAAATACTCTCGAGATAACCGACCATTCTCTGCTTCAAAGCCCTTCGAGCCGTTGGAGTTTGTGTGCCCTTTGGGGGCCTGTCAAACAAAAAGCTATCATGAACTGTACTGTCATCCGCGTAACAATGAATCGGTGCACATGTCAAAAGGTCATTGATGTGCAACAAAAACAAAGTCGGAGACAGAACCGATCCCTGTGGGACGCCAGCATTTATAGAGTGCGAGGAAGAGGTGAAACCGTCAGCAACCACCTGAATCGACCTATCCCTTAAAAAGTCAGCAATCCACGTACACAGGGATGCGGGAAGTCCGTAAGAAGGCAATTTGTTAACAAGTCCTCGGTGCCAGACCCGGTCAAAGGCCTTGGATATGTCTAGTGCGACCGTTTGGGTCTCACCGTGACGTTTCAGTCACCGCCCCCAAACATGCGTCACATACGCGAGAAGATCACCGCACGAGCGGTTCCGCCGGAATCCGTATTGACGGTCTTTGATAATTTTGTTCTTCTCGAGGTATTTGAGCAGTTTGTCGTTAAGAATAGGTCTAACAGATTGGAGCGGTGAGTCTGGACATCAGGAACCCTTGTAGGCTCCTGAACCAGTTGCTCTAATCCGTAGCAAATGGCAAAGGATTCCGCCTGTCGGCCAGCCGAGTCCGTTGGGCCTGAGAACTTCAACCATGGTTCGTTATGAACATTGAAGTCCCCCAGAACAATAAACTCGGCCGAAGGGTAGCGGGGCAAGAGATCATCAATAGTATCGCTCAAATGTTTGAAGAGTTCGGAAGTGTCTGATTCGCTATGGTTCGGTGAGCGGTATAGACATGCGTAGAATCTTGCCGTACTGGCAAGATTGACGCACACCCACATTACGTCGAATCTGGAGTTTTCCAGACTCAATATTCGTACACAGTTGACGTCAGCTCGACTATAGAGGCAGACTCCTCCTTTGAGTCGGAACTTGCTTGCAAGGGTAAAGCCCGGGCAGTCCAGATAGGAGGAGTCTGGTGGCTCGGCCATCTGAGTTTCGGATAGGAAAAGAAGGTTGGGACGTTGGGACAAAAGATGGTGATGAACGGAATTTAAATTTGTGTGCAGGCCGCGAATGTTGGCAAAATTTACCAGCAGTTTTGGCCCGCACCGGGGACGCCTGCTACTCGCCGCTGTAAAGATGTTAAATTTGTTTTGTTGTGTGTTCATGATTTTAAGTTTTTTATTTATTTTTTTGTTTTGTAAGGGTATGAGGTGAAAGGAAGGTCTGGAAAGGAAAGGGCATCCAATGCGCCCCAAACGCTGCTGCTGGGTCCCCTCCGGTCACGAACCAGCACAACAGCAGTGGCGGGGTTTTTTCACTCGCTGATGGGGCAGCCCACCCTTAGTCGTGAGCCTGAGGGTCGGGCCCCTGTACTATCGAGGGGCCCGGACAGCGGTAACCGCTTGTAAAGGGTCTCCCTCAACCAGCATCTCCCAACCGGCCCGCCACGCAGAAGGTGGGCCTACGCGGCCGCCACCAAGACCTGGGCAAACCTTAACCCATGAACCCGGGCTAGCGAACCACTTGGGGTGACCTGTGGCAGAGGTGTTGGTCATCCAATAAATGGTTCCCAGGGCGGCGGTACCCATTCCCGCCTACCAAATTAGTCAAATTATAATTATAAATGTCACTCATTAAAATAAAAATGGATACATTTAACCAAGACACTAACTAGATTGCGTTTAGTTCAGGAAGAAATTGAAGATAATGTTGATAGTTTTTAGTCGAAGTTTAGCCGGGCTTTTACGTGCATTTTAAAACAGAATATATCTACAAAATAAGCTATTAAAAATAACACAAAAAAAAATTAAAGCTGATGAATATAAAATAATATTAGTAAAACATGTAACAGTAACATAAAATATTATAGAAACTAGAACAATACTACATATAAGACAAATCACTAAAACTACATTACCGACGCGTCTCTAATTTGTAGGATTCGACAAAGTGCAGGTATAGATTACGCTTAATTCTATAAATGGAGTCAATAAATATATCAATAGTACCCCATACTTTTTGCCCAGATCATGCATCCTATTAGTCAGTGAGTGTTTCTGATAGTTGGTTGTGTATGTATTGCAGAAGAATGTTATATTTTGTCTTGTATTCCTAGTCAGCACATGGAATTTAATACTAGCAAAGATAGCAGGACTGTCAATTAAGTTGTTAATGACTCTGTGTAACACAACCAGGTCTGACATAATTCTCCTGTCAGACAGTGTTATTAGATGCAATTAATTCATCAAACTGACATAATTAATGTAATCAATTGGAATTCTGAGCTTAAAATTTACATACCTAAGAAATTTGTGATGAACTCTTTCTATATTGTTAGAAGTATGATACAGTTAATATGACCCAAGGGGAATTGGTCGAATTAGCTCAATGGCAGAGCAAAGCCCCGGCAAGTCTGAGGTCCTAGGTTCATTTCCTAGATGCGACCAAATCTTTTTCTTATTTTCGGTTGAGTCGCTTATATTGTTTATAATGATTAAATATGACATTGAGGTTTTACTCTTAAAATCATAATCTTTTTATTTAATTATACATAATAATAATAGGATGTCATGCATGTGATGATGGATACTGCAAAACTGTTTGAAATGTTGGCTCAAAGAAGAGGAAACACAGCACAGCTAAAAGTCATACAATATAATAATAAGACTTGGCTAATTTTGATTGTGCCGTTTTTGTTAGGAATTTAGTATTTGAATTACACCATATTCTAGAAATAAAATGTAAGAACATGTTGCAAGTTTTTACCTTAGCTAAAACTTTTCCCACACCTTTGCCACGAAAAACTTCAGGGACTTCCGTGTGGATGAAAGTTATCTTCTTCCCATTTAAATCATAATCAATTGTTGCTAAATCTGAAAAATAAGACTTAATACTTTATAGAACAACAACAGAACAAGATGCTCCCACAACCATTGTGTATTATTACTCTGATATACTGGCCATAACAAGATTAAAGCGCGCAATACGGTATCACCGCCAAACATTCATGTATTGTATCTCTACACACATAAACAGACACTCCACCACAATCTACACGTCTGCCCTGGTGATGGACAGTATAACGCTGTCCAAAACGTTGGCTAAAGGAGGAGGCGCAACACGGCATAATAACCCAAAAATTAATCACGATAACTTTACCTTTATTGATTTGAACAACAAATTGGCGTTTGTCGACATCATGATATGCTTTCAGAGCAGAAGCCGAAAAATTTGCCATCTTTGATCGTGTGATCATTTTAGTTGAAGTTTTAGCCAAGTTTAGCATATTTTACTTCGAAAATTGTAAGGCTTACGCAAGATGATGCTGTAAACTGAAAAAATAAACCGTCTTAATTATTTTATATTATTGTTAGCTTATAATCTACGTGCAAATAAAATTTTATCAGCAGAGAGCAAGCAAGTGTGACTACCAGTAAATCAATCCAAAAACGGGAATTCATTCCGTTAAATTATATTTTAGCTTGACCACAGACTTACGGTTTATTTTTTAATCCAGTATGTTCACAGATTTGCGTTAAATTTTTTAGGTAAATGCAAAATTTGTCGTGAATCCTGAGTTTGACATTTCTCAGCAAACAGAGCTGTCATTTATTCCACAGATTTCATTAAATATAGATAATTATATTGTTCAAATTCGTCATCAGACACATTTAACATTTTTGGTAAAATAGGCTCTCCGGCATTTTTCATAAGAGGTATATTTAGGTGCAGTCTTACTGTTTATAAATGGTTTCCATGGTTACGTTTTCTGACTACAGTATAAACATGGTATAAACAAAACTTCAAATTCCATTCCACTGCTGCGGAATATCGAGAGAATTAAAGTTAGGAAAATTGGACTAATCTCTTGCAAAGTGGTTTCAAGTTGAAAGAATAGGAATAATGGATCCTGACGATATTAACGGAGAGTTGTTTTATTACTGCAGGGAAAAATACTTCGGTAAATTTTATGATATTGTGAAAGATTGTCTAGTAAAATATCCAGATGATCCAACATATTTAATGTATGGCGGTTTCGCACAAATATTCAATGGCAGATATCTTGAGGGTATTCGCGAACTCAATGTTCTACAGTCACAAGAAGATATCTCCCTTGGCGTCATAATGTGCTTGATATATGCCCACAAAAAGAGTTCCACGGTTGACAGGGAAGCCATTGAACACCTCGAAGTCCGCCTGAAGGAACGAAGGAAGAATCCATCAGGTTTATCTCTCTATTATGCTGCTTTATTTCTTCTGTTCACCGAGAGACACGATAAAGCTTCTGATTTCATCGCAAAGGCTATCAAGATGGAACCAACAAATCCTGAAATCACTGTTTTAAAAGGCTGGATTGAACTTTATAAGAATGAAACCAACCCATCTTACAAAATTGCCGAACACTTTGAAGTGGCAAATGCTGCTGATAGCTTGGACGCGAAGTTAGGACTTGCAAAGCTCAAGTATTTGCAAAAAGATTTTGCCGAAGCCAATATCCTGCTTGATAAAATGATATCTCAATACCCAAAATTAGAAATTCCTCTAATAGAAAAGATTAAAAACGAGCTATCTCTGTTTAATTGGGATCAAGTTTTAGATATCAGTAATCAGATTCTTGCAAAGGACGAAGAAAACTTTTCTGCGCTGAAATATAAAATTTTGGTTACTTTGTGCAAAAAGGGAGATTGTATTGAATCTGCAGACTTGCTTAACAAGTTTTTTAACAGCTTGGAAAAGAAAGAGCCAAAAAATTGTTATCTCTTCCACGATGCAACACAGCTGTTTTCCAGAGTGTGTGGACGCTCAAATGCTGTTCTAACTCAAGTCTACAGATTTGCTAAACACGCTGCTGAACTAAACCCATCCAACACTAAATATCTCACAGAACTTGGGTATCAATGCTACATGCAAGGGAAAATATCAGATGCCAATCATTTCTTTAAGTCTGCAACCAAAGTGGATGACAACTCTATTGAAGCCCTCTGCGGGCTCACTCTCTGTCAGATGAGTGAGACTGCCTACTCGGAGCAAGTGGAACAGCAGATAGAATTACTTAACGAACTTATGGGTGGTAGAAAGAAGGATCCCCTTCTACTTCTCATGACGGCTAAGTTAGAACAAAAATCGCCAGAAAAAGCCATGGAATATTTAAATGAAGCGACGGACATCTTGTTGTCTAACACCCGTACGATGCCTTTCGGTACGGAATTCTTGAAAGTTCTGAATCCTGATTTACTGATGTTCATCAACGAAGAGTATTTGAAGTATGTACCGAAGAAGCCGTCAGTTGTTATTGATTCTCTCGTATTTAATTTTGAAGAACTACTCCCCGCTGCAGTCAATCGAAGCATATTTTTGCTTGAATCCGTTTTAAAAGCTTGCCCTGGTCTGGTTTCTGCGATGTACTATTTGGCCAAACTCCAATTCTCATTCGGAAAAGTGACTCAAGCTCAATTCAATGTTTTGCATTTATTGGAAAACATTGATCAAACGTATGCAAATGCTCACTTGTTGCTGGCTCAAATTTACATCCAACAGCATATGTTTGAGAGAGCCCAACAGAGCCTAGAAGCTTGTCTGAGTTACAACTTCAAGGTGCGAGATAACCCATTGTACCATCTTCTTCATGGTGTGATCTTCAAGCATCAGAGGAAGTTCAAGGAAGGATTGTCTTGCTTTGTTTCTTCGCTGAACCTTTTAGGTCCTAAGCACGGAAATACTACATTAAGAACCAAAGGGAATAGCGCTGAATCAGATCTTAGCTTGCCCGATAAAGCAACCCTTTACTTGGAGCTTGTAAACGTTTATTCTGAACTTGGTCAACACGCCGAAGCTACCAAGATTATGCAGGTATGTTCTTATAGAATCTAGGAATCACGCAAGTGAAAAAATGGTTGGACTCAAATACACTCACACTAAACATATCGAAAACAAAATTCACAACGTACAGCATAACTAACACAGGACAGCCAAAAAACAATACAAACACCATAAAAATACACGAATGCATAAACACCAACATCTGCGATTGCCCCCCTATAGAAAAAACAGAACAAATAAAGTATCTAGGAATCGTAATTGACCATAATCTTAGATGGACACATCACATCAAACAAATCACAAATAGACTCCTCAGAACAATACACATTTTCCTAAACATAAGAAACATATATAAAATAAAACAATTGAAAACAATATATTATGCACTATGCCAATCAATAATAGAATATGGATTAATTGCTTGGGGAGGAGCAACAAACGCAGCTATCGCTCAAATAGAAATCGCACAGAAAACGATATTAAAGGTAATACTCAAAAAACATAAACTAACCGACACAGACCAAATATTTAAAAGCTGTGACGTACTTGATATACGCCAATTATATGTTAAAACACTACTAAACTACATTTTCGACCAAAAAAACAAACCCCAACAAACACAAAATATCACTAATAGACTGGTCAGACAAGCATACAAAGAAAACATAAAAACTCCGACGGTAAACACTACCTTTGGACAAAGACACCATAAATACCACGCTATTAAAGCATTCAACAGTCTTCCACTTGAAACAAAAATTGAGGAAAATAAAAATAAATTCAAACACAAAATAAAAAAATGGATTAAAGAACAAAAAGACAATATTACCAAAATTCTATAACATAAAAGAATAAAACATATACACGCAACACAAAAAAATATATAAAACACGCAACACGCACAAACACATATATCATGATAAATGCCGATTTACATTCTCTTTTGATATTTTTCTTTTAGTGTTATAATTATATTTTAAATTTTAATCTTTATTTTTATTTTAAATTTATCTTTATTTTAATGTTGTTTTTCTTTTTTTTTAAATGTATAAATTCTTAAATTATAAAATGGGGGCCTCAGCACGGGTAAACAACCCAGTGAGGCCAACATTACTGAATTGAAATATGAAATATTGTAAAAAAAAATGTATCAACAATAAATAAATAAATAAATAGAATACCTCAGTTACATTAAACATTATTTTACACATTTCTAATGAGTTTGCCCATTATTTTTAATACATATCTTATTTGCCTGGTTTCCGCGGGCCACGTGCGGTTAATAGCGAATGGGGAAATATGATTGGTATTATTATTATGTGTGTATATTTATGTCGTGATTTTACAGGACGCAATTGAAGAGTTTTCTTATACAAGTGAGGAGTCTCGACTTACAATAGTGAATGCCGAGTTGGCTCTTAGAAAATCTGATATTGATCATGCCATTGAACTCCTCTCTGAAATAAAGCCCGGACAGTCGTATTACCTTCAGGTTTGATTTTTAAACTACATAGATGGAATGAATTATGTAGTTTAAAATAAAAAGAGTGTTTTCCTAATTGTGTATATTGTTTATCAATTTACAGGCTCACACAAAGCTGGCAAATATATACCTCAAGGAAAAAAATGACCGCGCAATGTTTGCTACATGCTTTAGAGAGATAGTGGCCAATCACCCTGGGTCTGATGGACACACTATGCTTGGAGACGCTTACATGTCAATTCTAGGTCAGTTTTTTCGAATTTTTTATTTTATTTGTAGAAATACCTCAAACTATTGCCTAGTTTATGGTGGTAAGAGTACAAATATTAAAAATATGATAACTATAATACAATGATATATGTATTAAAGCTAGTAATAGTTGTTATACAACAAAAACAATAATTATACGACACGCCTCTGTGGTCGAGGGGCAAAGCTCTCGACTAGCAAGCTGGGGGTCGCTGGTTCAAATCCCGGCGTCCGCATTAAATTTCATTTAATTAATTTGTTTTATTTCACAATTTACTCATTTAAAATAGTATGTAGTATGCTATACAAATCATCCAAATATTATTATTATTATTTACGGCACATTCTAGATTGGAAGATACTCTCAGTATCGCCCTGGTGTAAGACCACCATTCAGAATTGAAATGTTGCTTGAAATAGCTTTGGACGTGTCTTACACCATGGCAATACTGAGAGTATCTTTCACCCTGGAACATGCCGCAAATATGCTATTAATGTATTATTGACTGAGAGCGAAGTCCTGTTTTTACTGCTGCAAATATACTACATATTATTTTTAATGGATAAATCGTGAAATAACACAAATTAATCAAATAAAATTTTCTTTTGAAAGCCGGGATTGGAACACCCAACCTCCGGATTGGTATTTAGATCGCTCTATTGCATACCCCTCGACCAACGAGGGCCTCAAAAGTCTTAATGAACGCCGGGATTGGAACACCCAACCTCCGGATTGGTATTTAGATCGCTCTATTGCACACCCCTTGACCACCGAGGGCCTCAAAAGTCTTAATGAACGCCGGGATTGGAACACCCAACCTCCGGATTGGTATTTAGATCGTTCTATTGCACACCCCTTGACCACCGAGGGCCTCAAAAGTCTTAATGAACGCCGGGATTGGAATACCCAACCTCCGGATTGGTATTTAGATCGCTCTATTGCACACCCCTTGACCACCGAGGGCCTCAAAAGTCTTAATGAACGCCGGGATTGGAACACGCAACCTCCGAATTGGTATTTTAAATTGCTCTATTGCATACCCCTCGACCACCGAGACCACGAACTTGTAACTTCTGACAACACCATCAAGTTCAAAAGTATTCCCCAGTATCCTCAGAATAACAGATGTGGCAACTTATTGAACGCACAAAGGAAAAATACAATAAAGGTGATCGTTGCTCTGTAATTAAAGATTCTTTTTCAGAGCCCAGCCTCGCAGTAGAGGCGTATGAAAAGGCCATTCAACAGAGTCCTCAAGATTTGACCCTGGCCAAGAAAATGGGAATTGCTTTGGTTAAAATGCATTATTACGACAGAGCCATAAAACACTTCAAGGAAGCTGTGAGGATACTGAATAATCCGGAGCTGAAACTAGATTTGGCGAGACTGTATATCAAAGTATGTAATATGCAATTTTTCTTTAGACTAAACAATATGAAAGTGTCGCCATCTGAAGTCATTGCTCTCAGAATTGGAGAATTTTTGTTGTTGTAAAGTGTTATGTACCAGGAAAATTGGGAAATACCTGACTTTTTTAAGGGGACGGTATAAAATCTCGACTTCAGCACAGTTAGGTATTATTGCTACTTGTAAACGAATTGGTCGGCCGCTAGAACAGCTGCGCTTTCAAGACCACCACCTACGTCTTTTGAGTAGATAGGGGAATGATTGACACAGTTTTGATAAATCAGTCAACATTTTGATAAAATACGAAATAAAAATACACGTGCTTTATAAAATTTATATTTATTTACTAAATAATGGATACAACTTGACAGAATAAAAATAATATTAGTAAAATAATGGATATACAGACACATCTTTTACGCCCTGGACCTTTTTTGACGTTTCAGTTTTTCACTCAAAGTGACATAGAATCTAATCGTGTTTTGACTTGGAAAAGATTTTTGATTCATAAATTTGATTGTATGGTTTGTGTAATGACAATAACTGTTTTTTTATATATAATATTACCAGAAACCAATGGGTGTGAAAAAAGGGAAAACGTAAAATTAAGTTACGACAAATATTTTTTGATTATATATTAAGTGCGATAGAAATGGAAAAAAAGTTTATTTGTAAATCATGAATGTAATTTGAAATTTTATTTAAATGTTTTTTTTCGTACTCGGGAAAGAATATATTTTACAATATTAACTTAGATATACAAAAAAAGTAGAATGAAGTACATAAACTAACCCTTTCAGTACCCATGTCCATGATCGTGGACATCGACTTTCATCTTTAGTTATTACGCTATTTGCTAGGTTTTGATCATTACAACAACTTGTCCATGATCATGGACATTAGTAGAGCAGTGTGGTGCTGCCATCATACGGAGTTTCAAGAACTAAAATGATAAACAAGCCATGGAGAAAACAGACCATCCCTTGCCTGGTAAGACACACTACAATATAATTAGTTTTCTTTATTATTTGTAGCAACTAATTTATCCGAGCATTTTTTTTCATGGAAATTAAATGTTTACGATGGTTCTTAAATGTTTAGTTACGAAGTTCTGTTGAGTTATATGATTACAAGTTACGTTTGAAAAGCGATGTCCATATTCATGGACAAATGCATTTGACGGTTGCGAAGAAATATGGTCAGGGGACCATTGTAACCATTTGTCCATGAACATGGACACTCTGTACAACAATAAACATAACAATTATCAAAAAAGTTTTCAAACAAAATATTTTTGAAATTATTTCATTAGTCTAGACACCAATTTTCAATTTTTTATGACTTACAAGGTTCAATATACAAAAGTACCATAATAAAATTTTATACCTTTGTAACCATTTGTCCATGAACATGGACACTCTGTACAACAATAAACATAACAATTATCAAAAAAGTTTTCAAACAAAATATTTTTGAAATTATTTCATTAGTCTAGACACCAATTTTCAATTTTTTATGACTTGTGCCTGAAATTCAGTACTGAAAGGGCTAAGAAAAAAACACAGTCTAAGATAAAGAAGTTGATAAAAATTGATATAAAATTATCTAAATGTCTTGGTTAAAAATACTTTTTTCATGTTTTCAGCATAATATCCTCGAAAAGTGCCAAAACTACATTAATGGGAATAACCTTCAAAAGTTAAAAAGAGAGTTTTTCGTAAAAAAAAAAAAAAAAATTAATAATTTATTTATAATACTACTACCCGGAATTAGCCATCAACAAAATTCAGTGCATTTATCAATGGCTCTGATAGACATTGTTCCCAATCTTAACGACAGTTTGAAAGGAATCGCTAGAATCGTTGAAAGCACCTTTACACTAGTCTCGCAAAGTCCATCTCCAAACTCCGTAATTCAGATTTTGCACCAAATCGGCAGAAAACTCAAGAAATTCAAGCTGGATGCTGAAGTTATGACATAAGATCCGAGTTCAGTTCACATCCAAACTCCCTAATCCCGATTTTGAACCAAATCAGTAGAAAACTCGAGATATTCAAAATGGATGCCAACATTATGTTTTTTGACATTAGATCCGAGTTCAGTGCACATCCAAACTCCCTAATCCCGATTTTGAACCAAATCAGTAGAAAACTCGAGAAATTCAAAATGGATGCCAACATAATGTTTTTTGACATTAGATCCGAGTTCAGTGCACATCAAAACTCCCTAATCCCGATTTTGAACTAAATCGGTAGAGAACTGGAGAAATTCATGATTGATGCCGAAATAATGCATTTTGAAATTAGATCCGAGTTCAAGCCACCACCCGACTCCGTTGTACCGACTTCTATCGAAGTCGGTAAAAAATTGTAGAAAACGTGTCCATCAGAATGATGTATTTTGACAAACCTTATTCTTCTTTTCCTCCAGTGGAGCGGTCTCTTTCTTAAGGCGCTGTACGCGCGAGCCCCTTTATTATTTCCCATTTCATATTGGTACCTGAAAAAGGTAAAAAAAAATTGAGACCGTAAAACAAGTTTCAAATTAAATATTAGATAATAAATAATATTTAATTTCCACTTACCCCTTGGCTATAGCACCAATCTCCTCTGGATTCCTATTACAAATTTGAAAGTTGGCTGCGGACTGGAGAAGAAACAAAACAAGCGTGCTCTCACTTCCGAATTCACCTCGCGACTGGCAGTGACTGGCGGTGTTTGGTCAAGCCCTTTACAATGATTTCATCCAAAGGATTTTGTATGACGGAAAATAATTGAAATATTCGGGAAGTTTAATTGAATCACAACAAAAATCCATATATGTTTAAGTGTTTTTTATTTATTTAAAATGACCTGTATCATATTTACTTTAAGATTACCGATGGATTTAAAAAAAAAATCTCTCTGAAATGAGCTACTTTCCTTCCAGCGAAGGCATTTTTGAAGTTTTACGTAAAGTTGCAATGTGTATTTCATATAGAATAAAAAAGTTTACGATAAAAAAATTTAATTCACTGGTAACATAAGACATTTTTCTAACTACCCCTATAGAATTTTTAGATAAATTATTTGTGGTATTCCTTTAACTAGGTAAATACAAAGTGATGTTTAGCGCTATTTATGATACTTCCCCCTTAACTAGTTACTGAACATAGCTGGAGCAAATTTTTTTTTTAAAGTTTTTATTTCGAGTATAAACTTTGAGAATTACTTGCATGTACAAAATATTTCTATGACATTAAGGCACACTTTACACCACATCTAAAACTTATTCTTTATAGCTTTTAGGCATAACTGACAAAAAAATATTGAGAAGAAAACATGGTTTGACAAAATGATTTTTTTTCACTGAACCCTTGAATTCCTTCACTAAACATCACAAACCATTAATTTATGACATCTGGTATTTTTTAGGTGCAGAAATGTGTGTGAACACCACTAGCGATTGTTATTTAGCTGATTGAACCCATTTAAACCACCCCAAATACACTTAATAGCGCAAGCGAGTTTTCCTGACATTTCCTGTTATTTATTCTCTCTTTTCCCAGCTAAAGCAGTACGATGACGCAGAAGAAGCCCTCAGCAAAGAACTGGAAGATCCATCGACAGCAAACACAAGTGACTACATCTCTATGAAGTTCCGAAGCAAAGTGCTGATGCTCCTGGGCAAGGTTCGGGAGCAGCGAGGGTCCTCTGATGTGAACAGTCGTGCCACTCTTAGGACCCTGAAGGAAGCTAAAGACAATCAAACTAGACTGGTAAAACGTGCTCTACTGGAATCACATGGTATATTTAAACTTTAACTTTTTTTTTACCTAAGCAAATTTTTCCCTGTCTCATTTAGATTACAATTAATTTGTGCCAGTTTTACACAATTTATTTATTAATAACCATAATCAACCCTTGAAGCAAATCTTTTTGACAATGGCAGCTAATTTTTATGGATTTTTAACAACATTTAAAGAAAAACAGGGTCAAAAATTAACATTGAAAATTACCGCCCAATCTCAATACTCACGGTATTTAGTAAACTTTTTGAGCGCATTTTCTACGATTAAATTTACACAACAATTGTTCGTAATATACAAAACCAACAACACTGATTTCTTCAAAAAAGATCAGTACTAACAAACTTGGTAAATTTTACGGAATATTTAACGTACAATAGAAACCAAGTAGATGTAATCTACGCTGATTACTCTAAGGCAAGGCTGCCCAACCGCAGGCCTGCGGGCCACAATGTGGCCCGCGAACGAATTATAAGTGGCCCGCGTGAACCATTTTCAAAAAACCCGCCAATCCGCCAATTCCGCGGTAAAACAAACAATGCAGCTTGCGCTCGGTCACCAGTGTTGCCAACGAAGGCGATTTATCGCTATTTAGGCTAATCAGAACGAGAATCAGCGACGAAAAAATCCCCCCCCCCCATGGAATTCGAAAAAATTGGGGAATCACATATGATGTTTTTGGGTGCGCGGAATTTTTTCTCAGCGAAGTTCCGTAACAACCGCCCCCCATTAAGTGGCCCGCCAGTGATTCAAAATCGTCAATTTCGCCCAACTGTTAAAAAGGTTGGGCAGCCTTGCTCTAAGGCCTTCGATAAGGTAAACCATTTCATTTTAATTCAAAAATTAAAACAATTAGGCATCCATGGTGACTTACTCCGGTGGCTCACTTCATACCTTTGGAGTAGACTTCAAAGTGTCTTAGTTGAGGGAACAAAGTCCAGCTTCTTCTCTGTGCCCTCCGGTGTACCTCAAGGTTCTCATTTAGGCCCATTATTATTTAATGTTTATATATACGATATTCACAAATGTTTTTTACATGCTAATTACCTAGCATATGCAGATGATAAAAAAATATATTTAGTTATTAAATCAATCAACGACTGCATTAAACTTCAAGAAGACCTAAATCGTCTTTTTGTCTATTGCGAATTAAACAAACTTGTTATTTACATCGCAAAATGCAATAAATTAACATTTACACGTAATAAAAATAAAATATCCTTTGTATACACACTGAACGGCACACACATCAATGAAGTAAAATATATCAGGGACCTTGGGGTAGCACTGGATGTTAAATTAAACTTTATCCAACACACTGATGACATCATTAACAAAGCTTTTTTTTTTTTTCTTTTACAGGTTTTTTTTTTCGATGTCTGTCTCACTAGGATAAACCTGTGTCGAGACAGACGTATTTGATACATTAAAAATGTTTACATATTTTTTGATACATTAAATATTTCACTACATTAAATGACATTGTGAAAAAGATAGAAAATAATTAATAATAATAATAAATGATACATTTGTTAATCAGCATCTAGTTGGAGTACATACTTATGTAGGGATTTTTATAAAAAAATTTATCATGGATCTGTCTTGGCTGATGATCCAACATTTGATGTCTGTTTTATATTTCAGAAAAAATTCGTTCAGTCTAATGGCTAGTGGGAGAGCATTATATAGCCTTGTTGCAAAATATCTAAAATTTCTCTGGCCAAAAGTTGTTTTAGCGAAAGGGATTTGTAAGAAATTATGTCCTTTTGTTCTAGTATCACGAGCAGTTTGGATATTGTCAAAAGTAGTTTTGTGTTTGAAGAGGTATGTTAGTATGTTTTTGGCATAAAGTTGCCTAATGTCCATAACACAGATTTTCCTAAAGATTTCATCCGAACTGCTTGTGATTGGTAGTTTGAGGATAATCTTTATTATAAGTTTCTGAGCTTTAGATATTGGATCAATGGCGGCAGCGTTTGCTCCTCCCCATGCTATGATACCATACTCTATTAAAGATTGACAAAGTGCATAGTAGATTGTTTTGAGCTGGCTTAGGTTGAGAAAGTTGCGAGTTTGTCTAAAAAAATAAATGAATTTTCTAAGTTTGTTTGCTGTAGAGGTTATATGTTCTTTCCACTTTAAATTGCTATCAAAAATAATACCTAAGTATTTAATTTTAGTTACCTGTTCTAAATAAGGGCAATCACATATTATCGGATTTGTCAGGTTGCAAGCACAAATTTTAATTTGATTTTCTGGGTTTCTTAAGGAAGGATTAATACTAAATTCAATGTATTTAGTTTTGGTCACATTCATTGTTAGTGTATTATTGTTTAACCATCTTTTAACCACAGTTATGCCCCTATTAGCTTTTATGTGTACATCATTCCAATTGCTTGATTTGAAGAGGAGAATCGTATCATCAGCGAAACTTACAATTTTGGCATCTATTTGAAGATTACATAATTCATTTATGTATATTAAGAACAGGGTAGGACCTAAAACACTTCCTTGAGGCACGCCGTAGCTAATTGGTAATTGATTGCTATTGCAGTTGTTGATTTTCACACTTTGCTTTCGGTTTGACAGGTAATCGCTAATAATAGTAAGTTCATCACCATTTATACCAATATTAGATAGTTTTTGTAAAAGTTTAGAGTGAGAGATAGTATCGAATGCTTTGCACAGGTCTAAGAATATTGATATGCATTTTGATCCCTTGTCTAAGTTTTCATTTAGAAAATCGGTAACTGTTGCCAGGGCTTCGGAGGTGCCTTTATTTTTCCTGAATCCAAACTGGTTGAGTGATAGTATGTTATTTTGTTCAAGGTATTCAATTAGTTGATTATTAATAGTTTTTTCAAAGACTTTAGATAGTGAATTTAGTAATGTAATTGGACGATAGTTCGTTATGTCCGCTCTAGAGCCTCCTTTATGTATTGGGATTATGATTCCGTGTTTTAGGTTGTCGGGGAATCGGCCTTTTAGGATGCTTAGGTTAATAAGATTTGTTAAGGGAGTGGTTATTTCTGATACAAGTTTTTTTAAGGCAATATTTGATATATCGTCCAAGCCAGTTGAAGACGAGTTTTTTAATGAGTTTATGATCAATCTAGTATCTTCATTTGAAATTTGTTTTAGACTAAAATGCAAGTTGTTGGGCAAATTTGTATTACAGCTTAGTGAACTGGAGTTGGTATGGTTTACATCGATATTTTTTGCGAGTTGTTCACCTATTTTTGAGAAGTATTTATTTGCATGATTAACAATAATATCGGGAATACTAGAAAAACTAAATATTTTATCATTTACTTTTAGTTGTTTTAAGTCATTCGTAGGATTAGGTTGAGAGTGGGTGGCTTCTTTAAGTGTTTTCCAAAGTTTTTTAGGATCATTATTACAGTTTTCTATTTTCTGTTTTTAATATATCTCTTTAGCCTTTCTTATTATTTGGGTACAAATGTTTCTATATCTTTTATAAAAGTTTCGAAGTTGTATATCATAAGGATTGTTAATAACGTTTTTGTGGAGTTTGTTACGTTTACGGATAGATTTAATAATAGTGTGGTTAATCCATGGCTTAATTGGTAAAATATTATTTGGTATATGTTTTATAATTATGTTTGTATGTTCGTTAATGGTAGTCTGTAAGTAATTGATAAAGTACGTCCAGGCGTCTTCTGGATTTATAATGTTAAGTAATTCCGACCATGATTTACTCATCAGAGATTGACGAACACAATCATAATTGATTTGAATGATTTTTTTCTTATTTGTTGTGTTTTTATGTTTGTCTTTTCTGTTGCATGTTTGTATGGAAAGAATAGTGGTGTAGTGGTCGGTAAGTGTAGATTCATATACAATAGATATTACTGGGCAGTTGGATTTGACCATGATGTGGTCGATGCATGAAATGGAGTCTAATGTAGCACGTGTGGGAGTGTTTATGGTGCTTTGGAATCCATGGTAAGTGAGCGTATTTAAGTATTCTTGGCACTGAGAATGTTCGTTTGTGGGCAGAATATTTATGTTGAGGTCACCAGCAATAATACAATTTTTAATATTACATAATTCAGTTAAACAGTTATTAATTGATTTTAGGAATGGTGAAATATTATAAGAGGATGGAGAACGGTATATTGCTAAGATACATGTGTCATTTTTGAGAGTTATTTGCAAACAGTTTGCACCGCTGACTTGGATTTCCTTGACAGATAAACCAATCAGGTCAGTTCTGGTATAGACAACAACTCCATCATTTTGTTTAGTATGTATTGAAGTGCTGTAGTGATCATACCCTTTCAAAATTTTAGGAGCATAATTTTTTGGTATCCAGCATTCAGTAAGAATAATTATATGAAAAGAGGTTCCAATATTATCAAGTTGTAGCAAGAATTCATCAAAATTCTTGGAAATAGATCTAATATTTTGCTGTAAGATTTGAAGAGAGGATGAGTGTGTTTGTAGTACATTTTTACAGAATTTAGGATTTGACGTCCTATAATTGGTAATACATTCCATTTTTAATAATATCCATTACAGTAAGGGTTTTCTCTAGAATTAAAAATCTACAATACCATTTTTTTAATGTCACTTTCATGTTTGACTTGAATGATTTTTTCCCCCGGACCCTTACGAACGAGTAATTTATTGGCTTTAAACCACACAAATTCGAATTTTGTTTCTTTAGCCTTTTGTTTTGCTTTCCACAGCAATTCCTTATAGTAAGGCGTAAGCACTTCACTAATATAAATAGGTGATTTTGGGTTAAGTATTTTGGCTGTATTTTTGAAAGATAAGACCATATCTCTCGTTTTCTGGTTGTAGAAATTTACTTGCAGTTTATCGGGGGCGTTAGTTCTGCGGTCCTGGGTCCTGGTCACAAGGCGTAGATCCTGCTGCAACAATGGCATACTAAGGGAATTGGCTACCCGAAGAACGGCTTCAGCTGGTTGTTCTCCCGGCCGCAATTCAACACCCGCCATTTCCACACAGTCGCTGAGATTATTTTGTTCCATAGTGGCTAGTCTGGTTTCCAGGCTTGAAATTCTTAAGTCATTCTTTATATTTATTTCACGTAAGGATTGTGTATCTTTTTGTAGGTCTTGTAGTACTTTAAAATTTGATAACAGATCTTCATATTGATTACTTATAAATTCGTTGCTTCTCTTCAGTTCCTTAATTTCGTCTTCGAACATTTTTTTAAGTTCAGTGACCTTTTGGTCAAAATGTTTGGTCAGACGAATAAAGAGCATATCATCATCATCGGTATTTGCAGCCGAGGATGTAGACGGTGATCCTGGTCTGATTAGGCATTTTGGGCATTTCCAAGAAGTTTTATTTTTTTCTGCCATTTTTTTGTATTTGGAATCAGAGATATTGTGGCAATTATTGTGAAATGTTATTTTGCACTTGGTACACGTGAACATATACTCATCTTTATTTATTGGGTTGAGGCAACCTTCACAGTTAAACATTGTGGTTAATAATCCTCAACGCCTAAAAAATAGTTTTCCGCAAAATTTTAGCACGAAGCGATCTCACTTTTGACCAATAGCGAGATAGGTATATTGTTTTGAATTTTGTTTAATGTCAAAGTAATTATGGACACTGATAAGATGATCCTAAATTTCACTTAGATACAATCTTAAAACTTAAATAGGTGTTAACTTTTCACTTATCAATATGGGTAGCCACAGAGTAATTTTTAGACCGTTAGGTTTCACTGTTTTACACACGATTGCAGTTTTAGTTTCACTATTTTATCACTTGACTATTTCGATTTTTTTATACTTAATTTGTTTATCACATTTATATAAGCAGCGCGAAACGCAGTGATGACACTGTGAGTAGAGTTTGACACTTTTTTGGTTTTATTACAGTGATTTTGGTGATGTTTTTTAGATTTTTATGTAGAGCGTTTGACAGTCGACTTGTAGGTAGGTAGGCTAGTTGTTGTAGCTAGCTAATAAAATGCTGGGATTTATAATTCGCATAGCAAAACCCTTCCACAACATAAACACTCTATATTCCCTTTACACCTCGTATATTCGCCCGCACCTAGAAAACTGTACACCGATCTGGACTCCTTTATACCAAGCCCATATCGAAAGAATAGAAAGAATTCAAAAAAAAATTTTTAAACACATAAATTATAAACTAAACTTACACTTCTCAAATTATACCGAATCCATTAAATTTCATAACTTTAACTCCCTCCAAACACGACCTCTAATTTTTGATCAAATCTTATTGTTTAAAATCCTAAATAATGGTCTGGACTCACCAGAACTTACCAATTTAATAAATCTTCATATTCCGGTCCGACAATCTGATTTATTTTATCTACCCTCGTGTAGAACAAACATTCGAAAAAATTCCCCAATTCCTCGTATATGTGCACAATATAATAAAAATTTTTACAGCATTGACATTTTTGGTAATAACCTAAAGAAATATCGATATGAAGTAATGCGTACGATCGATTATTAATATGAGAGTGTGGAATGTATCGGGAGCATCTCCTATCCTCTTCCTATTTTCCTCTTCCTCTGCCCTTCCTTTAACACCAAATTAATTTTAAGATATTAAAACTTCATTTCCAATGAACTTTAACATAAGAAACTTCTGTGGCTTGACTTCAGTTAACTTGTATATTTATATCTATCATTGTATATTATATAAAAGCTGTTTGTTTCTTACAAAATAAAATAAAAAATTACAATAGAATCTTTGAGAAAATCAGGGCCGGCCCTGTGCAGGCGCCATTGGAGCAGTCCAATCCGGGTGCCACTTCGTCCCTCTAGTTCGTTTTTTATCCAACAGACCAAAACGTAAATCGGGAGAAATAGCACTTCAAAGTTATTTTTACAAAAAACGCATATACGATGAATTAGGTCATTCTAAGCTTACTAAAATGATTTAAAGTGATAGAAATTATTTTTTTTAAGTAAAATTTGTTCCATATGTTTAAAATTACGTAGAAAACACGTTTTTAATTTGGATGTAGGACAAAGTGTTGGATAAACACGCTCGAAATGCTGTTTAATTTTGGTGGACTTAAGTCAAACTGCTTCTTGAAAACACATTAAAAAAAAATAAATAAAAAATTCCACTTCTATCGTATAAATAAATGATTTCTGAGAACAACCACATACTTAACTCAATTTCGCCAAAAATGGTCTGTTGGACAAAAACGAACTAGAGCGACGACTTGCCAAGGAGCCAAGGTGCTGATAATATCTGACAACTAATACATGCTTGAGGTTTTTATTAGCTCCGGGCGCCGTTTGACTCAGCGCCGGGCCTGTAGAAAATATGCACATATTACATGGATGTGTGATATATTATGCTTTTTATACATTGCTCGACAAATAAGCTCAAAAATCCTCCACAATTCGCGTCTCCATTTTGACATTTTTGATTTAGCATTTAAAACCCTTATCTTGTTCTGAAACCTTGTTTTGTTTTAATTACAATAACTTAATCATGTGCGCTAAGAACCCATCCTATACTAAAAAAATGGTCATGATTTATGATATACTCAAAATATAAAATTAAACAAACAAAATCGAAGCCGGAGAGATATAGGTACTTACTTATCGACTTAATATATCGGGAAATCAGCGACGCCGAGAGTTGGGGGCTTTATTTTTCCACAAATCTGGAAGAAGTTAAGATATTTCTTCATGAATATTTCAATAGATGTCAATGGATTAAAGAATAAGCCACATTTTAAACCCAGGTTATTTTTTTTTTATTTCTCCATAAATATTTTTACAAACATAATAAATTTTATTACAACATAGTAATATTGATTTATACTATATTACACAAAATCTCCTGATTAAGTTGATGCTTGTGCTCAGGAGAGGATATTTGATATATGTATGTCTTTTGACCCGATACATTACAAAATTTAGATTTTAATATTTTTTAATTAGTGAATAAGCCACGGGTAAAATGTTAATGTTTGCTTTGCAGATGACATTGATGAAGAAAAGAAGGTGCTATCAGAAATCTGTTATTCTCTTGCGACACATTACGCTTCCAGTAAGTGCACCGAAAAGGCAATACAAACATACAAAGAAGCTTTGCAGTACAACTCACAGAGTCCTTCTGTTTTGCTTTCATTGGCCAAACTTTATATGCAGGTATAATTATAAACATGACCATTCAAAATATTGTAGGTACATCATATTTTTATTTATAAATATATAAGTGCTGCATTTTTGCCTTTGTCTTTTAGGTAAACGAAGCAGATCTCTGTCAACAGACGTGTGCCATATTACTGAATGCAGACCCTGATAATGAGGCCGCCTCAGTAATGATGGCCGACTTGGCCTTCAGAAAGGTAAAATAAACTGACATTCCGTAATATTGGTCGACTTTGATCTTCGCGAATATCTCCAATTATCTCTCGACTGCTCCGAAATTATCTGTTCTTTTTCATCATTTATTTAATATGATGCTTTGAAATTAAAATAGTGTCAAATAAGTTGGTTTTGACTTAAATTCAAACATATTGTCGGTAGAATTGGAAAGCTGTTTTTAAGATATTTTCAGTGAAAGACAAATGTGAGTACATTTTATTAATTTTTCAACGATTATAATAGTTTCATGTCATTTACATTGTAAAGTATATTATTGTCTATCGACGTACTGGTGGGCGCCGTGATGCTTCGCTATTGCTAATATCTTTCTCGGGCGTCTCCGACTTCTTCCACCATTCACTACTGTATACCACAATGTTACTGTTAAAAAACTACATTACATCGACATTATTTCGACTCCGTATCTCATTCCGATGCAATAGTGTTAAGTATTCCTCGGGTGTCCCCAACTTCTTCTACCATTCAAACCACTCTCTATACACCCCTGGCACTAATAAGAACAAACTCCTCAAACACATATACCTAAAATTTTTGTAGGTATATGTTTAAAAATATGTGCTATAAATAATGATAAATTTTCCCACAGAAATGTTATTTAGTTTCAAAGTTGAAAAATGATAAAGTTGAACACATTTAACAGTACTCTTCTGTAATTGAATAATGTTAACATATTGTTACAACTGATTTTAATACTTGTTTTTTTCTTAACAAAGAGAATTCGACCGGTCGGTGGCCGAGTTGACATCGCGCTTGGGTCTCACTCGGGCGTAGTGTGTTCAATTCCTCGGCTGGCATCACAACACAAGCATCATTTTCAGCTTACTGTGGTGGTAGTAGGAGATTTTCAAATATTGTCAGGTTATTCGTAACCCGGGAATCTTGTCTTTCTTTTCAAAAAAAAAAAAAAATTAACCATCTTGTAAATGGTTATTGTTATCAGGTGGACTTTGAAACAGCAGCCTACCATCTAAAGCAGCTTCTTACATCCCAGCCAACTTATTGGACAGCATTGGAGAGGCTGATTGATGTTCAGCGGAGACTGGGCAGTCTTGAAGATGTTACTCCATTCCTCAACAAAGTTCTGGAGACTGGACAATCTCAAGAACCAGGTAACTACTAACAAAATTACCATATCAAGGAAGGGGGATGAAGTCTGGTAAGGCATTTGTCCAAAAGTGATTGAAATGAAAGGGTTCATTGTTTATCTCCAGGTTTCCTTTACTGCCTGGGCCTGAAGGCGCGCCACTGCGGGGACCCCAATGCGGCCTTGCGCCAGTGGGGCAAGGCCCGCACGCAGGGGGCCCTGTGGGGCAGGGCTGCAGCCCTGGGCGTGGTGCGGGTCTGCCTGGCGCCAGGGGGCGAGGCCATGCCACCCCCGCTTAGCGAGGAGAGCAGCACAGAGTCGCAGGAGGAGGTGGAATACAGGTGATTATTTGCATTTAACATTTTTAAAGTACGAGGGTGGGTCAATAAGTCCTTAGAAAAGCCAACAGGTGGCGCGACTAGTACTGTAAGCGGTTTGTTTTCATGCAGCGGCACTACCGATTCAGTATGCTGCAAAGTTTCAAGCAGATTGGTCGGGTTGTTGTGTGTTTCTCGTACATTTAAAAAAAAAATATTTGCTTGTTTACAAAAATGGAGAAAATTGAGTTTAGAGCTGTTATTAAACATTTTAATATAAAAGGGTTAACAGCAAAGGAAATAAAAAATGAGTTGGATTTAGTTCACGGCACATCTGCTCCTTCACTTGCAACTATTTATAACTGGTTAAATGAATTTAAACGTGGTCGTACATCAACAAAGGATGAACCACGCTCAGGACGTCCTGTAGAGGTGACTACACCAGAAATGATCAATAAAATCCACGATATGGTGTTAAGTGACCGAAGATTAAAGTTGAGTGAGATAATTGAGGTTACAGGGATCTCAAAAGGTAGCGTCATTTCTATTTTACATGACAAATTGGGCATGAAAAAAATTTCTGCAAGATGGGTGCCGCGTTTGCTCACAGTCGACAATAAACGCAATAGGGTGGTGGCCTCTAAAGCCCTGTTGTCGCTCATGCAACGCAATCCGGATGAATTTTTTCTTCGCTTTATGACTGTAGATGAAACATGGATACACCACTATACTCCCGAGACGAAAGAACAGTCAAAGCAGTGGATTGCGAAAGGCGAACCATGTCCAAAGAAGGCGAAAACCGTAAAATCAGCTGGTAAGGTTATGGCTACTGTATTTTGGGATGCACGTAGAATTATTTTCGTTGACTATTTGGAAAAAGGAAAAACAATAACAGGGGATTATTATGCATCTTTATTGGACCAGCTAAAAAACAAAATTGAAGAAAAACGGCCTCATTTAAACAGGAAAAAAATCCTCTTTCATCAGGACAATGCCCGTGTTCACACATGTTTACGATCAATGGCTAAAATTGAAGAATTGAAGTTCGAATTGGTCGACCACCCACCGTATTCGCCAGATTTAGCCCCCAGTGAAGTTTTCCTTTTCCCAAACTTAAAAAAATGGCTAAGTGGACAACGTTTTTTTTCAAATGAAGAAGTCATCGATCGGACAAATGCTTATTTTGAGGACCTTCCGAAAACTTATTTTTCTGACGGTTTAAAAAAAATTGAGAAACGTCTAACCAAGTGTATTGAGCTCCAAGGAGATTATGTTGAGAATTAAAAAAAAAAAATACAAAAATACAAACTGTTTTAATGCTTTTTTCTAAGGACTTATTGACCAACCCTCGTATGTATGTTTTATGGATTCTAGGGTATTCATTATTAGATGTATTTTACATGTTACCCGAATTCTTATCTAGCTCTGAAATGTTTCTGAAAGTAGCAAAACCTCTAGAAGTAGTGGGACAAAGGTTTTTAAGAAAAGATGAATCTATGTCTATAAAGAAGAGTGTTCATTCCAGAATGAATGCGACAATACCCATTTTAAATAACTTAGACTATTAGATTCATTTTCCCACCATTTTTAATTTAACATCCAGTTGGCACAACAGAATATTTGTGTCCCACATCTGAAATGTAAAATCCCAAATAAACTCAGTTTCGATTCTGAATGGTGTTGCCGGGGCTTTACACAGAGTTTTTTCGAAATCAAATGTAGACAGTAATTTTTCTCTTATTTTGAACGTCAAGTGTGCGAAATTTCATCAGTCTCGGAATAAAACTGTAGATTTTTTTATAAAAACAAACACACGCCGGGACACTTTTCTTAGATATCTGGGGTTAATGCTAGAAATGCCTATGTCAGTTTTGATAAATTGATTTGGGTACCAGAAAGTACTTTATAACGTCCCTTATTTGAATGCATCGAATACCTATACATATCAGGTGCTCAAAATTGATAAAATAGTGTGTGTTCACTGTAGTGAGTGAAGTAGAGGTTGTGGGTTCACTTGAGAGCTGTAAATATATTAATTCTTCTTATCTAACTCAAAATCTAAACCAGTTTCCCTTTCTCCCCGTTGCGTCAATCCATTTTTCTTTCATTTTCCCCACCTTTTGGGAATCTGAAGTGAAATGATACTGCATTTGTTTTAAAGGTCTCTTGCGTGTCGCATTTTTACAAATCTGCACTGAACAGTAATGGTGTTTGAAAGAGAAAGTACGAAAACAGTGTGCAATATAGCTGTGAATGAGGAATACTTGGAGCAGGTGGATGAGTTTGTGTATTTAGGAAGCATGTTTACGAGAGATGGGAAGGCTGACAGAGATATTGAAAGAAGAGTAAATGCAGGTAACTCCATTAATGAAGGACTGAACGCAGTTGGCGCTAACAAAAAATTGTCCAAAGAAGCGAAGTTAGCAGTCCACAATGGAGTGCTGGTACCTACCCTGATGTATGGAAGTGAGGCATGGAACTGGCAAAGAAAGGATGAAAGTAGATTGAATGCTGTTGAAATGAGATCCCTGAGGCGTATGTGTGGTAAAACCATGTATGATCGTGTGAGGAATGTGGATATCCGCAAAGAGTGCAAGGCTGATGTAAGCGTAATGAGTAAGATCAAGAAAGGGACGCTTAGATGGTTTGGGCATGTAGAGCGAATGAGCGAAGAAAGGAGTGTAAGGAGAATATACGATGCAAATGTGAATGGTAGCAGAAGTTGGGGACGCCCGAGGAAGACATGGCACGACCAAGTGAATCAGATACTTGAGTCGGGCCATGTCAAGAGTCAGAATAATAGAAGAATACGTGTGAGACGATGTATGAATGTGAATGAGGCAAGGAATGTGTGCCAAGACCGAGTTGTTTGGCGGTCCGTCCTCTCTGCCTACCCCTGCGGGGAAACGGCGTGATGGTTAGTTAGTTAGTTAGTAAATCAATAATATGGAAAAAAAGCTTTTTATACCACTTAATGGACTTTCGCAAGCAACTTACTCCAGTTAACATCATGTCTGCCTTATCCACTAAACCCATATGCTTATTGTAATCCTGAATACAATTGGGTTTGCATATTGTTTGTCCCGTTCTCAAATTTCTTTTTCCCGTTGGGGAAATAGTGTTGTTGTGTAAAGAGCTGAGCATGTATATTTCCCTCTTATCATGCCATTTTAGAGCCATTGCTAACTTATGGATACCTGGACTCGAACCTGGTTATGAATTGGCTAAGCTCAGTAGAAAGGTAAAGCAGGTGAGATTCGTGTACGATCAGGGGTGGGCAGCTCCTTTGATCATCAGCTCGTCCATCGGTTTAGGAGGTTGGAAAGGTCAACACACAATTATAACACATGGGTAGAAAGGCACAAGGTATATTAATCATCACGAGAAATACAGGGTTGACAAAGATCTCTCTACTCTCTTCCTAAATTGACGACAGGATGAAGCGTGGATTCTACATGAATTTAATTGGTTGAACACAAGAAAGGGGGTTTACTGAGAAAGCTTACGATTCCTGGTTCGGATGATGGGTGGCGGCATGACGTATCGAGCTGGCACTGCCCGTGCCCCAAAGGGCCGGTGATACAGTGCTGGTGTGGTGAAGCACAAAATGATCGGACGGAAGCGTGGTCCGACGAACAAAGGTTAACTTAGAATGTTGAATCATGTTAGTGACTTGACTGCGCGTGATATTAATTATTTACTGGAACAAGATCACGTCTGTTCCTATTATTACGTAATCTGCGCGCTCGAACATTGCGAGCGTTTGCGGTTCTAGACTGGGGAGCGCGGGAAGCGTGACCGACCGAGGCCCGAGTGGAATTGAGACTGGCGCGTGGCGGAGCGTTGCGAGCTCTGCTAGCGGTGACTGACTGGGTGGTCTGTCCGAACACGCGGTTGCCAGCTGCGGAAGCAATCGGGTAACCAAGCTTCATTTAATTTAAGGTAACCATCCTTCTAATTTATAGGGAGACTTGTATTACGTAACACATTCCCCCTCCGCCAGTAAAAGGCGACGTGGTAATGAAGCTTTAGGCGCTAAAAATCCTCTTCACCTTGTCGTGAGGGAAGTAGAGAGAGAAGAAAAACAGTGTTGATTTACAAAAAAAACAAAGAAAAGATACATGGTTATGCAATGATGAAAAGACAACATACAAGGTTATGCAGTGATGACAAGAACAACATACAAGGTTATGCAATGATGAAAAGACAACAAACAAGGTTATGCAGTGATGAAAAGAACAACATACAAGGTTATGCAGTGATGAAAAGAACAACATACAAGGTTATGCAGTGATGAAAAGAACAAAAAAGGACTCTAAAATTTCATTGGTCTATAAGCTAAGTTTGAAGAGCGTAGTGTTTTCGTAGAGTACCAAGTAGACGTAATTTCACTGAAGTTATAAAGTTACATTTTCACTGTAACTTGACCCATTTGAGATTGCACTCAAGTATCACTAGGGCCATAGAAATTGAACTGTGCTTCTTGGTTGTGGTTGAGAGATGGTGATGCGGAGGGCCAGAAGTATCCGGGTTTTGTTGTTGTACCAGCGTGAATTCCATTATGCTGATGTGGTGGGGCAGTGGTTGTCAAGGTGAAAAGAAGTGGTATTAACATGGAGTAATATCAGTAAGTTGATTGATGATTGATGCGTGTAATGGTTATTATGTTGAGTTTGCGCATCGGCAAGTGGTTGGTTTGTACAAATGGCAAGTGGTTGATTTGTACGACTGCCAGTAGTTGATTTGCACAAACGGCAAGTGATTGATTGCACAACGGCAAGTGGTTGATTGCACAGCGGCAAGTGGTTGATTTGCACAAACGGCAAGTGGTTGATTTGCACAAACGGCAGGTGGTTGATTTGCACAACGGCAAGTGGTTGATTTGCACAAACGGCAAGTAGTTGATTGCACAATGGCAAGTAGTTGATTGCAGGAACATAATTAACCTTGAGCTGGCATGTTCTGAGGTTGGTTCTTTTGAATGTGGTTTGAATGATGAGACAACTTGATTTGCAACTGCACGCACGACTCACACCTAATTTGGGTGCGGTCGGGTGTTTTTGGTACGCAGAGATTGGAGAGATGTGAGTGATGGAAGTGAAGGCGGCAAAGAAGAGAAGCTCAGCTTGCAGGTGATGAGGAGGGCTGCTGGTCTTCTTTTTAATCCAGGGACAGGTTATTATTAGAGCCAAAATTCTTGAAGTTTACCTGCCTAGTAGACCAATGATGCAAAACGTTTGGAGAGAAACAAATTGTGTTCAAGAGAAAAGACAAAAAGACAAAAAAACGTCGTTGGTTAGAGAGGAGAGAGAGTAGAGAGAGATAATATGCCGACTATGCCATGAGTATCCCGAGATTGGGGAGACAAAAAACTATCACGACTGGCGTGAGGTTACCTATTTGATATACCAGGTATAGGTAGGTGGTTGTACAGTAGTAACACCAAGTTTCTGAAAGAAGTTGGCCTTCCATGGCCGGTGTTAGCGCTTGAGCGATAACAACTTACGACTTTCAAAATTACAAGAAATGTGTTGATTACCTAGGAATGGGGTGAAAAGGAGAGATTTGAAGCAAATTTCATGGATAAAGATTGTCTTATAGACAGACGATACGCTATGTGCGTAGTGTACACCTTCCAGATTCATGAAATTAACCTCAAGGATAATGAGAGATGAGAAAAAAAAGGCGTTGAGCGAGAAGGTCTGCTGGTGATGGAGCTGATTCTCCATTCGATCTCTTTCAGAGAACGAAATGTGGTCAAACAGCAGATTTCCTAACTTTTACAAATGTACAAGAGTTTGATGGAGGGGTGAAGGATGGAGGATTGAGTAGCGAAAATTGATAGTGACTGAGCTAATTCTCAATTCGATCTCTATGTGAGGACGAAATATATCAACCAGCAAATTTCCTAACTCTTTACACAAATATACATGAATTTGATGAAAAGGTGAAGGAGAATACACAGTAATAACAATCTAATCTTTCACGTGTATTTGGTGAAAGATTAGGGGTCGTATTTAATCTTCTACAGTTTGTGAGAACATGACAGACCCTTGCTCAAGTTTCACAAACCTGGGAGTTTTTCTTATTCGTCTCCCAGACAACGAGTTAGGTGGTTTTGTGTCACTGTCTCAATTAACTCCCACGACACGATACCTCATAACCAACAGTGAAGCTGATGGCTAGTCCATGGTCAATGGATAGTGGATGGTTCTTGGGTCCGCTGACAAGAAGTCCACAGGTATCAGTTAGCGTAAAAATTGCTGAATGCACAGCTTCATGTTTGTTTGAAGAGAACAAAAAAATTCTCACTACAGTGAAGGACATTTCCCTCAGTGTTATGAGTTATACAAAAAAGGGGCCCCAATTAAGGGTGACAAGTCAGGGTAAAATGATCTACGTCCGGTAGAACAAGTACATAGTGTCAACTTATTTAAAGAAAACAACAACAAGATATTGTATCGTTCGCACGAATCATGGTAAGTATTATAACGTCTCCACGTCTCATGTAGAAATTGAACGAATTACGAAAGAACCCTAGTATTGAAAGGAAAGGTACAACATAGATATTTATAACCATTTAATGGAACAAATTATCTCTTTGGCCACAGTGTATGTAAGCCAGTAAAAAAAGTAATTATAACGAACTTCTCGTATCATGGTAGATATTATAACATTCTCATGTATAGTGTTAGATTTTATAACGATCCCTCGTCTCATGGTGGATATTGTAACATTCTCATGTATCATGAAAATAACATATCAACGTTCAATAATAAAAAAGTACCATTTCAATACCGGAAAAAAGATACATACACAATGTCAAAAACAATCAAGTAGTGGCTATTGGTATGTATTATCAAAAATGACGACGGCATAACCTTTGGTTGGGTTTATGCGTTAAGTTGGCAATAATACAAGACATATGCCAACAAGGATGTCTTAAACAAGACACCAATATAGCAAAAGAGACCTATTTGGTTTTACTAACTCTTTGCTTACAAAATGTTGTGATGGCATAACCTTTGGTTGGGTTTATGCTTTAAGTTGGCAATAATACAAAACATATGCCTACAAGGATGTCTTAAACAAGACACACATATAGCAAAAGAGACCTAATCGGTTTTACTTACTCTTTGCTTACAAAAAAGGTTTGTAGTGGTTTATTTAAGACCTTTTAGGGTTTTACTTACTTAAAATGACCAAACAAAATCAAGGAAACACACTTGGTGTTGCCAAAATTGCCACAAACACGAATGTTGTGAACTTTATGTTACAAATTTGATACAGAAGGCACCTAGAGACACAGGATGACTTAATATGAGTGACCTGGCTCGGTGTATTTGACAAGGCAAATTAATGCTTATTTAAGTCAAAATATAGTACATAATATAACAAATTGGGGTCAGGAAGTTGAGATCTTAAGATTTTACATACTCAATGTGACCGAAAGGTGTTAAGTATGATACAATGTTATTGATGAGGAGGACAAATCGGCGTTTGTTCTCCTTTACAACAACCTTTTTCAGAATTGACGTGTAAATATCAAATTCTGAAAAAACAACAAATTAGAGCAAATGGGAATGTTGAGCGCCATTCAATTTTTTAGACAAAACTGAAAAAACTTTAAACAAAGGTAATTGTAACTTTTTATTTGTTACACCTATGTAAACTTGAATCAAATGACGATACCAAACTGGAATTTACACACGCATTATGATTACAAGTTACAGGGGTAGAATATTCACCTCAATTGGGTGTATGTTGCAAAAGGGCCATTGTTTAATGTACGATGGAACCCATTGGAACAAATGTGAAGAACAAATGTGAAAGAACAATGTAAAGAACAATGTGAAAGAACAAATGTGAAGAACAAGAGAGAAAAAAATATTTACAAAACAATGTTGTACGTGACTTTTGTGGTATTTATGACAAAAAATAGTTATGTATTTAGTGTCGTAAGTGTCAGAATGGTAACGACTAACAATTAATGTCCAGGGACGCGACTCCGGGAGCATCAATTGTTTGGGAAGCAGAAAAGTCTCTTGACTGGAATGATCAGTTCCAGAGAAGATACGTACAAAATATGAGGTCAAATTATAAACATTACACGGTGAGGTGTGACAAAGAAACAAAAATAACAAAGGGTTTATACAAAAGAGCAAAATAGTACATGTATGGGTGAGAAATGATTTAAAACCACAGTTGACACTTCTGTGTTTTAGAAAAAAAAGGTTACCTTGCAGAGGTCGAAAAAAGCGAGTTTTTATTTGAAACTAACGCGTTAAGACATGCTGTTTGTCTGCACGAGGGCCAAAGAGGGCCAAATCTCGTGGGACAAAGGTAGAGCCAAAAGTTTGTTAGTTATGTGAGTGTGACCTAGTGAAGGTGGTGTCTATTGTGTCCACACTTCCTAGTTTGACAATATCTTTTACGTGATAGTTGCCGATGTGTTTACCAGAGGCATCCGATAGGGTATATACTACATCGGAGATTTTTCTCAGGACTTTTGCTTTAATAAAGCGAGGAGCTAGTTTTGCAGAGAAATACAGAGCACCTTGTGAGAGTGTGTTGTTGCGTCTCCAAACTATGTCGTTTTCCTTAAAGGTAACATGTTTCCTGCGTAAATTGTATCTGTTTGCACTCTTTTTGTGAGCAAGTATCAACGCATCTGTGACTTCGCTGTAGATAGCGGAAAGTTCTTCAAGACGGTGAGCATAGTTCTCTGATGGGTTATCAGTAGAAGGAGAAAAAGATGATGGGAGGCTAGCGTCCCAATGCAAGGAGCCATGGACAATTTGTTCCATACCGTGTTTGAGGAAGAAAGGGGTGTACCCAGTAGTGAGGTTCACTGTATTGTTTAGTGCAGCTTGAATTTTTTCTAGATTTTTGCACCATGTTCGTTGATCTTTGTCAACCAGGATTGCCAAAGCTGTGTTGATGGTCTGGTTGTAACGCTCTACCGTATTATTTTGAGGCGTGTAAAGGGTATTATAGAAAATATCTTTTATGCCATATTTGGCCAGAAATTCCTTGAATTCCAGAGCTATGAATTGTTTTCCATTGTCGCAAATGATGGTGCGAGGAGTGCCGTAGGGGATAAAAATGTTTTTTTCTAACAAGTTTATGATTGCAGAGGCTGTGGCTCTTTTTAATGGGAAGATCCAACAGAACTTGGTGAATACATCCACTATGCTAAGTATATGCATGTTTCCGGCGTAGCTTCTGGGAAAAGGGCCGATGAGATCCATAGAGAATGATTGTAATGGCCTATCTGCTCGTTTGGGGTTATTCATGAGACCAGATGGGGGTGCAGTACTATGTTTGTATGCTTTGCAAATGTCGCACTTAGAGATGTAGTTGCGAACTTGTTTAAACAGGCCTGGCCAGTAATACCTTAAGGCTATCTTCTTATAGGTTTTGAAAGTTCCTGGGTGTATGGATCCGGGGCCGCTGTGATTGTCGATGATTATTTTTTGTGTGTCCTCTGAGGGAATGACTAACTTCCAAGCATAGTCCTCGAGTATAGACAGTGGTGGTTTGCAGTTACGATATAACCGACCTTCTTTTATAATAAAGTTGGGAAATTTTTGCGGGTTGTTCCTGCATTCCTCGTAGGTTTTTAAATACCAAGTGTCTTTGGTGATAGGAGTTGGTGTTGCTTCTTCGGAGGTCAGAGTGGCGAGTTCTATTCTTGAGAGGGCGTCTGGGACAATATTGTCTGCGCCTTTACGATGGATGACATCAAAGGTGTATTGTGAAAGGCGAGACGACCAGCGGGCCAATCTACCAGATGGGTTGCTTAATGATACCAACCATTTTAGGCTACTGTGATCGGTGATGACTGAGAACTTACTGCCTTCGATATAGCCGCGGAAATGGTGGATAGAGTCCATGACTGCGAGTAGTTCCTTTTCAGTTATCCCATAGTTTTTTTCGTGTTTGTTTAGACTACGAGAGAAGTATGCCACTGGGTGTTCGCCGTCGGGGAATTCTTGTGTTAGGACTCCGCCGATTCCAACATTGGAGGCGTCTGTATGCAGGGTGAAAGGCAGATTGAAATCTGGACAGTTTAGTACCGGTGCAGATTGCAGTGCCGTTTTTAGAGAGGTGAAAGCCTTTTCAGTTTCGGCAGACCAAGCGAAGTTACTGACACCTTTACGGGTACCGGTAATTTTATTAAGGGGGGCCGCTATTGTGGAGAAATCCCTTATGAATCTTCTGTAGTATCCGGCGAGACCAAGGAAACCTTTAACTTCTTTAGCATTCTTTGGCCTGGGAAAGTTTGTCATAGCTTCGACTTTGGCAGGGTCGGTCCTTAGACCTTTTTCGTCTATTACAAAGCCGAGGTAGCGTAGGCGTGATTTGCAAAATTCGGATTTCTTTAGGTTGATTGTTAATCCGGCAAACTTGAGTTGTTGGAATACTTTTTCTAGGGTGGCGATGTGTTTTTCAAACGTGTCGCTGATGATTATTAGGTCGTCCAGGTAGCAGAACAAATTATTGTCGGATTCGGGGCCGAACAGTCTGTCCATCAGTCTTTGTAGCTCAGGAGGGCTGTTTTTTAAACCGAAAGGGAGTCTCTTAAAGTGGAACATTCCTCTGCCGGGCACTACAAATGCTGTTTTTTCACATGAAACTTCATCCAAAGGTATCTGCCAGAATGCTTTGGACAGATCTATTGAAGAGATGAATTTTGCGTTGCGTAGTTTATCCAGGATTGCGTGTACAAGCGGAAGTGGGTACGCGTCAGCCTCAGTGCAGGCATTAAGTCTTCTACTGTCGAGGCAGAATCGGGCGGAACCGTCTTTTTTGGATACCAAGAGTGTGGGGTTGGTCCAGGGGCTTCTGCTGGGAACCACGATGCCCATATTTAACATATCATCGAGTTCCTTCTCCAACAGTTTTAGTTTCTGGGGAGCCAAATTGTAGTATCTTTGTTTGATAGGTGGTCCATTTGTCTTGATGTGATGTTTGACTAAATTTGTCAAACCAAGTCCACACTTTTCGAACGAGATTGATTCAAATTTCTTGATCATGCCTTCCAGTTGTTCAGCCTGTGGTGGGTGAAGGTTCTCGTACGGAATTATTGTACGGATTTCGTTGATTGAGGTGGTGGGTGTGGTGTTGTTGCATGGGATGAAAACCTGAGGTGCAATGTTGAATGCTTTCCAAAAATCGACTCCAAGAATAAATTTCTGGGTGATGGTTGGTACAATTAGAAAATTTATTGGAATTGATTTACTTCCACACTTGACAGGTAGGACAATTGCTCCTGTGACTTTTTGAGTGTTGTTGTCTGCAGTGGTGACGAAAGCGGGGTGTTTGTTGATTGTGAATCCATTGTTGACAAAGGGGATGTGGGCGTTACCGCCGAGGCAGCTAACTGAAGCTCCACTATCCAGTAGTCCAGAGAAGACGACGTCATTAACAGAAAATTGCGCGTATGGGCGACCATCGTTAGCTTGAGTGCAGCTCACTGTAGAAAGTTGTAAGGCCTCTTTGAAATATGCAATGTGTTTCAACCACTCGGTCCATTCAGTAGGCCTAGATATTGAATGAACTTCCGAGGGGTTGAATCTTAGTTTTTTGGAGTTCTCTTGGACCAATTTGGCGGAGGTTTAGAGAAATCTGTAGGTGGTCTTGCAATTAAGTTGTTAGAAGGATGTATTCTTTCAAGATTATTTCTTGATCTCTTGAAGATTTCTCTCAAGTTGTCATGTTGAGGAGAATGGTCACTGGGGCGCTTTTGGTGGCCTCTGTTATCTTGAGTATACGAAAGTTTTGCTTTTTTGTAGCAAGATGATTGTGAGTGTCCGGTTCTTTTGCAAAAGGTGCAAAACTTCTTCTCGTTAAACTCTGGTTTAATTTGATTGGATGACCGAGAGGCGAGGCTTGGTAGAAGGGGCTCGTTAGAAGTCTTGGTGTTTCTTCTTTTATCTTGATAGTTTTCCAATAGAAGACAGACATCTTTGAGTTGTTCTACTGAGGATATTTTTTGAGAGGTTATTATGTTCTCATATCTTGCTAGGAGGCCATCAGTCAAGATAGGGACTAGCTCTGTTTCAGGGACTGGAGTTGTCAGTTTGATGTTTAGAAGATCTGCTCTCTGGGCGTATTGTGCTACTGTTTCGTTGGAGAATTGTTTGATGGAAAACAGAGTAGACTTAATCCTATGCTGTGTTTCTTTTGGTGCGAAACTTTTCAGGAGTGCAGCTTTGATTTCGGGCCAGGAGTTTACTTTTTTCTTGTGGATTCTATGCCAGGAGAGTAGCTCGTGCGAGATGAGATCTATGAAGTTACGGTGTAGTATCTCAGTAGGAATGTTGCGTATCGCGGCTGTTTCTTCAATTCGGTCGATGAAATCTTCTACGTTAGTATTGCCGTTGTACTTAATTTTCCATCCAGTTAGGTCGAAGGGTTTTGTGGTTTCCTTGACGGGTGTAATTGGTGGTTTAATTTCTGTGCAAGTAGGTATGCTTGTGTCAGAGATTGTTATACTGCCGGGTTGAAATTGCAGTCTCCTAATATATTTCCTGTTGTAATATGTTGCGTACTTAATCAGAACGTTTTTGGTTTTGTTGAAAGGAGAAATATTCCTGTCTTTTAATTCCTTTTCTAAGCTTTGAGTACTTCAAGAGCAGATGTTGGCTATTATGCCTAAGGTGTTGTTTTGAGGATTCATTTTGTGGCTAGTTGAGTTAGACATTGTGAGAAGAAAAAAGAATTGTCAGAGTGTTGTGGCTGAGTTTTTTCAAAAAAAAGATGAGCTTGTGATGATGGGTGAAGAATTTTGTGAAATTTTTCAAAGTCCCAATATGGACAAAAAAATGGCCAGCGGTTTCCTTGTGTTTTTGATGGAAAAGTTCCTGAGATGTGTGTTTTTTGAAAAAACTTTCGAAAAATTTCTAAGTCCTTGGTTTGTGAAAAAAAAAACGGCGAGGGGTTACCCTGGGATTTTAGTGAAAAAGTCCCTGAGATGTGCGTTTTTGAAAAAAATTTTGAAAAATTTCGAAGTCCTTGGTTTGTGAAAAAAAAAACGGCTAGGGGTTACCCTGGGATTTTGATGGAAAAGTCCCTGAGATGTGCGTTTTTTGAAAAAAAATTTGAAAAAAACTTCAAATTTTTGAAAAATTAAATTTCTCGAAAAAATTTCAAAGTCCTTGATTTGTGAAAAAAACGGCCAGGGGTTGCCCTGGGATTTTGATGGAAAAGTCCCTGAGATGTGCGTTTTTGAAAAAAAAAATTTTTGAAAAAACTTTAAAGTGAGAAAATTTCCGAAAAATTTCCGAATACAGATTTCGAGGAAGTATTGTTTGTTCTTTCAACAATTAATGGAGGGTTGTTTGTGATTCGTGACCAATTGTCTGAATTTAGGCAGAACCAGCTTTTGGTTATTTACACGCAAGCTTCCTTACATCCCGTCAAAGTTGCGCCAATTAGCAATATGTGACAGATGGGGAATTTCACGTCAACGCGAATCTCAATTATATGTAAAGAGTGGATCGGCTTTCTAGACTTTTTTTAAATTAAGGATACTCTACCCACCTTTATTACATATAAAACGAAATTGTCAAATGGCAGAAGGACTTTAATTTCCTTGGTTGTGTTCATGATTAGGCAAGGTATGCTTAAGCAAGGTATGTCTTATATCACATCCACAAACAAGAAATTTATTTTGTATCGTGTACAAGATTTGAAATTGTTGAATTGTAGTTTAATGTAGCTCGTTTCCTCTAATAGTTGTACTCGGAAAGTAAACCTTCATGGTTAAGGATCACTATGTGATGTTTGAGGTGTCCGAAAAGAAGTGAATGTTGGTTGCGCACCTTGTGATAGAATACCGGTAATTAAATTTTGTCGAGTGACGATTCGTAAAACTTGTAATTTAACACAGAATAGTTTTAATGTGACACACTGTTGTTTTAGATTTGACGCGATGGTTTGTAGAACAGCTATGATTTATTGGAAGAAAAACATAGTTATTCAATTGTTAATACAAAACAAGACATAAAACACAGTGAAAGAGTACAAGATTATTTCCAATTTGACCTCCCGATGGACTACTAATAACCAAAGAAAACCCACGTCGAAGGGGCCAGTGCTAACTTATGGTAACAAGTGCTAACAAGTGCTAACAGGTGCTAACAAGTGCTAACACATGGGTAGAAAGGCACAAGGTATATTAATCATCACGAGAAATACAGGGTTGACATAGATCTCTCTACTCTCTTCCTAAATTGACGACAGGATGAAGCGTGGATTCTACATGAATTTAATTGGTTGAACACAAGAAAGGGGGTTTACTGAGAAAGCTTACCATTCCTGGTTCGGATGATGGGTGGCGGCATGACGTATCGAGCTGGCACTGCCCGTGCCCCAAAGGGCCGGTGATACAGTGCTGGTGTGGTGAAGCACAAAATGATCGGACGGAAGCGTGGTCCGACGAACAAAGGTTAACTTAGAATGTTGAATCATGTTAGTGACTTGACTGCGCATGATATTAATTATTTACTGGAACAAGATCACGTCTGTTCCTATTATTACGTAATCTGCGCGCTCGAACATTGCGAGCGTTTGCGGTTCTAGACTGGGGAGCGCGGGAAGCGTGACCGACCGAGGCCCGAGTGGAATTGAGACTGGCGCGTGGCGGAGCGTTGCGAGCTCTGCTAGCGGTGACTGACTGGGTGGTCTGTCCGAACACGCGGTTGCCAGCTGCGGAAGCAATCGGGTAACCAAGCTTCATTTAATTTAAGGTAACCATCCTTCTAATTTATAGGGAGACTTGTATTACGTAACACCATCAATGGCCCGCAGCTCTTTGTTGCCATTTCCCCCTTCTTCAGTTTGTCAAATTTTGGCATGTATTTCCTATTTTTTCGCACCGTTCCGCAAGCATTGGTTTTATTTTCATGCAGGTATTTAAATAGTGTAGGACTGGTACCTATACCAGTTATCAACATAAAGTTTGTGTCTCTTATCTAGGTAATCTCTAAGTAGAGTTGTCACAACAGCTCCCGAGGCGCCTATACATTGATTATCAGTGACGTCGGTTCCATCACCACAATAAACAATGAAATCTAAAACATAACCCGTCAGTACATCACACAAAACAAACATTTTTATCCCAAACCGGTGGCGTTTGGAAGGAATAAATTGTTTAAATTTTAATCGTCCTTTAAAAACAACCATGATCTCGTCGATGCAAAGATTTTCAAAGGGAGTAAAAGTTTCTTTAAATATCTTACAAGTCGGATTAACGAGTAATCTTATTTTGTGCAATTTGTCTCCAGGAATTTGTGTATCGTGGTCAGAAATATGTAACATGCTCAATAATATTTGATACCTATTTATGGGCATCGTTTTACCAAAAATGGCACTCGTAAGAAGAGGATCTGTCGACCAATGCTCTTCTATTGAATGATGTTTATTTCGTGTCATCAGCATTGATATGGCAAAAAATACATACATCTCACTAATTAAAGTATCAACCCATTTACGAAGCCTTGATTGTTCAGACACAACTTTTTTCTGTATTGTTGCTGCGTAATATTTATTAGTTTGAGATACAATATCAGACATAATATTTGTATTTAAAAAATGCTCAAAAAAATTCATTTCCTTGGAATTTTCCGACAAAAGAGGAGAAGAGTTTATGCCAGAAGGGAAATCATCGAAGTCGTGAATAATCGAAACAAAATGATCCGATGTCCAAATTCAACAATATTTTCAGCGTGTACTCCTACATTTATACTGCTTACTTCACTGGCGGAATCACACTCACTGTCACTAAATTCACAGTCAGAGTCAAGATCGAGACAATATTCTCTTATTTGGTCATCAGACAAGTCACGTCGAGCCATGATGGAGGGTTACACAAAAAAAAATATTAGGAAAAACGACAAATTAACACAATAATTAGTTTCCAAACACAGATAATTAAAATAAAATTTATATTATTATTTTTTCACTCGAAAGGCGGATATAACAACTTATTTCATTTAAAATAACAAAACATGTTGATTAACACAAAACTTATTTGCACTAAAAATATTAGTAGTTAATAAAAACAATTTGTTAAAATAATAATGTTAGAACCACGATTCGTTGCAGATTCTAAGTATTCGCGAACCGTCGAGATAAGAAGGAACCAGGTGATACACTAACACGGCTACGCGCTCGCGGGGAAATCAAACACTGAAAGGGGAAATATTGTAGTCTCCTGTTTGACGAGGTCTTTCATTATATAAACAAAATCATTTGTCATATCTGTGTAGAGATGTCGCTAGATAAAAGTTCAAATTATTTTTTAAGCCCCAGTTTTGCGCCATCTTTTTTTTATTTTTTTTTTTTTATAGTGAATACCTCACAAGAGTCCCAACTGCTCCCGTCTGGAGCCAGTGAGACTATGGCATCCCCAATTGGGGGATGTTGTGAGGCTGAAGGTAAGTGGGGAAGGGAAAGAGGAAGGTGGGGAAGTACCTGGCTATTCAGATCTAGTCACTAAACACGGCTAAAGCCATTTGGAGCAACGTTTCAATTCTGAATGGTGGTCTTACACCAGGGCGATACTGGTAGTATCTTCCACTCTGGAACGTGCCGCAAATATACTATATATTATTTTAATTAATTAATTGTGAAATAACACAAATTAATCAAATAAAATTTATTTGCGCACGCCGGGTTCGAACCCGCGACCTTCGGAATGGCAGTCCAATGCGTTACCACTGGACTATGCCGGCCGTCGCCATCTATACAGAAAGTCCCGAGATATCGCAAGATGAAATAAAAATCACGTATGATTGCGCGCGGCAGCGAGGGCTCGAAATCTTGAATCAAACATACATGCGCACGGCAGCCTCCGGGTTAAGTGAATCAGATACTCGAGTCGGGCCATGTCAAGAGTCAGAATAATAGAAGAGTATGTATGAGACGATGTATGAATGTGAATGAGGCAAGAAATGTGTGCCAAGACCGAGTTGTTTGGCGGTCCGTCCTCTCTGCCTACTCTCTGCCTGGGAAACGGCGTGATGGTTAGTTAGTTGCACTGAACAAAAAAGCATTTTGAATAAAACGAGGACGAACGAGGCTCGGTGACAACACAAAACCAACTAAATTAACGAATTCTTTCCTTATTAACATCACGCTCAATAGACCGTGATCCGCCGATGGTCGGACATACCTCACAGCATATCTCTTTGTATTCTGATATCTTTGGTACATACAATCCCTTCCCTTCCCATTTGGACGCTAGATGACACTGGAACCCGCTATTACCGTACGAATATGCACGAATATTAAAACTAAATTAATAATATGGTAGTTTGTAAAATTCCTTTTTGATATTAATTCTATTGCAGCATATTTTGGGAGGTTATTGACCAAATGACCTTCATAGAAGAGCTTCCACTGGCGGTAAAGTAAAAATATAAACAATACACATTTGATAATGATTTCAGAGACACTCGCTCCTTTGCCCTGGGGATGGCGGAGCGCCTTCTCGGAGAGCTGAAGAAGGAGACCGGCAAGGACACGGCTGAAGTCCTGGAGCTGAAGCTACTGGAGGCGAGACTGGCTCTGGCCGGAAGGAGGAAGTCTGCTGCAGAGTTGGCCCTAAGGAACCTGCTCCAGATGGCCTCCGAGGAAGGGGGGGCTGATGATGTGGGTGTAGCGGTAACTCTGGCTACTGCGTAAGACTATTTGCCAGATAACTATTTTTTGGTATAAATGCGGATATTATACTTGGTGTTCGGGAACTAGTGGGACAAGCTGGAAACTGGTGAATCTACATCTCATTTGGAGTTGATTTTATTAATAACTATCAGCTATTTATTGTCTTTTAAATGCTTCGACCCTGCTCCAAAAAATTGTTAACTCCCCAGTTAGCGAAAAAAAAGAAAATAAAAAAATTTATATATGTACATAAAAAAAATTATATTTATTTATTTATTTATTTATTTATTGATTCTTTACATTGTATCTTTTTTATAAAGTTATAATTTTTAACCTCACTAGGACAAGCCTGTGTTGAGGTTAATAATTTTACAAAATATTAAAAAAAAATAGTACAAAGATTATAACATATATTTAAGATAGTACAATAATTAAAAAAAATGAAATATTGAGATAACAATATTGTTACATTGACGTTTCTGCGAATTGGATACCTACATGGTACCTATTAGCCTATTCATTACAATATAATGCTGTAAACATGTAGGGTGACCATGATATTTAATTGCAATAAAAATGTAACAAACTATTATTTTTTTTAAAACAGAGAAGAAAGAGAGATAAAAAAATTACATTAAAAAAGAAAAGGATGAAAAAATTAACTTATTCAAAATATAATGCCACAATTTAAAAGGACAAAGATGAAAGAATATGTTGGAAATCCTCTGATGGCAGAAATAATTTAACATTCTTTTTAAATGTACACAAGGAATTTGACGATTTAATGTGATCTGGAAGGCTATTAAATAGAAGTGGAGCCTGGTACAAATAATGTCTCTGCCCAAATGAGGATTTAGGGTGAATTGCCATAAAGTTCAGACCAGAGCCAATTCTTGTAGTACGAATTTGTTGCGTTTTTTTCGCAGAACTAATATTGTTAAAAAATCTGCATAGCGTTTGTAGGATAAATAGTTGTTTTAAATTCATGATATTACATTCCTTATAAAGTAACTGTGTAGGATATGTAAATTTTTTCTTGTATATAACTTTGAGAATCAGTTTTTGGGCAATATTAAGGGGGTTTTTCACTATCTCTGATTATGTTCTGACCAAGCACTAATCCGCGGATTAGTCATTTTTTCGTTTTCACTATATCTGAATAACGCTAACGCTCGGGTTAAAGTTAGATTTGACTAATCAGTGCTCTAACCAGACGTTAGGCGCTATTCCTCGAATCAAAGATGGCGTCAAAACATTCCGAGTTTAACAGCTGAGAAGTGAGTCGAATTTTGTAGAATGAATTTGAATGCTTGTATGATCCATCCTGAATTATTTGATTGTGTTCAAAATAAGAAACAATGTATTAATTCGACACGAATCTATCTAAAATGACCTGATAATCAACATAACATAACCAAAAAAATGCACACTTCGCGGTGTGCGGACTGTGACTCATGACAGCCGTGGCAGTAGATGGAGAAACAGCAAACATTTTGCGATGTTGCCAGACTATTTCGAGTGTTATCTATCCGGCAGCTCGAAACAATGGTGAAACGGTCGCCGTTGAATAACGAAGTTATTCTGAACTTTAAAGCCAGCCAACGGATAGCTATTCAGATATTTAGCCGGACATAGTGAAATACCCCCTAAGTGGTTCTATTACAGTCTTCAGGCAGGAACCCCAGCACACTATATTATACGAAAGTAGGCACTGAATTATAGCAAAATACACTGTTTTTAATTTTTCCTTGTCTAGTACATGTCTGAGATCTTTAAAAATATAGATAAGTCTCCTAACTTTATTTACTAACATTTCGACATGATCATTCCACCTCAAAAATTTATCAATTTTTACCCCCAGGTATTTGAGGCTGTCTACACTTTCCAAGGGGTTGCAGTTACACGTTTGCACACAATTGTGAATAATCAAATTATAAGAGGTAGACGGCTGACTTTTATAAGAAATGCTAAAAGTGATGTGTTTGGTTTTTTGTGAATTTAAAGTTAAAATATTATTACTCAGATAATTATTAACTACTCCTAAACCTGTATCACATTTTTCAAAAGTTTCACTCCAATTTTTACCCTCAAATATTAAGGCAGTGTCATCTGCAAAACTAACAATGTTACCTGGAATTTTTAGACTGCATAAATCGTTTATATAAATAAGAAATAATATTGGCCCGAGTACACTACCTTGTGGTACTCCAAATGAGATGGATTTACTATCGCTTAACATTTTATTTATTTCTACTTGCTGTGTTCTATCACTAAGGTAAGATCTGAACCAACCCATAGCTGTATTATTAATGCCTAAAGATAATAATTTCTTAATAAGCAACTCGTGGGAAACCGTATCGAAGGCCTTTGATAAGTCTAAAAATACCGCTATAGCTTTGTTGCCATAGTCCAGTGCGTTTATAACTTTGGTCAATACCTTTAATATAGCATCACTCGTACTTCTGTTCTCTCTGAAACCAAATTGGCTGTCGGAGAGTATTTTGTATTTTTCTAAAAATGATACTAATCTTGACTTAGCCAGTCTTTCTATTATTTTTGAGAGAGTATTGAGCAAAGATATTGGTCTGTAATTATTAACATTTTTGTGATCTCCACCTTTGAAAAGAGGTATAATCTTGGCATTTTTACAATGGGAAGGAAATATGCCATTCTTAAAACTAAGATTAACAATATGAGTTATAGGACCAGCTAACTCATAAACATGCTGTTTATACACCATTATACTTAAGCCATCGATACCACAGGAAAAAGACATTTTTAATTTATTTATAACATTAGTAACTTCAAAAATGCTAGTAGTTTTAAATTCAAAACTATCTCCTGTAACTTGAGTACCAGGTATAAAATTGTTAACAAGATACATTTCGTTGGTTTTATTAGCACTGCACAAGTTTTTTGCGTATGTAGGACCAACATCACTGAAGAAGTTATTAACATGGTTGGTAATTATATGTGGATCCTCCTCAAATGAGATAATTTTGTTATTGATTAATAATTTTTTTATGGACACTTGCTCCTTTTGAATATTTATGGCTTCCTTTATAATCTTCCACTGTTGCTCGTTATTACCGTTGACTTTATCCAGTTTCCTTCTGTAATACGTTTGCTATGTATATTTTATAATTTTTGTACACCAGTTTCTGTATCTCTTATAATAAGCCAGCAGTTGAATATTATTAAACTCTCCTCGACATTTGTTGTGCAGTTTGTCACGGGTTCTAAGGCATTTGATAATTCCATCATTTATCCAAGGTTTTAAGTATTTGATGTTATGTTTTACACTTTGTACCGACGAGCAACTTTCCACGTGAATTTTTAAACATTTTACGAAGTTTTCAGTAGCTGAATTAACATCTTGCGATGACAGGACTGACTGCCATGATTCTTCCTTTAATTTAGCCTTCAAAAGATTGTTATTTATGACGGTTTTGATTTTTTCATTTTCTTTTGCTATTTTCTTTTGTTTAAAGCTCATAAATCTCAGTAATACCGCATCATGATCTGTTATGTCAGTAGTGAAGACAGCTCCCTGTGGTTCAAATTTAGATTTTACCATAATGTGATCGATGCAACTTGAAACAGTAGACGAAACTCTTGTAGGTGAAATTATAATTGGCTTTAAGCCGTGAAAAGCCAAAAGTGAGAGGTATTTTTGAGTTTTTATACTGTTCAGATCTAATGTATTAATATTTATATCACCACATAAAATGATTTCCTTATTTTGTATAGATGTAGAATCAAGTAGGACACTCAGTGATTCAAGGAAACTATCTATATGAGTCTGGGACGGAGATCTGTAAATGGCTATTAAACATATATTATTCGATATCTGCATTCTTAAGCAGTTTGCTCCAGGGAAAACAATTTCCTCAACAGTCGCCTGAACATTTCGTTTCACGTAGGCAACTACACCATCGTTTTGCAAATAGTTATTATTTGTATTGTAAACTGTGTATCCGGGGATGCTAGGTATATTGATCAAAATTTTTAGCCAAGCTTCTGTAAAAACTAATACCTCAGGACGATGTTCTATGCCATCAAGCATAGTTATGGTTTCATCAAAGTTTTTACTTAAACTTCTAATGTTCAAACAAAGTAAAGAAAAGTTTGAATGTTTCAAAAAATTTTTGCAAGTAAATGAATCTTTAATAGTTAAATTAGGTTCTGTATTGTCATCCAAATCAATGTTTTTTCCTAAATCGATATCCATTTTTAATATATTAAATATTGTCGGTGCCTTTTACCATACAACTTCTATATTCTATTGAGGTCATCTTCGTGTTTTATTTCTCTGATTTTTTTTCCTTCATCTTCTTTCATTAGAATGGATCCATTTTTAAACCAAATATATTTGTATTTTAATTCTCTTCCCTTTAATTTGGCTTTCCAAAGCAGTTCTTTAAAATAAGGAGATAGCGATTCTCCTAGGAATATCATTTTCTCACGGTTTGAGATCACCTTCTTGTTTGCCAATAATTTTGATCTTGTTTCTGGATTTCTAATTTTTAAGAGAATTTTTTTTGGATGACCTGGTCTTCTGTCATATTGTCTTATTGCTGATGTAATATCGTCTGTACTTATTTGGATATTAGCACTTTTTATTAGGTTTATAGCAGTTACTTTGGGATTTTCATCTGTCTTTTCCTCAATTCCTGTTATTTCAATACAGTTATCGAGGTTCGACTGTTCTAAACAAGCCAGTCTGGTTTCTAGATGTTTAATAATTTTACTTTTATTTGTCAAATCACTTTTTAAGCTTTCGACTTCTCCTTTAACTTCATTCATAGAGTCCAAACGAATTATTATGTCATCATACTTTTGACAAATAAATTCGGTAGTTTTTTGAAATTCCGACATTTTTTTTTCAATGTTTTCGAGTATTTGGTTTTTGAGTTTCTCCAGTTTTGTGTCTACGAAAGACGCAAATTTAGTAAAAGTATCTTCTTCTGGGCTAGTGTCTTCGGGGGCAGTGTTTATTTTGTTTTTGGATCTTGTAAATGTATTTAGAGTGTCTTGTTGTTGAGAGCTTGTTTTTTTGTTCGAACTCATGGTCACCCTTGCAGTAGTTTTGGTAGAAACAATAAGATGCGCAAGCGCCGTCAAAGTGAAACAAGCAAGCCGAATGGCCCGAGTTTGAAAGATGGCGGTGGAGTTGGCCAATCACAAGAGATTCACTTATACAGTAAACAGATGTCAACTTCACCGTTACTATTTCGCGATGTTAATAATTTATAAATCACTTGAGTAATCTCGCTTCAACGCGCAAAATTCTTATCACAATTGATGCAGTGAACACTTAGGTAAATGTCGCAACTGACTCGAATTGAACCGTTCACCGATATACACAATTAAGCCAAGTTTTCAACGGGTCACTATTACTGTGTACTACTTTGATTGTTGTCGTCGATTTATGTTGATATAGGTATGTAAATATGTACATGAATGCCCAGATAGAAAAAAAAAAGTTTTTTTGGGTTCCATATGTAATTCATCAGTTTTACATTTGTACCACTAGCTTCCGGACACCATGTGTAAATAATATTGATATGACCTATGTAATGTACCTACTTTATCTGCAAATCTATCGTGGAATCAACTTTTTAATATTTTTTTATTCTTTTTATTTTTATCAAAAATTAATAAAAAAACTGATATATTAGTTTGAAAAAATAAGGCATGTTGCTTATGATTACGCAAAGCTATCTCCTGTAAAGTACCAGTTTTGCAGAGATCTTGCGCCATTAATTAGGTTAACTGGTAGTTTTTTAACCTTTTAACACCTTATTTTAATGTTAACACTGCGCAAGAGTCCCAACTGCTCCAAACTGTACAGAGCCAGTGGGACTATGGGATCTCCATTCAGGGTATGTTGGAAGCTGCAAGGAGATTTCAAGCAATGTTTCTATCTACTTATTTCAGTATTCTATTTTAGTATCTACCCGTATCTTAAATATCAATATCGCTAAATAAACCAAATTGTTCTCCTTCCTATCGCCAGATATCTTGTTCTAAAGCAGCCGCAGCGTGCCCGAAATGCCCTGAAGCGGGTGTCCCGATCCTCATGGACGCCCGAAGGCGCCGACTGGCTGGAGCGCTGCTGGCTGCTACTGGCTGACTGCCTCATTGCGGCCGGCGGAGGCAACTCGGACGCGGCCAAGGAATTACTTGACAAAACTCTGAGACACAACAGGAGTTGCGCTCCGGCTTACGAGTACCTTGGTGAGTTATATTTGAATTAGATTTATGATGAGTACTTGGTTAATCATTACTATTAGGAATTCTTCCACAGGAATACGCAAGTATCCGATATTGATGTTGTGTACTCACATCGCAAGCAACATGTCGTGCACAGTTCCTACACGTCACTACTTAAATCAAGAGACCCGCATCGCCATCAACTCCCGAGACGTCAAAACTAGCTGTCACAACTTCTGAAGCTCTCACTTTTTGTAGACTGTTTTGTTCCTAGCATTGAACTAAAGCACTATGCATTGTTACAAAATGTCTGACACAAGTGACGTTGAGACTATCATATTTATTAATTGCTCAGCCATATTTAACTATTTTAAGTCTCGGCGACGTGAGTGGTACCAACTACGACCAGCTGGTCGCGGGAGACTGGCAAGGGGGGTATAACTCCGAACGAAAATTGGAACTGAAATAAATTGTGACGTCATATGTTTGCCTAACTATATGCTCCAATGAAAAACTCTGAAAATCTATGAAATAAACTTTCAAAGTTTTTCATTGGTTTAAAGTATAATAAGTAGGCTCGAAATGAGAATTATACCGTCTATATATTGGCATATCTATATAAAAAGCCCAAAGATATCGATCTAGTGAGTGGATTATTTATGGACCACAGTAACCACAGAGACATTGAGCAAATCATAATTATTATTTTGTACAGACATATAAAAGTAAACAATGGTATTGTTGCCTTTCTTTTGCTAGCTATGCTGTCTGAGAAGGAGCAGGCTTACAAGCAGGCGGCCAAGCATTATGAGAATGCCTGGGAATATGGCGGCCATGGAAACGCGTCTATCGGATATAAATATGCCTACAATCTGCTCAAAGCTAAAAAGTAAGTTCAACTAACAAACTATTAAGCGTTTTGTCATGAGGATAGGCAGCAGTTTTTCCCAGGTATGATTTTCGCCAGAACATAATTCGTTGAATTGTTACTTTTTTCAGTTTTTTTCCTTACATTAAAAGGTACAAATAAATGTACCAATGTCAAAATTTCTCTCTCTTTGCTTGTGAAATGAGAGATCCTTCGGATTTCTGACTTACCACTCCTTCATACATTCCGTCACAGTGGTATCATACCTTTGTAATGAACTGCACTTTGATTTGCGGGGTGTCATCTCTAACGCAACCTTCAAACCAACATTAAAAGGGTAGGCTATGCGTGTTTCAACCAATAATTGGCTGGGGCCACATCCTGGTATCTTTCATGTTGTCCCATTTCCTTCACCTTTATTTGCTCCTCTTCTTCTTCGAACACCGTAATATATTTTCAGATACCCCGAAGCAATTGCCGCTAGCAGAGATGTGTTGATCGCCCATCCCGACTGTCCAAAGATAAGGAAGGAAGTGTTTGAAAAAGCTGCTAACCACCTGCGTTGCTAGACAAATGAATACTTTACGTAATTTCGAGAGCTTAATGTAAACGTTATCTATAAAAAACATACAAAGAATGAGGAACTGAAGTCCATTTTTTGAATCAATAATTTCCTACTAACTTAAATACCTGTATTTTTTATTGTTATAGTTAGTTTTAATAGTTAAAATACCCCTCAAAAGGGTTCTCCCTGCAAAAAACCCAATTCTTGAAAATCTTAGAAATTCCCCACAATTTGGGGAATTCTCCATGAATCGCAACCTTGTTAGGCCATAGATTAATTACTCACGTAGACTAGTTGTGAGTGAATCAGCAGTTCAGTCGTTCTAAATGGTGTGTTTTAATGAGATGGTGTTTTATTCGTTTTTAAAAGACGATTTATAAATTCTGAATATAATAATGCTTAAATATACAGAATCAACGTTTGTTGATCTATATGAATATATATTTTTTCTAAGCCATAATATTTTTCACAGCAGTTCTTATTCTACAGCTTAAAGTCAAGTAAAGTTATCAACAAAAAAGCATACTAATAATAATAATGATAATTGAGATGTCTTTTGTCAATAACATTGTTTGACTGCCTTCGAATTTTTTGTTTTTTTATGTTTTTTTTGTAGATAAAGTTTTTTGACATTACACTTGATTTGAGGTATTTAAAAAATAATTAGTGAATTCCGCCCTTTTTACAATGTTTATTAGAATAGTGGTTTGTTAATAAAAAAAGTATTGTGTAACTATTTTACAGTAAGTAATAATTTTTTTGTTAATAAATAAATTTATTTCAATAATTTCATAATTAAGTAACATGAATTGGCACAATTCACAACAATTTTGATAAAAAATATACTGCATCAACAGTTTTAATAAGTAATGATAATTTCCTTAAAATCCTAATAAGTTTCATTGAACACACAGGATGTCCGGGGGTAAAGTGCACTAAATTCGGGAGGTGTTAAACATAAATAATCACAATATAACTAAAATTAGTATTTAAAATGGTTAAATTTAACACTAAGCTGTCGTCACACAGGTCGGTAAGCAATCGACATAAACCAAATGCTGTAAGATACTGCGCAGAAAATCAATTTCGCTAGAGTAAGGTTTCGGTCTGCAGCATATTTAAGTGTGTAACTTTACTGCGCCAGGGTCTCAGCATTTGGTTTATGTCAATTGCTTACCGACCCTTGAGACGAAGGGCTAAGGCTTACAAATAACATATCATGCAACAAATTAAGAATTAAAACAGATTCACTTGGAGGTATCCAGGCATTATTATTTATTAGTTTAATTAAATTACTTTGTAATTTAATTGAGTAGATTTGGGCAGATGAATAATTACATATGTGTTGAATCTGAAAAAGAAAACAATTATCTATTCAAAATATGTTAATGGCGTCTTAATAACTTATGATGAAACTGATATTGGGATTTGAAAATAGTTGTGTTGACCTAGAAAATTGCCAGAGAGACGCTACAAAGAGTTTTGCTGCTTCCTTGTTGTCACACTTTGTGATGTGGCAAATGTCTTTTCATTCATGAACACTGTATACAGGGTGTCCGGGAGTAAAGTGCACAAATTGGGTGGGGAGAGGCCTTTAAAGCTACCTTACAGCCCATAATAACAATTCAAAGAATAATTATTAAAATTATCATTAGGAAACCATACGACTTCCCAACTTTAGAGATATTTGGGGAATTTAATGTACCAACTATCACAGAATTGTATAAAAGAAATGCCTTTATCAAATTTATGATTAATATTTCATCAATAAAATTCACCACTTGGATAGCATAAGCAATAGATTCAAAACAAAGGGCCCAATAGCCATCCCAATGCTAAAATACCACATTTCAGCACCACTACTTGTTTTAGGTGTGAATATATTATTATTCTCCAAAAACAAAATTAAATTAATCGAAACTTTGAAATATGAACAATTCAAAAAGCACCCTTAGGACGTGTTGTTTCGGAGAATCTGAACAATTCATCAAATTTCAACGTTCATTTTCAAGTTCTGTGAAAGACTTTTTCAAGTTCTGTTTTTATTTCAGTTTTGTCAAGCAACTAGCCTACAATGATATAAAAACAGAACTTGAATAAGTCTTTCACAGAACCCGAAAATGAACGTTGAAATTTGATGAATTGTTCAAATTTTCCGAAACAACCCGTCCTTAATATACATTTACTTAATCTATATTATCTAGCATTTAAAAAAACTTTGTTATAATACTAAGGACGGGTTGTTTCGGAGAATTTGAACAATTCATCAAATTTCAACGTTCATTTTCAAGTTCTGTGAAAGATTTTTTCAAGTTCTGTTTTTATTTCAGTTTTGTCAAGCAACTAGCCTACAATGATATAATAACAGAACTTGAATAGGACTTTCACAGAACCCGAAAATGAACGTTGAAATTTGACGAATTGTTCAAATTCTCCGAAACAACCAGTCCTTATTCTCTAAAATTGCGTATATTGAATTATGTTTGTAGTTAATTTGAATATTGAATTATGTTAATTTGTATGTTGAATTACGTTTGTAATTATTTGATAAGACTTTGAATATTGTTAACACATCGCCTTGCATTACATTATTTTTGTTTATACTTACTACTTCCATAAATGCGAGCTCCTGGAGCTCACCTTATGGAGTAGTGGATAATTAATAAAAATAAAAATAAATTATTTTGCATACTTATAATTTGAAAACTTGCATTATTTTGAAATAAAAAAAAAATATATATGTAATTTTTTTTTGCAATAATATTTATTTGAGATATTTACCATAGAGTACTCTCCTCACTTAGAAGGGCAATCTTTCTGTTATTGTCGAATTTGATTAGCCATCTCTCCACATCTTGCATCTTGTTTCTTCGCCACTGTATCCTCAGCACCGCCACCTCCAAGTGTTTCATGATCAACTCTGACACGTTTTTGAGAGCTTCTTTGTTCTTTCCGATGAAAGTTTTGAACTGTAAAAATGCAGCGTTTATGTTAAATGTGTAAAATTGTATTTTTTGTGACTAAATTCTCAAAACATGTGCTGACAAAATATGACATAGATGTCAGTTATATTGTTTTGCCTGGTTATTTAGCTATAAATTTGTTAATCTTAGTTGCTTACAAAGTCTTTTACAATATTACTATGCAAAACATCATAAGCGACAAAGTTAAACAAATATATTTATATATTATATCTACTAGTAGTACATTTTACTTACAATATTTTTTTTCCTACTTCTCTTAATTCTGTATGTATATCTACAATAATATAATGTACACTCCTCTTCCAACCACAAGCTAATGCTTCTCTGGAAGAGTAGTATTAAATATTGTCATTGTAAATTGTAAACCTTATTACTTATATGTACTTTTTCCTTTAATAAATAAATAAAATATTGCTAAATAGCCAGGCAAAATAATGTAACCGCCATTTATCCCCAAAACAGAGCAAATTTAAGGATTTTCGTAATGTCAAGTGAATGGTACTTGATAAAATAAACATTATCTAAAAAGTTTGGTACGAGGTGTATTCCTTAAAAAATTATGTGAAAAAATCGTCTCCTCTAAAATTTATTTTTTGTCAGTTAAAATCTTTTGTCGACCATGGCCAAACCATCATTGCGTCCCTTTTTAAATACATCTATTTGAATTTCACTTTTGTTTTCAGTAATTAACTCTTTGCATGCGGCCGTATCAACTGTTGTTACGGCAAAAAGTCTATACTCACACGCGGCTGTATCAACAGTTGATACGAAAACTTTGACGGCCGATATTCCAGCGCTCTTTCGTCATAAATGTATTTCTTGCTCACTTGGACATTCGTAGAACTATCACGATGCTGACATCTACAAGAATTTCTACAAAATAAAATTGTATTTCATAAAAAAAGATCGATAATCAAGTGCGCCTCTTCGCGCCTTTTAGTCCTTTAGTTTACATTTTTGTCAACGGATGGCGTTAGTACTTGTATGTCATTCACAACTTTTCATAACTAAAAATGATAAGTGATCATGGTGTCCCACTTGTGTCTATCAACACAGTGGCCTGAGTACACACACGCCGAGTGAATGGCGGGACCACATTCAAAAGATACGGTACGTCTTTGTATGAAATTTTATGTTTTTGTTTTTATAAACATCTAAGAGTGTTGACACACGAGGATTTGTTATCATATTGTGGAGAATAATCTGTTCTGTCTATATAGTCCAATAAATCATGCCAGAATGCTATAATTAGACATTTAATTGCGTGCATAGGTATTTGAAAATATGTACCGTGTACGGGTATAGATAAAACGGAGCAAATTAACGCGTAGGTTAATGAATGAAAATCTTAGAAGTGAAAATTTCCGACTTCTGATCGAGCTGAAACTTGGCAGATACACTAGCATTCTATCAACTTTTGGCTGTAATCACTCATACACGTGTGGACATATAAGCAATTCTTAATGTACAAAATAAATGTCAGCCCTACCCAATCGTGATTTGGCTAAGTTGATAATGCGGTTGACTCCAGACGCTGGGAAGGAAAGTTCAATCCTCAGTCAAACCAAAACCAAGTTATGTATTATATAATAATAATAATTATAATAACATGACATTTATATATCGCAGTTTAGTGACATTGCACTTCAAGTGCGCTTAACTATAACAAACTTAACCGGTCAGCAACGTAAGCAGATATACACGATAAAATAACGATAGCAGTCAAGTACAATAAGCGTGTTTACACGTCAACGCGTGTGTTTCCACAAAAATCGTCATAACTCCGTTATTCTTCTAGTGACATCCCTAAAACAAAAAGTAGAATATTCGTATTGAATGAAGCTTCACATCTCTATTCAAAGTTATCCATAGAAACCCGTAAAAAGACCTACTCAGTGGAAGCAAATTTTACCCGCCAAATCGTAAAACGACGCCAAGAAAGCCGTTTGACGTTCCGACCCGCCTCCCACATATCCCAGTTTTAATTATTTTTTTAAAAATATATTTTGTATGAAATGGTCAAAAAGTGAAGTGACAGAATTGTTTATTGTACATTTGTACGATGAAATAAGTGTTTTTTTTTTACATTATCCGTGATTTTAGTATCGTTTTTACATAAAACATTACAGGTGAGTCATTTTTACAATTTTTTCATGTTTCCATTCTAAATTTAAATATTTACAAATGTTAATATTTATTTATGATACAACAATTTGAAAGCCTATTTTGTAACCTTTCTAAAACAGTTTTTACTATTCGGCTCCGTTCAGTAATGTTTCATTTATAGAGCTTTGATTGTGAGGCGGTAATAACACAACGTTTTCGTGAAATTGACATTTCGGTAAAGACATTTTAGCTTCAAGTTCGCGAAAAGTCGGAGGGGTTAAAAACGGTAATTTCGTATTAGTGGTCATGTTCTTAAAATTATTCCTACAGTGTGCCTTACCCAATACAGATCTAATATTATAACACTAAATACAGTGGTGCCTCACACAACGAACGCCTCGCACAGCGAATGCTGCACACAACGAACTTCCTTTTCGTTCATTTCACGATTCATACAACGAACTTCGCTTCACACAACGAAGTCGCCCGATCTTCTACGATCACTGCCGATTAATTGCATCCTCCCGCGCAGGCAGTCGTTAGACTCGTTAGTCACTGCGTAGTACGCTTAACTTACGCACGTATCGCAGCAATCGTTCTTCATTACGAATTAAATCGCACACGTATCACGGCAGTCGTCCTTTTAAGATAAATTCAACATTTTTTTTATATGATGGGTTCTAAAAAAAGCAGGAAGGTGATTTCTCTTGAAATGAAACAGGAAATAATTAGAAGGAGTGAATGTGGGGTAAAACAGTGTGACCTCGTCAAAGAGTTTGGCCTCAACAAGACCACCATTTTCACCATTTTGAAAAACAAGGATGCAATAAAATCAGCCAAAGTAGCCAAAGGAGTATCAAAACTATTTAATGAAAAACATAGATCTTCAATCCACGAGGAAATGGAGAGGCTATTAGCGATTTGGATTAAGGACAGGCAGGTGAAAGGTGACGTAACAACCCAAGATATTATCTGTTACAAGGCCAAGATAATTTATGAAGATCTAAAGAAAAACATCCCTGGAAGTAGCAGCAATCAAGATAATAAAGAAGATTTCAAAGCCAGCAGGGGGTGGTTTTTTAGATTTAAGAAAAGGTATGGAATCCACAGCGTTAATATGCATGGTGAGGCTGGCAGTGCTGATAAAAAAGAAGCAGAAAAGTTCTCTATTAATTTTCAAAAATTTATTATGGATGAAGGATACTGCCCACAACAAGTGTTCAATGCCGATGAAACGGGTCTTTTCTGGAAAAGAATGCCGAGCAGAACATTCATTACAAAAGAAGAGAAGAAATTGCCAGGACACAAAGCCTGGCCCAACAACAGGACAATGCTCAAAGGGAAGCGTCATCTGATAACGAGGAGCAACAATCAAACAATCAACCAATTCCAACTGCTGACATCAAGAACATCCTGGTCAAATGGAAAGCAGTTCAGGAGTTTACCAATGCCCACTATCCGGATTCCGCTGAAGCAAACAGGATCAACGACCTGTACTCCGATACTCTTGTCCGTTATTTCCGGCAGATGTTGAAGAAAAGAGAGAAACAAACGACTTTGGACAGGTTTTTCACTGCACCATCGGCGGAAAATGGATGAAGATGAGCAAGATTCGATTATTTCTTAAAATTAAAAAATGTGTGTTTTTTTCATTATGTTTTTAGATGTATCTAAATAAAAATAATAACAAAAAATTTATCTTTTTTTTATGTCATCTTACCATATTTTATGCTACAGAACGAATTATTTTTTTTAACATGTATTGTTATGGGAAAACGCGTTTCACATAACGAACTTTTCGCATAACGAACTTGCTCCTGGAACGAATTAAGTTCGTTGTGTGAGGCACCACTGTATACTGTTTATACGAAGTGATGACAAAACTTAGAATAACAATAACAGCAGGACAGGACAAAACAAGAATATTAAAACTAAAAATATAATATAAAACAGGAGGCAGTTTGTGCTCAGAAATGAGAATCTTCTGAGCAGACATTTTAAAAGGTACAAGGAGACAACCGAAACCAAACAATTACTGGAAGTTTTAGAATATGGCTTATTATGAAATATCGAAAAGAATTTAAGATTTATAAATGGTAAGATTTTTAAAATAACTTTGTTTTTACACCCCGTTTAAATTCAGCCAAGTTCTGGAGATTAGTAAGAGCTGAGGGAATTCTATTCCCGATGAGCGGGACTGTTACACGAAAAGAGCGATCATAGTAAACGGCTCGATTAGACCTAGAAATTTCGATTAGACGATTATTAACATCTAGATCTGCTGACCTTAGAGTAAGCTGTCTATAGCTTAAGTTTTGTCGGACACATAGTTCCGATATATAGGCTGGCGCCATTCCTTGCAATGCTTTGAAGGTCATTAAGCAGATCTTAAACTCTATTCTTTCAGGGCATCGAAGCCAGTGAAGGCGATCCCTTAGAAGTGGGGTTATACGACAATACTTAGATTCACCAAAAATCATTCATTTAATACATCTAAGGGCAACAAGCGGGCTGATTGACTAGCGATGAAAAAGTCTAAAGCACCACCTGCGTCACCCAAGCCGGCCGTAGGAGTAGCAGCTTGTCACACCAAAATACATATTAAAAGGTGGGTCAAATCCCGGCTCTGGGAGGAATGGGAGAGGGCTCACGGAATGAGGCAATCCAAAGTACTCATAAAGAGAGATACGCAGTTGTTGGGAATGGAAAACACCAACAGATGCTGGAAATGTGAAGAGGATGAAGAGACTTCAATTCACCGTTGGTGCCAATGTCCCGCTCTGTTGGGAACAAGGCTCAGATACCTAGACACATTCTAGAACCAGAAGACATAGCCACATATCCAATAGCAACCCTGGTTAAAGGAATGAGGTAAAATGGGAGAAAGCACAATGGGCCTATGGCCTAAGTGCTCACTGGAACTCTACGTCAACCGTCTCCTCTTTACATCATATTTTTCAATTTTTATTTATGTTTCAGGCTAATGTAAAAATAGATATCAGTAAAAAAACAAAGATTTTTACGGGCTAATTTTTTAAATCATGTTCATTACGCTTACATCTTCCTTGAATTCTTTTTGAATCTCTTTATACGTAATTCGGTTGTACCTACGTGTTTTTACTATACAGCTTAGGTATTTCATTTCTATTTTGTGCTTTTCAGCCCACTCCCTCTGCCAATTCTATGACTAAGTATTATTGGTTTGTTATGCTCGTCTTGAAAAATACAAGGTAATATTTGTTTACCTGTCTCAATTCAGTCTCACTGGATATTCCTCGGAAAGCCCCGGTGATCACCGACTGCAGCATCTGTTCTTCCAATAGGGAGTACCGAGCGTTGACTTTCTCCCAGTGGAGCACGATGAACTTGAAGGCGATCTGCGAGGCAATATCGCTCTCCACCCCGGTCCACAGGGCGGGAGTGAACGTTGGCGGCATTGTTGTTATTGAATAGTCGAATAGTCTGGAATTAATATCCATAAATCAATGTTATTTATGTTCATGCGTTTTGTTTACAGTACAATATTGAACTGTAACCAAAATTGTCCGCACACATGTTTTCATCTTCTGCACACATCTCGATGAAAGGAGCATGTCATCAAAGTATTGTTTTGCGTTAGTACATGTACACAAAAATAACTAATATTTTATGATAGGTTCTCAGCTAGTTCTCAGGGTTCGCTCCATGTGATACGTGTTTTGAAAAAACACTAAGGACGGTTTGTTTCGGAGACTTCGAACAATTCATCAAATTTCAACATTCAATTACAAGTTCTGTAAAATATTTTTCCAAGTTCTGTTTTATTTCAGTTCTCTCAAGCAACTAGCCTATTATGATATAGCAGAACTTGAATAGGACTTTCACAGAACCCGGAAATGAATGATGAAATTTGATGAATTGTTCAAATTCTCCGAAACAACCCGTCCTAAGAATTATCCCTTGTTTGCAGGTTTGTGTGTTATTTTATTTGTGTTGTCATTTTTTTGCTTGTATAGTAGAAGTATTAAACATAGGTACTTTTACTGATACTGTTGCATTGTGTACCTGAGAAACAATGCGTATCCTTCCGAGGCGATACATAATTTCTCAAAAAATGTATCAGTCTAAATTTGAAAGTCATACCCCGTTCTTTCATGGGACTGTAAGGAACCTAATAACCGAAATTAATAACAGTAGCTACACAAATAATCTTTGTTAACTAGTACCAATGTACCTTCAATTAATAACCTACTAGACTCCAATATGAAGGAACATTACCGGGTAAGAAAATAGTTTTTTTTTTAAACCCACATATTTAAAAAATGTTTTTTTTTTTATTACACGGACATTAACTTTGTTATTTAATTTTATCTATGCATTGATGTGCGTATTTGTGCACTTGCCTCTTTCTTTCTTTCATATTTTGCACAGGTAAGTTGTTGGGCCGCACACACAAATTAGAGGGTATGTTTATTGTAACCTTTGATATCATGTACTTGGCCATACACTGTTTTTTATTCCACTATATATTTTCAGTTGCCAAAACATAGCTACATATGTTTAGGAGGATCCACTTGTGACATTCAACATGAAATAAATTGCCAAAATATACCTACAGATGGTTAGAAGGATCCACTTGTGACATTCAACATGAAATTGCCGAAATATACCTACAGATGTTTAGGAGGATCCACTTGTGACATTCAATGTGGAATTGCCAAAATATACCTACAGATGTTTAGGAGGATCCCCTTGTGACATTCAACATAAAATTGACAGTGAGAAAAGCATTACCTATCACATCAATGTAACAAATTATATTTAGATTTTTTTTAAATTGATAATATTTATCAAACCGTTTTAATCAATCTGAGCAGATTATTCTCAGACGAATCCGATTTCGTCTGTACAATTAGAAGGAATACAGGATGGTGCTGCTGGATATGATGAATACAATATGGTGCTGTTAATACAATTGTATGGCCGACACTTCCGATATGTTTCCTTTGGTTGGAACGGTATTAATATAATACCCACGTAAAATAGATTACTCAGATGTTGTTTCAATTCAAATACCTCTGTTAATAGATAGTTAGTTAACTAAGTTATTTGATTTAAAACTTACGAATATAACTGCCAAGTAGTTCTGGTGGAGGGAAGGGCCCTGAGTATTTCCATTTGTACCTCGGGATCGTTGGAGAATTCATACCGCTTGTACAGGAATTCATACTCCTTCTTGCCTCCCAGCCGAAGTATGGTCTTGTAGATCGTGTACCGAGTACTAAAACGGATTCTGAAAGAAATTAAATAAATAACAAAGAGTGACCACAATAATGAGGCACTTGAATTCATTTTTCATTGGCCTACAATAAAATCATGTGTTTGTTTTTGTGGGTTATCGCCCACCACATATTATTATATGGTTAGGTTAGGTTATTTAAGAAAACAATTAGCTAATTTTCAAACCTAACCCTAAAAAATATATGAAGTAGACGTTAACTCATAAGTATAATTTATTTTTATACAGAGATTATGGGAATGCTACTAAAGGAAGCTTTTACGCATAAAGTACACAATATACATTGAAAATGGATAAAGACAAAATTACAACTAGCTAGACGCAAACACATTCACGAAGATGTGATACAATTTCTATTGATGACGTTTTAGAGGAAACGTGATATGATGTAATGTACATAAATATATGTTTTATCAGGAACGCAACATGACAATGGGCTGGGAAGTCATGTTTTGTATTGCAGTAGTATGTATCCTATCTAAGTACTTGTTAAGGTCAATCACACACAAAGAAAGTGCTAATTTTCATTGGCTTATAAACATGTGTCCTGCACCAAAAGACATGTGATAGAAAGTGTCGTATCACAAAGCTCGGTTTCTGGTAAGTGTTCGTCAATGTGTTAAATTATTTTTACTTCGATACTGCAATGTTTTGTGTTCCTCTATATAACCGCTAGACTATGTAGGAATGGCAAATGTAAAAACGTTCATCTATTAGTCAATACTATTTTAAGGCTGTTATTATTTCCAGAAGTATTTTTACGGGTTAATTTTATCAGGATCTGTCTGATTAGTCCAGCTGTTGTAATGCATCCAGGCCCAGTCCACGCAGTCATCTTCCTCAATGAGACAGGCCCACTCTATCAGCTTGTCTCGGAGCATGATGTCCTGCGTACTCTCATTGTCGGACGGGGAGAAGCCCAGGTTGTTCAGGGTAGGCATTATCAGGTGGGAGACGTAGTCCTGCAGCATAAAGAGATATTAGCTGACAATACTTAAGATTTTAATGGATATTTGTGCAATAATATGTGAGAAAAGTACTAGAACTAGTAGTTATGTGAACAGTAGACATCGCATCCAAAAAAGTATTTTTCTAATTTTCTATTGATTAATAAATTTTCCACTCGTCATTTTGTTCAATGGTTTTGGTGGTTTTAATGGTTTTGTTCAACTTGTGGCAAATAAATATAAATAATTCGATTTATTGTCGTCATTTGATTTATGTCTTTTCTCTTTAGAAAGTCAAAGAAAAAAATCAGCCTAATCAGAAATTGAGAGGCCGACATTTATTTCGTAATGTCATCCGATTTCAGAGAAATGCGTTTATGTCGGCATGTGTGTGTGTACGTGATTACCACCGAAAGTTGATAGAACCTGTCTGCCGAGTCAGCTCGATCGGATGGCGAAAAGTGGGTTAATTTCCACTTCCATGATTTGCATTCGTCCATTACCGAAAACAAAAAGAAAATTCTAACAGATGTTAGAATTTAAATCTAAAATTTAAAAAGACTTTTTTTTTTCTGAATTATCAGTTCTGTTTTATTTTGTGGTGAAAAGTGAAATTAAGTTGATAAGTGAAATGTTTTGTGACTTAGATAGGTTACTTGTTATTATGTGAAAATACGTTTTTGTTATTAAAGTTGTTAGTTGTTGTTTAAATTACATTCTATATTTTTCTATTGTTAGTTTCTGAAAGTTAGTACTTCAAAATTTTATTTTTCAAAAAGTCGAATGGTTAGTTTATTGATGCACAATAACGACCTTAATTGACCAGGGGGCCTAGTCTGTATCTTTCAAAACGTCCGTGCCGCCGGTTTAACCACGTCACACACCCGTATTCACCCTTTCCTTACGATGTTGAAAAAATCCTCGTGTACCAGTGCTGTACACTCGGTAAATATTTACGCATTGTAATTATTTCATCCAATACATAAATGTATTTATACCTAAAATATGAACTCGATGAGACAATATCCACTCAATTGACAGCACCGGCAAAAGGTTAAACCACGAACTTACTGGTTTGTTAACCCGAAAGATACAGAGTAGGACCCCAGGGTTAAATAGTACAATCAATTTTATTTGAAAACGTACCTGGAACAGGTCGTACTTTTTACTCCTCTGCATGATCTGATTCAGGAAAGCCAGATTCTCCAAGAGTGCCTCCCAGGGCAGCATTTCTGTTTCCTCCCCGATCATGTACTTGGACAGGTCGAAGGGGATGCTATAGTCCACTTGACCTGCCCTGGCCAGGTTGAAGGCATCGTCCAGCAACTGTGCTCGGGCTATGGTGGGGAAGTCCCTGAAGGAATCGACCAATCCATACTGTAGTAGCTTCCAGTTTGCGTGGTCGTAGTTTACTCTGTAATGACCTGAAGTCAAAATGATATAACTACATTTTAATTTTAGAATTATACGGTGTTTCACGCTCGGTTCCAAGACAAAACGGAATATTGAAGAAAAATAACAAAATACAACAAATCTAACCTAACTTAACTACATTGAGCTGTTTAATGCAACAAAACCCCAACCCACAATTCGGTTTATTAAAATCAGCTTGCAACAAGAACCCAAATACTAAAATGTTAAATAATTTCGCAAAATAATGTTTGTTAAGGCTTTTGAGTATGTATTTTTATGTCATTGATATTGCAACACCAGCTCATTGATTCACCTAAACTGTGCTGTTAAATGCAACAATATACCAATCCACAATTCAGTTGATTAAAATCAACTTACAACAATCACCTAATCCCGTACTAAAGTTTAAAATGATTTTGTAATGTTTAAGTATGCGTTTTTATGTCATTGATATTGCAACAGCAGCCCAATGTGTCATTATTCAATTCACTCCAAAACAACAACAAAAAATATATATATTTTTCAAGAAACTTGCTAAAGTAATTATGCTCAATTATAAAGTTTAGACGTTACGATTTCTTCAATAAATAAACCTGAAAATTTTCAAATCGTTTAATTTTCAATCGTTTATAACTCAGATAGAAGTTTTGGAGGTTAGGCTTTTATTGCAACGATTAAACCATAAATAGTTCAACTAACTTCACCTATTCTTTTATCTGTTTAACTTCTCGCTCAAATCGCGAAACTTCATTGAATGATTATTAACATTTATGATGTTCTAGAAAAAAAACGTTAGTTTAATTTTTCCTAACCTAACCTTTTATTTAATCTTGTTCTGGTTTGTCAATTTTATTCCTTCATTTCACGAGTATTTATGATGATCTAAGAAAAGGCCGAGTTTTACAGGTTGAGATGTTTCAAATTTCACCATGACGCCGATTCTCGGCCAGTTTCAGCTTTTGATCAAATTATTATGAGTTGATAAGCAGCTGATCACAATTTGATCAACTGCTGAAACAGGTCGATAACAGTCTTGTTGTATATCTATAACCTATGCAATAACATTGCAAATAACGTAGAATATTGTACTACGTTTTGTAAAGATGCCGAATTCCGCTAGATGGGGCAATTAAAAAAAAAATAACAATTGATTTAAACTAAGTTACCTACTACTGGAACGAGGGATGGAAAACACGTACAAAATAGGTTAATATGTTCTTAGCTTGGATTATTTAAATAAAGCATCTTGTACAGGGCTGGTAGACTCTGCAATAGTGAACAACTGCTAACCCTGCGGAAATCTCAAGTATGCCCAGTAATTAAATTTGGGAGCCACCTCTGGGCTAGAGCCCCACAATACTTGACAAACCTACTTGATTCTGTGCAAAGAAGGGCGGTCCGTCTGATTGACAATCCGTTGTTAGCAGACCTATTGCCATCTCAAATGCACAGACACAACGAAGTCGTCTGTTCTACAGGTATTTTAAGGGCCCACTATTCGAATTTCATCCAATTTCCGACATATTTTCCTTAAAAGTTTGAAGTTTTTAAGCTCTTAAAAAAATATATGTTATTCTTTAAGATAGTATCTATTTGTTCCAAAAGCCGAAACGGTAATTATTTGAAATTCCCTCGATAGAAATAAATCGCAAAGTATGCTCCGAAAAATATTATTATCACGTTTATTTCTGTTATTTTACAAGTTACATGTATGAAAAAAATCACAATGCTTCTTTTAATGCTACTCAATAGACCCCAAAAGTGATTTTTGCTATTTTTGAAATACGCCGTGATTTATTAAACATTTTCACAACAGTCGCTTACGTCTTATGATTCTAAGCATGATTATTGCAGCCCCTCTCACTTCCTCACGCGCGTACGCTATCTGCCTTTCAGTCACTGCTTAGAGAGCTTCGCGGACGGTCGTGTTGTTCCCCGTTTCGTGATTTCTCCTAAATAATATTTATCGTAAATAATAATATTGTATTCCGAAAATGGGAAATAAGCGAAAAAGTGCTCGTATTTCTAAGAAAAGACTATTTCGTTCGAAACAAAAACGCATGGTGGACATTGTAAGGTAAGAAGAAAAATATAAATTTTGATTTGATGAATATATTATTATTTACTATTACGTAGGTAATATTTATTATAAAAATAAATTACTTATTTATATATTGTGTAACAAAGGTGACAGGTATTGTTTTATTTTTCAGAATGCGTACTTTGGGAGATAAATCTATTGCCTATTTATAGATAATTTTAAGCGTATATCAGTTCATAAATATTGTTTTTTCAAAGATGGGAAATAAGCGAAAGACATCTCGTATTCCAAAGAAAACAATATATCTCCAAAGGGTTCAACGCATGATAGGTGAGAAGAAAAAAGTACAATATTTGATTTACAAGCTTATACATATTTATTATAAACATTTGTAATTCATATTTTTATTTATGTATTGTGTAGTAAAAAGTTATAAAAATTATTATTTTATTTTTTTTCAGAATACGATAAACGATAATTTATTATAAAAATTAATTATTATTTTTATTTATGTATTGCGTACTTTGGGAAATAAAATTAATTCCAAAACATTAGAAATTACGGGGCAAGTTCTTATTAATTTAGTTTGCTTGTTGAGG